>CM052549.1:47292682-47397635 GCA_028533065.1 Trachops cirrhosus | reverse complement strand
GGCCCAGAGGGGAGAGGGGAGGGAATTTCAGGGGAGAAGGGAAGGGTTTACAGGAACAAATATAGAGGACACATGGACAAAACGAGGGGGGTTGGAAATGGGAGGGATGGGTGGGTGGACTGGACTACAAATAAAGGATAGAAACTGTACTGAATAATCTAAAATAAAAAATTTAAAAAAATAAAAGAAAAATGATTAAAATAAAATTTAAAACAATAAAAAATAAAACATAACAGTAAACTTTTTATCAGTTGAAGACAAATACTACAGAACACGTTTGATTTAAATTTGCTAACAGAGGTTTTCAAAGATATTTGTGACTTTAGAGCTCACAATTTGCAAGTTGTTTTTTCTAACTGTAAATTACACTCTCAGAAAGGCTTTTAAAAAGCTACCCTTTTATTCTCATCCTTCTTTTCCCCAAAATAAAAACCACTTTTCACCATCTTCAGAGACTTTTGGAAAGCAAGACATTGTTGCTGTAGTGAAAAAGATACTTAATGTTCTTTCCATCTCACCCTCTTCATTCCCTTACTCTCACAAAAAGTTGCTCTTTCTCACTACTAAAAAAATATTTAATACTGAACGTCTCAAAAAATCAATAAAAGCAAGAGAAATATGGTTTGGATTATCATTCCTTTCCAAAGTTGCTCAGATCCTTTCAAACCTCCAGATGCTTTATTTTCACTGTGCTTTTGCTTTGTCTACTTTGCTGTATTACTCTGTGTACTGCATTCATCGACCTTCTGACCTTGTGCAGGAGACCCTTTAGGAGTGGGTTTTTTTTTTTTTTCCTTTTTGGATCTGTGTATTGAGCTCACGTTATCTAACAGGTCCACCACTCTTGCACAAATATCAACTGTTCTACAATCTGGGAGTGTAAATCAGCACATTATATCAGTTGGATGGGATGTTGAACTATTTTCCTATTGCACCCTGAGATCACTGTAGAACAGAACCAGCCTCTCCATTGTTCTGGTTCTCCCTGAATTCATAGCTGCTGACCATGCCTTTACCCATGACATTCATCAGTACATTCACTGCAGTAAAGGTGGTTCCCTACCCAGGAGGCCCCAACTTCACCACCGTACCTCTATGCATATTTTACTCAGGGTCCATCAACACTTGGGAATGTCTCTACCCATCACTGCAATTTCTAATCCAATTAATTTCAATAAAATGTATAACAATTCATAATATGAAAAATTCTTTAGGGGAGAACTTTCCCTTAAGGATCTTATATGTTAGTGAACTTAGACATAATGATCAGACACATAAAGAGAACAATACAGTAATAGGTGCTGTTAGGTGAACACTTATTGTACCAGTAACTAAGCAACTAAGCAAAGAGCTATATACATGGTGGGGCAAAAGTAGGTTTGCAATTATGAGTACATGAAACAGAGTTTATTCTTGTACTATTATTTATTAATTATTGTGTTATTTTCCATATGTATAATTGTAAACACACTTTTGTCCCACCTTGTATATCTTAGCTCATTTAATTCTACAGAAACCTTATATGAGCATTATTATTCCACAGCCAGGAGACCTTATGTGCCAAGGCCATACAGGACTGTAGAAGCAGGATGCAAACCCAGCTCAACCTTCTCTAAAGCCCATGCTCTAATGACTATCTTACATGTATTGCACAGCTACCAGGTCAGAGTGTAGAGCAGTGGGGAGTTTGGGTCAAAGAGGAAACGTAGGCTTTGTAAGTTAATTTTGAACAACTTCATTGGGTTAATGTTTGTACTTTGAAATCTTTGGCTAGAGAACATGCAAATATTGTGTTCTATTTATTTGTGTTCCCAAACATTATTTCTCACAATCTAAATAATGTGTCTTCCTTCATTTCTTAAAGCCAATAATACCACAGACTAGCCAGATTCCTATTCATGTTTACTTGTACCCACCACTTACTTGTGAATATTATATATGGTGCAGAGTATTAAGTTAGCTGTCACTTACCCTTACTATCAGTGGCAAGGGTACTCTTCTGGTCTCTTGCCCTCCCAGTAACCTGGCTGAATGCATTTATCAAAGTGCAGCCTCTCTGTCCCAAAAGATTGTGGTACTGCAGTCTTTTGCAGGATGTTCAGGCACTCAACTGCTGATTTTTACATTCTTACTCTTTAGAAAAACAAACATCATACAAATATGAAGGGGGACAAAAAACTGAGCAAGTAGCACCACAATTTTGTTAGGGCTGTTGAAATGGAAATACCATCAGCTTAATCACTGTATCTTTTCTCTTCTTTTAATTAGTTTTAATTAATTATCAAGTACAGTGGTGGTATCAAGACACACTGATTTACCCTAAAATAAAAATACATCAAAACACTTTTGTTAAAAACCAAAATCTCTGGATACAAAGATACAAATTTAGATGTTTTGAAATGATTCTTAATTTTTTTAATGTTCTTGGTCTCAAATGATGGAATGTAACTATTGCAGCAAAATAAGAGAAGCCACTGTATCTGGGAGCCTTGACTATGCAAGGAAAGTGCTAGGTATGTCATCACATCAGTCTTGGCTTGGTATCATGAATGGATGCAATGTCAGTTCAAATACTGGTCAATTTATTTTTAAAGGAATAGAAATTGTCATCATTAGTGTTGAATGTTCAACCCAATTGCTCTTCAACCCAATAATAATAGTAATAATAATAATAATAATAGTAAAACAATTTGACACTAAGTTTCCCCAAACTACCTTTGTCCAAAACATATCACTGCAGAAACAATTTCTTATTGGCTGAAAGCAGATGAACTTTACAAAAGCCAGTGCTTATTTCTTTCCCAAGAGGCCACACTTGACTAAGTGTTAGTGAGCATAACTCTGTGAGTTTTCTTACCCAAAGTGACAGGCAGCCTGAGAACAGAACATCTCCATTTCTGAACTTGGCATCCTGGATTTGGATGATTTAACTATATATAAAGGCAGCACTAGGTTGATTTGAAAGATGCATTTCATCAAGTTGTCAGGTTTCCAGGGCCAACTTGTTTGAGAATCACTTATAAGTAAACTAGAAAATGATTTGGATTGTAGGAAATTTAAACCTTACTTTCCCAGAGTGTTTTAGCAAATAGCTGAAAAATAGACATGGAATCAAACTCTGAAATTAAAGTGTCTTGAGTGTGTCCCACTGGTGGTGAGAGGCTTCATGGTCTAATGGATGGAGACAGGAGACACAGTCAGGGGACCTAGCAACTGATTTCCACTCTGGCAGCAAATCACTCAGTGACCTTGGGAATCTCAGCCAGCTCAGCCACAGAGAGACTGGGGCTCTTGGGCTTGCACCCCTCACTGTTCACCCATCTACCACTTCTTGGGAGGCTCTACCAACAGGAATGGGAAACCTCTTTGTACAGAGACAAGAGAAGAGAGAGTTGGGCCCCAAAGAGATCTGCAAACCCACACCTTTCCTTACATCTATCTCCAGTGGTCAGGATGATAGGCAAAGTCTTTGGGGACAGAATGGTTCTTGTGCTGTTCCCAGCCCATTAAAATAAATAATTGCCACAGTCAGTCCCTGGTGACCATTTGGGGGCTGTTTATCCATCCACAAACCTAGAAGATAATATTGGCCCTTGGTTGATTCCCAGTGACTCTTTGAGGAGGATTAATTAAGTACTGACTATTTAGGACTTCCTTTAAAGATGCTGAGCATGAGTATACTTATACAAATACACAATTGAACAATGTCCCTGAGCCTGCACATCACTTCTTTCTCTATCTTGGCTCCAGGAGAAAGACAACACAGACTGAATGTTATTCTCACCCTGATCATCTGACCAGTCACACGACACAAAGAGAAAAAATATTTACAGAAATCTCTGTTACCACCTAACAGGGAGCATCCAGGCAGTGGGACCTTTGCACCAACATTTCCAACACTGCCCTGGGATTACATATAGCAATGTGTGGTAGAAAGTCAATTTCCTGTCTTTCAAGAGGGTTTACAATAGTCCCATTCTTTATTAATTCCCAACGCCAATCCTCTCCTGTCAATTGGGTACTACCAGATTTGAAACTCTATCTCTCCTAAGCCCTCACAGCATCTGTATACAAGGAAGGGTGTGGGATTATCTGCAAAAAGCCATTATTCTCATGACATTCTGTTTAGAAGAATCAAATTAATCCAGCCATTTCAGAAGCCATAAATCTGCCTTATTAGACAGCCAGATAGAGAAGGTACACGGATGGAGTCAAGCATTGTCTTATTTTAAATAAAAGGACAAAGGATATTGTACGACCACTGGAGAGCAGATGATACTTCATAGGACTCTGTACAACAAACCATGTGAAGCTCAATTTATCTCCTCGGAAGAGTCAAGAGCTACATCAGCTCAACAGGGATTTGAACTTGCAGGTCCCCAGGACTTCTGGGCTAAGGAAGCTGATGGTAAGATAACAAAGTCATCACCACTAGGTAATGGGCCCCTAGAGAGGATACATGTGATCAGAATGATTTATTGATTAATGTTGACCTTTAAAGCTACTTTGGGACAGGCATCGGAAACATAAAACCACTTTTACTGTGTAGTGGCTCAGGCTGTTGCTACTTCAGCTTTGAGAAATGCCATGCAAAGCTGGGATCAATCAATGCTAGACCTTGCAGCTTGCTGACCTCCATCAGGGAAAGAACCTTCTAGAAGAAGCAAAAACCCCCAACAACCATGATTAATAGCGAAGAAAGAAATATCACTTCAGTATTGCATTTAGGATCATGGAACCTCAAAGGGCAGAGTTCCAACTTCCCATAGGGCTGAAGATTCTATTATCAGAAAAAAGCTTTTTTCCCTTCCTGAATGAGGAATCTTTCCTTGATTCTGTAAATTATGCCATATATTTTTTGATTTTTAGAGAGAGGGGAAAGGAGGGAGAAAGAGAAGGAAAGAAACATTGTTGCAGGAGATGTTGATTGATTGCCTCTCACATGCCCTCAGTTGGAGACCTGGCCTGCAACCCAAGCATGTGCCCTGACTGGGAATCAAATTGGTGACCTTCTGGTTTGCAGGCTGGCACTTAATCCACTGAGCCACACCAGCCAAGACAAATTATATATTTTTTCAAAAGGTTTTCTGATAAGATTTTGCTACAACATTCCCAGTAAGTATGTGGCTGCATAAACACTCAACTTTAACATGGGCTAATGAATGGAGGGTCCATAGCCATTCATACATGGCATGCCTACATCTCTGTCCAGAGATAACATGACTTGCTTGAGAGATGAAGAGAAACAGTAATGGGATAAAGCAAAAGTATCACAATCTAGAGATGCCAACTCAAGAATGCCTCAGCAGAGTCTGATCTTCCTACATCCCTCTGTCTTCATGGTTCTCTTCATTATCAATTTCCTTCTCTCTCCTGCATCCTCAACCTCTCTAATAGTGCTTTCTCTTACCAAATAAATATGCTCCAGGCGCTACTGTGAAAAACAAGCCCTCCTTCCTTCTGAAGGAATCCCTTCCACTCCTTCCAATATTTACCAGCAAAATTCTTAGATGTTATCATTCTCAGTATCTGCATCCTCTCTAATGACTACTCAACCCCACCACTCAGGGTGACTAATCCCCATTTTGATAAAGCATGATGTTTAGAGTCAGATGCATGGTTGGAATGCCAGGTCTGCATTTCACCGGCTATGTTCAAGTAAGCAAGATACTTAATCTCTTTATGTGTTTCTCTTCTGTAAATGAATGGGATAAAAACAGTATTTGCTAATAGAGTTAATGATGTGTCTATAGAAAGCACTCAAAAAGTGAAAATTGTCATAATTATCATATCACCATCATGGTTAACACTATTCTTGGGGAGAGTATCTAAACCAGTATCAACCAAAGGAACAGAAGCTGGGACAAACAAATGGCCATGCCAGTGGTAAGAAAGTTGAGATGAGAAGTGTGGGGCTCTGTGACCATTCAGTGAGCAGGGAGTAACAGGCAGGCAGAGATCAAAACACAGTTAGGAAGGGAACTAGCTTCTGAATATAAATGCTCCAGACATGGATCCTGGTCCCATTCTCTAGTTCTTAAAGAGATTCAGAAGGCACCTGTGTAGAGGGAAGAGGTGGACCATACCAGCCAAGATGAAAACTTCTGTGCCACCCTGTTCTGTGCCAACCTTTCTGTCAATAGGCAGAGGGACCCATCCCAGTGGTGAAATAATTCCTTAGGTCCCTGGGAGAGCTCTGGCAGTTCAGGGTTTGGCAAGAGTGACTAAAAGGGTGTGACTGGGGGTGGTGCCTGGGGAATGGAGTGATGACTTATTTGGAAAACATTTGAAATACTTAAAAACTGCTTTTGAAGATTTGAGGTGTGTGTGTGTATGTGCATATGTGTGATTCATTGTATAAAGTGAGAGTGAGGTCCAGATTTCCATGTATTCTGGGTATGTGAGGCTTGTATGGTAAAGCGGTCTTCTTGAAATGAAGTACAAATTAGGCAATTTTCTAATTAGACAATGGGGTACAAATTAGGTGATGGTAGACAAGCTATAGCCCAGATACCTGTCTGTACTATTGTTTGAGAGAAGTATAATTTATTTCCACTTATAACTTCCAGAGCATCCCAAGTTCCCCAAATAACCCAGGCCTTCCCCCTCTCTAAGTTACAATATGAGGAGTGGAAAGAAAAATAGAAATGCAAAAATATCAGAGCATTTTTCAATGGGAGAGAGAAAATACAAAGTGATTGGAGAGAACTGAGTGGTGTGGAGACACAGCTGACTCAGTCTGGGGTTTTTGCCCATTCATTTCAAATTATGTTTCACACAATCATTTTTTTGCAAATAAAAACTTATCTCCCTCTTCATTCTTTATTAGTTTACAAGCAACCTTAGTTCACACATAGGTTAAATTTGTATTTTTCAGAACATTTGTTTTCTGTATGCTCAGGTCTAAAAGCTCATATACCGTTTCCTACAATTATATATACAAACAAATGTGTTATGCTTGCAGTAGGGTTTACTTGATTATGCTACATTTAGTTTTCCTGAAAATTTTATCAGACAGGAAAATATTTACAACCTGAAATTGTTTTTAATAATTTAGAAAGTAATATATTATTATTGTAGAAAATTTGGAAAATACTAATGAATATAAAGAAGTTAATAAAACCTATCCATAATCCCACCACTCAGACAAAATAATGTTTCAATATACATTCTTCTATGCATTTTTCTGAGTATATGCAAACGCACATAGAAATATATGGTAGTGGATTTACATAGCCATATTTTTATTTGTATCTAGTGTTTTGTAATTTAATTTTTAATGTAATATGTTTCTAAAAATATTCCAGCTATTGAATTCTTTATACAATTACTTTATATGACATGAACCAATAATTTTGGGAATCAAGAGCAGCCTGGTGAAAAGATTCCTTTCCTGGGGATAGTCTGCTATGCAACTAACATGCTGTGTGTGTGACCTTGGGCAAGTCACTGCACTTCTATGGATGTTGGTTTCCATGCATTGACTGAGAGTTATAAAGAAAGTAATATCTACCAACCAACCACCATCTCCATGGAGGAAGTTCTTGACCTGAATTACTAGCCCTCCACAATACCTCGAGGAGCACTGGAGGAAGCTTCCTTCCACAGGCTGGCTGCACCTTTTCCTGACCACTTCTAGGCACTTCCCTTCTTTTCTCCCTTCTGTGTTATTCCTGCTATTAAATGTATGAAAGTTTATAATTTGGATTTGGTGTACTCACTGTATCCCAACTATATTATATCTCTCCTGTTTTCACTATAAAAAATCTAACACATGGCTCTGCAGATAATATTTATCAATGGTCCATGATTGCTTTTACAAAGTCTTTGCCTGATCTGGCCCCCACACCCTGCCAACCTCATTCCTCACTCAATTTCCTGCCCTCCTGCTCCTTTCAGCTCTTCAAAGACATCAAAATCCTACGACCTCTGGGCTTTGGCACCCACTGTTCCACCAGCCTGCTATAGCTACACTCAGCATTCTGCTGTTACCACCTGCAACAGTTCCAAAAGCAGTTCATCCTTCAGGGAAGCTAATCACATCCATCCCTCCTCCCTTGAGTTAATTAAATCACAGTTTCTTGTGTTTTCCCTCCCATAATATCTACCACTGTGTGTGTGTGTGTGTAGTTATTTGATAAATATCTGTCTTTCTCTTTAGACTCTAAGCTCTATGAAAGCATAACTGTCTGGTTCATTAATGTATCTCTTCTGCCTAGTGCATTTCTTGCACTTATATATTTGTTTTAAAAAATGAATGAATTTTATCTTTGCTTATTTCATCCTCTAAATATATTAAATTTTACTTTGCCTTGAGTTATGTCTGTTAAGGTAAGCTTTCTCATGTCCTTTCTGGATCCAGGGAGAGAAAAGTAAATAAAATAAAAATAAATGCAGAGTGAGTTATTTTATGTTTCTTTCTCTTAAAGAAAACATAAAAATAAAGTAAGAATCATCCACAATCCCACCCTCTTTAAAATGCATACGGCACCTCCTGAGGAAGAGGTGGGAGGCTGGTAACAGCCCAACAGGAAGCTCAGCTCTTCCCCTATTGCTTCCCCTAAAAACTGACCAATGAGATCAAAATGCTCCACACCCAATTAAAGCCAAAGCGTGAGGATCTTCCAGAGCTAATAAAACACTTGAAAAACCCTTTCAAAATCATTCCACTTTCACTGGGACCTGTTAAAACCACTGCTGGGTAGAAGTAGGAAAATTGGAATCCAGGTAGGTCCATTCTATACATTTGTCAATAGGGCCAACAAATGCACCAAAGTTACATCTTTCTGCTCGGGTCAGTTTTATTTGACAGCTTATATAAATTACATATGCTGGTCAAAACTGTGTAATGTGGCTCTGTATGTATGTGTGTGTCTCTCTCTCTTGTATGTCATATACCCACCAACCCCAGGTATGGTATACAGTTATGGCCATACATACAGGTATGGCAATGTAATCATTTTCCAAGTCAATAGTTATATAATACCTTGTCTCACTGTAGATTTCTTAATAAACATGTTGATTGTCAACTTGTGGAGGGAATAAATTGTTCATTTTGATATTTAGTAAATCGTACAAAAAGACACTATAGAGTGGTAAAGTTGGCATATTTTCCCCCTGAAATATTAGATTTAAGTGGACAGAGACCACTGAAGAAATTACAGCTGGGAAACTGGTCTGGAATGTGCACCATAAGTGAGCAAATGTGCTGCAACATGAAAGAATCAAGCCTTCATTCCATAAAGCCATTAGTGTCTTGCCTATAAGTCAAGAGACTGACAAGATTACCAGCCTCTTTTGGAGAAAGGAGGCCCTGACAGGCCAAGGAAGCCTATAGGAGGAGAAGGGAGCAGAACCTCCAACCCCTCAAAGTGTCTAACACTCTAGAAGAAAAAATAACCTTGGGTAATTCTAAAGAGATTTGGTCTAACAATTAAACCAAATGATAGTTTTGCCTGAGGTCTCCCATGTAAAAACTAAGCATTTAGAAAGATAGTTGGTAATTTCCATGGGGTATTAGAGAGCAATACAGACCATCCAAATCATGAGAGAAACTCAGAAAGGTGCTGTCTGGTCATATTTCAAGATTATTTAACCTTACAGATATTTCTTTAAATGGCAACTTCTCAAATAATCTAGTTACTTACTTATAGTAATAATTAGGGGATAGATAGAGGATAAAATGGTGGTAGAATAAACCTAAGGGAAACTGAAAGAAGCCATAGCTGACTCAGAGGCCATGGGCAATCAGGATAGAGCTCTGAAGAAATCATAGTGCATAACAAATAGAATAGACTTTGTTTTGTAATTATTAGATTTACCCACAGTTTTTCAGAAATAATTATTCAGCAGAAGAAACTTTTTATTCCAGGCCAGTATTTTGATTTCTAATATATGGTGGTAAGACATAGATAATCCCTATTAAAAATGAGCTTTTCCACATATTTATTCTATGACTTCATTCAGAACCATTGAGAATATATAGTGGTTTCTTTTTATTTATTTAATTTTTAATTGAATTTATTGGGATGACATTGGTTAATAAAATTACATAGGTTTCAGGTACACATCATCTGTACATTGTACTGGGTGTTCACCACCCAAAGTCAAGTCTCCTCTGTCACTACTTTAGGCAACTCTTCAAAGGCAGAGGCCAATTTGAGTTCAATTTCATGTTCTCAGTGCCTGGCACCTAGTAGCTACTAAATAAATATTTGAAAAAGAGAGGGAGGAAGGGAAACAAGAAGGAAAGACTTTTTCAGTAGTCCACAGGTACAGTATGACAGCTCCCTTCTGATCCTAAACTTCATACTGAGGACCAACTCAGAGACCACTGAGGTTTAGATGCATCATACCCTCATCTCATGTACTCCTCTAAAGCAAAGCTATTTCATATCTTGAGAGTTTCTTCAGAAAAGAAAATCTACTAGAATGTAAATGAGGACAGGAATTTTTGTTTGTTCTGTTCAACACTATATACCCACCATCTAGAAAAATACTAGATACATATAACAATGCAATAAAATCAGTTCAATTAATAAATTATTATTTTAACTAAATCTATATTAAATAAATGTATATGTTTTTTAAAATCTAACAATGTTTACATGTTTTTAAGTGTTTACAAAAGCATAGGACACATGGAAGGTTACATGCACAACTGCTAATATTTATTAGCTCAGGGGCTGAATTAGAGGAAAGGAGCTGGGGGGGGTGGCTATATAAGTTTTTCTTCTATATGAGAATAAAGAGGTGATCAAGAAGAGTATTTTAACTAAAAATGCAAAATTCTTTGTGCACCAGGATTAGATGACTCAGTGTAATTCTGATAGCCAAGAGTCTTAAGATTCAATGAAAGTCATCAATAAGGAAACAACATCAAGGGCATATGAAGTCTCAGTGAAAATCTAATTTCATTATACAAACTTTATTAAGCAATATATTAATTTATTTCTAAAAAAACATTCCTTATCTTTTTTCATTAGTTACCAGAGTGAATTCTTTCTCATCTCTTAAAATAGACAGTGGCTAAATGCAAAGGGAAATCTCCAAGCTTGTATACAATTTTCAGCAGTTCATTACCCACCTCTTCTGCCCTACACACAAGATCACAAATGATATGAACAGTCTCTTCTGCTGGCTCCCATAGAATGTTCTGAGAAGTACGAACAGAACAGTAGCTCTTTGCAAAGGCTGCTGTTCAAGCTGCTGGCCATTGGGGCAGACCCCAAGGCTCCAGCTCATACCACTGACTTTCACAAAAGAAAATAAAGACCTGAGCTATATATTGTAAGACACTGTGGTATTTTATTAAGACAGTGAGGTTTGTTTGGTGTAGCAACATTTTTAATACTTTGTTCAGTCTTATGAAACTCCAAAAGCTCCATCTATAAATACATTTTTCTAACAACACAAATATTCATTTTAATTATTATTGATAATTTATTGTAGGACTGAGATGGAATTTAAGACCACAGTATTTCACCCTGGCCAGGTGGCTCAGTTAGTTGGAACATCAACCCATACACCAAAAGGTTGCAGGTTTGATCCCTGGTCAGGGCACATCCCTAGGTTGCATGTTCGATACCTAGGTTGCATGTTCAGTCCCTAGTCAGGGTGCATCTGGGAGGCAACCAATCAATATTTCTCTCTCATATGGATGTTTCTCTTTCTCTTCTTCCCTTCATCTCTCTCTAAAATCGATAAAAACATATGCTCAGGTGAAGATTAAAATAGACCACAGTATTTCATTTTTACTTGTTTTCAGAACTGAGGGATGCATATTAAGGATTGAACTATATAGCACTAAAGATCTCCTTAATTCTGTTTAAGACATATAAAGAATGTGATAAGGCTTTTCCTTGTCCTACATCCCAAACTGTAAGGGAGTTTCAGATGTCTGGGTGTTAGCTGGGATTTGGGAAAATCGTAAGAACAGTAAAAACTTTGCCCATAGAGAGAGGGACAGATCATTTCCCCCAAACTCCTTCCAATTGCTTTCTGATACCTGAAATCCCAACCAAGTTGCTTTATTCAGACCTCATTGCTAATTAAGCTAGAAATGTTCCTGAGAAAGGAGATATTTGGTGGTAATGGTCAGCTTGTGTGTGCTCTCAATCCTTTCCTTGTGAAAGAAAGGGAACATGAGACCATGTGCACCACATGGAAGAATACAGTCTCCTGAATCTTTGGCCTAACAGTGAAAGTTTCTGGTGTGGATTAGGTCAGAGTACATGGTGGCCCAGGAAGCCCTCAGAATAATTTGTGACTGTAAGATTGGCCAAAGGAAGCACACTCTCCAGAGTCTGGGAAAGGAGCTCAAAGGTTACTCCAGAGCTCAGCATGTACACCTGGCCTTCAGCAGTCCTGTAGCTGGGCTCCTGACCTCTACTTCAGATCACTGGCCATTCTCTGCAAAACTGCACAAGCCTCCAATGACTCCCCACTGAACTCTAGATAAATTTTAAACTCCTGAGCAAGGCTTACATTGTCTTTCAATACCCTTCCATACCCCTTCCTCTGGTAGGCAGAATAATGGCTTCTCAAATGTATGCACTTCCTAACCCTTGAAACCTGTGAATGTCATCATAAATGGCAAGAAAAGTCTTTGTAGATATGATAAAATTAAGGATCCCAATCTGGGGAGACTATTCTGGATTACCTAGGTGAGCCCTAAATGCAATCACAAGTGTCCTTAGAGAGGAGCAGAGGGAGATTTGACCACACAGAGAGGAGGAAATACAATCACAGAAGCAGAGATTAGAGTGGTGTAGCCATAGGACAAAGAATGCCAGCAACCACCAGAAAGGAAAGGAATGGGAAAGGAAAGGATGAGGGAAGGAACAAATTCACCCCTAAAGCCCCCAATGGGAACAGAGGCCTGCTGACACTGTGATTTCAGACTTTTGCCCTCTAGAACTGTGAGAAAATAAATTTCTGTTGTTAAGCTACCTGGTTTGTGATAGTTTGTTAGAGCAGCCATAGGAAACTTATGCAATCTCTCACCTTTCCCTCCTGCAACTCCTCCCTACCTCTCCCATTCTACCTCCTCTATAGCCATTCTGGAACAATTTGTAGTTTCCCAAGCAAATGGTTCCATTTAGCTTCTAGCCCTTAGCATATGCTATTTATTCTGCCAAGGGACTCCTGTCAGCTCACAATCAGGAGGTGGGTGGACACCAAAATGGAAAACATAAATAAACTTTGATTCTATGCCTAGATTGGTAAAAACAGGGGCATATCTCCTACACATTTGCAGTGTTATGCAGTTGACAAAGGGCTTTCCTCCATTGTATCTGATCCTCAAACAGCCCTATAATATAAAGAAGGGTAAGGAAAAATGTCACCCTTTATATATAAGAAAACTTAGGCTTAGAGAGTGGATCTCATGGCAGCTGGTTAATGACATTATTATGCTCCTGACTCTGTCTCAAATGTTTTTCCTGGTCTAAATCTGTTGTGAATGTTCAGCGTCCATAAAAACAGCAATGACCTCCAATTTTCAACCCAAGTTCAAATAGCGTAGCTACTACTGGTTGTTCTTAAGACTTTCCTATATACAGACAGGCATTAAGCCCAAGCCAGACTCAGGTATCTTTCCTGAAGAGATAGCCTGAATAAATTGGTAAATCTAGAAGTGACAACTCACAGAGCATGCCAGGAACATATGCTGCATCCCTACTGTCCACTTTCCTGGATTCAGAAGCATTAAAGAGCCTTTCTTTAGTCTAACTTGATCCAAGGAAACCCTCTTCTGTTTGCACTAAAGATCACTTCCTCAGAAACCCTTCCCAGCCTAGATTCTGAAACAGAGATTGCATGGGAAGAAGGATTTCAGTACAAATGATGGTAGAACATTGTCCAGAGAACAAGGATTAAAAGGCAATGAATGCCACCAAAAGCAAGAACAGTGTGGCTTTTAATGAATTCAAAATAAGATAAAACAAACAGCAAAAGACTAGTGGTTACTCTTATAAAATAACTCAGGTAGCAGACAGCATGAGCAGAACAGATCTAAACCTGGATTCACGATCAGCAGCAAAGCATCAGCATTGAAATGTTCCCTAAGCCCTTCTCTTGAGGGACTGCCTGTCTAGGGCAAAGACTGTTTCTCAAATCTATAATCTAGGAACTATAACCGTCCATTAGTGAGCATAACCGTTTAGTGACTGCTATGGAATCAGTAAGATGGGAGAACTTACTGAACAGGGCTGGCTACACAATTTGGGGGGCTAATGCAAAATGAAAATGTGGGAACCCTTGTTCAAAATTATAAAAAATTCCAAGATGGTGACAGGGGAGCATTAAGCCAAGCATGAGTCCTGTGGGGCCTTTGTTAATGCACAAGTCTCATGCCATGAAGCTGGCCCTGCAGTGAATAACAGCTCCCCTCCAGACAATTTACTGGGCTGATAGTTTACTGGGCTGAAGCAAGAGGAGGCAGAGGAGATTTTAAAACTTTGGCTTCATGATGTGAAATGGAAAGAAGGGGATGTTCCAGTTGGGCTATTGTAAATAATAAATCATCCTAAGTGATAATGTTTATTATATAATAGACTCATCATGAGCCAGGCATTTTGCCTATAAACTTGCATCATCTTATTTAATTTTCACTATCACTCATGCGTAAGTAATAGTGCACTCTCCATTTTACAGATGAGGAAATAGGTTTATAGGAGTTAATTTTTCCAAGGTCTAAAGTCTAAGTGTTTTGTTTCTAACTATATTGTTTTCTTACATTCAACAAAGTATCTAGAAATGTACCACCACTTAAATTAATATCAAAATGTTATAAACCCCCAACTCATGTATACACATGAAGACATTCATTTGTTAAAGTACCCAACTTTGCATTCGTGTTCCTCAGTCCCCAGGTTAGTTGTAGCATCTTTTCACATGGCCATATGCTTGCTGACATCTCTCTTCAAGGGTTTATAATGTTCTTCACAGAAAATCTTTAGTTAAAGCATGCAACCCAGAGAAGCTTAGCATTAAACAGAAGAGATCAATATGCATACATTTAACTGTACTTCACTCAGGAGTGTTTTATATAAAGTTATGAAGAGACACGTGGACTTTATGGGAGCTCTGGAGAGGAGAGATTAATTTTGATCAGGAAATCTGTGAAGAATTCATGGATGAGGTGATAGTTGAGCTGGACATGAAATGAAGTTTTTAATGTTTATTTTATGTTTATATTTGTGATAATTAACTAAACATTTGAAAAATTAAATGCTTTCATAAGTATAAAGAATCTACAAACCAAACATCACAATTTGATATACTTTATGATATTTTGCATGTGTACATATTGATTAAAGATGGGATTGTATGGTGAATATAGGATCCTACTTTATAAAAAATTATTGATTTTTTTAGAGAGAGAGAACATCTATGTGTTGTTCCACTTATTTATGTATTCATTGGTTGTTTCTTATATGTGCCCTCACCCAAGATCAAACCTGCAGTCTTGGTATATCAGGATGATGCTCTAACCAACTGAGCTGCCCAGCCAGGGCTGTGGAGTCCTACTTTTTTCACTTAATATAGTATAAAGTATTTGGGTTATTCAAATCACATTTTAATAGTTTAAAACATTCTAATTTATGGAAGTGCTATGACGTGTTTCTTGTTGCAGGTTATTTCAATTATTTTGAGCTTCAATGCTGCTATTAACAATGCTGCAAAGAACACCTCTAGTCTTAACTGATCTTCACCCCTACTCACATCTAGGATTCTTTCAGGAAGAATCAATGGATCAAATACCTTTATTCTTATATTTAAAACTGAATATTTTAAAAGCATATGAAAATTGCTTTCCTAAAAAGTTTGTTCCAAAGTGTACTAAACTTATTTACACGCCAGCCACATTACTTCAGTTCTTCAACATGTTGATTCTTTTCTAGCCCAGGACTTTGGCACACTGTCTGGAACATTAACATACCCTAGGATCTGTCTCAGAGGTTATCTTCAACTGTTCTTTGATTTGAGCTTTATTTCTCAAAACAGTACCTTTCTGTTACAGTGTTTATATCATTATAACACATTTTAGTATCTAGTAGGTCAAGTCCTACTCTATTGTCCCCATCATTTACTTTTCAAAATTTTCTTGGTTTTTAAATTTTTTATTCTTTTGCATTTACATTTTGTCAAGCCAACCAGATAATCCTATATGGATTTTTATTGGAATTATATGAAAACTGCTAATTAGGTGAAAAGATCATTTTATTTTACAGTATTTCCATCTAAAAATATACTATACACTTCCATTCATTCATATTTTCTTTTATATTGCTTAATAAAATTTTGTAGTTTTCTTCATATAGATGTCATATGTTTCTTGAAAATTCATAGTTTTAGTTGTCATTATATCTTATATTTATTGCTGTTATATAGAAGTGTCACTGAGCCTTATGGAGTTATCCTGAAGCCATTCACTTTTGATGAACTTCTGTATTAATTCAAAACTTTATTTAGTTGTTGCCCTGGATTTCCTAGATGTGTCTAATCATACTGTCATCATATAACCATAATTTTAACTCTCATTCTATAGTTATTCTTGTTGTTTTCATGGTTTATTGTATTTTCCTGAACTTTCAGACAATGCTAAATAACAATGGTGACAGTAAGAATTCATCTCTTGTCTCAGGTTTAAATGAAAATGCCTCCACTGTCTTACCATGAGGTATGATGTTGGCTCTTGGTCTCAGATACCCTTTATCAGGTTAAGGAAATATCCTTCTATTCTTAGTGTTCCAAGGAATTTCTTATCAGGTACGGATACTTAATTTAATTGAACACATTTTCAGAATCTACTGAGATTGGCATTCTTTTAATTAGTGGACATATTGATTTGATGCATTATATTAATGCATTAAATTATCATCATAATCTTGAAATAAGTATGGATGATTCATCCATACTTAATGTACTATGGAACGTACTTTCCTGGTCTTTTACTTACATTGTCCTATCTTTATTTATATGTGTAATTGGTTTATTGTCCTCTGCATGTGTTATCAGAGTCTGACACTAGGGTTCATAAAAAATAAACTTCACACAGGCTGGGATTTTTTCTGTTCTTTTCACTGACTAGGACAGTGCCTGGTGAGTATTTGATAAATATTTATCAAGTTAATAGAATGTATCTGGTATTTTTAGAGTTCTTGAATTAATGTTCATAATTGCTAACCCATAAAATTATGTATTTTATCACTTTTCAAATTTCTGGGCATCTATTCCTTCATGTACTTATCAGAACCTTGTGACTTATTAGTTTCTTCAAGATCTGTTGCCTGGATGTCATTTTTCTTTCTGCTTCTTTTTAGTTTTCCAATTCACTGAATACTTCTGTGAACTGGAAATTAATTTTTAAATCAATTTATAAATTTTTTTGTTTTCTTCACAACTTAAGATATTGCCTATTTCATTTATTTTTATTCATTCTTTTGTTATGAAAAATTTTGAATTAAGAATTCACCTTTGATTAAAACCTTGCCCATATCCTATAAGTCAATAGTTTGGTGCATATCAGAATGCACTATATAATAATCATCTATGAAGCTTTTTTTAAAGGCAGAACTTACCCAGGTCCTATTGAAACAGAATCTCCAGAACAGGACCCAGGCATCTGTATTTTGGGAGAGCTCCATAGGTGATTCTGACTCATAGTTCTCCTGTGCCTGGATCTAGAGCTGGGGGTGGTGTAGAGGAGCATGGCTCATGACCCTCAAAGATGGCAGATAGCTCTAAGCACTTCGTGGAAGGATTTGGACTTTGTACTATACTGTAGATACAAGCAGATAAAAGTAGATAAAAGTTTGTACCAGAGTTAAAGTTTAGATTCCATCAGTTCTTTAATAAAATAACTCTAGAGTTCCAATATGAAAGATAAAATGAAGAAGGAGAGAAATTATCATTGGCATCATCTTATCACCATTATCATCTGTGGGGCCTTAGAGCGATGGTTCTCAGCAGCATTAGCATCACCTGGGGAAGTTAAAATGTATTTTGGGCCCTGCTCCAGATCATGGACTCTGAGGGTGAGGCTCAGCAATCTGTGTTTTCAATTTGTATTTCAGCAGATGATTCTCATGCATGTTAAAGAACCACTGCTTTGTAGTTATTTATTGTTTTTATTATTCAATAAAAGATATGGTAATTTATCTGTCCACAATAACATAAAAATGTATTCATTCATTTCAAAAATATTTATTATATTCTGTATTCTAGCTTCTTAGTGATACCATGTATAGCTTACATAGTTTGTACACTGTACTCTATATGAATATCACCCTCTGGAGTTGTGCAGTGCACAACACAATCTACCAAACCACAGGCTATTACTCCACCCCAGCTATGCATTAAGCTGATACGAGGTCAGACAGTGCTATTGTACTCATAGAGTATGCATTCTACTCAGGGAGACAATTAAAGCATAAGGTGAGTATAGACCATGGAAGTGCTTTGAATAAACTAAACAGGCTAAACAATGGAGAAAAATATTCCATATTCAAATCCTTGCATATGTTCACCAATGCACCCACAATCATTTTGAAACAAAATAAGGAAAGAGATCCCCCTTTCAAACATATCCCATACCCCTCTTGACTTTATTCATTGCAGGCACTGACACAGCCCTGCTCCCTCTTATACAACACTTCAGAAATTACAGCAATTGATGTGGGTCCTTGTGGCAAACCATGCACACAGGCTACACACAGCAGCTGACTTGGTCTGCCAGGACATTCTCTTATTAGTTGTATGTGTGCTTTGGCAGATAGAGTCCCCAAAACAGCTGACTATAATGCTCAGAGGCAAAGCAAAACAATATAGCTTTGTTCTCTTCACCACAGTAGTTTGCAAAATTATCTGACTACATGCAAATAAAGGAAAATACTCTCAGAATTTGTGTTCATCAAGCAGATTCCTGTTTATAGGCAGAGATGTGGGATGTAGTAGAATGTCATTATGAACTGGGTTGACTTGTTTCATCACCCACAGGAATTCATAACTTCTGTCAAAGAGGTAATCTCCATATCATTGAGAAATGTTCCTTGAATGTAACACATCTGAAAATTTAAATGAGCTACCTCTAGTTCCCTCTTTCATGTCACCAATGGAAAAAAAGTCAAGGTCCTGAAAATGTGTTCCAGTGTGAAGCATAGTGACTAGAGAAAACAAAAATCATGTTTTAAGTAGATGGAGCAAAATAATTCCCATTTCTCTTTCCCTTTCCCCATAAACACAAAGTCTAAAGGTTTCAGCTACTTTTACCCTGAACTCCATGTTTGTTTGATCAATGACAAGTCATGTTAACAGCAGTGTTTAATTATATCAATATGTGACCAATTGTGCTAGATTGTTTGGCCATTGATTTCACTTAGTGCTACAGTCAAGTCCGAAAGGCACTGCTTTTCCGTGCAAAGCCTCACGCAGTGACAAACACTGAGCACTGACTTCCTGTGTGGCTTGTGCATACTGATTCCACTTTAGAATACTCAGCTCACAGTCAAATCCCAACTACATGACATAAATATTATTTCTGAACTCACAGGGTCATCCCTTGTCCTTTGATTAGCCTTGAAAGACAGGATGGCCCAAAATGAACAAGTGAAGAGATAAGAAATCAAGAGATACTGGAATTAAGCAACTGAAAAATATTCAATATCCCAATGGTTCATAAAAAATAGGGTTATGGACACTTTGAATTCAAATAGTTAAATTTTGATGTTCTTCTATTATTTTAGTCTTATGAATAGTTCTCCAAAATGGCCAGCCAAATTATTTGATCTGGAAATATGGTTATCATTCACTACTCCACCATGCATTCTCTGTCATGCATTCACACACACATAGATATACTAGTACATTTCTCCTTTACTTCCAAAGTGGCTGTCACTTTTACAAAGGTGAAGCACATCACTCTTCATCCAGGCAAAAGAGCCTCTCCATCATAAAGTTAGTAATGTCCTAAACACTAGCCCACTATCTCCTGAGTCAGTATATTTTACAAAATGGGCATATGGCACTTAAAATACCTATTCCACATCCAGGATATGGACAATGAGGGTAGCCCTTTAAGAAAAAGGAGTTCCCCAGCATTCAAGGTGACCTTAAATTTAGAGTCTCTGCTCCACCCAAGTCACAGTCAAGGGCTGTTGTTGAAGCTGACAGTTTTGGTCAGTTGAGGTTGTCAGAATAAATACTTCCCTGAATGCAGCAGGCTAAAGCAGAAGCAGCACGCCACTGCCAAGTCCTCAGCCCTTGTGCGCCTTTACAGCCCTCAGCTTATCAATTTGCTTGCAAATGGCTCCCTGAAGTATTAACCCAGGTTAATTATTCGTCAAATATGATTATGCAAAGCTAATGTAAAAAATCGGAAATGTGGGATGGAATTTTTCACTCCAGCGGTTTGGCAATTGTGGCAGCTGGTACAGGAGCTGGAGTAATTACCAGGCCATTCCAGCTGGTGGATCAGCACTCCGGTTCAGAAGGGGAAGGGGAAAAAAGCAATAAAGAACTAGAGGAACCGGAATATGAGCCGTGCCAATTGACGTGGGGAAAATTTCACAGCTGCTGCTGGTGATAAATGAGAAACAGTGGCCCTGCTCTAATCAATACATGTAAATGTTACTCATTACAGCCTTTATACACACTTCTCAATTAGCCCTTCCTCCCACTAGTAACGGGGAATGTCATGCTTTCTGGACTGTGAAAGTGGTTCACCTGCCGCGGGAACCACAGTAACAACACACGCAGCCAGTGTGCTGGGCAGCAGGTGGGAGCGCTGATGGTCCAAATTCCTCCCAAACACGGAGAAACAAAATCTCAAGTGTGTCCTTCTAATTAAATTGTGCCTTTTAAGATACCACTTGTTAATTTCCAGTGACTGGCAATTTCATCCAAAACCTACTTAGCATTTAAAAACCCAGAAGCATTTTAGGACATGGTCCAGGACAGATTGTTTTTAAATGAATTATTTTATTCCTCTTTGAAAAAAATAATCTCTTTTTTTGTTGTTGTTTTTATGAATAATAAACTTCATTGTGATTAAGTGCCTTTTACACAAATATTTGCGAAACTGTCTTCTAAACAACAATCTATGAGAAAAATAAAAATAAAAAACAATCTATGGAAGGTTCTCTAATTTGTTGTATGAGTTTCATTTTTACTTTTGTGTAGAGAGATATGGAAACACTTTGAATCAGAAAATTCCAAGCCATAGTATACTTAGCTCAGCATGTTGGCTGTACCTACATAACTTCTCTGAAGTGAATTTTTTGCAGATGTGATGCAGTTCCATACATTGTCAACAATTTCAAATAATGTGGCCTCTGTGTTCCTACATCAGGCATCCTATTTTTAAAAAGTAAAATTCTTAAGGATAAATGCAGGTTGCCTCTTCTATAGGTGCAGTGTTTCCCTGCTTTCCAGGAGATGGAAAGTTATTTGAAATTGATGATCTTATTTGTTTTGTTTTGTCTATGTGAAATGTAATTTTCCCAGTTAATAAAAAAGATCCTACAGAAAGGAAAAGGCATTAAAACATGCACACACACAAACATACATACCTTTCTTTAGTTTTTTTATATGTTTTACTAGAGTCTATGCTGTGAAAACATTTTAAAATAATTATAATAATTCTATTTAAAGTTTGAATTATTACCTGGTATAGGGTAAGTGGAGGCAGTCTGGCTTCCTCACCCAGGTGTCTGGGTATCTAAAGGAAGTGGTGTTCCCATAGCCTTGGAGGGACCTGATAACCAGTGTTCTCATAGCCTTGAGACTGGGTCTGGAAAACTATTCCCATAACATGAAGTGGGCTCACATGCACAGAATTATGTTATGTTATGTAATGTTCTGGCATCTTGCAGGCTTTGTTCCCCTTTAGTATTTAAACAGGTAGGGACTCCCTCCTGGGGGAGATGATGCTGAGAGACACACAAAGGGGCAGGTGCCATGATGGGTGTCACACTGGGGAGCAGGGGCCAGGACATGAGACATGCAAATAGACACACAGCTTGCAGCGTGCATGGCTCGCCCACCCATGAATAAAGACATGCCAGACATCCCAATGGCTCCATGAATATTTTTCTGTCTGCACGAATACCATGAACCTGCCTGGCCTTGAAGGGTGGCAACACACCTGGTTTTTCAAAAATCCCTCAAATTGTGTAAAAAATAACAAGTAAGGAACATTTAATCATAATGAATGTCCATTACTTTCAAATCAAATTGTATGTTAAGTTCACTGGTAAAGCTGAGTGGGGGTGTCGGGTAGAGAAATCTAGTTGTAAAGGTTTTCCTAAAGAATGTTTTATGTCTAAGTCAATGCAGGTCAAATTTCATCCAACTGGTATTTAGAGAGCATCTGCTGTATACTAAGTGTTTTTCTGGACAATAAGAATGCAATGGTGAACAAGGTAGACACAGTTTCTACTCTCATAGAGCCTGGGATTCTAACCTATTTCTTTGGTGTTATTAAATCTTGATGTTCCCAAGGAGAAAGTTGTTCTAACAGTGGCCAGCAACAGCTTAAAAACAATTTTCCTGACCACACTAAGAAATGACCAGTTATCAAGATAAAGAGTCTCCTGCTTGAATCATTCAGTCTAAACTCCTAAGGGGCATTCATGTCTTTTCAGATATGTTTATTTTCACCGTGATATTCCAAAAGCAATATCTACTTTTATCTTTATCCTGGACTTTATCCTAACTGCAGTTAAAGATTCTTTTACTAAATAAGGATACTGGCAAGAGATTTGTTCTTAGAGTTCAATATGTTCTCACAGAATTTCAGTTAAATTCCTTTTCAGAGGTAAATGTACTTTCTTCACTCTGCAGAAGACTTAAATCAGAAAGCAAGAAAAACTTGTGATTCTAATAGGAGATAAGAAATGGCTTATATCTGGCTGCCAGGCTGCCTGAACACATGGTGATCATAGATCCAAGCAACTAGATACCCTTGGTCTTCTTTCTTGTTTCCTAGTGATACATATGTTGAATAAGAATAAAATACCATCAATTTTATCCTGTGCACATTTTTCACTGATGATAATCAGAATTTTGTGTAAAGACTGACAGCATACTAGAATCTTATATTTACACACCAAAATGTCCAAACATACAGTTTTCATGCAGAAATATTTTCTATTAATAACCATCAAATTAATGTACACATATACTGTATATGTAGATATATCTTATGTGTAATTATTTGTTAATTTATATGTAATTACTGGTCTGGCCAAGATGGAGGCATAGGTAGATACAATTTGCCTCCTCACACAACCAAAAGAAGGACAACAACAAATTAAAAAAAAAATAACAAGAACTGCCAGAAAACTGAACTATAGAGAATTCCAACAATCAAGGAGTTAAAGAAGAAACATTAATTCATACTGGTAGGAGCAAGGGAGATGGGAAGCTGGGGTAGGGAGGATGCACAGCAAGGTGGAGAGTGGAGAACTGGGCAGGTAAGACAGCAGCTGGCAGTCCCACATGTGCATGCAGATAAACCGGGAGGAACAAATGGGGTGCAAGACAAATCATAAACCCAGGGTTCCAGCACAGAGAAATAAAACTTCAAAACCTCTGACTGTAAAATCCTGAGGGGGTTGAACTCCCAGCCTCACAGAATAGTTTGTTGGAGCGACCCACAGTGTTCTAGAATGTACACAAGCCCACCCATCCAGGAATCACTACCAGAAGGGCCAATTTTGCTTGTGGGTAGCAGAGAAAGTTACTGAAAGCCCAGCAAGCAGCATTGTTCCCTCTCTGACCCCTCACCCTCATCCAGCACCAAAATGTAGCAACGTGGGTTGCCCTGCCCTGGTGAGTTCCCAAGGATCTGCCCCTTACAACATAACATGTGCTGAGATAAAGAAATATGACCCAAGTGAAAGGATAGATCAAAGCTCCAGAAATAGAACTAAGTGATGAAAAGATAGCCAACCTATCAGATGCACAGTTCAAAACACTGGTAATCAGGATGTTCACAGAAATGGTAGAGTATGATTGTAAAATAGAGGAAAAAGTGAAGGCTATGCAAGGTGAAATAAAGGAAAGTGTACAGGAAACCAACAGTGAAAGGAAGGAAACCAGGACTCAAATCAATGATTTGAAACAGAAGGAAGAAATAAACATTTGACCAGAACAGAATGAAGAAACAAGCATTCAAAACAAATGAGGAGAGGCTTAGGAACCTCCAGGATAAGTTTCAACATTCCAATGTCCGAATCATAGGGGTGCCAGAAGGAGAAGAGGAAGAGCAAAAAATTGAAAACTTATTTGAAAAAATATTGAACGAGAATTTTCCCAGTCTGGCAAAGGAAATAGACTTTCAGGAAGTCCAGGAAGCCCAGAGAGTTCCAAAGAAGTTGGACCCAAGGAAGTACACACCAAGGCACATCATAATTAAGCTACCCAAGATCAAATATAAGGAGAGAATCTTAAAAGCAGCAAGAGAAAAGGAGACAGTTACCTACACAGGAGTTCCCATAAGACTATCAGCTGATTTCTCAAAAGAAACCTTATAGGCAAGAAGGGGCTGGAAAGAAGTATTCAAAGTCATGAAAGATAAGGACCTACATCCAAGATTACTCTATCCAGCAAAGCTATCCTTTAGACTGGAAAGGCAGATCAAGTGCTTCCTGGATAAGGTAAAATTAAAGGAATTCATCATCACTAAGCCCTTATTATATGAAATGTTAAAGGGATTTATCTAGCAAAAAGAAGAAGACCAAAACTATGAACAGTAAAATGACAACAAACTCAAAACTATCAACAACCAAACCTAAAAAAAGAAAAAGAAAACACAAACTAAATAAACAACTAGAACAAGAACAGAATCACAGAAACGGAGATTGCATGGAGCATTATCAGTGGGGAGGGATGGAGAGAGGATGGGGAAAAGGTAGCGGAAATAAGAAGCATAAATGGTAGGTACACAATAGACTGGTGGAAGTTAAGAATAGTATAAGAAATTGAGAAGCCAAAGAACTTACATGTGTGACCCATGGACATGAACTAAGGAGGGAATGCTGGTGAGAGGGAGTGTATAGGACAGAGAGGAATAAAGGAGAGAAATAAAGGGGACAACTGTAATAGTATAATCAATAAAATATACTTAGTCCTGGTTGGTATAGCTCAGTGGATTGAGTGTGGGCTGTGAATCAAGTGATCTCTGGTTTGATTCCTGGTCAGGGCACATGACTGGGTTGCAGGCCAGTTCCCCCAGTGAAGACCATGTGAGAGGCAACCACACATTGAAAAAATATATATATATACTTAAAAATTTATATATAATTACCCATTTATTTATATGTAATTATCCATATATCCCAACTTTTGCTAATGTTCAGATCAGCTTCTTAATCTCTGTACCAGCCCTAACATGCAACTTATGTCTAAAATTCAGCTTTTCTATATTTGGGAGGCAGATCTTACCATTGCTGGATTAAT
The DNA here is from genome assembly GCA_028533065.1 of Trachops cirrhosus. Classification (NCBI taxonomy): domain Eukaryota; kingdom Metazoa; phylum Chordata; class Mammalia; order Chiroptera; family Phyllostomidae; genus Trachops; species Trachops cirrhosus. Next base: position 47,372,171 of record CM052549.1, on the reverse strand, counting down.
AAAACCATTGTCTGAGTAGAGTTTAGAAATTTAATTCTGCTCCATATTGAATTTAATCTTGAAGAGATTGTATGGTTAATAGTGAAATTAATAAAAATAAATTAAAATATAAATACAAATACAGATAAATAATATTGCCTAAATTGTCTATTCTCCTTGGAGAATCTAGGTAGATCTTGTCATGCCTTGGCTCAAACCTTTCCAGTAGCTTTCCATCTTATTTAGAGTAAATTATAGCTAGAGTCCTTATAGTGGCCTACAGGACCATATAAAATTTACTTCCCTGCCTCAGGACCTTTGTAGATGCCCCTGAAACAATCTTTCTCCAGACATCCACATGACCCAATGTCTCACATCATTTAGATTGCAGCTCAAGTGTTCCCTTATCAGATATCCTCCAGTCTAGCACAGCACCACCATCACTTTCCAGTTCTCCATCTTGCTCTATTTTTCTTCATAGCCTTTGTCTGCATCTGATTGATTACATACTCATTTATCTCTCTCTTCCTGTACTCCCCACTGGAATGTCAGCCCCGCAATTGAAGAGACCTTGTTGGTTTTTTCCCTTCTATACACTGTACCCATTCTTTAGAAGATACGCGACTTACATTCCCTATACACCTAGTACATGTTAGGCCCAAAATATTGGTTGAATAAATAAGTAAGTGGTTGACTTTTGCTTGCCTAAGCCAAGATGCTATCAAAATCCCTACTAGGGTCTGAATGTTTGGGTCCTGTCAAAATTTGTATGTTGAAATCCTAATGCCCAATGTGATGATATTAGAAGGTAGGGCATTTGGGATGCACTTAGGTCATGAGAGTAGAGTCCTCTTTAATAAGATTAATGTTCTTATAAAAGAGAACACAGAGAGCACATGCCCCTTCCACCATGTAAGGATACGGTGAGAATTTGTCAATGAGCAACCTGGAAGCAGACCTTCACGAGAATCCAACCATGCTGGTATCCTGAACTGGACTTCCAAGAACTGTGAAAAATAAAATTTCTGTTGGTTTTTGTGAGCCATGCAGTCTGTGGTGTTGTTATAGCTGCCTGAAGAGACTAAAACAATCTCTTCATTATTTCTTAAATAGCTAAATTTTGGTAAGGAACCAGAGCTTTTTATGAGTCACTACATCTGTCTAAAGCTGTGTTGCCCATTACAGCTGCCACGAGCCACTTGTAACTATTGAACACTTAAAATGTGCCAGATTTGACTGAGATGTGCTATAAGTGTAAACTACATACTAGATTTCAAAGACTAAAAACAAAAAAAAGAAAAATGTAAACAATTTCAATAATTTTTATTTTATCGCATAATTTTAATTTGTGTGCTATAATGATAACATTTTATATATATTAGATTTCATAAAATATATTATTAGAATTGATTATACCTGTTTGTCTTTACTTTTTAAATGTGGTTACTAGAAAATTTTAAATTATAAGGTGGCTCATATTAATTTCTATTGGATAGTGCTAATAAAGCATATTTAACATATATTTCACCTAGATTTTTAAGTCCTTTATCTATTTCTTTAGCCCACTGACCTAACTTACCCTACCTTCACTCAATACTAATGAGCACCTTGCATATAATTATATTTTGATATAAATTATAAATTATGTGTATCTCTGTGTACATTTAAAAAATCATACACACAATTGATTTCCAATTCCTCATATGCAGTGTCCTACATTACCTGTCAGGTGAAGGGGACTGGATCACCAAAATAGTGAGAATTTAGGCTGTCTTTGAATTGTTTGTTGAGGGCTATTTATGAAACACCTAGGCCAGATGTGATAACTTTTATTTCTAAACAAAGAAATCCATGAACCATGCCATAGTTCACATAGCCATTTCTGAAAGAAAACGAAACTCACAACAATACTTAACTGGCATGAGCTGATTCAGTATCCTAGTAAATGCTTGAGTGCTCATGGCCAAATTTGACAGTCAATAGTAGACATAAGGGAGAACCACCTTGCATTCATTTCCAGATCCACACTTTAAATTTACCTTCACCTTCCTCAGAAGTTTTCTTGCCCTTCAGGTGGTGGATTTTAACCAAACATAAATTCTTCAGTTTGTGAATTCTGAGGAATCCCTGCCTTGCTTCCATTTTTTCTTTTTCCTGATCCCTTTGGATATGATGTGCTTGGCACACATGCCCACAATACTCCACCTTACACCTTAGCTAAGGCCAGATTAAATTTACATGGCGAGGAGGGTTAGGTCCAACCTGCAGATAAAGATGTGTGTCCTTGCTGTCTGGTGTAAGAGCTGATAATGAGCCAGACTGAAATGGAAGCTGTCACTTTGCATCATATCAGAATGACCTGAACAATGTAAAGAAATTAAAAGTTCCCGGTAGCAATGGATCCCATTTCAGTCATTAGCAGTGTGGGAGGGAAGGACAGCATACAGGAGACTGGAACCAGTGGGAGTCTTTGGTCCTCAGAGAATTTGCCACTAATCCCACTTTATGCCATTCCTTTTTAATGCACATCATGTACAAATAAATTCCTATTCTTTGTTTTTATTATTATTTAGGTCCAGCTACTCTGGATAGAGAAAGAAAACAAAAAAAGAGGCAACGGAAACAAGAAAAGACCCAATATATTAATCTAACAATCAAGACAGAAAGACAAAAATATTTTTAATAAAAATATATGCAAAAGAATATTTTTGTTCTTGTGAGAAATATTAAAACATAATGAATATAATAGTGTGGCTACTTTGTAATTTTCTCTCTTTCTCTCTTTCTCTCCCCCCACCCCAACATGCCTCTCTTTCTATTTTTTATTTTTTTGAAGCAGTCCTGCTGAAAATGAATGAGGCAAATAAACCTAGACTTGACTCTTATTTCAAACTCAGAAATATGAAAAAATGTAACGTATTTTTTAACAGAAAGTCTCAGAATATATGTTTCAATCTTAGAGTTTCAAAAAAGGCAGCGAATCAGGCAGAAGGACAGAAGGTTACAGATTAGTACTGGTCATTGCTCAAAGAGTGCAGGTTATAAATAATAAAGGAGGAAAGGGTGAAGGACACTAAAATATAACTGGGGGGCCCACAATGGAATAATCAAAGCAGAGAATCTAATTTCAGCTTTAAAAATACCATCTACAAAATACCATCTAGTATTGAATTTCAACTGTATAGGAGTCTTTCTGCCAACACATTCCACAGATATATAAATGCCTACCTCACATACATATGGTTCCCAACTTTCAATGTAAGTACTAAACTAGCAGGTGATTTCAAGTCTAATGACATGGAATTTTGTCATTTATACATGAAAAATAGTATTTTCTATGGAAGTTAAGTGCAATTAAAAAAAGGAAGAATAAAGAAGGTAGTAATAAATATTTTCATATAAGGCCACAGGATCTATAATTTTATATATTATATAAATTATATTATACACAGACATTTAGTAGGCATTTTATGTTAGGTGCCTCATGAACATTTGGATTATTTTGGTAAATTTATGAATATTTCTTTAAGCAATATCAACTTTGCCTTCTTCCATACAAAAACACATGGAAAGAAAGTAGAAATAGAGAAGAAAATTAAGGCCTAACCAGATGCTTAAGGATGTATCTGCATCTCAGCTAAATGTCCCAACCAAAATGTAGATAAATTCAACTGCTGAAAGTACATCTGGCTTTATAGAGTTAGGAAAACCTGTTAGTCAAAACTCAGTGCCTTTGGAATTATTCTATGAGTCACATAAGTTGTATCCACTGAATGCTTGTACTAGTTTTGTTACAAGACTCAGTCTTCATCAATCAGCTTTTGGTTGTTTTGGTTATTGCTGCTCTTTATTTTTAATCTGTTTCCATGGAATGGGCCCCTAGTACTGTGTAGAACATTTGAGAATTATACTCTCCAATATGTCTCAGAAGCCACTGTTATTGTCACCAGAATGATGACAGTTATAACGACAAAGCAAGTCTTCACACTGTCTAGGAAGTTATTCTTATTTATCAAAATACAACTGGCTGTTTCATTAAAATATAGTCATTGACCACCAAACAGTACATTTGAATAGTGCAATTACATTTCTGAAAATGCAGAAAGATAAATAGAACTTTCACATTTGTGCAAATTTAGTAGCAAACTGAATTTCATAGCAAACAAGTGGGCTTTCGCTTCCATGGCCCTTGTTTACTGAAGTTTTCAGATACAATGTCCCATAGATGTGAACTCATAACTCTGCACCAGATCTTCATGAGCCTAACTCAAGGAAAGTCTGCTCTATGGACAGGGGAATGAAGCTAGACCATAAGGTTATGGCGGGCTGAAGAACATTTTTGGTTTCCTAGTCATGGTTAGTCACTATGGGTATGTATGTATGCAATTTAATTTATAGTCTATATATGTTTACAAATACTTATATTATTATTAATTTATAGATTCCAAAACCAGTTACTTTTCTTCTTGTCATATTTGAAGTTGTTGAAATGTTAGTATATACACCATAAATTTTAAAAAGAATAAAAATGAAAATAAAGGTTCAATCAAGGAAAACTAAAACTCCTTCTCCAAGAAGCTGAGGAGTCATTACTCTGAGGCAGTACCATCAAAATAGATGCCTTAAAAATACCCCTGACATTTTGCAAATTAACAGTGGATAATAGAAATGTTACTGTATTTTAAATTCTGGCCAAGTGAAATGAATTATAGAGGCAGTTCCACAAAAATTTTGAAACTGCCCCAAATTTGTCAACAATTGATTTTTAGATGGTATTTGAGAAAATCATGTTTATCTACCAGAAACTACATTTTAGTTTTAATTAGGCTCAAACCAAAGGAAATTAACACTTTTTTCCACAGATATCTAACCAAACAAGTGTATCTCCTAGCACCTTTGTGAATGCTTGATTCTTTGTGTTATTGATGAAGGTCTGTGCTTGGGATTTTCACATTTTTTTGATGAAGAGGCAAATCTTCCAGCTGTTTTCCTCAGGATCTGAGGATTGTGTATCTCTACCATAGGAAGGCAGACTGATAAAGAGCAAGTGTGTTATATAAAGTGCAATGGGTCAATAGCTTTTATTGCCTGAATAATTAATTTCATAACTTTAGCACTTATTGAGGACCTACTATTTTTGTCAGTTATCATGAAACCTTATTTATGCACATAGCACTCATCTGCACAACAAGTAAATGTGGTTTAAGTGTTTAATTATGAGAAACCTGAGGCTCAGAGAAATCAAGTAACTTGACCAGATCACACAGCTTGTAACTGGTAGAGCGTTCAGAGTCATCTTTGTCTATGTCCTCTCCAGCTTTGGCCTTTGCTGAACACCAGTCAGCAAGCAAGTTGAGATAGAAGTGGTCAGTTTAGAATAAAGAAGAAAGAAAACAGAGCATCAGGGAAAGGCAATGTTCCTGCTTCCTTAGACTCTGCACCCCCCGCCCACAGTTATATCTTCAAGCTCTCTTGTTAAAGATATTTTAACTGCTTATTCTTCATGAGGTCCTGTGCTAAATATTTTACAAATTTTAATTCACACAGTGGCCCATGACTATCTATGCCCATCCAACTTATGGGGAAACAGTCTCTTTAGAGGTTAGCTTGCACAGGGTTTCTGGCAGGCTGGAGAGCTGCCTTTTGAGTGGTGGTGCAGCTGCACCAGAGCAGGTGCTTTTCCACTAGGTCCTGCTGTGCCTTGTGCTCTACCCAAATCCCAGTGTATGTGAATCATAGGAATTTTATAAATTTGTCCTGTTCTAAACACAAAAGGAAGTTCATGACTTAAAAGTAAGTTATAGTACAACTTGCAAAAAGTGTAGAATCCATCTGCAATATATATATTTCATAAAACATATATTTGCCAAAAGGCACAAATGATAGGATTTAGAGTACATTACAAATTAGGTGTGACAATGGGAATGGAATTAGATATCTCTCTTTGTTTAAATTTTTTATTTTAGTTTATTCAGTACAGTTTCTATCCTTTGTTCCCATTCCAGGCCACCCACCCATCTTTCCCCTCCTCCCTCCCCTTTCCAATCCCCCTAGTTTTGTCCATGTGTCCTGTATATTTGTTCCTGTAAACCCTTCCCTTCTCCTCTGGAATTCCCTCCCCTCTTCCCTCTGGTCACTGACTACCTGTCCTCTATTTCAGTGTCTTTTATTATATTTTACTTGTTTCTTTGTTTTGTTGTTTAGGTTCCTGTTAAAGGCGAGATCATATGGTATTTATTCTTGGTATATTTTCAGTGATTACCACCATTATCTAAACTTGATTATTGAGTATTTATCTGTATGGCACGATATAAACTGACTTAATGAACATTAATCTTTTTCTCCTGGTGGATATATAAACTTTTGAATAAAAGATACCCTGCACAAATGTGTAAGTTAAATAAGAAAACAGTGAACATATTATTGCCTATCATAAGGTAATGAATGAAGGAGAAGAAGTACATGTTTTGTAAGGGAAATATTGACCAATATCTTCTAACCATTTGGGAAAAATCTCAAGTTGTCAGTCTTAACTCTGCCACATAGCAAGGCATTCTGGTGAGAGAGAAGTCTGGATGGGAGAAAACACTTGACAACGCAAGCCAGCATCTACTGAGGATTTTCTCTCTGCCATGAACTGGGGAAAATGTTGTTATAGGGATTACTGCATTTAATCCCAGAAACAATCATGAGGAACATATTAGCATTCCCACTTAACAGGTGAGGAAATTGAGGTTCACAAAGGATAAGCAACTTGCCTGAGTTTTATACACACACACACACACACACACACACACACACAGTTGAAATAAAAGTTTTACAGAAAACTAATGACCCTTAATTGTATTGTTTGTATGCCAACATTATTTCACTGTGGGTCATGGTAAAAATAAAGTTTAAGGGATTGAAAAAATAGCTAAGTGAATCCAAGCTGGCCAGAAAGTCTATCAGAACACCAAAACTGTTGGCTCACCAAATTTCTCTAGCTTGCATGTTTCTTACCACTCCTGGCACTCCTGTATCAGATTTCAATGAGGTCTGAGGCTTTGGAGAAGTATAGTGAAAGAAACAGGGTTTCTGTCAAGGAAGCATTAAAGAATTGTGCTATATTTTTTCAAATTAGGGGTCATAAATACTCGATTTCAATTCATAATATTCTGCAACATTCTACTTTATTCGATTTTTAAGTAAATTTTGTTATAAACCCACTACATTGATTTCATGACACTAAATGGAAATCAACATTTTAAAATGAAATAGAGAATAATAGAATAGAAATATTTTCAATATAAAGATCATCCTATTGAGTTGAGTCAATAAATTAGAACATTGGGGTTTTCTCTTCAACTATTTCTATCATGGAATAGCTACCAAAAAAAGGAGCATATATCATTGTCCAACAAATTGACATCATCATCAGAAACACATTACATATAATACTGTATTGCTTTTTATTAAAAGTATGGATTTTCATGAAAGACAGAGATAATAGTCTGTTGTTGGTATCTTATTCCTGTATTATAAATAATTACTTTAGGTATATTGGCCACTTTAATCAGATACATGAACTTTAATATAGTACTAAATTTGTTTCATAAAAATTATCATATGCATGGAATTAATGGGCTTCCAGTCATTGAAGAACTGGTGTGATGTTTGTCCAGTTCTTGTGAAGAAGTGCTGTTTTATAATTTATTTCTTCTTACCATACAGCTCTTTAACTTGCCTTGGATTTTATTTCATGCCATTTTAAACAAAATCAAATAAAGGCCTTGCATTCCTCTACCCGAAGTACTTGAATTCATCACAGACTTCTTCCTCTTATAATTTGCAAGCTCTTGATTCAAGACATTCTTTTTATTTGAACCATTTATGACATAGATTCTTACTAATCTGGAGGAATTGTTGTATAAGGCATCAATACCACTATTAATTTATTTTAGGTCTTAAATAATAGTACCATTTCTATAGGCCAAATATTCATGTTTTTAAATTCATTTTAATTTTTACTAAAGTAACACATCCACACAATTATTTAAAGTTAAATAGTGCTAAGTTTATAGGAGAAACTGCTTATCCTGCCCCATTCTTCACTCCTTAGCTCCTTTCCATACCCACATTTCTACATATGCTCACCATGCTATTTCTTGATTTGCCAACCTTAGCCGTTATTTGTGGCTTTCTCTTCTTAGCTCTATCTAGACTATTTTTTCTTATTTTTGCCCTCCTATCATTGTCTTTAAATGAATCATTTTGATGTTTACATTATTATTATTATATACTTATTGTTCACAATTGAAACACTGTGCAATTGTGAAATTTAATTATTTCTTAAAACATTTTTGGTAATTAATACTTCCCTTGTCTATTTACTTAGCAATTCTCTATCTGCAAATCATTGTTTCTTCTTCCAAACTCTTTGTAACATGCTTTTAACACTATAAAACATATCAGGTATTATAAATCCTAGAGACACCCTTGAACCTCCTGGTGTTCTCCTGTTCCCAACAGGACTGCCAGCTCTTGAGGCCTTGCTTTATCATCCTCCTGGGAATTCCCTCCACCTAAATCCTGGATCACAGCCTTGTAATGGCCCTCAGGTCTTCTTTCTTGGTTTATTTTGCCATTTTGGTGGAACACATCCCCTGGATCAAGAATCAGTGTATGGCAGCTTCCCAAGAATCAGTGTATGGGAGATGCATTTTTTGAAAGTTGTATACAAGTGAATGAAAATTATCACTTGCTGAACTTAGAATTCTAAGCATTGCTCTATTGCAGTGATTTTCAACTGGTGTGCTGTAAGACTTTTTAAAACATGCAACACCCGACTACTTAGTCAGGGGCACTGACCTCTTTTCCCTTAGATTGGCAATAAAGAATGACAACAGCCAACATAACAATAGCTGCCCAGTGTGAATGTATCAAAATTATACCTATTTTTCTGTCAAACTGGCAAAATACATATGTTTTGGTGTGTCACAGAATTTTTGTAGTTTATGTGTGTTATGGAATGAAAAAAGTTGAAAATTGCTTCTCTTTAGTATTATAACTTTTCAAGTTACTATTGAGAAATCTGATACTATCTCAATTCCTGATATGTGCCTTTTGTTATTTCTAAAAATGTTTAGAGTGTTCTAAATTTCATGATGATGTTATTGCTATTCATTGTATTTGAGATACTTAGTGGACCCTTTGATTGAGAAACTCATCCTTTATTTATGAGAAATTGTTTTTGTATTATTTATTTGATAATTTCCTCCCTTCCATTTTCTTCATTCTTCTTCTGCTACTCCTGTAACCAGATAATGAATTTCCAGGTTCTAATCTCCAATATTGTTTTTAATCAATTTTATCCTATATTCATTCTCTGTATTTGGCCTCTGAATGTCCCTTTTCTATAGCATCATTTTCTTCTTTTGCAATTGGCTGTGTAATATTGAACAGTTAGTTTCTCTCATTGTTTTCTCATCTGTAAGAGAGAGATCATAATAATGTATTTCAAAGGCTGTGAGAATTAAATGAAGTTATATATGAAAAGTGCTTAGCAAAGTGCCTGACATCTTGTAAATACTCAATAAATAGTAGTTAATAATGATAGTGATCATGATCATGATAACTTGCTACATAATTTTAATTAGAGCTAGTCCTGGGTGTCTTAGAGCAAAAAGATAATACCCACATGCAGGTTCTGGTCTGCTGAGTAGACTTTGCCTCAATTCACTGCAAGAGAGTGAATGAGTTACTTAACCTCAGAACAATCTCTTACTCTCTCATCTGTAAGTGAGAAAAAGTGCTCAAAGTCGAAATTGGTCTTTAATCAAATATGTACTTTCATAATCCAGGTAAGAACAGCTGCTTCCAGAACTACATACTTACATTATACAAAGGGAAGGTGCCTTTTTAAAAAAGAGATCTTACTTCAGTTTATTTTGCCAAATGCTCTCATTTTTCTCCATGTTAAACATGGTAGAGTCAGAAAATGTTCCAGGCCTGACACCTGAGCTCCCAAAGCTTTGACCTGATAACTCCCATCTTCACTCAGAAAACAACATCCTAGCCCAAGTCTAGGTTCCTATGGTTTCTGTCTCAGTAAATACAGAAGAGTTTCTGTTCTCACCTGAGGGTAATCAAAAAATCTTTATGGATCAGGGAGGTCCTGGTATGGCTTTTGAGATGTGAAGCCTTTTGGAGGTGGAGTATTGGAAGCATGGAATAGCAGCCTCTATAGACAGAGCCCAGGGAATAGGGCAAGAGAGCAAAGAGGGACTTCTGACTGAAGTTACCTCTTTGGATCGCCATGTACTTGAAAACTAAGAGCAGGAGAGGAGGGAGAAGAAATGTAAATTGAAGGTATGTTCGAAAAGCTTTGAAGGTTTTGAGGAAAGCTGAGGTTTCATATGAGAGTGAAAAGAAATTTGTTAAGAAGTAAGATGTTTATATCTTATCTTCTGACACCTCACCACCAAATAACTAAGAGAGATCTGAGGAATATTGAAAGTCAGGAGACCTTGGCTGGGTCTGGCCCTCCCCTCAGTGGCTGCATGATCATAGATACCAATCTGGGTCTTTGGTCTACAAAATGAAGAATAAGGCTAATAATCTCCAAGGTTCATTTTTCTGTGTCTGCTTGATATTGGGAGTATCTGTCCTCTCTTTTCAAAATAACTGCTATTGAATATATTTTAACTGCTAATAATATATTTTAGCTACCTAAATCACTATGAGTTATACCTATGTAAATCAAAGGAATACAAGCATATCATACAAACACATGGATACACACATATCTACCTATCTGTACATGTACTCACATAAGTGTATATAATCATTTTGTTATTTATTTTGTAAAATTTAAAATTCATCTTCAGTTAAGATACATTAGTAATTTCTCAAATTAGCAGCACAGTGTTCCAGCACTATATATGTATATATATATGTATATGTATATGTATATGTATATGTATATATATATGTGTGTGTATGTGTATACATATATATATATAAACATTAGAAGACAATCTTTCTTTGGTGTAAAGTTTAGCATCTTTATTTTTATGGCATTAAACTGTAACTCAGCACATAGTGAACGATAACTTTTTAAACAAAACTCCTTTCCTATAATACCATCAATAATCAGTTCCATCTCTTTTTTTTTCCAGAAAAATTGCCTTTTCATTAACTTGAAGTGATAATTTCCATGTGAATAATAATGTTTATTTGCATTTTCACTACATTTGACCTTATTTATTTTAGGAAATATAGAATATTGCTTTAGGCCTGTGAAAAGCAGGAGCTGGAGGAAGTTTCCATTAGAATAATCTTCACTTAAAGAGGTTTTAAGAATCACCTATCCATTGACCCATGAAAGGTAAATGCTAAGTTCCTATAGTCAAATATCCATTCTAACCCTTCAGAATAGATGAGTGAGCTTACCTCTTATTTAAATTACTGTAAGATGGATAAGATTTTTACTATCAGTTGAAAGGTAATAATCATGACCATTATCACCATCACCATCACTTGGCTGTTGGCAATGACAAAAATGATAAAAAAATTTGGCTTCACCAAATAACTTCATTTTTCATATTTATGTGGTGTGTGTGAGAGAGCCCTAGCACTTTTCTATGCAATTTCATGTCCATATCCAACATATGTTTACCTACATACTGATGCATTTATGCATCTTTTTTGTAAACCTTATAGTCAACAACCTTGTGGGGCCTAAATTAATGTTCAGTTAAACTATTTCATATGCAGTACAACCTGCTGACCTCTACAAATTAAAAGTATACTGTGAACCTAGCCAGAGGGACATTTTCCTTAATTTTTTCCCTAATAATGTGTACTCATGCTCCACTGCCCACACCTGCTCACCTCCTGTTAGTCTGTGACCAACAGCATTGCACCATGTTGGAATCAAATGTGTGCTGGTGAATCTTCATTTTAAGTGTGCTTCACAGATTATTTTGATCTACGGTGGATTTTATTGAAATGAGGCACTCTCCTAGCTTTTAGAAACTAAAGATGAATTATATTAGAGGCATGGTCACTGAATAGCTAATTTGCAATAAAAAGAAAGAAATCTAGGATAAGAGATGCAATATTGTCATATCCAGTTCCTCAAGATTCTGCCTTATTTGTCAGTTGACTGGGTTGGTAGCTCAATCTTCAGGAGCCCTGATTTTACCTTGGCTCGTTTCAGCTCTTGTTCCCTCTCTATAACTTTAAGAAAAGTGTTCCTTTCCCTTAACTATTTTCTTCTCTTGCATATATTTTCCTTCCTTATTACTCTGATTTGAGGAGAAAACACTAGATTTGTTTTTCTTTTAAGTGGGCAGCCTCTAGGGAAAGATCATTTGATGGTATTCTTTTAAAATTCTGGCAAAGTTTAATACCCATTCATTTGCTCAGGGTGTGTCTCTTTTTTATTACTGATGTTTTAAAAATTATACTAAGGGCGCTTTATCACTACCTTCACTGTTTTGCAAACCATAGTGATATATTTTCATAAAGTGAGTACCAAGAGGCACGTTCCTTAAATTCAAGACAATGATATACTTAATGTTTTTCTTTTTATATCTTATGGATCTTTGTCATTTATTTTTCAAGGTGACTCAGGGATAAAACTAGGATAGTTATGTGAGTTTTCTGATCCCAGGAAGTAGTTTTTTTCTTGTAAGAATAAAATTTAAAATTTTCACCTATCTTATAAAAATCAAGAATAGTTAATTTTGGGTTAAAATTATAAATGTGTAATCCATAATAGTTTAAGATAGCAGTATCTCCTCTCTGGGGAACAGAAACTTTAGAAATCTGATTAGCATTGCTAATCAGCACATCCTTTCAGTACCCAAGTCTAATTAATATTCCAGTCTGCCAGTAAAAATTCATTTTTTTTCATTTGCTCTGTGAACTTTCTCAAGTAAAACACTGATTTGGGGGATATAATTGGCCCCTAGAGGGTATAATGTATTTTATAGTAGAAGAAAAAAATCCCACTCAATTCTTGTGCCCTAAGCAATTCCACATAGATACTTATTGAAATAGCTTGCGAGTGACAATTCAGTTTAAACAGTATTTTGAATGTTTCATCTGTGCCCTGCTTCCTGCCCCCCTTTTTTAGCTATATAATAACTGTATTGAAAACTGAGTGAGCAAAAAGGGAATTTGTGGTCAAGCATAGAATCAGCAGTAAAAACATACAATAATACATCATCTACTGTTAATAGATCACAGGGTTTGTGTGCTATGTGCTACTTCCAGTATACAGAAATATTTTCATTACAGAGAATACTTCTTTGTAAAAGGATTTCTTCCAATAGGATTTTACCTGAATTCACTCATTTAAAAGTAGTATATGATTGTGTATATATTTTAATTATCACATTTAAAAGACTAATTTCATTTTTTAACTTTCTGAACCAATATGTTGAGCCAATTTTCAAATAAGCGGACACATTTACAAGGGCTGGTTCCTCCTTTGTATACAAGTGAGAAGTCAGGTGACTCACAGAATTACAGAATTGAAAGGGTGATCACAAAGGTTGAATCCCATCTGTAATAACTCTCAGCTTTGCTTGAGGACTTCTAATGATAAAGAAAGCACTGCCTCTTTAGTAGGAGGCATGTTTTCATTTTGGACAATTCTAATTATTAGATAACTCTTTTTACTTTATGCCAAATCCAGCCCCCTACCATTCCATATATTGGGATTTGTTAAGCCCTCCAAAACCACCTGGAATAAGCCCAGTCTTTCTCCAACATTGTTTTTTAAACCTTCCAATATTTGCAGACTTTTGTCATGGCCTTCTAAGTCTTCATTACTGCAGATTGACTATTCTGTTTCATTATTCCATCCTTGTCTGACATGGTTATGAATCTTTTAATCTTCCAGAACACTCTCATATCTGAACATGCTGTAGTTCTTCACTTCTAAAGAGGACAGCCTGCAGAACTGAATGTTCTTCACTTTTAAGAGCACATCATGTCATTTTGGTCTATGTACATATATCTATATACCTATATTTTATCCTATTTATATCTAATCAATTTAAGTATACATGTCTCTAATGCAGCTAAGGAATGTAATAGGTAACATCCATGATTTTATATTTCTTGAATTCCTTAGGCAGAAAAACATCATGTTGTTTTTCTGCCTAAATGGTTGGACAGAAACACTAGAATTTCACTTCAATTTTACTATTCACAGAAATCTAAATACTAAGAATAATTCATAAACAGCTGCTTCTTTTAAGAAAAAAATTGGTATTAGAACCAAAGGCTATTACAATAACCTTTCCTTAAAAGTCTTCATTATATTTCTGGGGCCAAATAAATCTTAGTAAAACTTCTTAATATCTTTGTGGATCTTCACAAACCTACAGCTGATATGTTGGGGCCAAGATGAGTGTTTCAGACTTATTTTTAGGGTTAATAATATCCAGTCAACTGTGTGCTGGTAACTGCTTAATGACCAGCTCTCTGTGGAAAAAAGTATGCATATATACATGTATATGCATTTATTATAAACTGACAAAGAATTGTAACACACAATTTATAAATAATAAAATATATAAACTAAAATTTGGTATACCTATAATTTGATTTACTATTATAAAATCTGCTATGTCTATTATCAACAATAATGTTACAAAATTAAGACTACAAATAAATGTTTGATTATTACTTGATTCAGCAAGACCACTCATGCCATTGGCAAACATTCTAACTGAATGCTGGTCGATATTTTAATTAATGTTAACAAATTAGATGAAAGTGAAATAGTGAAGACATATGTTGAAACTTCACTCATTTATCAATGACATAAGTGAATTTTTTGTAGAATCATATTTTTGGAATAATGGAAGAATATTTCTTTATTTCTTTGTGTTATTCACAATATAATACCTATAGAGAAACACATATTTAAGTTTAATCCACATTATTAACATTTCCTCCATCACTTTCTCAAGTCTAAATAATCAACAAGACAATAAATGCAGTCTTAATTTTTAGCATTTGCCAATTTCCATGGTATAAATATTCTTTCTGTGGCCAGTTTCAAGCTACCAACATGATATCAGTGAATGTAGGGTTGGAAAAAAAGATGTACAATATTATTATATATAGTAATTCCACCATGCAAATAAATACAAGAAATATGAATAATCCCAAGCTAATAATAAAGTATAAAGTATAGCAAATATTTAGGAAATGATGAGTTTTGAATATTAATTTTATTTTAAATGTAATTTATATAATTATATGACTGTATAATTTAATTCTTAACAGTGAAAATGTTTAACAACTGACTCACAAAATTCCTGAATACAACTATTGTCTTTCACAAGCCAGCATGTGCTGGCTCCAGCACACCACTGCCAGTAGACCTGGATAGATATTAAATTTTTCAAAATCTACCTTGATCTACCGGACTTCTCTCTGAGCTCTGGAATTATAGACTTAAAATGGAAACATTAATCAAAATTTAAAGCCAAAATAACCTCATCAGTAATGCCACCCAGATGTTTACATTTCCTACTATGTAATAGATGTACTAGACCTACATCTTTGATATTTATTCTGTCATTAAAATATATTATAAATTGCTCTATCAAACTAAACAATTCTTTTTATTATTCTATACAAATATTATAAGCTCATATATAAGAAGAAAAGTTGCTTTTTGAATAATATGAAATCTCCATTAAGCAGATGGAGAGAATGTCTCAGCATGTGCATGGTCACATTATGCTAATATTCATCAGTCAAAATTAATTCCTTTCCACATGCCAACTCAAACTAGGTATCAATGCCATGGATAAGTGCCAACCAATAAAAATGTGTCAATATCATACCTACTAGTGAGTATGAAAATGGTAATAGTTATATATAGAATTATTCTTACTTCATTCAGAAAATAACCAACAGTAAAAATAGGAAACCCAACACACAGACAACTAAAGACTCCCAGGAAGTAATTTTTGCTTATAATTGTATATGTGAAATTTTCTTCTAGTTTTGATTAGGAAATTCTTCTATTAATGCTCCAAGAGAAGGTATGCTTTCTGTTGCAAATTATTACTTAAAAAAGCAATAATTTTTAACCAAAAGAGTAAAAAATTACTGAAGAGTACATATAATTCTATGAGTTAATGTATATTCAATTACACCAATGTCTCCACATATTTATTTGGTTGGGTTGATGATATTGTTTTATTTTTTAATCTAGAAAGTAAATACTGAAAAAGGTCTCTAGATAGATTTTGAAGACTCTTCTTATATGGTTATTGTGAAAACAAGGAAAAACTTCCTTTGGGGGGATACATTTATTTTATTTCATAATTTCTCTGAGCAAGTGAAAGCACCTCTAGGAAAGACTTCCTAAGCATATATGCCAAGAACTAGGCTGGAGGAGTATGATAAAATACTGTGGACCCTGGCACAAGGTAACTCAGAGCCTACCCTGAGTCAGGAGTCAGAGGATCCATTAGGAGATAAGCATCTTTGTTTGCATGCTGGGTGGGACCCATCACCACAGACTCTCCAGCTAAAAGTAATAGGGTTGGTCCCTGGTGGTTTATACTCTGGGTAACCAGCTGAATTGGCACCAGCAACCAGACAAGGACGGACATGGGGATTATTAAAGAAGAGGGAAAAGGGAAAGAAAAAGAAGACATCAACAAAAGAAAACATCCCAAGTTCTTTAGACCCTTAACTGCATATACACTGTATGCCAAGACTATATCAAGTGCTTTCACTCCTTCTATCATAAAAAAACATAAGAAGTGGGTAAGGTTTTTGTGATAGTTGGTTATCCTCATGTTACAGATGAGGGTCATAGATGTTGGTAACAGTTAGGTGGCAAGACTGGGGAACTGAGCATTCTTAAGACCAATTCCAGATTCACAGTTATATTCCATTGTGCTGAAACCATTTGTCCTACAGGTTTTATTGTTTCCATTTTGTTTGGTGCCCTGGGAAGCTCATCTATATGAACTACATAAAAACCTTTCCTTCCCTCTGTCTGGCTTCCAGTTGGGCTTTTTCAAAGGAGGGAAGGAAGGAATAAAATTGGGGGATTTATTTTCTTTGCCTCCCTTCACATGAATGAAATGGCTACATCCTGCCCCACCAGCCCCCCAAAAGGTGGTATTTTCCATATGATATTCCCTTTCTGGGTTTTGGTATCTGCCTTTGCCTTTATCCTTTCTTGGTAACTTTACCCTTTCAGGTGAAGGGAAATAGCACTGGTCCAAGGGAGAGGAGGTCCAAGGGTCCAAGGGTGATGAGGAGACTGTATTACTAGTCTTTGGAGAGGAGGTTCCCACTATCGCTTGTATTTCCCTACATTCTATGCAAACTTTTATAAATAGTGCTATTATTAAACTCTCTTCAATTTACCCAGTTTGAGTGTGCCATCTCTTTTCTGCCAAGATCCTAACTAAAACAGCCAGTATAATGCCATGTGTAAAAAATTGGTGGTCTTTATAACACTAGCTAATTCAAAAGAAAACACTTTCCCATTAAACTTTTATTAATGTATTTTATTTGCTTTTATCTAACAAAGTTTATAGAAGTTTATACATATGTGGAAATTAATACTGGTGTCTTTCTATGTAAAGAGCACATAAAAGCAATATGAAAAAAAGAATTCTCCAATAGAAGTTAATAACAGGCAATTCACAGAGGAATTACAAAAAGCCATAAATCACAAAAAGGCTATTTCAGCCCAATTAGTAAACAAAGAATTACAAAGTAAAAGAGATAATTTTTCACTTATCAAATTATCCAAAATCAAAAGTAATGATAAAAATTAGGTTTAGCCCTTGCTAGTGTGGCTCATTTGATTAGAGTATCATCCCTTAACTGAAAGTTTGTGGGTTCAATTCCCAGCCAGAGCATATACCTAGGTTGCAGGTTCAATCTCCTATCTGGATGCAGGTGTATGCAACCCTGGGTTCAGTTGTGTATGATCCCTGGTCCGGGGAATATAGGAGGCAACCAATCAATGCATCACTTTCACCCTTCCTCTCTCTAAAAACTATTTTTTAAAATGTGATCAGGTGAGGATAAAAAAAAAATTAGGCTTAGTGGATTAACCAGAAAATGAATAGTCTCAAATTCTATTCATGGATGTAAAAATTGCATATCCTTTCTGGAAGATCTTAAAATGGGCATACCTATTAATCTAGCAATTATGTGAAATAAATAAATAAATAGATAGATAAATAAAATTAACTTATCTTAAGAAAATGATTAAGTATATAAACAAAATTTATATTTAAATTGAAAAAAATTGTAAATAACCTGTCCAACTGTAGCAAATAAATAAATGATGGAACACCCATATGAAAATATTTAGTCATTTGAGATGTTTCTAAAAAAATGTTTGTTTTCATAGAAAAATGTTTGGCATATGCAGTTTTCATACAAATAAGCTAAAATAAAAAGCAAGTTACAAAAATATTTTATTACAGCATGGTTATAGATTGCCTACAAGTAAGCAAGAGCACATCATCTAGAACGTAGAAGGCATGTTATGAAAATCCAAAATATATCCTGAGATAGGAAATGCTTTAAGTAGTAGATAAAAGCTATGCTCACAACTTTATAAATTCTATATTACTTGAGGTCTATAGGCCAAATCCTAGTAAACATTGACATCTTGGGGTTTCTGAGAGTAAAAATATTTTGAAAATGCTCATCTATGTAATCATCATCATCATCAAAGAAATCCTAAAAGTAGAAGTTTGGCTTGGGGATCTAAGATAGTCGGTGGAGGAGGTAGAAGCTACACTCACTTCCTCCCAGGAGCAAATTGGAATTACAACTAAAATATAAAACAATCAACCTGAATAACCAACTGAAGACTAGTTGAACAGAAGTTTTATAACCAAGGATTTACAGAAGTTACATTAAGACTGTTATAAAGGGCAGAGATGCAAAAGAGGCTGGGCTTACTTCCATAGACATCATTGAGATTTTGGAGGGATATCTCAGGTCCAAGGTTACATCTTGAGGAGCATGAGGTCTCAATCCCATGCTGGGCTCACCAGCCCAGAGCACCAGACCTTGAAGAAGAGCCCATATAACATCAGGCTGTGAAAATCAGTGGGGATTCTGTCTGCCAAGGAGAGACAAGAGTCTTCTAGAAACCCAGGAGCCTTTTTAAAGGGCCAACACACAAAATCTCATTTACAGCCACTCCCCCTAGGCTCCCATGGAGGGAGGGTGGCTCCAAGTGGACTACAGTTCTGCATGGGAAGACTGGGTTCTATGACTCCAAACAGGGAGAAAGCTGAAGGGGCAGCTGCTAGGATCCCTGTGCTGAATACCTCCTCTACACCACCATCAAACACCATCTTTCTTGGATTGAGCACTCCTCTCCACCTGGCACCAGCCTGGAAGAATGAAATGGCCCACCCCCAGACTTCCTGTCATCCTTCCTGCAGAGCTCATGCACTGCAGAGGAAGCAGCTGCCTGGACTTCAGTGTAGAGCTACCAGAGGACTCAGGGGGTGTCAGAGACTGAGTTGTTTGGTTCTGGAGTGGGGACCATTTGCCCCCTCTCCCTGAAAGTTTGACTACCATCATTTCCTCATGGGAGATCTATTAGCCCCACCCTTTTGACTCCCAGTGGCCTACTCTCCTCAACTTGTGTTTCAAGGAGTCTGGGTAGAATCCAAGAAAGACTGAGTTGTGTGGATCTAGGGACAGACCATTTTTCCCTCAAACCCCTAACTGGTACAGAGTTCTCCTTTCACATGACCAAATATTGATCTATTTGGGCCTGATGTACACTGCCAGCTTCACCCTGACAACTCCCTGAAACCTCACCACACCACAAAATTCTGCATGCACCTGGCTTGCCTTGCTGTACTCTGGAATTTTTGCTGAGTGGCCACAGACCAAGGACTGGCATGAAATCTGAATCTGTATCAATCTGATGAATACCACTCACCCCTATCTGGTGACTCACAGAGGATCTACCTCACACAACTTGTCTACTGCCAGAAACTTTTTCAGTGACTGAGCCTAATGGGCAGTCGGCAGATGGAGACATGCAAAGGTACATTTTGGGGTGACTTGGGTCTGCTGACTTGCCCTTGGGCTTGGTGCTGGTGGAAGCCAGGCTTGTTGTAAAGCTTGGCCCTTCCCACACACACTCAAGGCCAGCAGAGGCAGCCACAAACTGGGTCAGTTTGTAACTACAAACAGGCAGCTGCAGACTAGTCACAAGCATTACTTGACATTGAGCTGCACCAGAATACCTCCCAATAGACCCCAGAAACAACACACCTAGTTGCAGGCTTCAGACAGCTTCAGAGCAGGACCCAATTAGCTCCACAAGTAGTACTTCTAAAAGAAGGTCTCAGCAGGCACCAGACCCTGCTGAGGTAAATTCTGCTTCATACAGTCAACACAAGCACAGCAGCTCATACACTGTGGTCAGGGTCAATCCTCACAGTCACCAAGCCTGAGGGACAACCCTATGAATGAATAAGCCAACAATAATCAAGACTAAATTACAATAGGAGGACTCATATAACTCTCACAAGGGATATTTTTGGAGCACCCAGCTAACCAGAGAGACTATGCCACTGGGTCCCACAGGACATCTACTACATAGGACCATGCTACCAAGACTGAGAGACATAGCAGACTTACCTAATACATCAAAACAAACATAGAGAGGCAGCCAAAATGGGAAGAAAAACAAATATGCCCCCAAATGAAAAAATAGAAATCTCCAGGAAAAGAACTAAATAAAATGAAGATAAGCAATCTATGAAGTACAGAGTTCAAAAATAGAACAACATAAAAAAGAACTGAGAAATCATATAAAAGGATCAGTCAAAAAAGGCTACAATATCTGAAGTGAAAAATACACTAGAAAAAATCAACAGTAGGTTGAATAAAGCAGACGATCAAATAAGTGATTTGGAAGACAAAAAAGCAGAAAACACCCAATCACAACACCAAAAAGAAAAAATATTTTTAAATGAAGACAGTAGTTTAAGGTACCTCTGGGACAACATCAAGTGTGACAACATCCACATCATAAAGCTACCAGAAGGAGAAGAGAGAGAGAGCAAGCGACTGAGAACCTATTTGCAGAAATACTGACTGAAAACTTCCCTAACCTGGTGAAGAAAAAAGATACAGAAGTCTAGGAAGCACAGAGAGTTGCAAACAAGATGAACTCAAAGAATCCTATTCCAAAATGCATCATAATTAAATGGCAAAGGTTAAAGACAAAGAATCTCAAAAGCAGCAAGAGAACAGTTAGTTACATACAAGGGAGCTCCAATAAGACTGTCAGCTGATTTCTCAAGAAACATTTCAGGCCACAGGGATTGGCACAAAACATTGAAAGTGATCACAAGGAAGAACCTAAAACCAAACTACTCTACCAAGTTAAAGGAGTTCATTACCTAAAAACCAGTATTACAAGAACAGTCAAAGGGACTTCTTTAAGAAGAAGAAAGAAAAATAAAAAAGAGGATCACAGTTATCAAGAATAAAATGGCAATAAACACATTTCCATCAATAACCACATTAAATATAAATGGCTTAAATGCTCCAATCAAAAAACATAAGGTACTTGAATGCATAAGACAACAAGACCCATGTACAGTGTGTGCTGTCTACAAGAGACCCACCTCAGAATGAAGACACATGCACAATGAAAGTAAAAAGATGAAAAAAGATATCTCATGCCAATAGAAATTTTTTAAAAGCTGTGTTAGCAATATTTATATCAGACAAAACAGACTTTAAAGCAAAGGCTATATCATAGGAGACAAAGAAGGGATCATAATGACAAAGGGATCAGGTCAACAAAAGCATATAATCCTTATAAACATTTATACACCATAGGAGCACCTAAATATATGAAGCAAGTATCGATGGTCATAAAGGGAGATCGACAGTAATACAGTCATAGTAGGGGGTTTTAACACCCCATTAACATCAATGGATAGATCTTCCAGAGAGAAAATCAACAAGAAGAGAGTAAACTTAAATGACAGAGTAAACCAAATAGATTTAATTGATATATTCAGAGTATTTCACTCCAAAGCAGCTGAATATACATTCTTTTCAAGTGCACATGGAACATTGTTTAGGATAGACAACATGCTAGCACACAAAATAAGTCTCAATAAACTTAAGCATCATCTACGTCCACAATGGTATGAAACTATAAATCAATTAAAGAAAGAAAAACTGAACATTCAAGAAAGAAATTGAAGGAAATAAAAATAAGTGAAAGCATATACTATACTCATGGATAAGAATGATTAACATCATAAAATTTCCATACTACCCAAAGCAATCTACAGATTCAACACAACTTCTATCAAGACACCAATGGCATATTTCACAGAATGAGAACATATATTACAAAAATTTATATGGAACTGCAAAAGACCACCAAAACCACAACAATCTTGAGAAAGAAGAACAAAGTTAGAGGAATGATGCTACCTGATATCGAATTATACTACAAGTCCACAGTAATCAAAATAGTGTGGTACTGGTATAAAAACAGACATATAGATCAATGGAACAGAATAGAGAGCCCAGAGATAAACATAGTCCTCATGGTCAATTAACATTTGACAAAGGAAGCAAGAACATATACAATGAGGTAGAAGTAATCTATTCAATAAATGGTGTTAGGAAAATTGGACAGATACATGCAAAAAGTACAACTAGACCACCTTCTTATACCATACACATGAACAAACACAGAATGGATAAAATACTTAATTGTTAGGTTAAAAACCATAAAAATCCTAAAAGAAAAGATAGGCAATAAAATCATAAACATTTCTTATAGCAATTTATTTTATGATATACACCCTCAGGCAAGGGAAACAAAGGAAATATTAAACAAATAGAACCACATCAAATTAAAATGTTTTGCACAGCAAAAGAAATCATCAACAAAATGAAAAGGTAATCACCTGAATGGGAGAACATATTCACCAGTAATATATCTGATAAGGGATTAATAACCAAAATTTATAAAGAACTTATAAAACTCAACACAAAAACAATCCAAACAACCCAATTAAAAAATGGGCAAAGGACCTGAATAGATACTACTCCAAAGAAGATATATAGATGGACAATAGACATATGAAAAGATGCTCAACACCACTAATCACCAGAGAAAGCCAAATTAAAACCACCATGAGATATCACCTCATGCCTGCCAAAATGGCTATCAATAAATCAATAAACAACAAGTGCTGGCAAGGATATGGAGAAAAAAAGAATCCTTGTGTGCTGTTGGTAGGAATGCAGACTGGTGCAGCCACAGTGGAAAACAGTATGGAGTGTCCTCAAAAAATTAAAAATGGAACTTCCTTTTGACCCAGTGATTTCTGGGAATATATCCAAAGAAACCTAAGCCACTAATTTAAAAAATATATGTATCTCTTTCTTCATTGCAGCATCATTTACAATGGCCAAGCTATGGAAACAATCCAAGTGCCCATCAACAGACAAGTGGATAAAAATGTGGTGCTACATATATACAAGGGAGTATTACTCAACCATAGAAAATAATGAAATCTTACCATTTGTTACAGCATGGATGGGTCTAGAGTGTATTATGCCAAGTGAAATAAGTCAGTAAGAGAAAGATAAATACCATATGATTTCACTTATATGTAGAATCTACAGAACTATATAAACAAACAAATCAGAAACAGACTCATCGTTACCAGAGGGTGGCTGCCAGAGTGTGCTGGGTTTGGAGGACTGGGTGAAAATGGTGAAGGGATTGAGAAGTGGAAACTGATAGTTACAAAACATTCATGGGGATATAAAATATAGTGTGAGAAATATAATCAATAATATTATAATAATTATGTGTGATACCAGGTGGGTACTGGAAATATCAGGGGGGACACTTTGTAAAATTATATGATTGTCTAACCACTATGCTGTACACCTTATATTAATACAAAATAATATTTAATATAAGCTGTAATTTAAAAAAATAACAAAAATTTTGCTTATAGATGGACTCAAAAATCTACTTTATTATAAAGTTCTTCTAACTGGATTTAAAAGAAAGGTGAAGGTTTGTGAAGACTGGCATTTCATATTGTATATTTATGGAATACAGAAACACTGAAAGCACCAAATTCAACATTTTCTTATTGTGCCCTACTCCTCTTCCCTTCTAGGCACGTATGGTGACAGCACTGTGTGTGAAGGTAGGCACGAGCAAAATTCTATCCAGACTTCTCAAGAATTCCCTGGGGGAAAAGGAGGGCTGGATGGTATTGGTCCAAGGAAAACAAGATTTGGGGATAGAATTCATATCACAGTAAAAATAATTCAGAATTCAGGTCATGACTTTTCCAGTTAATAGAACTGCTTATTCTACGACTCGAATGACACATAGCAGTTGAGCACATTTTCATTTGCTGAGTTCATACTTAAAATAACCACAGATAAACCCAAGTTTTAGTGAGGTCTTTTGCTACCCCATTTTCCTCAACAGAACCAGAAAGAACTTTATACTTCATTTATATATCTAAGATGCCAAGTATATGCATTCTTGCTTCTGATGATGTTTTTATAAAAATCATCATACACTAGAAAATATAGATCAATTTTTATAAGAATTCAATATGCTTAAAGAGGGAATATTCTAGATATAACCATAAAAATTTGAGGCAAAAATCCCTTAAGTTTAGAATTTAATTTAAATATATTTTTAGAAAATTGTGATATAGATTATTTTCTTACAGACAACAATAATTACTATGAAATGCCTTCAAACATACCAACTTTCTTTTACCAACTCATTCTTCTTTTGAATGTCCAGTGGTAGACATAAATGCTCAGAATGGTTTATTATAACTGAAATTTCTCTCTGTTATTACCAAAGAGAAATCTACTGAACTGAATATGTTAGGTTTGGGAAATCTATTTTCATTTGCTATAATCAATGGTCTGCCATAAGTGTGGACATAGTGGACTTCCAGATTCTATCTTCCATCTGCCCCTGACACTCTAAGATTGAGACTTCCTTTATTTTTTTCATGTTTATAGAGTAACAACCCAGTTTCTAAAATCTAAACTAAACCTCTTAATCTCTGTGAGAAAAAAATGAAAGTGATAAAAAAGTTAACTTCCAGTAAAACTTAACAGAGAAATGTCTAGAAAATATTGAGCTGTGCTTTTTATGTATTGTAAAAGTTATCCCTATTTAACCTCCCTTAAAACAAGATCTTCTGATTCATTAGGGATGTCTATTCACCAATAAGACAATACTGCCTATAAAATAAATTTACTTATTTTAATTTATCAGAGAGAAAACAAATAGTGTGTAGAAGTAATATTGCATTTGTAGTGGTTCTATATATTTCCCCTAATTTTTGACATTCTCATCAAAAAGTAGAGTTTAATTCTTCTCTTTTTGACTATGAGACAACTTTAATGGCATAATTTCAATAAATAGAAAGCAGTGGAAGACATGCTGTTGAATTCCAAGGACAAGTTTTTTAAGTCTCATAATGAAAGCCAGATTTCACCTGTTCATTCTCATTCTCTCTCTCTCTTATCTCCTCCAATAAATCTCCCTCTCCCTGTCTTCCTCTACCTCTGTCTCTCTCTCTCTTTCTCTCTCTCTCTCTGCCCCCCTTTCTCTTTCTCTCTCTCTCTGCCCTGTCCTTGCCCTTGGAACACATCCACTATATTACAAGCAAGGCCATGTCACATGGAGAAGTATATGTAGGTAATCCAGTCAACAACCCCAGATAAGGTCCCAGCCAAAAATCAGAAATATCCACCAGACATGTGAAAAAAACAAGACTTCAGATGATTCCAAATTCAGCCTTTGAACTAAACTGCTTCAGATGAAACCAAGTGGAAGAGAAATGCACCATTTCTACCAACTCATCCCCAAATTGAAGAGTTGTAAGGAAATAAATGTCACTTTTAAGCCACTAAGCTTTGGAGTAGGTTATAATGCAGCCATAGATAATGAAAACAATCATATAAAGACTACAAATAGCCTCAGAAATCTTGACAAAGAAGAACAAAATTGATGGTATCACAATACCTGATAACAAACTCTACTACAAGGCCATTGTAATAAAAATAGTCTGGTACTGGCATAAGAACAAGCATATTGATCAATGGAAGAGAACAAAGAACCCAGAAATAAACCCATGCCCTTGTGGTCAATTAATATTTGACAAAGTAGGCAAGTACATACAATGGAATAAAGATAGACACTTCAATAAGTGGTGCTATTGGACAGGTACATGCAAAAAAATGAAACTAGACCATCAACTTACACCTTACACAAGAATAAACTCAAAATGGATAGAGACTTAAATGTAAGCCGCAAAACCATAAAAATTCTAGAAGAAAATATAGGCACTAAAATCTCAGACATCTTGCATAGCAATATTTTTGCCAATATATCTCCTCAGGCAAAGGAAACAAAGGGAAAAACAAATGGAATTACATCAAGCTAAAAAGTTTCTGCATATCAAAAGCACATCTTCAGAGAGATAAAAAGGGAACCCACTGAATGGGAGAACATATTTGTCAATGATACATCCAATAATGGGTTAATATCCAAAATATATATATAAAGAACTTAAAAAACTCAACACCAGGAAGACAAGCAATGCAATAAAAAAACAGGCAAAGGACTTGAATAGATGTTTCTCCAAAGAAGAAATACAAATGGCCAATAAATATATGGAAAAATGCTCAACGTCACTAACTATCAGAGAAACATCAATTAAAACCACAGTGAGATATTACCTCACACCTGTAGGAATGACTATCATCAATAAACCAACAAACAACAAGTGCTGGTGAGGATGTGGGAAAAAGGGAACCCTTATGGACTGTTGGTGGGAGTGCAGACTGGGGCAGCCACTGTGGAAAACAGTATGGAGTGTCCTCAAAAAATTAAAAATGGAACTTCCTTTTGACTGAGTGATCACAATTCTGGAAATATGTCCTAAGAAACCCAAAACACTAATTTGAAAGAATATATGCATGCCAATATTCATTGTAACATTATTTATAATAGCCAATATCTGAAAACAACCCAAATATCCACCAGTAGGTTAGTGGATTAAAAAGCCGTGGTATATTTACATAACATAATACTATGAGACCTTAAATAAGAAAGAACTCTTAGCTTTAGCAACAGCATAGATGGACTTGGAGATTATTATGTAAATGAAATAAAACAGTTAGAGAAAGACAAATAGCATATGATTCACTTCCATTTGGAATATTATGAACAGAAAAAACTGACAAAATAGAAACAGAGACATGGATACAGCAGTCAGAGGGGAGGTGTGTTGGGGGACTAGATGAAAGAAGGTAAAGGCTGCCCTGGCTGGTGTGGCTCAGTGGATTGAGTGCTGGCCTGTGAACCAGTCACTGGTCCAATTCCAAGTCAGGGCACACGCATGGGTCGCAGGCCAGGTCCCCAGTAGGTAAGCACTCGAGAGGTGACCACACATTGATGTTTCTCTTCCTCCCTTTCCCTCTCTCTAAAAATAAATAAATAAAATATTTTGAAAAAGAAAGAAGGTGAAGGGATTGGCCAAAGAATATATATGCTTGACAGATAGACATAGACAATGGTGTAGTGATAGCCAGAGGGAAGAGGGTGGGATTAGGTGGAGGTGGGCAAAGGGTGGGGGAACTTGGGATGGAAAGAGACTTTCCTTTGGGTGATGGCACATGATGCAGTGTGCTTATGTTTTATTGAGTTGTACACTTGAAACCTGTATGGTTTTGTGAATGATTGTCACCCCAATAAAGTCAACTAAAAAAGAATCAGTGTTATTTTAAATGGTACTTTAGTAGGAGACACTCAGGGCTGGTGGTGGGTGTTCTAGGTAAGTCTGAGACTAGGCAGAAAGAATTGGAGGTACCTATAGAATATTAGCCATTGAAAGAATACGGTTTCTCTCAAGCTTTCCAGTTTTGTGAATTCAGAGGCAGATTCAAGTACTAACACTCCACCTGGCCCTCCCTCTTTCTAGCAGGAAGGCCTAATTCTTTATGTCCATCAGAGAAAGTTGTAGCTAAATACAACTCTCTCATTCTGTTCCTTTGCCTGTGGTGTTTGCCCAAACTAGAATGCCTTCTCTGTTCTAACTTTGAGACAACAGTTTTAGAAAAATATCTTGTCTAAATGTAGCTCATGATCATAAGCATCCAGTAGAAGGGTTATTCAGTTGAAGGTAACATGAGCTACTCTGGCTTACCTATGCAAAAGAAGAGAAAGGGAAAGAAAAGTTTGTTGTAAGAGCTGGAAGTTGCTCACAGGGTCAAAGGAAAAAAGCTGAAGATAGAAATCTCTGAAGACAATAATCAAGACTCTTCCAGGAATCAAGGTGGTAAAAACTAGTGGCAGTCCTTAGGGTTATTTCCATTTACACATACTCCAGCTGTTTTTCAGTCCTTGGATCACTCAGTTTAAAAATGATCTCCCTAGGAGAGAGCACCTAATTAACTATTTAGGGCACATACAATTCCTTTATCCAGGCAAAGATGGAACATCTTGTTTGATAGTTTCACTAAGACCATATCCAATTGAAAAGGAGTAATTTACCAAAGTAATAGCCATATATTGTCTACTCATAACACCCAATCCTTCAAACTAAGTCATGTTCCCCTATTATTTATTCCTATACTGTCCAGTACGTGTCTTGCAGAACATGTCTCACAACAGTAAGTTATTAAATTTTGGATAATCATTGTTTAATATCTGACTTACCTACTACTTGTAAATTCTATGAAAACATTCTATGAGAACTCAGCACCTAGTACAATAGTGAAAGTTTCTCAGTAAATATTTATTGAATATGTGAACAAACACTTGTTTTTGTTATTCATTTTTGCTGATGCACAATACAAATACACATATTCTTACACATAAGGTAGACTCCTGTGGGTAAAGTCTATTTCCATTAATATTCACTAAGTATTTACCAAGTGTTGATGATGTCCAGAAACATCCAGTTCAGAAGCAGTTCAATTCAAAAACCATTTATCTGGCACTTAATATATACAAGATCTATTATCCATCCTCTGGGGCTTGCTACCCAGCAAGGGAGACAGCCAAATGTACAAGTCATGATAATACTGGACAAACACTGGAAAGGGCTGCAAAAGAGGTTAATAAATGAAAGAAAAGTTGGAATGCCAGGAAAGGCAAAATTCACTGTAATATGGGAAATCATGAAGCTTAGCCAAAATATCTTGACCACCAAAAGGTGGATGGCAGCAGACTAGGACAACATGCAATAAGTGTTTCTAAATAAATTAACCTCTCAATAAGTTCATTATAAGCAACTTAAAGAACACATCAAGATATGAAATGGATATTTGCTCCTGGCTCTTTTATCTAATTGAATTGAAGTGCTATTTACTAACAGTGTATTGCTATACAGATTCTATAGGTTTTTCTCTAAAAGGCTAATATCTGATAGGGGAAAAAATCATCTCTCAAGAATGAAAAGACCAAGAACCAAAGTGTCCTTTCTAAGAATAGTATAAAAATATTGCCTAGTAGTGAGCAAGTCTATTTTAGTATTTAAATAAAGAAAGTAAACTACAAATTTAAGTGTGTCTAAGAGTTTTAAAGTCTCAGGGATTTTGAGGAAAGAAGATTTTGAACCACTGTGAAGCATAAAATCAGAGAAATCAATATTTTAAAAAATCTTACATACGAGAGGCAATTGTTTTCCTAAATACTGACTTTTAGTCAAGATCTATTAAGAACACAAGTTAATATTTATAAAAATGTGAAAAACTGGAAAACCTGGCTGTAGAGTACAGTGCTTGATGAAGTATCTTCCAAGTGGTGGCTAGAAGGGAGCATTGTGGGAAAGGCACATAGGAGCTGGAAAAGAGGCTCAATAAATAAATCTGTACCCAATCTGTATCATAGTATGAACAGGTGGCTTTTGTTCCCTCTATACAATATAAGCGCCTTAACAGAACTCAATTTTGTATTAATTTCTGCAACATTATTCTATTCATGATAATGCTACCCAGTGCCGCAGCCAAGTCCCGACAGATCTGTTTAGCTACCTAATGACAAAACTGTAAAAAGAACAGCAGTAAATCTTGACTATTGTAAATAGTACTTCAATGAACAAAGATGTGCATATATTCTTTCAAATTAGTGTTTTGGGTTTCTTCGAATAAATTTCCAGAAGCGGAATCATTGAGCCATAAGGCAGTTCCATTTTTAATTTTTTGAGGTATGTCCATACTGCTTTCCATTGCAGTTGTACCAGCCTGCATTCTCACCAACAGTGCATAAGAGTTCTTTTTTTCCCCACATTCCAGCCAACACTTGTTCATTTAGATGCAGCCCAACTGTCCATCAGTAGATGAGAGGATAAAAAAAGCTGTGGTACATTTACACAAAGGAATACTAAACAGCCATCAAAAGAGAAGAAGATCCACCTTTTGTGACTACATAGATAGACCTATAGAACATTATGCTAAATGAAATAAGCCAGTCAGAAAAAGATGAATACCGTATGATTTCACTCACGTATGATTTCACTCAAATGTGGAATCTAATGAACAAAATGAACTAACAAGAAAAATAGAGACAGAGCCATAGATAGAGAGCAGGCTGACAGCTACTGGACAGTTGAGGGGATACAGAGAGAGAGAGAGAGAGAGAGAGAGAAACTCACGGACATGAACAATAATGCAATAAGTGCCAGGGCAGAAGGAATGGAGGGAGGTGGAGGAGGGTATAGGAGGGATAAATGGTGATGAATGGAGACTTGACTTGGGGTGGTGAATATACAATACAGTGTACAGATGATGTGTTGTGGAATTGTGCACCTGAAGCCTGTATAATTTTGTTAACAATATCACACCAATAAATTTAATTAGAAGAAAAAAATAGAATTCCATCTAAGATGGAGGTGTAGGTAAATACACTTTGCCTCCTTGCACAACCAAAAAAAGGAAACAATCAATTTAAAAAATGGAAAAAATAAACTAGAACCGCCAGAAAATCAAACAGCATGGAAGTCAAACAACCAAGGATTTAGAGAAGAAACATTCATACATACTGGTAGAGCAGGTGGAGACTGGCAGACAAGGCAGGGAGGAGATGTGACAAGGCCGTGGCTGGCAGACCAGGCAGTCCCACATTTGCATGCAGATAAACCAGGAGGAACAATGGGAGAGCCAGTCAGACTGCACAACCCAGGGTTCCAGTGTCAGCACAATAGAGCCTCAGAGCCTCTGGCTGTAAAAATCTGTGGGGGTAGTGGTAGCAGGAGAAACTTCCAGTTTCTTCAAAGTGGAGTGAGCAAGCAGCATTGTTCCCTCTTTGAATTCTCATCCACATACAGCCCCCCAGTGCAGTGCAGTGGGTTGCCCTGCCCTGGCGAATACCTATGGCTTCACCCCTAACAACATGACAGGTGCAATAAGACAAAGAAAGATGGCCCAAATGAAAGAGCAGATCAAAACTCCCCCTCAAAAAAGAACTAAGTGATGAGGAGATAGCCAACCTATCAGATGCACAGTTCAAAACACTGGTAATCAGGAAGCTCACAGAAGTGACTGAGTACATACACAAAATAAATGAAGAAGTGAAGGTTATATAAAGTGAAATAAAGCAAAATATACAAGGAACCAACAATGAAGGGAAGAAAACCAAGACTCAGATCAATGATTTGGAACAAAAGGATGAAATAAACATCAGCTGGAACAGAATAAAGCAACAAGAACTCAAAAATCAAGGAGAGGCTTAGGAACCTCTGGGACAACTTTAAATGTTCCAACATCTGAATCATAGGAGTGCCAGAAGGAGAAGAGGAAGAGCAAAAAATTAAAAAGTCATTTGAAAAAGTAATGAAAGAAAACCTCCCCAATCTGGCAAAGGAAATAGACACACAAGTCCAGGAAGCTCACAGAGTCCAAAACACGTTGGACCCAAAGAGGAACACACCAAGACACATCATAATTACATTGCCAAAGATTAAAGATAAGGAGAGAATCTTAAAAGCAGCAAGAGGAAAGAAGAGAATTACCTACAAAGGAACTCCCATAAGACTTCAGCTGATTTCTCAAAAGAAACCTTGCAGGCAAGAAGGGGCTGGAAAGAAGTATTTAAACTCTTGAAAGGCAAGGATGTATATCCAAGATTACTCCATCCAGAAAAGCTATCCTTTAGACTGGAAGGGACGATTAAGTGCTTCCCAGATAAGGTCAAGTTCAAGGAGTCCATCATCAGCAAGCCTTTATTATATGAAATGTTAAAGGGACTTATCTAAGAAAAAGAAGAACAGCAAAACTATGAACAGTAAAATGACAATAAACACAACTACCAACAACTGAACCTAAAAAAACAAAAATAAATTAAGCAAAGAACTAGAACTGGAACAGAATCACAGAAACAAGAGATCACATGGAGGGTTATCAGCAGGGAGGGAGTGGGGAAGAATGGGGAAAAAGGCACAGGGAATAAGAAGCATAATTGGGCAGAGACCCCAAGATACCCTATGGGTCTGAGATGGCAGCGGTGGAGGGGACACTGAAGTGACTTCAGAGCCAGAAAGGAGTGCTGGGAATAATCGTGGTGAATACAGAGAGAGGAAGGGAGAGTGAGAGAGATACATCAATGTGAGAAAGAAATAACAATTGGTTGCTTCCCATATATACTCTGAGTGGGTATTGATCCTGAAACCTAGGCATCCCTATTAAGAGCACTATGGACAATCCCACCACCACACAGTGTGCCAACCTCAAGCACAACTTCATCTTGAAAGTCCAGAGCACGGTGAGTGAAATTGACCCCTAGAATGACCTCACTTTCCTTCAAATTCACTCCAAGAAAAATGAAATTATGGTTGCCCCAAATAAAGACCATTTCCTGATTGTGATTCAGAATCCCACTGAATAAGCCACTCTTGGCTCCATGCATCATTCCTTCATTCAGTGTTCCCAAGAATAATAGTGTTAATCACGTCAAGTGACTGGCAGGTAGAAATCACCTGAGAGCCCATGCAGACCAATTGAGTGGCCAAGGTGGGCTGCAGCTCCACCCCATCCCACCAAAGTCATCCCCCCACTGGCCGGTCACCCCTGAGTTCCCAGGAGGGCCCTCTTTCCTCAAGTCCAGGTTTTGAACAAGAGCTTGTGAGAGGCACACACCCTGCTTCCTTCTAAGCTTCAGTTCACTTTGTTGCCCTTGGAAAAGTCTGTTTTTCTTTAACTAAAAATAACTGAAACTTGAAAAAAGAAGAAGCATAATTGGTAGGTAATAGGCAAGGGAAGGTTAAGAATAGTATAGGAAAATGTAGAAGCCAAAGAACTTATATGTACGACCGATGAACATGAACTAAGGTGGAGAAAGCTGGAGGAAATGGGGGTATAGATCAGAGGGTGATAAAAGGGAGAAAAAAGAATGGGACAACTGTAATAGCACAATCAATAAAAATATACTTAAAAAATAAAGGGAAAAAGTAAAAATATTTTAAAAAGATAAAGGTACACATACACAAAGAGGAAGAAGGAACAGCAATAAAAGGTGGAACATTTAATGGGTAAATACCCTATACACTCAGCAAAAAAGTCAACACTGTCAAAAAACACATTATATGAAGGAGACAGTCACTGCCACTGGCTTCAAGGAGAGTTTGTCTCTTCTAATGTTAACATGAACATGTACTTAATTCAATCTGAAAACAGGATTTTGTATTTTTTCAGTATCACTATATATTTGTCAACAATTGACACTTGTTAAATAAATGGTTTTAGAAGTGCCAATAATTTCTGATACACATGCATGGGACATGAATAAATATGTAATTTAAAACTGTGTGATGTTGCCATGGTAACAGCAACAACAAAAAAATGTGCCTTTAGTGATCCTAACTACTCTGGTGTCTATAAAAAGAAGTAGGTTTTAGTAATCTCAACCAAGCTTCTAAATATCCTTAATAAAAAAAATATTTCCCAAATATGGTTTGAAATGTCAGTCTAACCTACTTAAATATTCTCAGCATGTTCAATTCTTAGAAGTGTTTTACTGAAAAAAATTTTTGAGATTATCTTATTTTTGGTATATTACTTTAAAAAAATAAAAGGTTTATTCTTAAAGATTAGAAAATCTTATTTAAACATTGGCTACAAAAATCCCCAA
Source organism: Trachops cirrhosus (assembly GCA_028533065.1). NCBI lineage: Eukaryota > Metazoa > Chordata > Mammalia > Chiroptera > Phyllostomidae > Trachops > Trachops cirrhosus. The sequence continues at coordinate 47,337,994 of CM052549.1, read as the reverse complement.
AGGAATGAAGACACTATGGCTATCTATGTAGTTGCAACTATGTCCCAGTGCCTAACACATAACTATCCCTTTCAGACAAGTGCTATACTTTGGAGGCAGAAGAGAGCTCTTGATTAGAACACAGAAGACTCACACCTAATCAAATTCTCTTTACTTCTTGAGCAGAGATAATTCTCTCCATATTTAGCTTGAGTTTTGACTTTTATGGAGAAACTTCAATTAGGAAATTAGACTTTATCATACCAAACCCATCCCTCTGTGATCATTTGTATCAGATCCACACTCCCTACAGTTTACTTCTCAGACATGAGAAAGATACCCTATTGCTCTAAGAAGTGGGGGAAAGGGAACTCAACATTTATTAAACATCCCTATGTGCAGACACCTCACTTGCCTTCCTTTCTATAATCTTTAGCACCCTATTGGATTGTTATGTAAATTCTCATGTTCACACCCCTCTGTGATGGTCAAGAGCAGTAATTCGAACCCTGGTCACAATCTTTCCACTGCACCATTCTTCCCCTATCTTCATATAACCTCGATGGAATGTTGCTCTTGCCCTGAAAGTTTGTGTTGTTCACCTTGATATGGTCACAAAAGCATCCTCTGAAAGACCTCTAAGTATTTAATTGAAGGCAAATGCTATGTTTCTAGTTTGGGCAACTATGTGGTCAGTGTAGAAAGAAAGAAGTGCTTGGCCTAAGAGCTGTGCATTCCCTGGGAGACGTGGCTCATGCACTGTGGAGAAGCACTGTCCAAAGGCAGGATGCCATCAGGGTACCTGACTGAACCACAAGTTAAAGAAGCATTTGCTACCATCCACAGACATCTGGTTTTGTATCATTTTTAATGCCAAAATTATTTTTGAAATCCCTAAATCCCTATGATTTGAAAGAATCACATTCCAATATATTAAATTTAGAGAATAAGTTATGTAACTGCCTCTTTCCATCCTTGCTAACCACCTTGCTCACATATTGTCCAAGATAGACAGTGAGTCATTGCCTCTCCTTGAAACTGTTTGTCATCTATTTATGTCTGAATCTTTTCCTGAATGGACTGTCGGTAAAAGCAGTATTCAATGTACCTGAAGGAGGAAAGGGTGTTGTCATCAGGAGAAAATGATCTTTAGGACTGTTCTTTGGCCCAGGGCTTCCTGGGGGCTGGGGCTCCCTTAGAGAGGAGCATAGCTCATTTTGAAGGTATCAGATTTCTTATTGGTTTTCTGACACTTGTTGCTAAAAAGTAATCAAATTCCTTCCAAAAATGGAAATTTCATTTTCAACTCTTAATAAAGTGTGGCAGAGCTGGTTACATTTTAGGCACACAGTAGGGACTGACACATGTCACCTCATTTCAACTTCAAGCCTGCTCTATGGGTTAAATACCATGGATACCTCCATTTAGAAATGGAGAGGATGAGGTTGAACCTGTATATACCTTGCCCAAACAGCTAATGCAAAACAACTTGACTCCAGAGCTTTGACTCACTACACTGTATCATGCAATAAGCAAACATGAATTGTGGAAAAAGAATGGAGGTAGGAGAGACAGGGAGGAAGAGATAAATCTAGTTCATCTTCTTTTCCGCCATGATGAAGAAACAATTACTAAAGAATGGCATTTGACAGCTGTCAGAGGAGAGGTTTGGAGCTGGGTGAAAAAAGGTGAAGGTATTAAGAAAAAAACATCATAGACAAACAAAAATATGGGAATTACCAGAGGGAAGGGGGTTGATGGAAGTAAGAGAGAATAAAGGGAGGATAATGGTGAAGTAAGGAGACTTGACTTAGGGTGGTGAACACATAATACAACATACAGATGATGTATTATAGAATTGTACAATTGAAATCTACATAATTTATTAACCAATATCTCACCCCACTAAATCTTTTAAAAAGGTATTTGTGTTTCATGGCAGTAAGCACCAAACTTTATAATGAAAACATTGTGAATGTAATATGTCCTGAATCACTTAATAATCCCGTCTTCTTCCTCACTTTTTCAGGTAATAGTTTTTCTCAAATATTTAGGCTTCTGACCAATGAACAATTTCTGAACACATGAGTTTGAAGATTAAGCTTTCCTGAAAAGTCACAGGAAATGATGAAATAAATAGAACATCAATATGTAATGTTGACTGTGGACTACTAGAAGATGGGGTGACCATACCTTGTTCACTTTTGCATCCTCATCATCCATTGTAGTGGATGAGCTAGACTAGCTGATTGGTTCTATCTGGTGGGTACTCCACCAAGGCCCCAGAAGCAGCACAGCTCCTGCTACAGAGCAGGTGCTCACACTATTTGTTAAGTAGATGAATTTATTGCATGAACTGTTTAGTAGAGAAAACACCTATATAATAAATAGGATGAGGTATGGGTTTTATTTCTATTATGCCATGCTGTAACTACATTGTGTATACAGTGGGGAGCAAAAGTAGGTTCACAGTTGTTCATATGGAAAATAACACAATAATGAATAAATAGTAATATAAGAAAACTGTGTTTTACGTACAACTATAAACCCACTTTTGCCCCAACCTGTATGTACATCTTCTTTCTTTTCATAAGTCATAGTAGCACAAAAGTTAAGAAAATCAGCTTCAGAATGTTTCACAGCAAAGATGAGATAGATAAGAAATGGACACACAGAGTTGATGAAAATTCTTAAGAAAAGTAATCTCAAAGATACAATATAGAAATGATCCCAGGATATTACCGTTTTATTTTCATCAGTTGTTTTATTTTGAAAGGAAAGTCTTGTTCCTTTAACTTCTATAGATGTGCCCCTCTCCAAAAAAGAAAAAAAGAAAGTGTTTCTTTGCACAGCTTTGTGACTGTCAGAGAGCAAAGTAGAAAATGTGATGAATTTTGACAGAGAATAATAATAATAATTTAACAACCACTTTATTTATTCTTTAGTACCCTCTCTGGAAAAGGGCATATATACTAAGAATGGCATAGAATGACAAATATGACATTGTAATTTCAAAGAGTACAGCGTATTAAAAATTTGATAACCATTATAAAATACCCACATAATTACATTTATATTGAAAATGTCATCATCCTTTATCTGTATATTAAACAAAAAAATCAATTTTTAAAGTATTTAAAAGTAATTTCACATATATATTTATTTCCTGTGATGGGCATAGTCATGCTATGTTGCTTTTACATTGCATGAAGTATTTCACTGTATAAGCTGATTTCAAATGTTAAATTAAGGGCATTAAGTTATTTTTATGTTCACTTGTTAAGTGTTCAAATATGATCATATTAAAGGAAATAATTTTGACTTTTGGCCATCCATTTTTAAATTTTAAGTCATTTTTTTTCTAGGCTGCAAAAGTGTATTACCAAATAAACTGACACAACAGCTCAGCAACTAAAATAAATGTGCAATTTTAATACCTTCTAATCACACAAATTAATATGAGATTTTTGTACTTGTGCATGACCTTCTTCAAATTATCCTCCCGTTTTGGCTGAATCAGAATGAGTGTGGGCTATTTGATAAAAAACCCTAACTGTGTGAAATAAGAGCCCTCATCTCTTCTGCCAGACTCCTCTTGACAGAAAGATGATAGAAGCATCACATCCCTGGGAGAGTAAATGCAAACTGACAAGAGATGAGCCTTTAGATGTTGAATATAATCTTGAATTGTGCTTGAAGTGTCTTATTATCTTGTCTTTTGATGTCTGAAGGGGTGGCTCATTGTTAGAAAAAGGAAAACCCTTGTGCATCTTTGCCATCTTTAAAAATTGTTTGGCCTTTAACAACTGCTTTTCCAACTAATGTCCATTTCTCCTGACAATAAATATGGCAGGTCATTGGCAAGTGACAAACAATTTACTTTACATGCCACACTTTTATGGGTTTCAGAGCTCATGTGGAAGTGTATTTTAAAAAGCCCACAGAAATTAGCAATATTACAAATATTAAGAGGACTGCGATGTGCATATACTGATAAGTTATTCATTATGGTTATTTCCTGCAGTTTCTGTTTTTGTATCCCTCTAGTGCCAAATTCAAAATTCAAATTCTTTATTTATCATTGACTAAAAATAGCCAGGAAAAATAAAAAAGCAACAACCAAGTCTGCTTGATTTCATGAAGGAAATGCACTAAACTGATTTCCAGTGCACACTGCATTATTCAGAATAGTATTTAAATAAAATTTTATTTCTAAGTAGGATATAAAGAAAATCATTCAGCTTACTGAATTTTGCCTCTTATCTCAGACCTTTTAGCATTTTTTAATTTCTGCTGTTCTTTTGGTACCCTTACCCTTCATATCTACTGATTGTTTTGTGGTTTTTGTTTTAACTTAAAAGTTTAATGATGTTCCCCATCAATAACATTCCTTAGCAACTAAATCACAGACGTGCCCGTTTTCTGTCACCCGACCAGATTTTGTGAAAGCTTTCAAGATCTTTTCTCAGACCTCCGTCACTCTAAGAATCCATAAGAATTCTCCAAAGGACCATAAACTGTTACAGGGTTCAGGTTATTGTATCATTATAAAAACATATTGATACACTACAGATGACAAGATGGGTAGCTACCATTCTAGGCTCTAGTGCGACCCACTCAATGCCATCAGCATTTACCAATATGACCAGTTCTGTTTTTTGTTTTTTCAAGCAAGCACCTATAGACATCAATCCCTTTGAAAGCATGAGGCTTAATTTTGAACACGTTAATGATTGCCTACAGATTCTGATTGGATTGTTAGAGAATTACTATAAACATGGAATTTAATGGGAGAAGAAAGCATTCCAAACTAAAAGCACAGAAATAGACCAATATTCCTGAAAATTTGAATAATTTCTTAGGTAACACTTAAGAATAAATCCTGAGTTAATTTTAAGAATCATAAAAAGATGAGTAAATCAACACCTAAGACAATGATTTATATTTCTTTCTGAAAGTATATGAAAGCCTTCCTAAATAATTCAGATAAATCCTGTTCTGAATATTTACTGAGACATACATTACAGTGCACTATATGGATATAATTAAATGAATTCATTAAAATGTTACCTTTATTCAATATTTCTTTCATGCTTCTTCTTTTTCAGATTGTATGGTTCCTTTTTTGACACATTTCTGTCTTACAATATTTTGCTAAATGAAACTAGCTATGTTAAGGGAAAATGCAGGTTTTGGAAAAGACATTTCACACCCTACACCACTTCCACATTTATACATTTTTAAATACAGGAAAATGTTTTTTTTCCACTTGACTTTTTATTCTTTCCTAGCATCAGTGGAGTCTGGCAAAAGTTCATTCTAGAATAATAATTTTTCATGCTTTTTAAACAGCTTTCAATTTTTGAATTTTTAAATCAAATTAATCCTTCAGCTCCCTTCTATTTCAACAGGGATAATTCTGTCACACAATATGTAACCCAAAATCATCAATTTATGAAAACAAATCTTGCTATATTGATATTAAAAGATAAATCACCACATAGGTGGCCATCAAGAACTGCAAAAGGAGATTAATAACGCCATGCTATTTTAACAGCAAATGTTTAAAATATGATTTCTTTATTATGCATCTGTCTTGATATCTGTACATATAAATGTATATTTAGGCACATGGAATCCTTACAAGAATGTGTAACAAAAATTATGCTTACTATTGAACCAATACTGTTTACTTAAGACAAAGAAAAAGATTGTTTATCTTGTGATATATGTTTCATCCCACAAATAGACAAATATTTAGGTTCTCAATATTTAGATTCAAAAACTCTCCCTTAGCTTGGGCAAGTTTGATGTTCTTTAAACATGTATATTTAAATATATATTTACATAAATATATATTTAAGTATATATATTTATATAAATATATATTTAAGTATATATATTTATATAAATATATAAAATCAAAGTGTGCAGAAATCCCCCAAGTAACTGAATTAAACTGCACAAATTCTGAGAAACCCTGTTGTCTCTTCTGCACAGTGTAATAACAGCTTCAAAGAAGACACTGGAACCTGGATTATAGTCCAACTATGCATGAATCAATACTATAAAATAATTAGTTGTTCTTTACCCACAGATTTAAGTTTAATAAGCTTATCTGGAAACTATTTTTAATACTATACATAAGTACATCATATACATCACATTAAGTGATGTATATATAGCATGAACAAAAATATTATAAATTAGTCTTTATTAATTTTATGATAGAGCAAATACATGCATACTAAAAAGTTGGTAAGACAATTTGAAGTCTGATACAAACACAAGAAAAAATGTAGAGAACACACCATGTACACACACATATTTTAGATGGCTAGCATTTATTCACTGTGCATTCATAGTGTTTAAGGAAAAAAAACACAGGAAAATGAAAATAAAGTATGGAACTGATAAGAAAATGACATTTTCAAATTGTTATTTAAAACATTGTTAATATTAATATTTAAACATATGTTTCCTGGCTTTTACAAAATTTTATTACTATTGAAGTTTTTTCCTCATTAATAGGATGAAACTAAAGTAACAAGATGTTTGTAAAATACATCAATTTAGACAACAATGATTATTTTACAGAAAAAATGAAATACTAAGAAAACTGCTAATGCCAAGCACATTCGTTAAATTGTTAAATGACTTCATGCTAGCTATCATTGGTACATTATGAGCATCCTTAAAACACCCTAATTCTACCTCATTCCCAGACTAAATTAACAGGTTTTATTTTAGCTATTTACTAAGAATATTTTTAAGTATCTTAATAAATGAAGGTTTCATCATAGAAACCCATTTTCAAATGGTCTTCAGTAAAACAAACCTCTTAAGCATTTAGTTTATGTGTAATGATATTAGTTTGTCTGATCATAATCTATAATTTTTCCTCTATTTTCAAATAGATTTGATGGCAGTGTAGTTCTCTAATAAAAATGACTGAGACTATATAAGTTATGTTGTTCCAAGTGGTTAATTTTTTAATTAAAATAAAAAACAGCATAATTTTACCACATATAAGACCTTACAAGCACTTGAAGGCAAAAGACTAAGAGAAGTTTGAGCATGGATTTTCTTTTAAACTCTCAAATTCTGAAATATAGACATTCATATAATATACTAAAATGTTTTATAGCAGGTAAGTATTAAAAAGAGATGTCAGGAACTAGGCATCTTGATTAAGTGGTTTTTAAAAATGATCTTTGAATACTTTTTAAAAAGTTAATTTCCATTTTCTGAGAATTACAAACTTGCTTTAACCAAAAGATATTCAGTGTTATTTTTTTCTGATCTTTGTGTTCATAGTAAAAAGGCTTAGCCATTTTTGATAGTTCACAACATTGTCACAATGTAGAGTAAGAGATGTCAGCAAAATAGTCTGTCCTTGTTTCATATTTTAATGAAAGCTGATTTTGAGAATCAGAGGGTGGGAGTTTACATTTAAAATACTGAGTCATATCATAATGTTTAATAAACAGACAGCATTAAAAACCCCCATACTGCCATATCCCAAATACTCCTACATGAGTGACTTTTAACTTAAATATCACTTAAAGGTATTTCTAAAGAAAAGTCCAATGTTGACAGATTTAGAACTTTATTTAGGCTCACAGCATAAGGTATATGTGCAACTGTAAAATACCATATTTGAAACAAATTATGCTCACTTATTCCCCTCTAAAAGAAAAGACACTTAAAATTTCAGAGGATAAATATTTTAAAAGTAAAACCTAAATGGAATTAATAAAAGGAACATTGAACAAAAATATTAGCAATGTATAGAACCTAGGAAGATAGCAAACAAGAAAATTCCAGCGCCACACTGGATATTAAACAAAAACCCATCTGCTGAAGAGTAGCAACTGTTACTATGAGCTTTCTCCAGCCACCCCTGCCTTTGGATATTTTTAAAAAATTTATTAACCTGACAGCAGGAAACTTTACACGGATTGCCCCCTGACAGGGTGCCAGTTTGGTATAAACAGTTTGCTATCGTTTTCTTTAGCATAAGAAAATCAAGAAACATGTTACATGGAGCCAGGTTGATATTTAGGCAAACGTGACTGCTTCTCCAACGGTCTCTGTTCCCAGGGAAGGCTTGAATAATCATTAGCAGCCCAATAGCAGAACTGCATCCTCCACCCTTCCTCCACATCTACTTTCTTTTTAATGTGTGAATGTCTGATGTATTATTAATCTCCAAACATAAACCAGCAAGGTCACCAATCAAGGAAAGTACCAATTCTCTCACAAATTATGTTTACTGTCTAATAACAAGCAAGGCCCACTTCCAACAATAATGTCTCATTTTTGAAATGAAAGAAAATTTTATAGGGTCAGTTCTTAAAAAGAACAGTACTAACTCTATTATTAAACCAGGTAATTGAGAAAGAAGGCAATTTACTTAAGCTTTGGGAGCTTGAATCTGGAATGCACCTCTATTTATTAATTATGACATAAACTGGGCTGGGCAAACTATAAAAACACTATAGTGCCATGTAACCTTTAAGTCAGAAATACCCAAGACATTAAAAAAGAAACTAAAATGGGATCATTTTATGGGGTGATGATACAGATTAATATAATTTCTAACATTTTGTCTTATTTTGAGTTGATTATAACTCCATTTTACAAGAAAATCAGAATAGTAGCAATCAAAAGAAAAAGAAAAAATGTAAAACCATAGCAGCATTTTGATTTGCTAATATGTTACTAACATAATAGCATCCTCAGACACTGCAATATTGAACTTTCTTCTTTAAACAGAGAGGTCTGATCTAAGCATCCCAAGCATGGCAAGTGGACAGAAAAGGAAGCACTAAGGAAGTCTCCACTGAACCTCATGCAGGGATTGTTCCCTGTTCTCATTAAAGTGCCACTTAGAAATGAGTGTGACTTAATGAACGAACATGGTGAAAAGTTTGAACACCACAACCATTCAACATGAATTCATTTTTATTTTGAAGCTTCCACCTGCTGTTTAAAGTAGGTTTGTTTATCAGCACAGTGTTAACAAAGGGTTTTCAAGGGTTAAAAACACTCAGCTAAATTTGTTGAAACAGATTCTCACTGGGTTTTTTAAAGAAGTACCTTAGTGCATTAATTTTCTTAAATGTTAAGAAATGTATCTAAATGTGCATTTCCCTCAGTAGTCAGAGAGTAGCACCACAAGGGCTTGTCTGACTATTGGGTCATAATTGATTTTTGACAAATACCTTACATGCATCCATTGACTTACACAAATACAGGTTTCTACTAGTTTCATTTAAATAACTTTTTGCATAGAATCTATCACTCAAATTATTTAGTTGATCTAAAAATATTCTGCTTTAATATTCCCCTAGCAAAATACACTTTCTTCAGTGAAAAACAGTATGAATTTTAATGGATAGAATATTGAAACTTACAAAATATCAAATCATGATACATATTTTAAATAAATATATTTCTCTAGAGAATTTTCTTCATCACCTCTCAGCTAAATCCTTCTTGGACTTAAGCCCTCTGTCCTGATTATCAGACCCAGCATATTTTATCAGAATATTATAAATATACAAGGCATTGAAAACTTGAAGAGATGTTTGAATAAAGTAATAAAGATACTGATGACATAATGAAGGCTTCACTTATGCACAGTTGAGAGGCAGCATCACCATAAAGTGCAGTCCTCACAACACCCTTCCAATGACCTCCATGCTGACCTGCAGAGACCACTGTCTCAAGGGGTGACAGACAATTTAGTCTTTTATCCTTTTGTCATTGAAAATGACTTGATTGCCATAAATTGTAATCAAGTCAAACTGGATAGCAATTTAAAAAATAATCGTATAATGCATGTTTCTATGAGAAAGATAACAGAAAGGAAAGGAACAGCTCAGTATATTTTCTAGCAAGGAATAATCAGTGACCCAACTTTCAACCCTTTTCCAATAGTTCACAGATAAATGGCATTGAAAATACCCACTCTTACAAATATCATTGTATGCAATTGCTTTTAACCTAGAAAAACACAATATCGTAACACAAAACCAACCACCAATTTTTATTTTGGGTACAATATTTATAAATGGCTTTTTGTTTACATCTCAGTCCAAGGCTTTAGGTTTTTGTAACACAGTTCATGTACAGTGTTATGCAACTGAGAGGCATGCAACTGAGAAGCAAGCCACAGAGATTGACCCAGCCATCTAAGGGAGTTGGGACTTTAAGAAAAGCAATCATGAGGTTTAACTTGAAACAATAAAAATATTCCTAGGAACAAAACTGTTAATAAATGATCTTTTAAATTTCAAAGATATAGGGGAGAAAATATTTAGGGCATGTTTTATGTGGTCTCACTTCTTCAGCTGACATTGCATAGGCAAACTTTAGTACAGATATTTTTTCTAGGGATATATATTATTTTTATCCTTTCTGTGGCTGTTCTCCTGACCAAGTTGTTGATGCTACCATTTGAATTTTAGCATCCAACTTGACTGAATGTGGAACAGTGAATTCTTGATGGGCATAACTAAAAATGAAGCACCATGTTGACACAAGTGCTATAAATGTCACTAGAGAACTCCAGCAACCTCTTGCTTTGAGATTGTTTGCCAAAGTTCCATGTTGAGAATGGTTTCAAATATGTACATTACTAGTCACATATTAGATGACTGGCCCTGTGTGGCATCGCTCATTTGATCACACAGCTGAAATACATTAGAACACAGAAACAGATTTTCTGATAATACCCCAAGACATGCCAGTCTGTTCTCCTACAAACTGTTTCCTATGGCTTGGAGCTTAGCATAATACAGTCAGGAACTGAAAAAAGGAGATTGTTATTCCATAGGCTTCAAGAGTAAATAATGTACCACTTAATGATATCATAGAGAACAACCTACCAACATGTTTCTCAATGAAATGTGAATCCATCTCTCTTAAGTGTACTTTAGTTTCCATGGCTGTTCAAGTTAAGCAAAACGTTACCTCTGATGTAATTACTCTATAAAACACAAGGGCACTTTTCTGTACTTTCTACTTAGGCTGGCATATGGCTTCTGGCTTCTCCTTCTGGTGTTCTGAGCTGCTCAGAGCACTGAAATATTCTGCACAGTATGTTTCTCCTTGGATGCTGTTAAGTGCAGAGGTGCAATTTAAGGGGAGGCATAAAAGGCCCATTGGTTCCTGGAATTTCCTTTGTTTATCCACAGAGGGCATTGGCATTAGCCTTTCTCCTGCAGTTTTATGCTGAAGGTGCCATACTGTGAGAGAAACAGACTTGTCCTCTGGACTGGTAATTTGAACAAGACATGGAAGGAGGAAGAAGCTCCAAAGAAATCTGTTTATACTGAAATTTCAGGTACTATATGACACTGAGCTCCTATTATCTCCTGGTGTTGCCTCTTGTCTCACCACAAAAGTAAATGTATCAAGATGCACATTATTTGCCTTAATCTGCTCCTTTCATTATAGAAGCACAGTTTTCAAAAATAACATAGACAAAACTAGGGGGGTTGGAAATGGGAGGGATGGGTGGGTGGGCTGGAATGGGAATAAAGGATAGAAACTGTACTGAATAATCTAAAATAAAAAATTTTTAAAAATATACTATATAAAAAATGATGCTTTAAGAGAGTTTATTAGACAATCATTATTTAGAGATAAACTTGGATATTCTCAGTTATTCAGGAAGAATGTAATTCTTTATTATCAAGTAGAAAGCATGATCAACACTATATATAAAAATTAAAAAGTTGAAAATATTTGTGGCAAATAAAATAATGGTCCATTACATTATCACCGATTAAGTTTGCCAAAGTTGCTAAAAATTCTGAGAGAAAATTATTCTAGAAAGTTTTAGTCAGTTGCATAGACTTGAATTCCTAAGTGAAGGTCCCATGATATTGAAAACTGGGAGCATAACAGTTCTGGGACCAATTCCTAAGAGCCCTTAGGGAACACAGGGATGCTTTCCTCCCAACATGCCGTCTATTTCATCTGTCTCATGTTGGCTCCAGTTTTCTTATGTTTTCAAAACTGTTCATCTACTGATTTCATGTTTACCTAATTGGAAACTGGAAAATATTCACAGGGTGTTTGGTAAGCACCCAAATATAATGAAGTGAATATAAAAAGAATATTAGGTATAATATAGATTGTGCTGGGTTCTCTCTCGCAAATTCAGAACTAAGAACTCCAAAGAGAAGATGAGTACCTTCTAAAATCTAGAATGATTTCTAAAATAAACTATGATTTCCAGTTGAACTATAAAGATTCTTTTCTTTTTTTTTCTAATTTTGCTTTCTTTTTCTTAAAGTCCACTTATATTTTCAATGAAGTTTTAATTCAATTTTCTTTGACTCTCCTGGGGTTTTTTAAAGCTATTTCTCTACACATGCAGATCAGTAAGAAGTGGCATATTATCTATAAAATTTTCAACAGTAAAAAACCTAAAATGTTGAGAAGTCAAATTAATTACTCCTCCATTAAAGCCAATTCGTGGGGAACCTAAGTTGGGGTTATAAGTCAAAGTTTACAAAACACACTTACTTATTTAAAATGCATGGAAAGTTTAGGGACAAATAATCCATTATCTGCAATTACATTTAATTCACAATTAATTACTTTTGAAAAGTCAAAGTGCTTAGTATTAAAATACTCAACATCAGAGAGGCTGCAGCATGACTTTTTCCTTTCTGTAATTTATAATTTTATCTGACTTCTCTCACTAACCCCCTAAAATGAAATGAGTGTTTTAGGACATAATTTTCTCTATACAGATAACAACAGACCAAAACAAAATATTTCTTTACAGTGAAAAATGCTAAAACCTTAATGGTTAGGTATGGAAAATATATGTCAGAGGTAGAATTGCTGCTTTTTGAAGAAAGGAAAATATGATAGAATTTCTTGAAACTGAAATCTATTATACTCTTAACTATAAAACAGTATTTTATGAATAGAAAATTTGAAACAAAGTTTTTCTGCAACACGGCTCTAATGTTTGATTGAACATTTAAAATCAGAGAAATGCTCCTCAGGTGAAGCTGGCCTAGAGCTGGCAAACTATCAAAGCTCTTTTCTTTCTACAGGTTAAACAAAAATCAAGCTCATTTTTTAACCCAATTAATGACTTTCTTAACAAAGCAGTCTATGCACTGATTTTTTTTAAGTTCAGGTACATGGCTGTTTTATAACCTGAGACCAAGCAGCTTTCTGCCTGATATGTACATATGTGTGTATCAGGTACATATATCATGCTACCATATATATGTATAAACAAGTAGGTATGTATGAGAGAGAGATACATAGATATTTAGTGATATAAACACTGGAAAATAATTAAAAGTTTCAGGAGCAACTGTTTGGAAGCTGAAAGTGCTCCATCCCATAAAGTGCTTCTCCAGCAGAGACATCTATTCACCATCCATCACTTAGTCATCAGCTTCAAAAAACGCTACCCTGTCTCATTAGAGATCACAATTACTTGAGTTGGCTTACACAGTGTCATCTGTTTGAACGGCAGATGTCTTTGCTGGAGTAGCACTCTGCTTGTTCTGTTTTATTTATGAAACGAAGATTCCTAAAAGGTCCTGAGCTGCCTCCGGATGGAGGAAGAGGCTATGAACATCTGGTAAAGGGGAGAGGGTTAAGTGAGGGTCATGAAGGACTGATTTTCTTTCCTCATCACTGTTTTAAAAGGAGACATTAATTGTAATTACAAAATGTTATTTATCTGAACAGCACCTGCAACCACCTTTGTTTACCTGGCATAGAATGACTTGTATTGATATTTTTCAGTTCCCCTGTCCGGTCTTTTGACTACAGATAACAACACTTTACTCTCCTTCCCCTTAACAAAAGGCTGCAAAGCAACCCAAAACCTAGTTGATATTTATTTAATAAAGGTTAACCAATTCTCACAATGGAACTGATTTCCTGATTATTAATATCATCTTATTTTTTTCCAATAATTTCTATCTTGAGCACTTCACTATTTGACAAGTCAAAATGGACAGTGAGGAAGTTCCTCGTTGAGAAAAGTTTGGAGGACATCACCCTAGCCAGCTGGAATCAGCTTCAGTGCCTCAGCCCCTCCAAGATGTTAACCTTCTCTTTTTAGGACTTACAAGAAAATTGAATGAATAACAGGAGAAAAAGGGGGTGTGTGTGCAGATTGCTCTTTTGGACAACATGGTAGGAATAAAATGAAATACCTAGACAGACTTACCGAAGAGCTTGCTGGGAGTGTCCTCGCTGTCATTTGATTCCACGGGCACAAGCACGGGCTCATTCAGCTCGCTGTCTGAAGTAGCAGCCTTGTCCTCACCTCTCAACTCCGCATTCATTTCACTCCGCACTGACAGCAAGGGCTTACTGATTTGTCCAGCTATCATTGGATCCTAGGATGGGGGAAAGAGTGAAGGGGAGGAAAAAAAGTGGCAGCTTTAGTGTGCGTGTCCTCTCTCCCTCTCCCTATCTTCTTTCTCTTCCACGCGCACACTCACTCTCCCTCTCTCCTCTCTCTCTTATCTCTGGCTGCTCCCGCTGTTATTGCTGGCTGCAGTCAAGTGAAGAGCTATTACAGATCCGAGGAGTTCTCCATTACTCCCCACCCTATTAAAGCTCAACTAGCATGTGAGAGATTCAGGAGGCTTCGGAGGAGGAAAAAAAAACTTCTTTGAAAGCAACCCAACCAACACAGCTTTAATTGTAGGATGTGCTTTTATGTGAATGTTTTTACACCTTGTTCTGTCTTTAATGCAGTAAGAAAAAAGAAAGTGCTGGGTTTATACTTCAGCAACACACTGAAAAGGAAGGTGCACCCTACAGAGGAACCGCTGGCTATTTTAAGAACTCTCCCTGGGGAACAAGCAATTAAACCCTATACCCACAGCAGAAAAAAGAGATAGGGGGGAAAGAGTCTGCAAAATGCTGTCACGGGAATAAAAATGATTTCTTATGTAAATTCCATAAACACCCTTAGAAGTTGAGTCCACCTGTCCCCAATTTGGTACTGACCCTAATCCCAAATCAAATGAACATTTCAAAGCAAACAATACATGACAAAATATATGACAATTGACTTAAACATTTAAGAGAATTGGAAAAATACTTACAAACTGTGTTCAATAATTCGGAAACCTAGAGCATCATACGCCCAGAGCATTAATGAAAAGGAAACAAAAATCACCTTCAAAAAAGCCAAACTTTTCAGCCCCAATAATTTAAATCTGCTTTATCTTCAGCTCATTAGGAGAGCAATTTGATATCAGAAATATTTTCCAAGTGTAGCCTTTTATTCCATTTGCAAATTAAGATGCATAATATTGTTTTAGCAAAAATACTGGATGCAGAAGGAAAAGAAAAGCAAGTGCCTTTTTGTGTTATCTGGGAGCTATTTATTGCCAAGTTCATGCCTAACTGGTTCCTGAGCAGGAAACAGGTGACCAGTGCAGGAGCAGATGGGGCCACATGCTCTCTTGTCCCACCACACATTGGTTGCAGTTTGCCGGTGGTTATTTCTTTTAATGTATTCATGCCTGAAAAGTGAATTTGATATGACACATGATAATCTATGAAAATGTTAATCGATACAAATAGTTTAAGTTGTCATCAAATGCACTTCTTCAGTCAATACTCATACCACTGAAAACAATGTCACTGTCACCAGGGCTTAATTTGCACAGCACTTAAATATTGGACTCTGTGCATCAATGCACTTCTTCAAATACTGTAGGTAAACACATTTTCTCCCTATTTAAGGGTGAAGCACTCAGCACGCATTTAGTTGAGCTGAATCCTCCCTTTTGAATACCTTGATAGGTCCACTGGAGGGCAAAATTAATACTTAATTGAATTTCGCAGTCATCAAAATAATCAATACTTTTTTATTATTTATTCTTTACAGTCTGTTGACTGTTTCAAACCTCTGAGGGAATGGTGGAAAGGATTCATGGCTTTGAAACACTGTCATTTAACAAGGTAATTTTCAGTGGGGCATTAAGGGTTGTGAAACATATAATAAAACAAAAATGGTGGCTTATAATAGGAAGAAAGAAAAGAATTATATTTCTGCCATCTAACAAAACAGGATAAACAAAAAGCAAGTGCAGAGAGAGAGCGATAAAGGAGGGGGATGAGGGCGAGAGAAAGACTGGCTTTTGAAGGGTTTTATCATATCAAGAGCAGAGCTGAGCTTTCATAATGCTGACATTTCTCATCCTGACAATCCTAAACAAGTGGAAAGGATGAGATCGCAGATATCATCTTTCATCACATTCCCCAGCTTAAGAACCAACATGACAGCTCCTCTCCCCTTTACACTGTTAATTACTAAATAAAATACTACTCTCTGTCAGCATCAGATTATTGCAGATAGCAACCACAAACATTTCTCCATTGTTTCCCCCCTCTACAACAATGATACCTAACTTGAACTCTTTAGAAAATAAATCAGGCTTGTCTTACCATATTGTAAATATCTGAAATATAATCAATGTAATCAATGTAGTCAATTCACAATATCATCAGCCTAAATTTGCTAGTGATAGATTAGCACTTCAAATGCTGTGTTTAGTTGCTGAGATTTTAAAATTTGACAGGAAAGCAGGTGGAGATGAAAGGAGACACAAAATTCTCAAATTTTCCCCAAATTTCTTTCTTATGTATTTAGGAAAGAATATGTGTTTGGATTCTTCTGTTTCAGTTAGCGGGTTGAGAAAGGAACACTGCTTTACCTCATGGCTTTGATAACTATACTCATTACGTGAAGTAATGAGCCCAGGCTTACATGCTAGTATTTTCTTTTTCTTTATAAAATGTTGAATTCTTAATATCTCTACTCTAAACAGAAGGGTGTGACTTGTGCCTTCAAGACACCCAGTCTTTGAGGCAACACTGCTCATTTGAACATTTTTTAAGGTACTCTTAACAGTAAACTTGTGTTCAAAATGGCATGTACCACCACCATGATAATCCAAACATGGCTATTAGTGTATCAGTGAATATCTGAGTAACCTTAAAACAAAAATATTCTGTTCTTGCTTTACTTGTGAATGGTCAAACTGAAGTCCAAATCACACAGAGGAGCTGAAATGCAGCTGCTAAATTCAAGCACACTTAAATTTTTAAGATATTCAGTCTGGTTGATATGTGCAGAGCATGTACTGGCAGATGGTACACATTCACTGACCATTAGCTCTTCTTTTTTAGATTACTTTTATGCACCTCATATATGGCTTCGTTTCTAGCCAGTGTCTTTCAGTGACTTGAGCTTGGAAAATTCAGGAGTTAATCATTCAGGTATTCATTTGATTTTTCATCTTACAAAACAGTTTACATTTGCTATGATGCAGCTGCAGCAGACATATGTATGTGCATGACATGGTTAAACAGGAAACCCCCCAGTGGGACAGAGAGCAGACTGTTTTTAATCACAGCTGCAGCTACTGGGGGGTCCATTTGAAAATGTGTCACAAGCAGTAACCACTGAGTACAGTTGTGTAAGTGATGGGGGAGTGCCTCTTTCAAGCAGCACTCAGCTTGGAAGTCATTCTCTCCCTGCCAAAAGTGATGGCAGTCTGTAAAATTCCTTTCTGCCACAGTGAAGAAAGGATTTTCCAATGTGCACCTACATAGATGATTGCAGGAATGTAAGAGAGTTGCAAGTTCAACGTGTACAAGGATCCTTGCAGCAGCGAACAGGAACAGAAATAGCTAGTGTAGGCGAAAAATTGAGTTGGTTAAGACTTTTTACTTGAAAATCTGAAATCGTCACACTACAGTTGGAGAAGATGGAACTTCTCTGTAATTCATTTATCAGCCCTGATAGAAAAAAGTGACTGGTCCAATATGAACAATGGCGAATATGTGCAAGAATAGGACGTGGTACGGGCCAACACAGGACACTCACAAGGGTCATCAAAGACCCAAGCCAGCCAGTTAGAAAAGAAAAGCATGAGAGATAGTTTCCATTAGCAAAATCTCAACAAAAATTTCACCATGTCCTACAATGAAAGGACTACAATTAACATCAGAACTACATAGAAATTATTTAAATATCCTTCAGGCATTAAAATAGATCCCATTTATCAAATGCCCTTACCAGATAAGCACTTCATATATTTAATTGTCACCCAAACTGTGCCATGTATTAGAGCCATTTTAGAGTTAAAACACTGAGACTCAGAGAGGCTAAGTGACTCATCCCAAACCCATACAACTAATAAATGGTGAAGGTATATTTTGAGCCTTCATATATTGATCTCCAAAGATTTCTTTTTATACTGCACAGTAGGTACTGGGTGAAAAAATCAAGGCTCATGGACTTAGGAATTCATGGTGTTTTCCAGAACCTAAATTATGTGCCATGAAGAATCTTAAACCCTGGATAATGGATTCCCAGAGCATACTCTGTTAGTTGTCTTCTTCCCTTCAGACTCTAAGAACAAAGCACTTCTCTGTCCACTGCTGCTTGGTGAAATCTGTGGGGTGACATGGTATAGTAGACGGGACATCAAGTAGTGTCAAATATCCAGGTACACATTCAGGTTCTACATAAACTTAGCAAATCACTTAACCACTTTTACCCTTGGTTTTCTCATCTCGAAAATGAAAAGTTTGGAATAAAACAATATTTTTCTAAGCCCATACCACAGAACACTTGCCCCAGAAGATATTCTACAATAAAAGAGTGTTGCAGACACACTCATGAAAAACACAATAGAAAAGTCGACCAGGAAAGAAACAAATTCAACTCTCCTAAACTTAACATTTCCCCAAATTATCTAACCATGGAAGTCCTTTTCCTTATCATCTTTATTACATTATCTAATGGATCTAGTGCTTCTTGAAAGTCATTTTAGAATGCACACAGATTACAGCTAATGTAAATTAGTTAATGTAAGTTGTAGCTCTAATTTTTAATGATTCTCTAATAATAGGCTAGAAGACTTCAACAAATACATATATATCTAATGCTTCTCACATTCTAATAATTTTTACCTAATCACACACCTAAATGATATCATTACCTAATGATATCATTAGGTAATGATAGCTTAGTACACTGTAACTATATACCCTCAGCATATAATAATTCCTGATATTTTAACTATGATTTTTAAATAAAGATGTCCCTGATGTAAAACCTTTATTTGAAGAATAGATATAAGACACTGTATGAAGGAGGAGAATTCAACCCTGCTTTTAGCAGGCTGTTTAAAATGACACCAAATAAAGATATAATTTAGCTAAATACCTTAAATAATTTAACCAACAGAGGTTTTGTTAGCATAATCATTCTCATTTTGTAGTCAGAGAAACTAAAGATAGCACATTATTAACTCAGCAAAGCATCTGTGTCCAGGGGCAGTCATGCTATGGAAATAGCCACACCTTTCTAAACTGAGTTTGAACTAGGTCCAGCACAATCTTATGTATATTCCAAACAACTATAAAACAGGCAATCAGAAGGGTTTTGAGGGAAAAAAAATGTAAATAAGAAAAGCAGGCTTCAGAAATCCAAGGAAACAATTCATTTGGCTGTGAAGAGTCAGAGCACGGCAAAGTCAGACTCAACAAATCAATAGAAAAATTATATCCACTCTAAAGAAAAAAATGTATTGGATTCCCCCCCACCTTAAAATGCCACATTTCAATCAGAAAAGGGGTGAAAACAAATTATCTACATCCAATTTGAGGTGCAAAGACAGCATCATTATTTGTATTTAATTTCTCCCACTGAGAAGAGGTAAAAATAAAAATTGCAAATAATTAAGAGGAAGAAACAGGACCTTCCTAGGTATGGGGAAAAGAAAACTTGAAGTGTGTATTGCATTACCTTAGTTACGAAAAAATAATTTTTATCTGTCTTATACCAGTTACCAAATATAATTAAGTTAGCTTTCAATATGATATTTAAAGTAGAGTAGAATGTTTTTTCTCAAAAGTTACAGAGAGCTTCTAATTTTTAATCATTAATATTTTCTCCTATCACATTCTATTTGACTTTTGAAAATAAGAACATAGTTTATTTTTATGTTTTATTGACATGAGCATACACATTTGTTGTTGAAATTTTGAAAATTAATGACCATCAGTAGACACACCATAAAATCACTCACCACTGATTATTTTATTTTACATGTCACATCCTAGGCTGCAAACAAAAATTGTTTTGAGAAAAAGCAGAAAATCCCACATTTTTAGCAAATACTAAGCAGACAGAATTTGCATTATAATGAACTTAATTACAATAAACCTATTTGCCCTTGTTTATTTCACAATAGTTTGTCATAGCAAAATGTTAATCCCATCCTGTATTTCCTTCTCAACCCAATAATCTCAGGTACCTAGCTCTCTGCCCCATCCCCACTGTCTCTCCACTTTACAGTTAGTGTGGCTGAAATCTTATTTAATGTTTAATTCTGTCCCAAAATAACTGAGTGTTGGGTGTGAAAGTCAAGCAAGACATTCAAAATTCAAAATGAATGGTGGGTTTAGTGTGCGATGTACATGAGGAGACATTGTGGCTGCTCCCTAATTTAGCACCTATGCACCTGCATGACCACCAGGGAATCACCATCTCCTCAGTCTTGGTTTCCAAACCACCTTGGCTTTATATATCTCAAGGAGAGTATTATGAAACTAGAGGGAGGTAATGTACAGATAATGTATATTAATGTCATTTTAAAGAAAGAAAATGTCACACACACAGACACTTCCTTCGTACTGCCTCTCACATTAAGGCATACAAGTGACTGTGGTTTACTTTTCTCTCCATGCCTTCAGTTTGGAGGAGAATATGCTGTAATGAATGCTGTGATGTAACAACCAGATCTCCCTTTTTAAGACTAAATTCACTAATTTCCCAGTTGCCACAAATGATGGCTGAGAATGGCTCATAACTGAGTCTTTCCCCAGGACTTGCTTTTGTCTGAAGGGAGCTGCCTCTCCAAGGTCATGTCCTTTCCTCAGGGCAGCCCACATTTTGCCTATGGCATGCAAAGCCTAAAATACTGTCTCCCTCTTTACAGAAAAGGTTTTTAGACCCCCTAGCTCCACCCTAGGTTCAGTAAGTTCCCTTAATCAATATGCCAGGGCATCACTCCAGGTTTGGCCACTACAGACTCTTTAGTTCTGCCTCGGTTCATTGTTCACTGTCTACCACTCCCTCACCCTGCATGTTGCTGATTAGCATAATTTGTGGTGTTTTATGAAAAAGCCTCAATAAGAGTTTGATCCAGGCTCATCTAAAGTTATCTAAAGATAACTTTGAGTTAAATTCATGACTTGATCCCCATTAATGGAGGTTGAAATATGTATTAGCTAAAGTACTTGGGACACATTCCCCACCCTTGTGTGGAACCAGAGAGTATTATGAATATAAGCAAATCCTGTCACCTATGCTCTTGGGCCAAGGGCTAAGGATTGATCCCCGTACTGTCCCATGTCCATCCAGTCTTCGGTCAAAGAGTTCTAGTTCCTTGATGCTGACTCTGATAGAAACACCTTGCTATATCTGGTTTAATGAAGCTTCCATGCAAGATCTGTTAGGTTCACTGAAAAAATGACAAGATTATGACTTCATCAAGCTTATAGACAGACTGAAGAAACTATTTTGGGATTGTGTGTTAATAAAAGTACACTTAATATCTCTATGTATGACAGCTTCTGGTCTCAGAGCTTGTTTTCATTATAACCAGGTAGCTAGACTTTGGAGAGGTAGCAAGCTCTCACCCATCTATAACCATTACTGATTACCATTATCTACCAAAAAGAACACAATAGGTGTGCATACATTGGTATAGGACATTTGCAGGATAACCCATTCTACTGGGTTTTGACCCGTAGTTAGATGACACTGCCTTAGGAGCAAGCAAGGTCATTACAGAGTGAAAAAGGGTTTAAAGCATATGTTCAAATATGCCCTGGGAAAATTACACTATTTGCTGCTCCCATATTAAAGGTAAATAAAGATATTAAAGATAAATATCTTCAGAACATATTTAGTTAAGGTGAATATCCAGAATTATTCTGAAAGAATAAAATAAAACTGCAAAATATCTGATTTGCCTTGGTGTCAGAGTATGGTATTTCATTTAAGGGTGTACATATGAGCACAGTTTAAGAGTCTCGTCTTTTTGTTGGACCTCAGATAAGCATGCAAACTCCTTCTCCCCTGACTCCACCTAGAATCTTCTTAGCTCTGCTTATACTCTAGAGACTAGTCCAATTAAAGATTAGAGCATTAGAAATAGCTGTATTTAAACAAAAACAAGCAAACAATACAAGCAAAACAGCTCATCAACACAAACCTGTAGGTTGAAATAACAATGTAACAATCAATCAGATAGGAATTTGCCAGTTCTTGACTTCTACAAAGCATCTACTGTGCAGTTAGACATGCCTCATCTAGATCAGCACCTTGAACTTCTATAGCTCTTTTACCCACAAGCAGTTAAAATGACTGTATGGATGATGCTTCATGTATACTTATCTGGGAAGAAAGGGAGACACTGATATTGGCAACCTAATAGCACCATCAATTCAATTTCTGCTGCCTTTGTGAAAAAGCATCAATATGAGTTCTATCCAGGCTCATCTAGATCTGGACTTTTGGTGATGAGTTTATGCAGCAGTATCGACATTGCATACACATACCCTATATTCATATGTTCTTCATAATCTGATGGCTTCACATGGGTATCAAAATTTAATCAGAATATGACTCAGATTAAAGTGATTTTGCATTTAATGATTTGAATGTATAAAGAGAGAACATCTGATCTCTAGCCTAAAAGAACTTACTATCAGCATCTTAGAAACTCTAACAGAGATACTTAATGTATGTATATAAGTATACATACACAAATACTTTCTCTGTGTGTGTATATATATAATTTTTTGGGTCTCAACATTTGTAACCTTTTGAGAAAGTGGATGACATAGTCAGTTCACAGGTGAGAAGACCTGGTCTCTAGTCTCAGAGGTTTCAAACTGTACGCTGAAGTGTGAACCTCCTAAGGTTTTTAGGGAGTTGCTTCCAAGTCCTCAAAGGAAGGCAGGAGAAGACCAAAGTGCCCACTGTGGGTGTTTAACACCACACTGGCTCCTCTGACTTATTTTACATGGAGTCTTCAGTGTACATGAAGAAAGGGTTTCCCATATCTGCCCATATTACATAGTTAAAATATGCAGTAAAATCGCAACACTTTTTCTATTGGATATTCCAAAATACTTAAAGTGTTAGACTCTATAGCTGAGATGTCTGAGCCCTTTGTAGGCATACATGTCTCAGAATCCCCAATACAGGGTATTATGTCTGGTACCACTGACTCGTCCAGAGGATACACTCACCCGAGCAAAAGCACAAGAACTGGAGCTCAGGGTGGCTCCAGATGAGCACAGCCTCATAGTTCTGTCCATGCCCCTTGTTCAGCCTGGAAGAGTCTCCTTCTCACCAAGGGGAGCCTGACATCATTCCAACATGATCATTCAGGAGCAGTATCACCTCACACATACAGCATATTAGAAATATAATTGTATTATAAATGTTCTAATTCTATCATTTTTCTCAGAGGCAAATATTCATTTAAATGAATAATACATTAAATATGTGGACACACCTAATTCTAGCCTCTCATTCTGAATGGCAAAAGACACATATCTGAGGAGAAAACTTTTTTATTCAAAACAAAATCCAGTTCTCTATAGTTTCATAAATAAGTTGAAAACTCTATTCTGCCCCCTGCTGACAAACTAATATTCCTAAAAATCCAGTTTGAAACCTTACAGTTTCCTCAGTACCTTCTCAGTTACGTCCAAACCCTTGCTTAGCACACAGACTCTCCACATTCAGCCCAGGTACAGTGGCTGCAGCATATAGATAGCACTGCACAGCCACAAAATATGTTATGCATATTTTAATAACAATTGCAAACACACTAAGATGATTTTCTTTCAGGTAGCAATAAAGTGTCAGGGTACTGACTGGTTTACCTTGCACAGAGACTTCTTCCCTTTGGCCCATGTTGGTCTGCCTCAGCAGGACCTTGCATGTCCAAAGGCCTGCAGTGCTAGAATGAGAACTTGGACACTGGAGCCAAGAGCCTGTATGCACATGGACATGAGGGATCACTTTCTACTCAGTGAAGGGACTGGGGCAAGGGACTTACTACATCTCTTTGATCCTCAATTTCCCTGAAAGGAAAAGGGAGTAATTATAATATATGCCACATGGGAGGGCTGCACAAATTAAATAAATAATTCTCAAATAGTTCTCAGAATAGGTCCACTGCATAGTAATAATAAGAGATGTATATACTGCCCTTTGTCTGTGTCTGTTCTGATAAAATAGGATTGTGCATCCTTTTGTTATAGAAAAGCTCCTGAGCCTTCATGAGATATTCAAAGAGATTTATGATCCACCTTCCTACCCTCTCCCCCAACAAAAGCATTAGTAAGTAACTACTGCTGAAGCATAGGGGTCTGTCACTGCATCTTCTCACTCCAAATATTAGGACAGTGCTTGGCACACAATAAGTCCTCACTAAGTATACATTGATTTTATTTGAAAAAAAAAACAAGACTCAATATTTATAAATAATGAAAAAAGGTCAAAAATAGATTTTAAAAACTAAATTACTTTGATATCTTTTGAGAAGGAATTTACTTTATAAATCCTAAAGTTTTATTATTTTAAGAAATTAACCACTGGGGGACTGTAAATTCTGTAGAATTTTATCTCTGAATTAAAACATCATCTGGCTTTTTATTTTCCAAGGTTCATGTATCCATGTTCTCTGAAGGAACCATTCTATTTCTGTTCAAAAGGTCACTGCCTAATTGATTTCACTAATATGTATTTTCCTTTCTTCTGCCCTCGATGGACACTGATAATGTGGGTTGCTGCCTTGCTACTTCCTGCCCTTCCTAGCAATACCGGCAGCTTTCTCTTGGCCAACAGCAGCTCCTAGGGAGTTTTCCTCTCATTTTCTGCTTGGGTCTGTGTATGGCTACACCTGGCCCCAGCTGTTCGTTCTCTTTCCCTTTCTCTCCTGTAAAGCATTCTCCTTTAAAATTCCAAGGGTGACCCTTAACAGTCCTTTGAATGTCGCTCCAATTCAAAAGGCTTCTGAGCTTTTAAACTGAGCAGAAATAACGTAATTCCAAGGAGATGGGGTTGGTGAGGGAGAATGGGAGAATGTGATTGGAAAGATTAGCTAAATCTTCTCATTCCTAGGGATTTGGGTTCTCACAAATACATGAGCTGGATGGTTTGTTTTTTATAGGTTCTCCCCAAGCCATCAGTTATCTTATTAACCCCTATTAAAATATTTTGTTTCCAACCCAAACTATAAAAAGACAAATAAATATTTCCTTAAATCTCTAACATTTAAAGTTGAGGGCAATTTTAGAACAAGGCTGGATTTTATTAATAGTAATTTATGTCCTCTACTTTTCATAATTGGCTCTAAATCAGATACTACTTAAGACAAAACTAATGCAATTGAACAAATATTTATTGACTGCTCACCCTATATGAAGTGCTATGCTAGGGATTATGGGTAATGTAAGGATCCAGAAACATTTGCTACCATCAAAAATGTCACCATCTAATAGACATCAGTAAAGGAAACACTACTGCACATCTTCTATGAGCTTACAATACTTTCTTTCACAGATACATTTTCTTGGCATCCCTTACCATCCCTTTCTGTAAAATGCCAATGTATACTAAGCACATGGACTCCACACACACATACTCAACACCCTATCTTTGAAGAACTGTTTTAACATCATTATGGATGCTAGTGAATAAATATGTTGCTCCTCCCAGTGAGTATTGACTCAGTTTGTCTAGACTAAATCCCACTGTCTTGATTCACACACTATAACAAGGTGTGAACACAAGCATCCCCAGGATCTGTCGCTACCAAGAGCAACACTGCCAAATAGAACATATGAAGCACCTTTGTTTGTTACTGAGTATTTTTGAAGAACTGCTTTCCGAATATCCTCAATCACCTGCAGTAATGAGAATGGGTAATGTGTTCTCAAGAGGAAAACAGTCTTGTTTTAACAAATCAGTAAAGCACACTCATAAAAACAGATGTGCAAAATTCTTTATAAACAATTCACTCTTTTCAGTGGATTTGGAAGCCTCCGTTTACCTCATTCTCCACATCTCTACCATTAATTTGCATAGACTAATGTTTCATAGGTTAAAATAGATGATTTTGACTCACTGCTGCTGAACTATACCAAATATGACTATGTAAGAGGGCCCATTCCAATGATATTAATGTACCCCTGCCCCCAGGAAGGCTCAATTGGCCATGGCTGGAATGTAGCCCCATTACACAACCCTTTTTCCTTCTACTCCACTGAGTTTCTGCACTCTTTCTCCACTTGCATATGCATATTGCCTGAAAAGTTTTCTGTTTCCTGCACAAAACAAATGAGAAATGAACTATTGTTGGGTTCTCCAACTTTCTCACTACTTCAGCTACAAGGGCCCACATTTACTTTCCTCCACACCCACTAACAGACAGTCCTGCTGGGAAGCCTGCAGGATCTGCCCTCTGCCTGCAAGGCTTGCCCTTGGCTTTCAGATCATGGATCTTGAGGGGGCCACCTATGGGCATTCATTTCCTTAGTTATGTCAAGCAAAACTAATCAAACCTGTACTTATTTTAAAAAATCTGCAAGAAATCATCTTTTTGATTAAATACCAGCAGAAGAGTGAACTCAAATTAGCATCAATATAAAGTAGGAAACAAATTCCCAAGTTTTTGTTACAAAACTAAATATAGTCAATTATGATAGATTTTGAAAAATCGAATGGTTTTAAATCCAGTGAAAAAAGTGTGGTTTCTTGTTTCATAAGGACTATTGGAGATTTTTCCTCCTCATTTAACTTTGATATTGGGAGTGTTTTGAATGCTATTTATTCATTTATTCAACAAATATGTATTGAGTGAGTCCTGCATACCACACCATCTACTCAGCAAGGTGAAGGGAACACACCATTGAACAAGTGCGGGCCCTCCTGCAACTGAAATAATGGTGGGGAGACTGATGCTAGCTAGCCAAATAAACATTAAGGAAATAACATAATGTTGGGTAGCAATGAGTGCTACAAGCAGAAAGAAAACAGGCTGAAGTGTGTGGAGGAGTGCGGGTGTGGAATTTATACAACATGATCAAGAGAGGTGGCACAGACAAGGGACCCTTGGCAATAAAAATATTTTAACAGTTTGATTGAGATGTAATTGATATACAAAAATCTGCACATATTTAATGTACACAATTTGGTGAGTCTGAACATATGCATACATGTGTGAAACTATCACAATGATACAGGTGACAAACATATATATCACCTCCAAAAGTTTCCTCATGCATCTTTTGAATAAATTTTACATTAAAAATAAAAGATTGCAAGGTATCTACTGTACTGTATAAAAACTCTACTACTGTACCATTTCTATGGGACTAGAGAAATTTTGAATAACTTGAAACCTATGAAAACCCAAATTAAAGCCACAATTTTTTTCTTACTGTGTTACCCCAACAGTCTTTAATTTAATTCTTTTAAGAAATAAAAAAATGAATGATCTCTCTCTCAGCTTTACCTGCCTTTGCAGAACTTGCACTGGCTGCTTCTTTCTTGCTTCATGGGCATCTGAGGCAAGGTGGGAAAGGGATTTGGTCCTTACTAACATCACAGCTCTTTGACACCTGATTAGTTCCCAATGCAGTTTTAGAACAGTCCCTTTTACTTCTCTGAATATTTCCTTCAGCTAAAACAATACCAGTCACTTCCTCACGGGTCTTAAGAACTGTACACAGTCTTGAGCTTGTCAGAAAAATAACTAACTAACTAACTAACTAACTAACTAACTAACTAACTAAATAAATAAATAAATAAATAAAACCATCCTCTACAGTACTCTCCCTTCAATAATGCTCCTCCCACAGCCTAGATATTATTTTGGAAGCAGCCTCTGCTCTACCTCTGGAAGCGAGTCTCTTCTAATACACTTGGTCCCTCAAATTCTGGGCTTCTTGACCTAGTTCCACATGATAAAAGCTTGTTGATGGCATGCAGAGACCTCAGTTTAGGGACCCCTGCTTTTAAGAGTCCTCTTCTTAATGCAACTTTTGTTTCTGCAGTGGCACTGGCAAGAAGCTTGTGCTTTTTAAGTCTCCACTTCATTCCTAACCCATCTCTCTGTTGTCATCTATTCTGAGTCACTCATACCCGCAGTACACAGCTAGGTCCTAGAGATATAATGGTGAACCACTTAGGCACTATATTTACCTTCATAGACATTATTGTATTGTAACCATGCTCTCAAAATTAAATATTATCTGATGGTGTGATTTCAAGCAGCTGCATAATATTTTCTCTGATGGATGTGCCATGATTTATTTAACTCTTTTCTAACTGTAGAACATTCTAGGATTGATCTTTGAAATGGAGCACATGCACACTAGATGTTGCAAGACAATACATTGAGGTACAGGAAGAAAGTATTAGAATTACTATTTCATTTCAATTTTTTCAATTCTATTTGTTTATGTTTTCAGTGGTAAAAATGTATAGTACAAATAAACAAAAAATACATTTATGTATATTAGAAGTATGTGGTAAAATATTTTCATTGATAAAACTGGGTTATCACAAAAACTTTTAGTCTTAGTTTAAGATATGATTAATTATTCACACAAAAGTAAAATTTTGGAAGTTTTAAATACATTCTCAAGAGTGAAATTACATGTGAAAGAGTAGAGACCATTGCCAAATTGACTTCAAGGTCAGTTGGTGGAAAATTTATGCTCCCAGTGTATGAGAAAGCTTCTCTTTTATATGATATTTAAAAATTATTTGTCTAATTCATTAGCTGGAAACTGGCTTCTTTTATTAATGTTTTAATTTGCATTTCATTAGCAAGGCTAAATTTTTCAAGTTTATTAGCTAACTAACTTTCTTTTTCCATAAATTACTCATATTCTTTGCCTGTTTTTCTATTGAGATCTAATTATTTTACTCACTGAAGTTTGCATAGCTATATGCAAGTAGTAATAATCAATTACTACTAATAAATTTCCCTTTCTATACCTAAGTTATATATGGGTACTGCTCTTCTACAGAAAAGCTATTGAGTTTTCAGTTTATTCTTTTGAACAATAAATATATATTCATAAATTTCATAAATAAAAATAGTTGTCTCCTTTCTATTTATGGCTGTTTCATATTTCTTATAATACTGTAAGAAAAAATTAGTGCACTACAGAATTACGAGGCCTTGATTTTAACTGGAATGCTTCTGATTCACTTAAGTAACATATTTGTAGGATTTTTGATATTAGTTTAGACTCAGCTTTATCATGTAAGAAACCCCCAATTCATTAAGAATTTTCCTTATAAGAATGGTTGTGGTATTTTATCATATATTTTCCCTTTTTCTTCCAGCTAACTTCCTGATGTGAAGTATATGCAGATAAGTTTCCTAAAAGGAAAGCATCTTTGGATTCCAGAAATATTCTGTTGAAAATTAAAGCAAATTTTGGTTTCAGAGTATTTTATTGAGTATTATGCATTATCAACTATAAATAAACTAATTTATAATTTTTTTCAAATGCTGTGTTGTATTTGAGTGTCAAGATAAAGGCTAACTTATAATATGATGCAGGTAATTTTTCATATTTTACTATCTATGGAATAATTAATGTAAAAGAGGAGTAAGTATGTTTTGAAAATTTGAAATAATATTTTAGTGAAATTATTTGCACTGAATCATTTTTCTCCTCTTTCTTATTCAAGCAATTTAAAAAGAATTTTATAATTTTACTATCATATTACTTTACTTATTTCTTAGTCAATTTAGATAATTCATCTTTTCAAGATTTTTAAGTATATTTGAATGGAATTGTATATACTATCCTTTTATTATTTTAATGTCCTCCACTTTAATTGTTAAATTTTGTCTCATTCATGTTGCTGTATTTTTTACAATTTATGTTGTTTAGATTTATAAAATCTTTATTTTATTCTTTTTTCAAAGAATTCTTACATTTGTCCACTTAAAAATATTTTATTTCTCTTATCTTTAATATATCTGTCTGGCCAATATCCTTATGTTCCTTGATTTTTACACTTGGTTAATTCATATAGTCTATTAAAATAACAAAAATAATGAAGGTTATGAGTTTGACATGTCATGTGACTCCTCAAATTTTTTCCTTTATATTTTGTTAATTAGTAAGTACCTGGTCTTGTCATTTTGTTTTGTTTTTTTGATGCAACAGTTATTTTGGAGATGGTTGAGCATAGCACAGAGTTTTTAAAATTAGGCCTTTATTACTATTTTAATTTTAAGATATTATGGTGAAGAATGTGATTTTTGAGTTCTTTTTGAGAAATTCTTTTGTGTGAATAAAACACAAATGAGTCTGTTATTTCAATGAAAATGACAGGAAGCATTTGCTGCCAATGTTAAAAATTTGAACTCTAAAGAGAAAATTAAGTTTAAGAACTTCTTAGTACATAAAGACTTTTCTGGTAAAATAAGTGGTGATACTAACAAACATGAATTTTTATATTGTTTAATGAAATGTGCCAATATTTGGAAATGCTGCATAACATAGTAAATCAATATTTTCCCAATTGATCAATGTATAATGTTGCAAAATTATGCATTAATAAAATATCCATTCAAAGTACAAGATAGATTAATGGATTTTAGTGTAAATGAGTACAAAAGTTTTATTAATATGATTTTTCAAATCTACATGACAACAAAAGCTTTACGAAACCACCACTTGTCACACTTTGGTGTGGTATCAAAGAATAATCACAATTATTCTAAAAAAACAAAAAATTCTCTTTTCTCTTTCTATCACATATCTGCATAACACTTGATTTCTTCATACACTTTTACCAAAAGAACATATCATAGCAAAATTAAATGCAGAAGTAGATATCATATTCCAAATGTTTTTATTTTTTAATGAAAATTTTTATTAAAATTTAGTTTTTAATAAGATATTTATGTTAGCATGAGTAAATAATTATTATTTTAATATGCATTAATATATTCATGTAATATTTCAAACTTCCCCAATTTGTGTTTCCAATTTGATAAATATACATTGTCCACATAAATGAAAGCTTTTTGCCATCTCAATAATTTTTGAGAATGTCATGAAACCCTGAGATCAAAAAATTTGAGATCCACCACTCTATTTTGCACAGATACAACTTTCAACTTTCTGTTTCTGGTCACAAGGCATTGTTGGACTATCAACTGTATCATTCATATTTCATCTATCTTAAAGTTGGTGAAAATTCCTCTCAGTTCTGGATAATAGGTGGATATTAATTTTATTTGTTTTTTTTAATTGTTGTGTTTTCAGGTCCTTTATATATTAAGTGGAAAGTCGAGAAGTTTTTATAAAATTGAGATATAATTAACAGGCCATAAAATTCACTATTCTAAATTATACAATTCAGTGTTTTTCACAGTTATACAACCATTACCAAGTAAATTTTAGAATATTTCAATACTCTGAAAAAATAATCCTTTAGCTATATCCCCCATCCCCTCATTCTCCCAGCCCTAAGAAACCACTAATATTATTTCTGTCTCTATAGATTTACCTCCTCTAGACATGTTCTATAAATGAAGTCATACAGTATGTGACTTTTTGTGTCTGTCTTTTTTAACTTAGCACAATGTTTTCAAGCCATGCTGTAGCACGTCTCAGTACTTCACTCCTCTTTGTAGTTGAATAATATTCCAATGTATGAATATATCAATTGCTGGATATCTGGATTGTTCCTACTTTTTTGGCTGTTATGAATAAAGCTGCTATAGATATTTGCATGCAAGTTTTTTATGTACATATGTCTTTAATTCTCTTAGAAATGTACTTAGGAGTATAAGTGCTAGATCATAATTATGTGTTTGGAGCTGGCAATGTTTCCACAGCAGCTATAGCATTTTGCATTCCCATCAGCAATATATGGGCCTCCAATTTCTTGTATCTTTTCTAACACTTGTAATTTTCCAATTTTTTAATCATAGCCATCTTGGTGTAAAGTGGTAACTTATTGTGATTTTAAAAAATTGAGCATGTTTTAAATATTACATTTATGAATACAGGCTGGCCATTTATTTTAAATATTATATGCAAGTTTCTAAAGCTTTCCAGTTAATCCTTTCCCCTTGCTTCTTTTTGTTGTTGTTCTCTCGAGTTTCCTACAAGTACATATGTATTTATCTAAGGATATGATTAAAATATCTCAACATTGCTTTCATTTCCTAATTAAAATCTTTCTCAAAGTGTAATATTCTAAAATTCTTCTCAACACTTATGATCGAGTTCCTATGTGAACACTTAAGAATTTCACAGTCATTCTCTAAGAAGTTATTATGAAAATTATTATACTGTTTCATTATTTCCCTACTGTTAACTGGTATTGGAGTAGAAAATTATCTTTCTAAACACAAAGCAGTGGAAAAAATCACAAGCACTAAAACCATTAAGAGGCAAATGTCAGGCTAAGACTAGTAACTGCAACAAACAAGAAATACGATGATTAATATTCTTTTGCAAATTAAAAAAAAACAATACAAAGGAGTAAAGCTAAAAAACAAAGCACATTAGAGTAGGGAAAGATTTTTTCAAATCTAAATGATTAATATTGAAGGAAATGCAAATTAAACTATACTAAAGATCAACCATTTTTTTTACTTACAAAGATTTTATAAAATTGTTTTTGGTTTAGAATCATGGTATAAATGTGACATCTCCACAATTATCTTTTTAAACGCATGCAAAAGTAAAAAGGAGAATAAGAAACAGTAGCCCAGTCTGCCTTCAACAAAACTGAGAGACAACTGAAACCTTGAACCATAAAAGCAATGAAGATATAATGGATTAAGGAAAGACTTAAGAAAAAGGACATCCACAACTGCAGAGCTCAGAAAACACTACTAATGTACCCTTCTCCAAGATGAAGGGTGCTGAATTTAAAACCAACAATTATGACTTTTTAACAATGGAACAGAAGCTAACAGAGAAATAAAACTTCTCTAAATTTTGTTTGATTCCAATGAGAAGAATCATATAGCAAGTCATATTTTCAGGAAGCATTCTATTGATAAGACAGTGTAAAGAAGAAGAAGTCTGTCCAGTCAACTTGTGAACTACCCTGCAATGCCTATCTCAGTTGACTGGGGAGAAGTAAAGTCTGAAAGAGCACTATCAAATGCACAATCTTGTAATTAAAAAAAAAATTCCTGCTAGTATGGAACACAGCATTGGCAACTATCAACACATAGCTTCTGTTGAGTTCTACTCCTGAGTTCTAGGAAGTACTGACTTCCTAGAAAATAATAATGAGAAAAAACTCCAATAGTTTAGTCATATAAAAATAATACTATAAAAAGAATAGGAGAAAAGACAACAACAACAAAAGCACCAGAAAAAGAACAGTCACCAAAAAAACTTCTGTCATGAGACAGTTTAAGAAAGTATCCAAATATATTATTTTACATTTTTTAATCTAATGAAACAATAACCTTTATAAAACAAGAATGTGCCACCCACCATTGAATAAGCTCTGACTCCCTGTAACCCTATGAGTGAGTGATGTTCACAATGTCCTGTCTTCAACAACCCTGCTCAGCTCCTGTAGACACACTCATATGATTTCTTTTATGAAGTTAATCCATCTCATATTTAGTCTTTTTTTACTGCCTTCTTCTATTTTCCCCCACTATTATTGTCTTTTACAAAGGACACTTCCTTCTCATGATATGACCAACATAGGACAGCTTCCGTTTTGTTCTTTTTCCCTCCAGTGATGTTTCAGATTTAATTTGCTCTAGGGACCATCTTTCTGGCTGTCTAAGGTATTTATCTATCCATAGAAATTTCCTCCAATGACATATTTCAAATGAATTTTTCCCTATCAGCCTTTTTCACAGTCCAACTTTTACATCTGTACATAGTAAGTGGGAAGACATGGGTGTGTCTTTTCACTTAGTTGGTCTCTAATGACACATCTTTGTTCTTGGTGATCTTTAATAATTCTTCTACTGCTGCCCTTCCAAGTCTCAACCTTCTTTTGATTTCTTAGCTGCAGCCCCCATTTGAACTGGTGACTGAACCAAGATAATAAAAATCTTTAACAATTTTGATGTCTACATTTTTCTACATTAAAGTTGTATATTTCTTTTGCAGTCATAAAATTTGTCTTCATGATGCTCAAACACAGTTCTGCTTTGGCACTTTCTTCTTTCACCTTCACTAGAACACATTTTAAATTATTGCTACTTTCTGTTAGTAAGATGATGGAGTCAACTGCATATCTTAAGTTATTGATAGCACACCTAGGAACATAGATAATGCTGAAAATATAGCAATATGGATCAAAAGCCAAGCAAAATAAAGGCAAACAAAAAGTTGTTTTAGAAGATTAGAGAAATATTGGTAGGCAAGGTATCCAGACAAAATTAGGTTCAAAGTGATTACCAGAAGACAAAATTAAAATATTAGGAGGAAATTAATATAATTTAATAATATTTTCTATTATGAATAACTATATGTCAACAAACTGGACAACCTGGATAAAATGGATAAATTCCTAGAAGCATACAGTCTTCTAAAACTAAACCAGGAAGAACCAGAGAATCTGAATAGATGGATTACACCTAGTGAAATTGAAACAGTAATCAATAAACTCCCAACAAACTAAGACCTGGACCAGATGGTTTCACAGGTGAATTTTACCAAACATTCCAAGACCTAATACCTCTCTTCAAGCTATTTTTAAAAATTCAGGAAAAGGGAAGGCTCCCAACTCATTTTACGAGGACAGCATCATCCTAATACCAAAATCAGTAAAGAGATCACAAAAAAATTATATGTCAATACCCCTGATGAACATGAATGCTAAAATTACCAACAAATTATTAGAAAATCAAATACAAAAATGCATCAAAAAGATCTTACACCATCATCAAGTGGGGTTTATTCAAGAAATGAAAGGTTGGTATAATATTGCAAATCAATAAATGTGATTTACTACATAAACAAAATGAAGTAAAAACCACATGATCATATAAATAGATGCACAAAAAGCATTTGATAAAAACCAGCACCCATTATGATAAAAACTCTCTGCAAATTGGGAATAGAAAGAACATACCTAAACATAATAAAGGCCATATATGACAAACCCACAAACAGCAACATACTCAATGGGCAAAAATTACAAGCATTCCCCTTAATATTGGAAACAAGACAGGGGGGATGTTCACTTTCACTGCTCGTATTCAACATAGTATAAAAAGTCCTAGCCTTGGCAATCACACAACAAGAAGAAATACAAGGCATCCAAATTGGAGAAGAAGTAAAACTGTCTTTATTTGCAAATGACATGATACTGTACATAGAAAAGCCTAAAGATTCTACCAAGAAACTACTAGAACTGATAAATGAACTCAGCAATATAGCAAGGTACAAAATTAATATCCAGAAATTAGTTGAATTTTTATATGCCAATAATGAACTAACAGAAAAAGAAATTAAGAAAACAATCTCATTCACAACTGCTTCAAATGCTGGCAAGGATGTGTAGAAAGGGGAACCCTCGTACACTGTTGTTGGGAATCCAGACTAGTGCAGACACTGTGGAAAATAGTGTGGACATACCTCAAAAAATTAAGAATGGATTTGCCTTTTGACCCAGCAATTCCCCTTATGTGAATATATCCAAAAGAACTCAAAACACTAATTCAAAAGAACATAAGGAGCCCTGTGTTCATTGCAGCATTACTTACAATCTCAGAAATACAGAAGCAGCCCAATTGCCCATTAGTAGATGAGTGGATAAGACAACTATGGGGCATTTATGTAATGGAATACTACTTGACCACAAATTCTACCCTTTGTGACAGTATGGATGGACCTGAAGAACATTATGCTAAGTGAAATAAGCCAGTCAGAGAAGGACAAATAACATATGATATCATCATATGTGGAATCTAATAAACAAACTGGACTAACAAACAAAATAAAGACAGACCCATAGACAGAGAGCAGGATGACAGCTAAGGGGTGGTGAAAGTCAGGGGGTGGAGGAATTGAGCCAAAAGGGAAAAGGACTCATGGGCATGGAGAACAGTGTGGTGATTGTGGGGAGGGCAGGTAGTATAAGGGAACTAACTGGTAATAGAAAAAATGCCATAAAAAGCTATTTAAAAAATAAATAAATTTAACTATCCTATAAAAATTAGAATAACATTTTCTAGAAGTAAATGTAGCCAAATCTAGAACTTAAAAAAGTCCCACCCCTTCCTAAGGAAAAATTGACACACAACCATTAACATCAAAACAAAATCATGTTATTACACAAAAAGGAAACTCTGTATGTCATGTTTACATGTATATAGAAAGAATCTACTATTTTTGGTTTCAGGGGTATTTTTTCTACAAATGTCTAGAATTCGATTTACCTGCTTTTACTTTTGTTATTGGTCAAACACATAAAATCTGACCCCCAAAATGAAAGAAACTATACTTGACGGAAGAGGAAAAGATGAAGGAATAAAAGTCATGGTTTGAAGGAAGATAACACTGAAAAAGAGAACAGGCTGACAGTGTTCAGAGGGGAGAGGGGAGAGAATTTCAGGGGAAAAGGGGAAGGGTTCACAGGAACAAGTATAAAAGACACATGGACAAAAACTAGGGGTGGGTGGAAATGAGAGGGAGGTAGGGAGGGCTGGGATGGGATGGGAGTAAAAGATAGAAAATTGTACTTGAACAACAATTAAAATAAAATGTTTTTAAAAGTTAAAAAAAGTTTCCATTTCCTCTAATTGAATGGCTTAAGAATAAATATCTTTAACAGGCAGAGTAGCTTCAATAAATTATTTGTGTAATGTTCTCACTCATGAAGTTAGAACTTTTTAAGTATGAATCTGTCTACAGTATTAGTGTTCAGAACAGTATTGGCTGTCAGAAAAAAATAGGCAATGACAGTAGTTCCCTTTATTTACCGTTTTGCTTTCTACAGTTTTAGTTACCTGAAGTCAACTGTGGTCCAAAAACATTAAATAGAAAACTTCAGAAATAAATGATTCATAAATTTTAAATTGAGCGCCATTGTAAGTAGCATGATGAAAGCTCATGGCATTCCCACTCAGTCCCACCTGAGATTTGAATCATCCCTTTGTCACTCTACGTGCACTCCCAGCCTGTTAGCCACTTATTAGCCATCTCCATTTTCAGATCAACTGGCACAGTCTTGCAATGCTGTGATCAAGTAACCCTGATTTTACTTATTAATGGCCCCAAAGCACAAGGGGTAGTGATGCTGGCAATTCAGATCTGTGAAAGAGAAGTCATAAGTGCTTCCTTTAAAAGAATAGTTATGTATGTATAGGAGGAAACACAGTATATGTAGAGTTCAGTACTATCCATGGTTTCAGGCATCGACTGGGAGTCTAGGAATGAATCCTCTGTGGGTAAGTGGGGAGTACTCAGCCTATAACATATGCTTGCAAATCATACATAACCATTTCATGTGTCAGAAAAAAATATTTTAAGTAATTCATATTTACCCTAAGATTTTCTGAGAGGAAAAGGATAGCGGTGTTGCCAAATGTATACTTATATTTAGTATATCTAAGAAAGAAAGGAAACAGGAGGAGAAGAAAAAGAAAAAAAGGCAAAAAATAAAAGAATTATCAGGATTCTGTATTAATAGAGTCCCTTAATGGACAAAGTTACCAGAGAACAATGTAGAACAGGCAGTTTGACATAATTAATACATTGTAAACTTTCCCTAATGACAACTTACTTTCTGGAATAAGCATAAAAGGCACATATGATAGAGTTGTGATGCTGCCCCTAGAATTTTCCTTCTTCACTTTAGGAATTATTTCTGAAAAATGAGAACTAAATACTTTGCCCATCATCCAAAAGGGACTATCTCATCATAGATGAGTCCCACCGAGTCCTTTTATAGTGTTAGTGCTCGCCCCTTCAATAGAGCCATAGAGTTTCTGATTCAGTAGGTCCGAGGCAGACACAAGAATTTGCCTCTTAAATAAGTTTCCAGATGATGCTGAGGCTGCTAGTCTGGGGAACCTGACCTTCAGGTTCTGAAAGCCCAGAGAGAAGGGCAGAAAATCTTTGAAGGAGAATTATGTTTTATAAGATATAGAACAGTGGACAAAGTCAAGATCTAAAATGTTTCTGGAACACATTGTTACCCCATAAATACTGAATAAATGAATGGATGATGAATGAGTGACATTGTTATTTGCTAAAAGCTTCTATGAATGACCTAAGGAAGCAGTATACCATAATGGTTTTGTGTCATTTGACTGTTATTTAATTTCTCTGGGCCTAAATTTTTTTCTCATCTTTATATTGGGGTAATAATATCTACCTTACAGAGTTATTCTGAATATTAAAAATAATAGACATTAAACTAGCCCTGTACAGCACCTGTCACATTGTAAAGATGCAATATATAACATTTATTTTCTATTGTTGTTCCAAAGTTTCCAAAAGTTACATGTGCCACCTGAATCATCTGATAACCAAATGATCATCAGTCAGGCACCCATCACCTACCACAGTTACTGGTAAAAGTGGGTGCAGCCAGGTTTAGAGTTCATGAATATGTGAGAGGTGATTAGCCACACAAATGGAAAGTATATAGTTCATTTATATACTTCCAAAACAACACATTACTGTGCATCATAAGGGTACCCTCAGCTTCATCAGCAGAAGATGATGATCCAGAAAGATGAAAAACACTCATAGGTACAGTGAGTTTTAGTAAGAAGCTAGAGTCAAACCTTTTTCATGAGCTTCCTGTTCACTTCCCCACTCAACTAGGTCCATATTGCTTCTTAGTAACTATTTTAATAGAATGTTCTTCCTTTTCCTAGAAAGGATAGTAAACAACATGAAAAGAATAGCTACACCTCAATGAAAAACTAGTCTCCTATAAAAGTTTCAAAGACTATTATTACTAAATGCCTTACTCAAATATTGTTCAATTCACACACTAAGAGCTTTGGCTGTTTCCAGATAAATATTTCTGCACAGTATCTCTGAAAAGCATTGGTAGAGAAATGTGATCATTCCTCAAATGTTCTAATATTTTCCTATCAGACACCTCAGCACCATGAATATTACATGCATATAGTGTAACAAGTAGACCATTGAGCATTAGTTATCATGGGCATTTGTTAACTAAATACTTTCAAACATATACAATAAGATACAAAATATGATGAAAACTAGCCAGCTATACAGTTTGATCTTAAGCAAAAACAAAGTGAGTTGTTCCTGTTCAGTGATGTCAACGTGCAGATCAGTGCCCTTTGCTGCCTTGGTATCCCCTTTGCTGGTAAGAATTTTGTCTAGCAGAGACTTACTCTAAGAAAGTACCTGAAGCTCACTGGCATTAAAATACAAAAGAATAAAAATAGGTTTAATTCTTTCTTCCCCAGGATGTCTGAGTCCCATCATCAGAGCTATAAGCTAGGCTACATGAGACTCCCTGCAGCCTGGGCCAGCCTCGGGACCTGCAGCACCCACGTTGTTGCAGTTTATGTGAACACAAAAAGCAAAGTTAGTGGATCCATGGAGTGAAAAGGTCACCAAACCTTTTCACCAAATAGTAACTATAAAAGTGGACAAATGTATCAAAATAACCCATTAGTGCCCTAGAAGTTGACCAAATGCTTAGAACAAATTGATAAGCACTTAGCTAATGAAAAATTACTTAATTTGGGGTAAAACCAGTGGGAATCCATGATGTTATTGCCTGGGCATGCCTCCATTTCCTACCCCAGCTCTTCGTGGTAGTTCCAACGGAGCAGGGCAAGTGGTGAATAACCAGCAGATTCACTGTAGGTGGAAAATGACTTGATTTGGAGTAGTAGTTGGAAAATCCCATGCCAAGCAAAGTTTTCAGTAATAATTAACCAGCTACATGACATTAGAGATTAAAACTCTAGCTAAATTGCCTCATTGAATATAGAGGGGAAAATCTTTGTAAAAACTAACAAATGAAGCCAATCAACAGATAAAAAATATTTTATACCAAGTGAGATATATCCTAAGAATGCAAGTTTGGTTTAAAATCTGACAATCATAATACATGACCACTTCACATCCACTCATGATTATTTTAAAAAGATATCAGCAAACAGAATAGAAAGGAATTTCCTCACTACAACCAGAGAAAAAGTTAAAAGCATCAAGATTGGAAAGAAAGAATTAAAACTGTTTTTATTTGCAGATGACATAATTTTACATCAGAAAATACTAAGGAACAGATACATATATACAAACTTACTCTAAAGTAGCATAATGTAAGACCAATATACAACAATCAACATTAGTTTCAAATACTAGAAATGAACAATCTGAAAATTAAATTAAGAAAATAATTTCAGTCACAACAGTATCAGAGATGATAAAATGCTTAATAATAAATTTAACAAAGTACAAAACTTATACACTGAAAACTGTAAACAAGTACTGAGAAAAATTAAAGAAGGTGCAATTCAAGGGAGATACACTGTTCACTGACTACAAATTTTAATTATTGTTAAAATCACAATTCTCCATAAGTTTATCTATATCAATTAACTGCAATTTCTATTAAAATTCTAATGGGCTTATTTAGTAGAAATGTATAAGTTGATCAAATATAAAATGTATATATAAATGCAAAGGATCTAGAATAACCAGGATAATTTTCAAAAAAGAAAAATCAAGTTGCAGGACTTACATTACCTTATTTCAAAACTTACTATAAAGCTATGGTAATTGAGACAGTGTAGAATAAGACAGTGTAGAACTGAGACACTATTAGTATAAGTATATGCAGGGGTGAGCAAATAGGTTTACAGTTGTAAGTACATGAAACAGAGTTTATTCTTGTATTATTATGTATTAATTATTGTATAATTTATTATTATTAACCTACTTTTGTCCACTCCTGTATAATATATGTAAATGCAACAAAATGAAAATGTCAGAATAAACCCTTAAATTTTTGGTTAATTGATTTTTGGCCAAGGTACTGAGATAATTTTAATTTTTTTCTTCAGGCCACTTGTCAGATTTTTCAAAACAGTTATTTTCTTCCCACTTTATTGAGTTATGGTTGACAAAAATAAAACTTGACAGTTTGATGTATGCATACATTCTGAAATATTCACCATAATCAAACTAATTAACTTATCCACCTCACAGTTACTTTTTCATGTAGTGAGAACAATAAAGATCTATCCTTTTAGCAAATTTTAAGTATACAATATAATACTGTTAACTATAGTCACATTGTTGCACATCACTTCTTTAAAATTTATTTCTCTTGGATGACTGAAACTTTGTACTACTTAAGTAACATCTTCCCAAATGCTTTTCCCCAGTCTCTGGTAAACACCACCCTACTCTCTTTCCACAACTTTGACATTTTTAGATTACACATATAAATGAGATCAGGGCAGTATTTGTCTTACTATGTCTGATTTAATTCACTTAGCAAGTTCATCTATGTTGTCACAAAAATCAGGATTTTCTTCTTTTTTATGGCTAAATAATAGTTAATTATATATAAATATATATATCCTGTATAGTCTATATTATGCATAATATTCTACATATACGATATTCTGCAGAGTGTACATAAATGAAATTGTGATATATATTTATATAAAATCTGATCATCTGTAGCTAAACAGGTTGTTACCATATCTTGGCTATTGTAAATAATGTTAAAATAAACAATTGCACAGATATTGCTTCAAGATAATGATTTAATTTCTTGTGAATATACATATACTCAGAAGTAGGATTTCTGGATCATACGGCAGTATGATTTTTTTATTTTTTTAGTAACCTCCATACTGTTTTCCATAGTAGTTGTACCAATTTGCATTTCTCCTAGCAGTGTACATGGGTTCCCTTTTTCTCACATCCTTGCCAACACCTCTTACCTCTCATCTTTCTCATAATAGCCATTCTAACAGTTGTGAAGTGATATTTGTTGATTTTGACTTGTATTTCCCTGATGATTAGTAAAATTGAGACTTTTTCATATCCTTATTGGCCATTTTTATGTCTTCTTATAAAAAATGTTTATTCAGGTTCTTTTCCCATTTTCATTCAAGTTATTTGTTGATTTTTTGCTACAGAATTGTATGAGTTCCTTTATACTTTGGATATTAACACCTTTTCAGATGGTTTGCAAATATGTTCTCCCATTCCATGGGTTTCTTTTCATTTTGTTGATTGTTTCCTTTGTTGTGCAGAAGCTTTCCAGTTTGATGCAATCCAATTGTCTATTTTTTCTTTTGTTGCCTGTGCTTTTGCTGTCATATCCAAAAAGAAAAAACAATAATCATCATTTCCCAGACAATGTCAAGCTTTTTCCTTTTGTTTTATAATTTCAGGCCTTACACATCAGTCTTTAATCTATTTTTTTATCTTTTTACATGGCATGAGATTAAGGGTCCAACTTCATTCTCCTGCATGTACATATCCAGCCTTCCCAACATAATTTATTAAAAAGATTATCATTTCCCTCATTGTGTATTCTTGGTGCCAAGACAATTTAATAGGGGAAGTGATAGGCTTTTCAAAAAATGGTGCTGGGACCATTGGA
This sequence comes from Trachops cirrhosus, assembly GCA_028533065.1. Classification (NCBI taxonomy): domain Eukaryota; kingdom Metazoa; phylum Chordata; class Mammalia; order Chiroptera; family Phyllostomidae; genus Trachops; species Trachops cirrhosus. The sequence goes on along the minus strand of CM052549.1, from coordinate 47,295,297 downwards.
TGCTCATGCAAAAAACTGTAAATGGATAAATAAAATATGGTGAAAATTATAATAAAATAAAATATCTGCAAAAGACAAATTTGTTTTGTGACAGAAAGCAGATCAGTAGTTGCCTGGGGTTAAGGGAAGGAGTAGAAATCAGCTGTAAATAGGTATGAGCAAACATTCTGGAATAATGGAAATGTTGTCAAGCTGGTTTGTGGTGATGGTTGTACAGCTCTGTAAATTTACTGAAAATGATTAAATTATACATTTATAATGAGTGAATGTATGGTATATGAATTATGCCTCAATACATTTTTATTTTTAAATCAAAGCCAGTTATTACTCCAAAGAGCCTAGTTCTAATGTGAGGATGCAGGTAATACATAAGGAAGGTCAGAAGGTACATAAGTTTAAAACAAATAAAACAGATATTGTAAAATGCCATAAAGTCTATGAATTATGTTGTGTCTATAATCTTGGAAAGAAGAACACAAAGAGCTATAACGTAGCTTAGAAACTCTTCTTTCCAATTCTGTGATGAATGAGGCCTGGGTTTACTTCAGTCTGTGTTTAATTTAGTCTGTGTTTAGGAAGCCTTAGAGCTTTCTTGTATTTTAGGGTGTGAGTACAGAGTCCACCTCTTCTAGCTTCCAACCACTAACTGGGTCCTGGGGCTAACAGATGTGCTGACAATTTCTCAACTCAAGTCAGGGTGTGAATTCATGATGCTTATAGCAGTGAGGAGTTGAAAGAGATAGAAATGTGTACTAGAGTTATAACCATAGGATTGACAACTTTAAAGAGTTTTGACAAAAGTCATTGCAAAGGGAGGTACCTATGTACCCCTAGAAATCACTAACTAGAAGTCACTAATAAGCCTACCTTTACAGAGGTGTTGCAAAGTAGATCACATAAGATTTGCATTTGATGAGGGCTCAGAAAAGGGCGAACTCATGTCCCTGGAATGATCACAGATAGGAACTCACCTTGTGGGATATAAAACTGAAAGCAACAAATGAACAAACGAGAAAAATAAATAAAATCTCATAGGCGCAGACAAAAGTATGGTGGTTACCAGAGGGAAAGGGGGAGTGGGGAAGTAAAGGGTAAAAAGGGTTAAATAGATGGTGACAGAAGATGATTTGACTTTGAGTGGTAGGCACACGATATAATATACAGATCACGCTTTATAGAAATGTGCACTTGAAACCTATATAATCTTATTAACCACTGTCACCCCAATAAATTTAATTTTAAAAATGAAAAAGAAAATCAGTTTACATTGTTTTCATTTTACAATGTAAATTTAAATTAATAAAAATTAAATAATATTAAAAATTCAAAAAGGGAGGGCTGAAGGTAATTACCAGTTAATATGTTTCCCAACTAAACCAATCACAATTATGAAAAACAAAATTAGAGTTTTCTTATAAAACATCATGTGAAAGGATTCTTTTCTCTGGAATGCTAACTTGAACACATTTTTTTCTGCCAAAAAATGCTCTTATTTATCAACTTATTCATGGACTTGGTCAGCAATTTTTAGCTTATGAGAAATGACATCCCATGTAGACCATAACAATTGTAAGAACAGAAATGGATTTCTAATGTAATCACATCACAGTAGTAGTTAGTCCAATGGAACATTTATTATTCCACAATGAAAGAGACAATATATTGAAAATCACTTATTAACTTGGGTCAGTCTCAACAAACTAACATGTTTTAATTTCAAATAATAATACTACAGTCTGTTCCTTTACTAGATATGTTTCTCTCAAAACATCTTGAAGCATTTCATTGTCAAAAATGGCACAAGTAAACTCCAAACATGGTCTTTACATAGAATATACCTATAAGCTCTGTATAAGGATAAATATATGGCATGCACTTCAAATCTTAAATATGACATGACTTAAAAGCACATGAAAACTATTTGGAAAGGTCGTGTAAATTTGGATATCTGAGTTTCTCTGAATACAGATGCTTTATAAATGTAAAACAAAATGATAATAAAAATAAAACCTATATATTCTTTAAGTTTTTCACTTGGGTAATAGGTTATATACATTCTTTCCTCACACCCAGGTTCCCAGGCTCTAGTGTGCGTAAGAATTCTCTAGGGTGCATGTTCAAATGCACTTCTCAAGGCCCTACCGCCCCTGAGTTCTGCTTTAATATGTCCAAGAAAGAGCCTTGCTTCCTGGTGATTCTTTTTTTTTTTTGTTCTTTTACTTTTTATTGTGGTAAAATATACATAACATAAGATTTACCATTTAAAAAGTTTTCAGTGTACAGTTCAGTAGCATTAAGTGTACTCACAGTGTTGTATAACCATCCTCACTATCTGATCCTGGAACTTTTTCTTTTTTTTTTTTATTTTAGATTATTACGTACAGTTTCAATCTTTTATTCCCATTCCAGCCCACCAACCCATCCCTCCCCACCTCCCTTCCATTTCCAAGCCCCGTAGTTTTGTCCATGTGTCCTCTATATTTGTTCCTGTAAACCCTTCCCTTCTCCCCTGAAATTCCCTCCCCTCTCCCCTCTGGTCACTGACATCCCATCCTCCATTTCAGTGTCCTTTGTTATAATTTACTTGTTTCTTTGTTTTGTTGTTTAGGTTCCTG
>CM052549.1:47274956-47292182 GCA_028533065.1 Trachops cirrhosus | reverse complement strand
TCCTGCAGTAGTCTCCTTACCGTCTGGTCTTTCCATGTCCGCTACAATTTTGATTTCTTATTTTCATGTAAGCTGCAATGTCCTCTTTAGTATGGTTAGTTTTTTCTGTCTTTTGGAACGGGAGGTGGTGTGTGCTCCCTCCTACCACATCGCCATCTTCCCCGCAACTCCTGCTTCCTGGTGATTCTGATGCAGGTGGTGTCATAATAACACCTGGAGTGACACTGCTCCAGCCCCCAGTGGTCTGCTTAAAGAGAGATGTATTTCCCAAAGCTTTCACACTAGAGTGTCAGATAAGTTACAATACATACTAGAAATCACTATGGGGATTTCTGAAAACCTAGACAATTGGGGACCAAAAGGACAATGGATCCAGGCTAAACCGAGGAAGCAACTCGAAAATGTTTTCCTTTGGATGACTCAAATAATTATACTAATACAAACCCCAAGTCTCATAACATCTGTGCCTTCTATGAGTATTCAAGCAGGACAATTGCTAATAATAACTCCCCAATTACTGAACAAAGCATAAATGCAAGACAGCCTGAGGAATCTGTGTGGGTATTACCATGTTCTTTTCTGGTCACAAATCCAGATGGTGTGCAGTTACTCCAGTGTGACAACTTATATAAGCTAGAAACCATGTGTTCATTTTAAACATTGTAAATCAATAAAAGTATATTGTAGTCAATGACAACACAGACAACTTTGCTTGTTTGATGTCCTATTATTTCAACTGCACTCACCTTGTTTGGAAATCAGTCTTCTTCCCTGAGAGCATTACAGGAAGTTTCCTTCTCCTTGATTTTCTTGCATCTAGGACTTATTTATAGACAGCAGAATAATGCCATACAAATTGCTCTCACAAATATTCCTTGCAATTATGTAATATTGGTGTCCATTCCTAGGCCACAGTGTGAAATTTCCAAGAGTATATTCCTCCAATATGTTTTCTTGCCATTATTATAAGAAGGGGGTGGAGTTGACAGGTGCATCTTTGAATTAAATGTGTAATGTTAATTACAAAAATGTGCAACATTTAACTTGTTAAAACTTGAGTCCTTTGTCCTCATTTGCACATGACATGATACTGTTTATAGATAACCCTAAAGATTCCACAAGATAACTACTAGAATTGATAAATGAATTCACTGAAGTATCTAGATAAAAAATTAATACCCAGAAATCAGTTGCATTTCTATACACCAATACGAACTATCAGAAAGGGAACCTAAGAAAATAATTCCATTTACAATTGCATAAAAAAACCTAAGAATAAATTTAACCAAGGAGGTAAAAGACTTGTACTTGGAAAATTATAAGACACAGAAGAAAGAAACTGAAGAAGATTCAAATAAATAGAAGCATATACTGTGCTCATGGATAGCAGAAATTAGCATCATTACAATGTGCATACTATCCAAACAATCTGTAGATTCAATACAATTCTTATCAAAATACTAATGACATTTTTCATGGAATTACAACAAATAATCCAAAATGTATGTGCAATCACAAAAGACCTCAAATAGCCACTAAATCTTGAGAAAGAACATCAGAGGAATCATACTACCTGATGTTAAACTATACTACAAGGCTACAGTCATCAAAACAGCATGGTAGTGGCATAAAAACAGATATATAAATCAATGGAAGAGAATAGAGAGTCCAGAAATAAACCCACACCTATATGATCAATTGCTATTTGACAAAAGAGGTAAGAACATACAATGGGGTAAGGACAGTCTATTCAATACATGGTTTTAGGAACATTTGACAAATACATGCAAAAAAAATGAAACTAGAGTGCCTTTTAAAATCATATACAAGAATAAACCCAAAATGGATTAAAGACTTAAAAGGTATGACTTGAAACCATAAAAAACTCCTAGAAGAAAACATAGGCAGTAAACTCTCTGACATTCCTCTTAGCTGTATTTTTGTGCTATATCTCCTCAGGCAAGTTAAATAAAAGAAAAAATAAATAAATGGGATTACATTAAACTAAAAGGTTTTTACACAGCAAAGGAAACAATCTGTAAAATGACAAGACAACCCACTGAATGGGAGAACATATTCACTAATGATATATCTGATAAGTGGTTATTATCCAAAATTTATGAAGAACTCATACAACTAAAAAAAACAAACAATCCAATTAAAAATGAGCTAAGGACCTGAATAGTCACTTTTCCAAAGTGGAAATATAGATAACCAGTACACGTATGAAAGACACTCGATGTCATTAACCATCAGAGAAATGCAAAGTAAATCCACAATGAGATATCACTTCACATCTGTCAGAATGGCTATCATCAATAAAACAACAAATAACAAATGGTGGGAAGTATGTGGAGAAAGGGGAACCCTTTTGTACTGTTGGTGGGAATGCAGATCAGTACAGCCACTATAGAAAACAGTTTGAAGGTTCCTTAAAAAATTAAAAATGGAACTGCTATATGACCCAGATATTCCATATCTGGGTGTATACCCGAAGAAACCCAAAATACTTATTTGAAAAAATATATGCACCTCTTTGTGGATTACAGTGCTACTTATAATAGCCAAGATATAAAAGCAACCCAACTGCTCATCAATAGATGAGTAGATATAGAAGAGGGGTATATATATACACAGTGGAATATTACTTGCCCATAAAAAAGAATGAAATGTTATCATTTGTGACAGCATGGATGGACCTAAAGGGTATTATGCAAAGTGAAATAAATCAGACAGAGAAATACAAATAGCATATGATTTCACTTATATGTGGACTCTAAGGAGCAAAATAAACAAACAAAATAGAAACAGACTCAGATACAGAGATCAGATTGATGGTTTACAGAAGGAAGTGGGATTGAGGGACTGGGCAAAAAAGGAAAAGGGATTAAGATATACAAATTTGTAGTTACAAAATAGTCATGGAAGTATAAAGTATAGCATAAGAAATATTGTCAATAATATTATAATAACTATATATGCTAGGTGGATACTTGAAATATTGGGGAGACCACTTTGGAAAGTATATGACTATCTAACCACTATGCTGTACACCTGATACTAATACAAAATAATACTGGATGTAAAGTAAAAAAGTAAAATTGAAAAGTAAAATTAAACAAACAAAAATAAAGCCAAACAAAAAAACTTCAGCCCTATTATATAAATATAAAATTTCCACAAGAATAAAATTAAGGAGACTTTCTTCTGTGGGATATTGGGAAGTCTAACACTTTCCATTATCCCCTCTGGGTTTCAACCTACAGAGAAGATGCACACACTCAAGAATCACTTGCCCTGTGTGGATGAATGTACCAGTTTTATTCATGCTCTGGTAAGTGCCACTCCCCAAAAAACACAGGGCTTCTGATTGAAAGATGTGTCATAGAATAGAGCCTGAGACAAAAAGATTTTTCCTCCTCTGCCCCAATTGAAAAAAGAGCATTATGCACTGAAAGCATGATGTAACTATCCACAAGGAAGTGTAAAGTAGAAACAAACAAACAGCAAGCATCTCACTGAGTTTCCAGCAGGCTCTGATAAGATCCATTCACACTGGGAAACTGGTAGTTCAAGGCAAGCCACTAAAGAGGGTAACATTAAGGGAATGAGCCTGGAGTGGGGCCTACACCTTTCACTGATGCATGTGATAGTCAGTAAAGGCTAGGTTCAGCTATAGTTTCAAGGGATGTCCAAACTTTTGGCATCTCTGGGCTACACTGGAAGAACAGTGGTCTTGGGCCACATATTAAATACACAAACACTAATGAAAACTGTTGGCAAACAAAAAGATTTTAAGTAAATTTACAATTTTGTGCTGGGCTGTATTTATAGCCACTCTGGGCCGCACATGGCCCATGGGCCACAGATTGGACATCCCTGCAAGAAACAACTTCAAAATCTCAGGGACCTAAAAGGAATTTTGTTTTGTTTCTCATGCTACTTGTCAAACATAGGATGGAAGGAGGGCTCTGTTCATCCTAGTCTCTCAGAGACCCTGCTGAAAAATGTTCCTTCTCAATACATACTCCCAGGACCATTAGAGCTAAAGGTATCACAATCTGAACAGAGATGTTCTGACTGGGCAGTAACATACTTCTCTTCTCCCTATAATCCTCTGGCCAGAACTTGTCAAATGGCTCAATCTAACTTCAAAGGTACAGAGAAGTACAATCCTTCCATGAACTAAAAAAGTGTGAACACTAGGAATGTATGTCATAATGGAAAGTAGCATTTTAAAATCACCATTTATTTTACTTTATCTCTAGGTATCTCACAGCTACAGTTGACTACTCACATTTTATTGCCCATATTCTTCTGCCTTCTCTAACATCTTATTTTCATAGTCTTAAGTATTGGAAAGGCACTTTTATAAAAATGTATGCAGGGATGTCCAACTGTTCTCTCTCTTCTTTCCACATCTTTTTCTGCTCACCTTTTCTTTATACTCCAGTGTATATGGCCAAGAAACCAGGGCTGTGCCACAAGAAACTATGACTTTTAACACTCAGGTCACACATTTGAAAATCTGGCCCAATAAATATTCATAGTATTACCATGCAAATTAGCAATGCTCCCATGGGGACAAGTAGAGTAGCAGAGAAGAGATCATTCCAACACTCCTTGGGCCTTTTTCATGAAAATATGTGGAGAAAGTCTAAAGACATCACCAATAATTTCATAGCCATAGATTAAAGAACACTATATAATCCTGAATCCTAGATGTCATAAAGGAAGATTTTAACTCCCATAAGGTAAAAGAATATTTGAATAATATAAAAAAATATATATATCAAAAATATATTTACTACACATATAGTAATAAAAATGTAGTACCTATAATATAAAGAATGCCCACAAATCAATAAGAAATAAAAAATATATATGAACAATAAACTTATAAAACATAATTATTTTCACTGATAATTAAGCAAAGTACCAATTATTTTTCCTATAAAATTAGAAAAATTTTAAAGATTGGTATCAAGTACCCAACATAGGATGAAGAACTGGTTGATATACAAACTGTAACAATGCTTTCGGAGAGCAATTTGTCAGTAGTAGTCAAACTTTAAATTTGTATGCTTTATGACACAGGGACCTCCATGTCTAGGAATCTGTCCTACAGGATGACTTGCACAAATACACCAAAGGTTATAAGCATGATACTTTTTACGTATTGTAAGTGATATCAAAAATTAGATAAAAAAGTGTGTTAATGGAGAGATCATTACATCAATGTAATAAAAGATTATGCAACCATAAAAATAATCAGATAAACTGCCTGGAACATGGCCTGCACAGCTAAGTAAAGAGCAAGTTACAGAATAAAATATACATTATGGCTCAGTGGTGTCCTAGGACATAAGGTGTCATTTTATTTTTTTATAATCAGCACCTGAGAACATGTTCATTGAGTTTATAGGGAAAGGAAGGGGAAGAGAGAGAGACAGACAGACAGACGTAAATGTGAGAGACAAATATCAATTTATTGTCCCCTGAACATACCTCAGCTGGGGATCAAGGATAGAACCTACAACTTAGGTATGTACCCTGACCAGGAATCAAACCGGCAACTTTTTGGTGTGCAGGACAATGCTCCAAACAACTGATCCACCTGGCCAGGGTGAGGTATCATTTAAAAAGAAAGCCTTGACTTGACCAGTATGGCTCAGTTGGGTGGGTGTCCTCTCAAAAAGCAAAAAGTTAGATTCCCGGTCAGAGTACGTGCCTGGGTTGCAGGTTCGGTCACCAGTTGCAATGCATAGGAGAGGCAACCAATTGATGTTTCTCTCTGGAATCCACATTTCTCTCCCTCTCTTCCTCTCTCTCTAAAAATAAATAAAATCTTTAAAAATAAATAATAGATAAATAAATAAATAGAAAGTCTTTGTTAGTGTTTGTTGATTTTAGTGAAGTAAACACTCTGACCATGGTTGCACTCCAGCTACCGATGTTTAATAATAATTGGATTGCAAAACTCTATGTGACCATATTAATTTCTTAAAAAGTACATATGTGTGTGAGTATGTAAGTATATGAGCATGTATTTGCTTGTGAGCATCAAGGCACACACACAAAAAAACCAGAAACTATACCAAAATCATAGAAGGACAAGATGCAAAGCACCATCTTGAACTTTTCATACTTTAATATTGTTTGAATAGCTTCTTTGAACATGTATTGCTTTAACAGTTTCTTAAATTAAGATTTCAGTATTTTATTATAAAAGTAATGCATTATTACTTTAGAAAAATTGCAAAATATAAAAGAGAATAAAGAAAAAATATAAACTACCCATAATTATTCTTTTTCAGTATAACCACTGTTAATATTTTGGTGTAATAGTCTTCCAATTGCTTTTTGTAAGTAAAAGCAATTGGATTTTTTTAAACAAAGTTTACATTTTATGAATAATTTAATTGTACATGAATTTTTACTTTATTTCTGATTATTTTCTTAGGAACTAATGTTGTTTGTTATATTATAAGTGATGTTAATTATTGATTAAGGTAAGATTATAAAATATATCTTAAAGAGAGGATAATTAGATTTTATTCAATGCAATTCAAGCTAATACTATGAAGTCAGATTTTATTTCTTAAATTTAACAAAATCATATAGATAGCTTTTTACGACAGTAGAGATCAAGAAATGCTACTACCATACACAGGTGGGCAAAAGTAGCTTTATAGTTTAGAGTACACTAAGCAGTTTATTCTTATATTATTATTTATTAATTATTGTATTATTTATCTTTATTATAATTGTAAATCTACTTTTTCCACCCCTATAATGTTACATATTTTATTACATATGAATGACATTACATGAAGGAAATTGTTGGTCCTATAATGCTTAAAGAGAAACAAAAAACAGTGGAAGTGGCCCAGGTTAATTCCAGATAAAGAAACTTCAGGGGAAGAAAAAGTGTTTCATAGATGTGCTGGGAAGAAAAGAGGTATTAGAGAGAAAGCAGGACCATTAATAAGTAGAAAAGATGATGAAATTTGTGGTGTACAGCTACCAACGGCTTTTATATATATAAATATCAAACTTTAACAAGAAAAATAAAGCAAACCAGAGCACACATTTAGGAAGTAATGAAAATCTTGTCAATACAGCTGCTGATAAAAAGCAGGTAAGGGAATTCAGTACAACCCACTTAAGCCCATGATTCCAGACACCTGCCTTCACCAGGGATTTGAAGTCATCGAATCCAGCTTTATAGTTAATCCAATACCTTACTTGTCCAGCCCCAGTCAAACTCCTGGTTTCACAGTCTAATTTCCAACTGCTTTCTTCATTTAACCCTCACATAAAATTCATTGCTCAGAAACTAGAAATGCAAATTTTTAGAAATGTCTTTCATCAGGCATTATATTCAAAATTATCTCAATATCTGAGTCTGGGGCATTCATTATCTGTGTTTCAAACTAATTGTTTTACTTGAGACTACAAACCCACACAACAATAGTTCTTTACTCAACACCTAAGTGATTTAAGTAGTTGATAGAGCTCAAATATCCATTAAACTAATTAGGATTACTTGGGATCACTATTGTAGCTTTCTTTTCTCTTTACAATTACAAGGAATGTCCATAGTCAGTGAGTAAAGAAAAAAATAGTCTTTTTTTTTGTTCTTCAAGCAAATTCAATTAGTTGATGCATTGCCCACAAAGGGACTCACCTATACTTCACAAAATTAAAGACAGAGACATCAGAGGACATAGAAGATGGGAAAAAAGTCAGATTTCAATGTAAATTAATAAGGTTTCTCAAAGATTGATTCTACTTCTTCTTTTAATAAACTGCAGAAAACAAAGTGAAAGTCCCAGAATCAAGGAAATTAAACATGATGCCAGCATCTATACAACACGAGTGCAACCTCTTGTATCTGCCATTCCCAAACAGAACTCTTAATTACAGTAAGATAGCAAGGGGAATGTTGAGAAAATCAGATAGAGAGTAATGGAATCATGGAACCAATAAACTTCTCAGTAGAGAAGGGGACACCCCAGAGGCCCTCTTTGGACTTGAGTCAATATTGTGATTCAGTTGTCAAAAAAAAGTTATGTCATGTCAAACTAGCTTAAATCTATGCTTATAAACATTTATATATATAATACAATATACATATATTATATATATAAGTATATATAATCACATCTTCCCAAGGAACTAAAAACATTTTATAGGCAGTTTTATCTTCCACCCTTATTAAGCACCCACATTTTCCCCTCTGGTGTCTCTGTAGTGACATAATGTTGTCTGTCAACAGAATGACAGACAGGGTAAAAGCAAGCTCTCTCATTTGCCCAAGACATATCACAAAGGTGCAACTAAGACCAGCCCACATAGTATTATTTTCACTGGGGCACATTCTATAGCAGTCAAGATTTAACCAGAGGACTGAAAGTTTATTAAGGTAACAGGAAAAGCCAGAGTGAGTATAGATAATAAGGCAAGGTTTTTACGAGTTTAGCACAGTGGTTCCCAACCTTTTTGGCACCAGGGACCATTTCATGGAAGACAATTTTTCTATGGACCAGTGGATGAGGAGGGATGGCTTTATAGCCTGCCACCAGATACAGCTTGTCACTTGCCATTCACTGAGAGGGTTTTGATATGAATCTGCAAGCAATTGATTTATTATGTTCTCTAGCAGTCAAACCTTTCTGCTAATGATAATCTGTATTTGTGGCCACTCCCCAGCACTAGCATCACTGCCTCGGCTCTACCTCAGACCATCAGGCATTAGATTCTCATAAGGAATGTGCAACCTAGATCCCTTACATGTAAGTTCACAGTAGGGTTCATGCTCCTATGAGAATCTAATGCCGCCATTGATCTGACGGAGGCGGAGCTCAGGCAGCAATGCCAGTGATGCGGAATGGCTGTAAATACAGATAAGTCTTTCCTCCCTTGATCTCCTGCAGCTCACCTCCTACTGTGTGGCGGGGTCTTAACAGGCCATGGACCACTATGGGTCCATGGTCTGGGGGGTTAGGGAACCCTCGTTTAGCAGCATTACTAAGGAGGTATTCAAAGGGATGTACAAAAAAGAATAAACACTATATTTAATTCCAAGGTTATAACAAAGTCAAGTCAAATTGAAAAATCAGAAAACATTTTTCCAAGATTTAAATTGCCTTAAGGCTATTTTAGAGATGTCAATTTTTTTGTGGGACCTTTGCTATTAGTTATCTTCTTTTAAACTAACTTAAACATTTTGGGATTCAAATACATTTACTCTTGGCAAAATTAAGTTACTATTTTCTGTGAAACAGGGGCCTTTACATGTTTATAGCAGTATTCAAATTATTTAGAAATAGCTTAATTTTCTTCTGAAACAAATGCAAATTTTAATGCCCAGGATTACATGACCTAAATGATGGAAAAGTAGAGTTAACCTAGCAGTGTAGGTTGGGGATGTTGGATGCCACCAGTTGAAAATCCATGTATAACTTGACTCCGCAAAATCTTACCTATAGTTGGCCCTTCGCATCTGCAAATTCAAGCAACCAAAGCTGGGAAAGCAAAAGTACTGTTTTCCATCCTTGGATAGTTGAACCTGTGGATGCAAAACCTACAGATAAAAAGGGCCTACTGTATTTACTGAAGAAAAAAACAAAACAAAACAAAACAAAACTCCAGGCAAATGAACCCATGCAGCTCAAACCCATGTTGTTCAAGAGTCAATTATATAAGAGAATAGTGTACCTGCATCTTGGTGGAACAGAGGAAGTCTTCCAATAGTTCTTCCAAGTAGAAAGAACAGTCAGTCCTATGCAGCATAGATAGGGACTTCAGACTTATTAAAGCACTTGCCTCCTTAATCTTTCAATGCTCAGTTAGCTGTAGCTCCTACTATCACAAGCCTGTGAACACCATGTTCATTCACCTGGTCCCTTAAGTAGATTATCCAGGAGTAAAAGGTTCCAATAAGGCCCCTAGTTCAAGGCCATCAATATAAACCTACTATCTATTTGAATTTCAGGAGATTTATAGGAAACTACTTACTGTACATTTCCTCTTTGCCTAATCTAATTTGGGGTGATAAATTGTAAAAAGATGTTTTATTTACTCTTGGCTTTCAGGAAACTAGAAAAATATCCTGACCTCTACTGATGATACTTTGAAACAATCAGGGTGATGAGAAAAGGATTTCTCAGGAGCATAATCAATCAAAACCTTTCCCTAGGACCAGACCAGTTTTTGAAAAAGGTCAATAAACATGACTTGTCAGTCTGTGGAACTGAAAATATGAAGGGGGTGCCTCCAAATAAAGATGATAACATACCATGTAAGTGCAAAATAAGATCCTGTGCCTCTTTATTTGCCTAATGTATTGCTGGTGCTGGATGCACTGTAGAAAGCAAACATCAGAGAAAAGTGGGATTTTCCCAGATAAATCATGATGTTTTCTCAAAAAAAAAATTAAAACAAAAATAGTGTTTATCTCTGAAATTGAAGAAAGGCCTATTTGGGTCTAAGATGTTGAAAAAATGCTTATGAGCAGTTCATCTGGGTGAAAATATGACCTCTGTGAGGTTGTTAAGGTCTCTGAACCCCAGAGTTCTATTCGGTGAATGTGGCTGCCGAAGTTATGGCAACTAAAGGGACACTTTAATTTATGTGATCAATTTTTCTGAGATCTCAAGGAAGAAAAAAAGTGAAAGTGGGGGAAGGGGATGAATCAGGTTAATTTTCAGTGTGACACATTCAGGGATCCTTTTGAAATTGAGGATTTTTTCATTATCCCAGTATCCTCATCTAAAGAGAAGTAATTGTGTAGAAAGAAACATCGAAGTGGCAGTCTTAATTCACCCTCCCTAAAAGGCTTCAGGGCCTGTAAACAGTGACTGAGTCTGTCAAATCCATTTTTCAAATGAGGATCAAGTAAATAAGGATTTCAAAATCATAATCAATGAGGGGGGACTCTCATTTTACTATGGACCTTACAAGTTAAAATACTAGGACACTGAGAGTGAAATAGAATAATAAATATGTTAAGTATAAAAGTAAAATAAATATAAGAAATAATAAATATAAATGGAATGAAAAATATAACAAAATACTAAAAACATTAATACATTGCAAAATATAAAATGACATATGTTGTAAGTTCCTATGCAAGTTACATTTAGCAGGAATTCCTTCATGGAATATAAAACACATGATTTAAAATATCTGTGTCTGAAAAAATTTAAACATTATTTTCACAAATAAACTTATTTTATAAAGTAAAAATAACAACTACAAATTTCAAAGTTCCCCCTACCTCTCATTTTTAAAGGTCATATGTCTTACAGAATCACTGGTGAAACAAAGAAAAAATATTCTGCTCACAAGTCAAATTTTGTATTTAATATTCTGTAAAATAAATGTTGATGACTCTCTTAAAAATAGTTTAGTAACTAGAAGCAAATAATATAGCACCATTCAGGACAATTAATTATAATGGAATCATTCTTTCGACATCTTTCAGCTGCTTATATAGTATTTCAAATTCCAAAGTTTTAAGGTTCTACAAAATGAAAACATACTATAAAATGTCATTTTTAGTGGCTTATTTTCTGATTTTTTTCAGGGATTATTATAATTAAATACACAAACTCAAATGGTTTGCTAAGAACTTTAATCATTCTTAGAGATCATCAAAAGAAGACTTTTGAGGGATAAGAATGATAATGCAAACCAAATTACTACAACTGGGGGGCTACGTACAAAGACTCATGATTGCAGGCACAGACACTGTTTCCGTTGCAGAGGCCCTGATAACAACATGCTATATATAGGTAAAATGCTTCCCTTGTTCTCAGCACAGCTCTCCTCCCTCATTCTTATCACCTCTTGTTCTCTGGGGGTATTATTCCTGTTTCAGTAAATAAATTTAGACCTCTTTGAATTTGAACTATGCTATTACAAATATACTCAATTAGCTTTTTTAAAAAAATTTATTTGAATTTGAAAGGCTGTCAGGGCCTCTGTCAGCATGAACTTGGCTCTGTGCCATGGGTCAACAGTGATTTGGGCTTATTTCCTCTTGCCTTCTTTTACTAAATTAAAACCCTGGAGGTTCAAATTAAATTAAGTTTAAATTAAAAGCTGGGCAGCAATGTTATCTTTTAGAGGGTAAGAAAAAACATCAAGTACTAATTCAGTGGCAAATGTGTTTTAATGTTATGGAAGGCAAATATTCCTTAAATTCTCCAGCTTCCTGGCCCTTTAATAACTAAAATCTTGGGGCTGTTTTTCTCAGTAGATTAGAATCTTTATTTGCAGGAAGAAGTAAAGTTTTACCTTAAGTAAAATGCAGATCTGCCAGTTACTTTTGTCTTAGGAGGTGGCATGCTTCCTGCGGGGAAAAGCAAAAGAGGGGTCCTTCCATAGCCTTACTTAGAATATTTTTTAAACCCCAGTCTTTTCTCACTCACCTCTCCCAAAGAGGAAGAGACCGAGCCTTCCCTCCATAATCTGTTTCCTAAATGACATATAGCATATCTCAGCGACAATGTGACAAGATGAAAAGAAACCAATAAAAGATCCTTCAGCAGTTTCAGAACTTTTTTTTTGGTGGGAAAACCGCATTTATAATTTTCCTTTTAAATAGGAAGCTGCTTTCCACTGTAGGTAGTAAGAAAGCTTTAAGAGTTGGTACAAAGTCAGAACTCTTCTAGCTTCACGGACTATCAAAAATCTTCCATTCACATTCTGACTGAACAAAACATTTTAAATGTTTATTTTATAAATGGTATTGATGAAAATACATACATTAGAAAATCCTTCTATCTTTCAATCAGAAAACTGACAATGGGTAGATTATAGATGGAAGGATAGCTGGATGGATGAATAGATAGAATATTAAAAAAATTTAAAATATTTGTTTTCAGTAACAATTTTTTTTTAATTTTTAAAGAGCTCTTTTGTTTTTTGATTCATGAAAAATAGCAAAATAAATAGAGAACAAGGTATTCCCTAGCAATCAAGTGGCTATTAATTTGGTTACTAAAATAACAGGGCGCCAAACTTGAAAGTAGCATTTGCAGACTGCCTCTCCTTCTGCAGTTGCCATATCATCTCATCTCAATTATGAAAATAAACAGCCTATTTGCACTGAAATCTGCTCTTGATCTGAAAAGCTGAGCCAAACCCCATGTGACACTTGAGACTCACACCCAGCAGTGTCCACTTTAAATAGAAAAATCACATTGATTGCATGAAACTCAGGGCTCATTTTGGTCCATCGATTTCCCTAGTGACCTTCTGCAGCATCAGAGCCCAGAGCGAACCCAGTCTGACCCCAACTTTATGTGCATTATTATATTAAGAGGTAGGAGCTACTTATAGTCCATACCACTGTCTCCATAGATATGTAATAAAGTATCCCAGTACTGCTCCTGCTGGGAACACTTCAGGTCCGCATCATTTCCCTCTCTTTCTCCTCTCTCTCCTCCTTGCATGCAAACACACACTAGCCGCCTACCAGTATTAAAATCCTTCAATTACTGAACATTTCTTTCCTCCCAATGCAGAACAATTCAAAGAGTAACTTCAGACTTTGAGTAATGCTCACATAACTCCCAGCAAACAACATCATTCACCCAAAACCATAACTAATGATAATGCTTTTTATTAAGCTCTTTTATGAAATAGTATGTCTAGTATATAGCTCCTCTCCACACTATTTTAATTACAATAAATCACCTGCATTATGATGCACGCTTCAGTATAGCACATCGGCTGATTCGCTACTCTGATACTCCCATAATGAGGGGTAGCAGACATGTACATCTCCAAGTTATTTACACATACACTAAAAAATTCTACAGCATCCACACCTTTGTAGCCTGAATTTCAACAACTTTTATCTTGCTTTGCTGTTCATAATATCACAGCTGAGAAGAAGGGGGTAAAAAAGAAAAAGCACCACAGCTGAAAAATGCTGTTTAAACAAATAACAATACCCTGAATACATCCCCTAACATGGAAAAAATAATTTCTCTATAAATGTATGAAAGTATTTTACAACAAATCAGTGATGAGACTCTGAGCTGTGGTGTGCAAGTTCCAAGGGACTGCGTGTCAAAGTCAACTTCCTGCACAGTCTCCTGAGAACTGCGCTGGGCACATTTTCTTGAAAGGTGTGAAAATCTGATTTTCTAAAATGGATCA
This sequence comes from Trachops cirrhosus, assembly GCA_028533065.1. Lineage (NCBI taxonomy): Eukaryota > Metazoa > Chordata > Mammalia > Chiroptera > Phyllostomidae > Trachops > Trachops cirrhosus. The sequence goes on along the minus strand of CM052549.1, from coordinate 47,278,004 downwards.
GTAATTCTCTATGAAGAGGAAAAGAATCAATAAATCTTTGCTAAGTAGATTGTAAAGGAAAAATTATTCTTGCAGTAGCAGTACATTAAGATCCTCTAATCTCAATAAACTAAAGACAGCATTTCTCCACCAGCTTACTTTTGACTTTTGATATATTATTGTAATCTCAGATCGTTGTGCAATGCACATACATTTATATTTGCTAGGCAGTGTTCCATGTTGATGTGATTTATGGTTTGTACCATTATAACATTTGGCTGTGACTAGAAAAAAGAAAATTATAAGCTGCTTGTGACCTGATAGATGTGATACAATGAAATGTCATTGTAACAGTACACACATTTGTGTTTCTAACTACATCAGCTTTCTGGGTAGCCACATGGTAAGCTTGAGGCATTCCTTGGCTATATATATCTGTATTGTTTTCAGGTACTTACATATCAATACATAGTGTCTCTTGATACCTAAAAATATGTGGGGTGTGGTATGCAAAGAATTGTGGGTGTTACTAGTCTTTCCAGGACTATTTCTTTCTCTTCCTAGGCAAAGACCAAGGACACCTACTCACTAGTTTTATCACACACACTGGATGACACAGAACTGGTGTAGCTAACAGTCCTTCCTGACTAACATATTCTCTATTTGTCTCACAACTGGAGAATCTGAGCTCTTTACAACTCCAAGGCAGAGAATGCTTGAGAAAGAATTTAGACAGAAGATGTGTGTCATGAAAAAACAAGCCTAGGAGTGAACCAACTGCTCCCAGAAGACTCTCTGATGATAGCATCCTGAGCTGTGTGTAACTGATATTTCCCTTGCACTGTGTTAAAGTGGTTATTAAAAAATATGGCCTGTGTGGTAGAAAGGTAGTTCAGGGGCCTTGGAACATGCTAAATATACAGTGTTTTGTAATACCCGGATAAAACCCAGCAAACTCTCAGCATGGCAGGCTTAAATCTGAATTTCCCTGTACACATGCAAGTTTATGTAAGGATTAACAACAGGATAGCTCCCTTGGGAACAAAAAGCTCTTCCATGAGATGCACTACTTTCCTCCTTAGACAAAAAAGGGAGAAAAAAGATTGGCATGTTAAACCCTAGCAAACAGGTGTGATTAAGGTATGCAAACCTCCTCAACTGTCCTCATACTATCTTAGAAGCTGTGCTGAAATTTTGTATTAAATGCCTCCTTTCCTCCTTTTTCATTGAATAATACTATATGGGCATGCATTCAGGTATAATAGAGAAGAACTATCATTTCTTTGGGGCATGAAAAAGGCCTCACTATAATTATAATCTCCTCTATAATCTGGCCTTTGTGAAGTTTTCTGACAAGAGGGTGTCAGAGACCCAAGAAGCAAAGTCAAAGTTTCTCCATCAAGTACATTATCCGACTGGTAAAGAATATACTGACAGGCAAGTCTGCAGGGCTAGCAAATGAAATAGCTCCTGGTATTGAGACAGAATAGTAAGAAGCTATGAAAATTCCTTGGCAGGTAGAATGGGGAAAGTGAGACAGATAGATGTACACAATGGCTGAGGAATTTAAAGCCAGGTGCAGAGGGTCACCAGGGCAGAGGGCCTGGCAGGGGAAAAACTGGGAAAACAAGGACCTTATATCCCCAGGATAACCTTTCCTCCCTTTGCCTTTCCTCCCAGGGGATTACATCTAGGCCTCAGTTGTGTTTCGGCTCCAGGCCCAGAAAAAAACAGCAAACTGCAATGACTAAAGAGCCCCTGCCCTGTCACTGACCAATCAGTGGAGACCACAATCCTGAAAGGACATGCCTGGAGAAGTGATGAATATTCTACTGAACCCTCCCCTGAGACCTCCCCTAAGATTCCTGCCCACTAGAGATAACAGCCTCAAGACAAAGGACCCAGCTCTGGTGTGTGCTCTCCCTCTGGGGAGCAGCCCCGTGCCTTTTCCTTCCCTTTTTCTCCCCACCTCCACCCACTTCTTTCTTCACAGGCACATGGCTCCTAAACTCCAAGTCAATGGGCAACTGGTGGCTTATCCCAGGCTAATTCCCTGAACCCTTCCCTAAAGTCCCCTTTCTTCTGACTTCTCAGTGAGGGAAGGTAGACAAGCCAAAGTTCTCCTGTTTCTTCCTCTATCCCAAGCCCTTCCTTATTTCATTGTTCTCAGCTTTAATAAATGTGTCCTCATAGTCACCTAAACTTGTGTTGTGAAATCTTTCCTAAACAAAGTCAAGAATCCATGCACTACAGCTAGCCCTAGGCAGACCCACTCAGGGCCAGACCACTGTCCAGTAGGAGTATCTCCAAACATTTTGAGGAAATGTGTCTTCTTTTATGTGTCCAAAATACAGCATCAATCTAGAAATCATGAGTAGCATCCTTTTTAATTCACAAGTCATATTCAATTATTGAAATATAAAAACTCAAATTTCTACAAGTAATGGCTTATGGTAACATGGGCTCTTACATCGAAATTATCATAAGACAAATGATCTAAGGAAGCCAAATAACAAAAGGGAGGGGATTCAGTCCCTTTTAAAATAAGAAATAGAGGCTGTTTGGTAAACAAAATATTAATGGAGCTATAGAGTAGGTTACATGCTCATATTCACATGGAAACCTTAAAATAGAATGTTTTCTCTGCTATTGTTTCAATTTGCACACTAAATATGAAAAGAATTACTAGTGTCAAAAATTATTCTGCTATCTTATTAACTGTTCTTTATTAATTTTTGTGTATGTAGCCATTTTATTTACTTATTTATTTAAATACATTTTATCGATAATGCTATTACAGTGGTCCCAATATTTTCCCCATTGCCCTCCTTCACCTGGTTCCCCCATTCTCTCCAGCAGCCCCTTCCCTTAGTTCATGTCCAGAGGTTGTGCATATAAGTTATTTGGCTTCTCCATCTCCTACATTATTCTTTTTTTTTTTTTTTTTTATAATTTTTATTTTAGTTTATTCAGTACAGTTTCTATCCTTTATTCCCTTTCCAGCCCACCCACCCATTCCTCCCCTCCTCCCTCCCCTTTCCAACACCCCTAGTTTTGTCCATGTGTCCT
>CM052549.1:47222676-47274456 GCA_028533065.1 Trachops cirrhosus | reverse complement strand
GTTAAAGGTGAGATCATATGGTATTTGTCTTTCACTGCCTGGCTTATTTCGCTTAGCATAATGCTTTCCAACTCCATCCATGCTGTTGCAAAGGGTATGAGTTCCTTCTTTCTTTCAGCTGCATAGAATTCCATTGTGTAAATGTACCATAGTTTTTTGATCCATTCATTTACTGATGGGCATCTAGGTTGTTTCCAGCCATAGTTTTTTTATGTATTCATTTATTGATGGGCACCTAGGTTGCTTCCAGCACTTGGCTATTGTAAATTGTGCTGCTATGAACATTGGGGTGCATAGGTTCTTTTGAACTGGTGTTTCAGGGTTCTTAGGATATAATCCCAGCAGTGGTATAGCTGGGTCAAAAGGCAGATCCATTTTTAGTTTTCTGAGGAAATTCCATACTGTTTCCATTGTGGTTGTACCAGTCTGCAATCCCACCAACAGCAAGTGCACTAGGGTTCCCTTTTCTCCACAACCTCTACAACACTTGTTGTTTGTTGTTTTGTTTATGATGGCCATTCTGACTGGCATGAAGTGGTATCTCATTGTGGTTTTAATTTTCATCTCTCTGATAGTTAGCAATACTGAGCATCTTTTCTTGTGTCTCTGTATCCTCTCTATGTCCTCCTTGGAGATGTGTCTGTTCAAGTCCTTTGCCCACTTTTTAATTGGGTTGCTTGTCTTGTTAGAGTGGAGTTGTGTGTATTCTTTATATATTTTGGAGATTAAACTCTTTTAGTTTTTGGCCATTGAGTGTGATGTTGGCTATAGGTTTGTCATATATGCCCTTTATTATGTTGATGTATAATATGATGTATAAACCTTCTATTCCCACTTTGTTGAGGGTTTTTATCATAAATGGGTGCAGGATTTTATCAAATGCTTTTTTGTACCTATTGATATGTTCATGTGATTTTTATCTTTTATTTTGTTTATGTGATGTATCACATTTAGTGATTTGCAAATATTGTACCAACTGTGCATCCCTCACATAATCCCACTTGATCATGGTGTGTGGTCTCTTTAATGTACTGCTGGATCCAGTTTGCTAAGATTTTGTTGAGGATTTTAGCATTTATGGTCAGAGATACTGGCCTATACTTTTCTTTCTTTGTAGTAAATTTATATCTGGCTTTGAGTTAGGATGATACTGGCCTTGCAAAAAGAGCCTAGGATTCTTTCCTCCTTTGAATTTTTTGACATAGTATGGGACTGTTAGGTATTAGTTCTTTGAATGTTTGGTAAAATTCACCTATGGAGCCAAATGTCCAAGACTTTTGTTTGCTGGGAATTTTTTGATTACTGCTTTAATTTCTTTAGTTGTAATTGGTTATTCAGGTTTTCTGATTCTTCCCAATTCAGTTTTGAAAGATTACATGTCTCTAGGAATTTATCCATTTCACCCAGATTGTCCAATTTGTTGGCATATAGTTGTTCACCATACTTTTTGCTTTTTTAAAAAATTTTATTTTTGTTCAATTACATTTGTCTGCATTTTACCCCCACCACTCCCCACCACCCCAGCCAAACCCACCTCCCTCCTTTGCTTCCACCCTCCCCCTTGGTTTTGTCCATGTGTCCTTTATAGTAGTTCCCGAAAACCCTCCCCCCATTATCCCTTCCCCTCTCCCCTCTGGCTATTGTTAGATTGTTTTTAATTTCAGTGTCTCTGGTTATATTTTGTTTGCTTTTTTCTTTTGTTGATAATGTTCCGGTAAAGTGTTCACTGTATTTTCTTACAAATCTTTTTATTTCTGTGATGTCAGTTGTTACTTCTCTTTCATTTCAGATTTTACTTATTTGGTTCCTCTTTATTTTTTCATGATGGGTCTGGATAAAAGTTTGTTAATCTTGTTTACCTTTTCAAAGAACCAGCTCTTCATTTCATCGATCTTTTGCAGTCTTTTAGTAATTTATTTACACTATGATCTTTATTATTTCCTTCCTTCTACTTACTCTGGGCTTTGTTCTTTTCTAACTCTTTTAGGTGTAGGATTAGACTGTTTGTTGGCGATTTTTCTGGCTTATTGAGGTAGGTCTATACTGCTTTGAGCTTCCCTCTCAGGACTGCTTTTGCTGTGTCCCATTGATTTTACGTTGTTACGTGTTCATTTTCATTTGCTTCCAGGTAATTTTTTATTTCTTCCTTGGTCTCATTATTAACCCATTAATTGTTTAATAACATGCTATTTAACTTCCATGTGTTTGAATGTTTTTTCAGTTCCTTTTTTATTGTGGTTGGTTGCTCAGTTCATACCATTGTGATCCAAGAAGATGTTTGATATGATTTCAATCTCCTTGTATTTTTTAAGACTAGAAGAATGTATAGTCTGCTTCTTTGGAATGAAACATTCTGTAAATATCAATTAAATCCAACAAAGTCATTGTTTTCTTCTTGACTTTTTTTGGACATTTTACCCATTAAAGACAGTGGGGTGTTAAAATCCCCTACTGTGACTCTATTGTTATTGATCTCTTCCTTAATGTCCACCAAGATTTTCTTCATATATGTAGGTGCTCCTATATCGTGTGCATATGTTTGCAAAAGTTATATCTTCTTGTTGGATTGATCCCTTTAATATTATGTAATGTCCTTTGTCTTATTATGGCCTTTGTTTTGAAATCTATCTTGTCAGATATAAGTATTGCTACCTCAACCTTTTTGTCTGTTTCCATTTGCATGGAATCTTTTTTCCATCTCTTCAATTTCAGTCTCTGTGTACCTTTTGTTCTGAGGTGAGTCTCTTCTAGACAGCATATATATGTGTCATGTTTCCTTATTCATTCAGCTATTTATGTGTTTTGATTGGAGCATTTAATCCATTTACATTTAAGGTTATTATTGATAGGTACTTATTTATTGCCATTTTTCTTTATACCTGTGTTCTTCTCTCTATCTCTGTCTCCATCTCTGTCTCTCTCTCTCTCTGTTTCTTCTTCCTAAAACAAGCCATTTAACATTTCTTGCAAGATTGATTTGGTGGTAAGGAACTCCTTTAGCTTTTTGGGGGGAGGGAAGTCTGGGAGGCTCTTTATTTCACCCTCAATATTAAATGATAGCCATGCTAGATAAAGTATTCTTGGTTTTAGGTCCTTGCTTTTCATCACTTGAAATATTTCATGCCAATCCCTTCTGGCCTGAAGTGTTTCTGTTGAGAAATCAGCTGACAGCTCTATGGGAACTCCCTTAGGGGTAGCTGACCTTCCGTCCCTTGCTGCCTTTAATAGTCTCTCTGTTTTTAATCTTTACCATTTTATTTATGATGTGTCTTGGTTTGGGTCTGTTTGGAATCATCTTGATTGGGACTCTGTGTGTCCTTAACTTGTGTGACTTTTTCCATTACCAGGTGAAGGTAGTGTTCAGCCATTATTTTTTCAAACAGATCCTCTATACTTTGCTCACTCTCTTTTTCTCCTGGGACACCTATGAGGTGGATATTTTTATGCTTGATGTGGTCCCAGGGGCCCCTTACACATTCCTAATTTTTCTTATTTTTATTTTTTTAATATATTTTATTGATTATGCTATTACAGTTTTCCCATTCCCCCCCTTTTCCCCCCTCCAACCTGCAGGTTGACCCCTTCCCACTTGCATCCCCCCCAGCTTAGTTCATGTCCATGGGTTGTACATATAAGTTCTTTGGCTTCTACATTTCCTATACTATTCTTAACCTCCCCCTGTCTATTTTCTACCTACCATTTATGTTATGTATTCCCTGTACCTTTTCTCACATTCCTGACTTCCCTTTCCAGCTGATAACCCTGCTCATAATCTCCATTTCTGAAATTCTCTTCCTGTTCTAGTTGTTTGCTTAGGGTTTTTTGTTTGTTTGTTTGTTTGTTTTTTTAGGTTCCGTTGTTGATTGTTGTGAGGTTATTGTCATTTTACTGTTCATATTTTTGATCTTCTTCTTTTTCTTAGATAAGTCCCTTTAACATTTCATATAATAAGGGCTTGGTGATGATGAACTCCTTGAACTTGACCTTATCTGAGAAGCACTTTATCTGCCCTTCCATTCTAAATGATAGTTTTGTTGGATAGAGTAATCTTAGATGACTTTGAATACTTCTTTCCAGCTCCTTCTTGTCTGCAAGGTTTGTTTTGAGAAATCAGCTGAGAGTCTTATGGGAACTACTTTGAAGGTAACTGTCTCCTTTTCTCTTGCTGCTTTTAAGATTCTCTCCTTACCTTTAACATTGGGTAATGTAATGATGATGTGCCTTGGTGTATGCTTCCTTGGGTCCACCTTTTCTGGGGCTCCCTGAGCTTCCTGGACTTCCTGGAAGTCTATTTCCTTTACCAAATTAGGGAAGTTCTCATTCATTATGTTTTCAAATATGTTTTCCATTTTTTGCTCTTCCTCTTCTCTTTCTGGCACCCCTATGATTCAGGTGTTGGAATGTTTAAAATTGTCCTGAAGGTTCCTAAGCCTCTCCTCATGTTTTTGAGTTCTTATTTCTTCATTCTGTTATGCTTGAATGTTTATTTCTTCCTTGTGCTCCAAACCACTGATTTGAGTCCCAGTTTCCTTTCCATCACTGTTGGTTTCCTGTACATTTTCCTTTATTTCACTTTTCATAGCCTTCACTTTTCCCTCCATTTTGCTCCCATACTCATTCACTTCTGTGAGCATCCTGACTACCAGTGTTTTGAACTGTGCATCTGATAGGTTGGCTATCTCTTCATTGCTTAGTTATATTTTTTCTGGAGCTTTGATCTGTTCTTTCATTTGTGCCATTTTTTTCTTTTTTGTCTCAGCACACCTGTTACATAGTAAGGGGCAGGGCCTTAGATACTCACCAGGGCAGGACAACGTATGTTGCTGTGTTGTGGCACTGTCTGTGGGGGAGGAGTGAAAAAGGGTATAATGCTGCTTGCTCATCACTCTGCAGCTTTCAGTCACTTCCTCTGCTACTCACAAGCAAATTGGGCCCATTCCTGGGTGGGTGGGTTTGTGCTCATTCTAGGACCCCATCTGTCTCTCCAACAAACTCTCCTGTGAAGCTGGGAATTTCTCCTGTCGCTTCAAACCCCATAGGTTTTTCAGTCAACGGTTTTGAGGCTTTATTTCTCTGCTCTGGAACCCTGGGTTGTGCAATCTGTCTTTCTCCCCAGTTTTTCCTCCCCATTTATCCATATGCAAATGTGGGACCACCCTGTCTGCCCACTGCCGCCTTGCCACCAGTCCTCTCCACCTGGCTGCCCATCTCTACCCCTTCTACCGGTCTGGATGAATGTGTTTCTTTAACTCCTTGGTAGTCAAACTTCCATACAGTTTGATTTTCTGGCATTTCTGGTTGTTTTTGCTTTTAAATTTGTTGTTGTACTCTTTTGGTTGTGTGACGAAGCACAGTATATCAACCTATTCCTCCGTCTTGGCCAAGACTTTCCTAATTTTAAAAAATTCTCTTTCTTTTTGAATCTCTGTTTGGGTGTTTAGTGTTATCTTGTCTAAATTGCTGATTCTATCCTCTGCTTCATCTTACCTGCTGTTGATTCCTTCTAGTGCATTCTTCATCTCAGGTATTGCATTCTTCATTTCTGACTGGTTCTTTTTTATGGTTTTCATGTATTTTTTAATGCTTACTATCTCTGTTTAAGTTCTGAGATTATCCATCCTTCCCTAAGGTCCTTGAGCATCCTTATAAACATTATTTTGAATTCTGCATCTAGTATTTTGGCTGCTTCCATTTCATTTAATTCTTTATCTGGGGATTTAGCTTGTTCTTTCTTTTGGGGCATATTTCTTTGTCTTCTAATTTTATCTCTGTGTATTATATAGATCTCCTATGATTTCCAAACTTGTCACTATGGCTTGATGATGAAAGTGTCATTTTGGGTTCAGTGATGCAATCTTCCAGATCAACTTATCTTTTTACGCCAGGAGTGTTTCTTGTGGGTTAATTGCACCCTACTGTTGTAATTGACTCTTGAATGCTGTTGGTTCTTTGTGGATGGAGTTAAGTTTTCAGGCTGGCTGCCTATAAGGGGGTAAACCTCGATCACTATATGCTGCATAGGGGCTGTCCCCCGAGGCAGAGTTGCTTCTAGCAGTGTCTTGTACTTTCCAGAATCTCCCTTTGGGTATGCTGCTTGTGTGGCTAGCTGAATGGAGCTATAGTGTGGTGTGAAGCTCACACTGGTTGTATTGGTTCTGGGTACACTTGAGCAGGGTTCAAGCACAGGTCAATGTCAGACATTGTGTGCAGCCAGCCTTGGGCTATCTGTCTGGAGCTATCATGCTGTTCATTATTTGTGGCTGTGTCTACTGGGCCTTGGTGTACTTGGGAGGGTCCAATCCCTGTATAAGTGTTGGCTTCCTCCCACCTAGAGCTGGGGACAGATCTGTAAAAGGAGCAAGGCTCCCTGAAGTCCACCCCTACCTGTCAGCTACTCCACCTCTCCCTGAGGTTGCCTGGTCTTCCTTCAGAACCTTCCAAAGAAAGACTGTAGGGTGGGCCCAAGCTGTCTGCAAACCAAAGCACCTTCCACAGGTTGTGGGCTTGGTAGGCCATGGCAACTGGGTTTGGGAGGAAAGAGCTAATGGATCCCTTCTTGGGGATCATGCAATCAGGCACTCAGTGAGGGGAAGTTGTCCTTTGCCCCAGAGCTAAACCATTCAGTGTCTGCCAGAATCTCCAACTCTAGTACCCTTAGAAGGACTCAGTGCAGGTTCAGGTTGGGTGCAGCTGGTTTTCTGGTCTGTGGAAGAAAGCTCAGCCACCCCAGCCTCAGGAGGACAGATCAAAAGTCTCCCATTGGGAGTGATGCTGGCCCAGCCCTCAGGAAGAGGCTAAGCATTTTGTCCCCATGGGTCATGGGTCATATATGCCCATGACCCATGGGGACAATAGCCCTCAAGGGACTTACTTTGAATGTCTCAGCTCTGAGTCACTCTTCCTTCCTGTCACAGAATTGAGTCCAATGGGGCAGGGTATCCAGGACCTGGCAGCGCTGATCCAAACAGTCTCCCATTGAGGTGGTTCCAGCAAGCCTATAAGAGAGGGGCGAGGACTTCTTCCCCTTCTCATTGTAGTAGGGTGGGCTAATCTCACAGGGGAGTCAGGATTTGCATCCCCTACCTGTAATGTAGCCACACACATCAGCACATCCCTCCTGGTTCCCAGACAAAAGCTTCCCAGGGAGACAAATATCTGAAAGTTCTAGCTTTGCTTGGCACTCTAGATGCCCTGCACTGCTGAACTCAGCAGGACAGGGCCTACCAAGTGATTTGTGAGGACAGGCACTGACGGTGCCCTCGAGCTGAGGGAACCTGGCCCTCTTTCCCAGGCCACATATTTTAATCATTGTCTGAGTCTCTGCCAAAAGCCTCCCCAGGAAAAGAGGATTGCAAAAGTCATTGCTGGGTATAGACAGCAGACCCCTCTGCAGGATCTGAGTATGACAGCATGGCCTCTCCAGCAGTCAGACTAGTCAGCGCACTTCCCAGGCTGGTTCTGTAACAATAGGAGTGCTTGTACCTGGGGAGATAGCATCTGGGTCTCCCAGGAAGACTGAATCCCCACTGATCTTCACCACTGGATGCTACACAGACTTTTCTTCCCATCTCTGTTGCTCTGGGTTGGGGACCCCTGCATGGAGTTCAGACCCAATGCTCCTGAGGGCAGAGTTTTGCAGCCTTGATATCCCTCTGGCTCCTAAGCCACTTTCATACTTCTGTGTGGGTTCAGATCCTTTTCTGAGTTTCTATCATTCTTTCTTGTCCCTATATGGCTTCTTCTGGAAGTATTTGGTTATTATATTTCACTTCAGCTAGCCCTGAATTAGTTATTCATGTTGCTTGTTCTATAATTTTGCTGTAAATCTGGTTTGGGGCCAGTAGCAGGTGAGTGTAGCTTCCACTTACTCTGCTTACAAGATTCCCATTGAACACACATACTCTCACTAAATACTAGACTAACATACTCTTTTTTTTGTCCTGTAAATTTATGATGAGGAGGCTTGCATTATTTAATCTTCACTGCCCCCTTTTGTATTTTAAATAATCTTCATTAATTTTAAGACGTACTTAATACAATGCATTAGAATCACCTGTAAATCTCTTTTCAAATACTAAACCCCAGATATATTGAATCATATTTCTAGGAATGTGTCCTGCATATCCTATTTTCAAAAGTTCTTCTACATGATTCTAAAAGGCAGCCAAAGTTAAGAACTATGTAGAGCAAACAGTGAACCCTTAGAAAGAATGTTTGGCTTCCAACCTCACTTCTACTCAGTAGCTGGCTATAAAACACTGGACCTGAGTCAGTTTCTACCTCCAGAAAATGAGAGTGATAATTTGTAGCTGTTTCTCATAAGTGTAGGTTTCAAATGAGAGCATTACTCTCAATGGTATGCTCCACAATTTTCTCTTGAGAACCTCTTTGAGCCTCCAGTGAAGGAGCCAGCTGCTTTTAAAATTATAAATGAAAATTATAAAAAAATTATAAATGAAGGAGCCAGCTGCTTTTAAAGTTATAAAATTAAAAAGCTGCATTATCATTTCCTATTCAGGGTACTTGTACCAGCATCTGTGGGGGAGGATGGAGAGGGAGAAAACCTGCACCCACCCAACCAACAGTTCCACAGAATCAATTCTGAGAAAGATATGAGTCAGCTCACACTTCCATTTCATACAAATACAAGATTTCATTACTACCGTCTTCACTTTCTTCTTAGCATATGTGAATGAATGTGGTTAAGATGAATGAGTAGAGACATACCCTATAAAGAAATGTAGACTGTAGTTTTTCACATTCTCTTAAATATTTAAGTAGTATATATTTTGTTTACCTTACCAAAACCCTAAGTTAGTTGAATTCAATGGCTACGTCTGATTAGTTTTGATTTGACCTTTCTCTTGACTGCATTATTTAACCTATGAATCATGGTTGAAAGATTGGTCTGACAATACAAAATATAGAAAACAGGAATTTAACTGACATGAATTACCACAAATTTCTTCTAGAGTCTTTTTCACTAATTTCGGTGTACTACCTGAATAGTGCATTGCACACATATATCTCTGTAACTTATTTTAATAAATAACATTGAGGCCCATGAGAGAAATAAGCTGTGTACTTTGTTCAGTTGAGCTGGTGGATGGGACAAACATAGAGGTTTTAAAGTCATATTGTATTTGCTTGAGAAGTTGTGCTTTTATGTCATTATCTCTTACTTTTACTTCTTTGTTACTAAATAAAATACTGTGATCTTTATTGCTATTTTATAATTGGTTTGAGTGTTCAATATATCAATGACAAATACCTGTTCTTGTGACATAAAGTTATCTTTCACTTTTAAAATGACACCCATTTGGAAGATTCTGAATTTTTTTATGCTAGGAGAAATTAAACATCTCTCCTTGTTAGTATAGAATGGAACAACATTTTTTTAATCCTTACCCTAAGATATGTTTATTGATTCTAGAGAGACAGAAAGGAAGAGAGAGACAAAGAGAGAGAGAGAGAGAGAAACATTAACAGGTTGCCTCCCATATGCACCCCGACCAAGGACTGAACCCACAACCTAGGAATGTGCCTTGACGCACAAACTTTTGGTGTAGGGGACAATGCTCCAACCAACTGAGCCACCGGCCAGGGCCACCATAAGTTTTTACAATGTAGAAGTAAGTTGCAGAATTCTATGCATATTATGGATCTACTCAGTTTGAGTGAATTTTTTTACCAATTTTACATATGCATAGAAAATTTCTAGAAGAGTGTATAAGAAGTTATTTACTGTGGTTATTTGTGGAGAGTGGAATTATAAGACACTTAATTTTCACGTTATACTCTCCTGTATTGTTGAAATTATTTGTCCTAAGTTCATATTACTTTTACAATTTGTTTAATAAAATTTTTTAAAAGACTCATAGGATTCTGCCATGTAACTCACCTTAATTGTCTCTATATAATAACTGAGTTCATATCCTGTAGGTTTTATATAAATGCTCCATTAGCTCTGCCTGAATTATTCTCTTGACCAACTTAGTTGAGAGGAGCAGTATTTTAAGTAAACACTTACCATAATTTTTAATGTATTAAACTTGAAAACAGAGACTTAAAATATTTTTAGATTATTAGAGGTTAGATAGTCAGTTATTTCTAAAATGTCTAAGGTGTGTATGTGTGTTCGCTAATTAGACTGCCTCATTTTCATTTTTACTCTGAATTCTTTACTCCCTGGAAATCTAGACATTGATTTATTTACAAATGGAAAAATTTTTCAAAAAAGAAATTATTTTAGTTCCTAAATTCAGTAATAATTAACATTTTGCCAAGAAACAAAGTATGATTGTCTTGTCTTGTGCAATAATGTTATCCTTTATTCCCAAAAATCTTTGAATATTACTAGAAACACCTTTTATATTAGCAAATTTAGAAATGCACTAAGAAATACATCTAAGAATGTGTAAAAACTCACTCTTTTAGAAAAAGATTTGAAGCAAAGAAAGTGAATACACCAGTGATCTACTTTTCAGATCCTAGAATATCATCTGCCGATGTGAACACTGAGAAATTTTCGAAGTTGAGGTTCTTGTATCACAACCAAATTTCCGCAAAATCCCTTATTTTCCCAAATTCTGACCTGGGGCATTCTGTCCCATGATCAGCACTTCTGCCTACCATTCAATCAGCATTTTGTCAAATCTGGCTGCAAGATTAAGTGTCCCAATTCAGAATTCAATATTGTAACCCTAAGGATATAAGATCCAAGCTGGAACATTCTGTTTTTTTTTTTTAAAGGATAAAATTGTTGCAACCCAGAGACCACAGTTTGCCCTGACCATAATGATGAATCATTGGGACTGACACTAAGTGAAATGAACTTGATATTCTTGTCTTTATTCATGCACATTAAGCAGCATTTTACATTTGTCCCAACTCTCAACCTTTTCTCCAAGAGGTTTAAGGAGCCTTGTTTTCCAGAGTTATTTAAGGTTTACAAAGTTAACTGGCTCTGTCTGAAGTAAGTCTGGCCTGTTCAGCCTAGTGTTGTGTGCCTGGCTCCTTTCTCACCCTGGCCTTCAATTTTCGAGGAATACAACTAAAGATCTAAGAAATATCTACCTACTTTTTTCATATAGCTTCAATAACAGTTAGGGTTTCTGGCATGCATGCTTTTGTATTGTTGCAGTGTTTGCCCCTCATTCTCAACAATAATTTCATTTTAAAAAATCTGTTTAGGAATTCTGCACTGAAAACTAAGCTATCTATAAATGATGCATTCTAGTCTTTTCAAGAGTTTACCTGAGTGAGGTCTTCAGGTCTATGCTAAAAGTACCATTTAGTAGGTATTTAATTTTAAAAAGTATATCTGTTTCTTTAAGTTTTGGGATGACAGGAATAAATGTTTTCTTAAAATAACTTCTAATTATTCATGAAAAAAATCAAAGTTGTAAAATATGCAAAGAGAGTCAACATCATATTAACAGCCAGAACCATCTATTTCAATAGATGTTATTTCACAGCACCCAAGCACCAGTTAAGCTCTTGTAAAAAGATCCAAAAACAAACTGTTCCTTAATTTTGAAATTTGTATTCCATGGCACAAGCACTATAAAGTGTTTTTTTTTTCTTTTTGGTTTTGTTTTGTAGTTTTATATGTCTCTCCTAAGGTATTGTTTTATTGCTTACTTTTGTGGTCTAAAATTGATAGGTGAGATGAAGTAAGCTTACAAAATATCTTAACAAAAATACTAACCATGGTCCTGGCTGGTGTGGCTCAGTGGATGGAGTGCCAGCCTGCAAACCAAGTGGTCACAGTTTCAATCCCCAGTCAGGGCACATGCCTGGGTTGTAGTCCTGGTCCCCAGTGGGAGGGCGCTTGAGAGGCAAACAAACATTGATGTTTCCATCTGTTCCCCTCTCTGAGGAATAAATAAATAAAATCTTTTAAAAAATAAATTTAATTAAAAAATACTAACTATAGAAGCAAGTGTGTTGGTGAGTTTTCTGCTACTGTTTTGATTTGTTTTGCTTCAGCTCTTGTATCTTTCCAGTGCCCTTTGCTGCCTAGGAAGCCCACATGGATTCACTTCTCACTTATTACTCATCAAACTCACTCTGGATTACAACGGAAAAGAGAAGAAAAACTGATGGAGAAATGACAGTGAAGGGAGAGAGTGAAATACCAGAGCAATGCATTTGAGTAACTATTTCCTTTTCATTCAAGTTGTCAACACATTATTTTGCATCTTTGACCTTAGGAGGTAGGAACTGGAAATTCTGTGGGTCACTCTTCCACTGGAATAATCCACCCTCGGGGGGGGGGGGGTAAACAAGTGAAAATGTGTAAATTTAGAATATTCTGTTGATCCTCAGTTTTTTTCTTATCCTCAAGGTTAGAAAAATGCTATTGAAGGGAATAAAGTTGCAGCTCACCAAGAATCAGTTTCAAGTACCAACAGCTAATCTCTCTCTTTGGAAGAAAGAGTCCTTCTCATCATAGGAGTTTTAAAGCAAGTGATAAAACAAAAAGTTATTATCTGAAACCAGCCAAATTGAAAAATAAAGTCTTTCAAAACCTAGAGAGCAGCCTCTAATATAATAATCAGAAATGTGTGCAATTATTTTGTTACTATTTACATACAATGGATTTTATATTTAGAAGGAAGGGTAGATCTGAAATAACAATATGGTCAGTTATGGGAGGGGAGTAAAGAAAATAACACAAGCACAGGGAAAACCAGGAAGAAAGTTATTAAATAAAAAGTAGGCAATTTTTGCCATAATTGGCTCACATTATAGAATTGGAAAGAGCAAGAAAATAATAGAAAGAAAAATGGATCTTACTGAAATGTAATGACAGTCTCACATAACTCCTTCTTCAATCTAAGACTTAGAAGAAATGTGTAAAGAGTGAAATTGTTACAAATTTTGATTACAATTTTGAACCAGATCAGGACAGATGCCTAACAAAGTAATTGACATGCAATCCCAGAACAAGTCTTGACTTGGTAATTTAATTTAATAACATGCATCTCACCTACTACTACTACTAATAATAATAATGGAGGAAGAATGTGAGAGAGGGAAGAAGAAAGGGAGAGAAAGAATAAAAGAACATAAATGCAGGTTTCAAATTATATTTAGAAGAGCTATTATCTCTCAAGTAAAAGTTTGGCCACAAAATACAAATTAATTTAAAAGTCGCATAATTCGGACTTTCAGTTAGTGTCCAAATTATGGTCAATATCTATCTTTTTTGCATATTTTTCTTCAAACTTGATCCTTTTAATCTGAATCATATTTCACCATCTTACTTTCTACTCAATCAAGTGTTGGAAAAAAGCAACAGCTTATAGAATATCACAATGCAGTCAAAAAGGCTCTACAGTATTTATAGACATTAGTTAAATTCTAATTTTGGAAACAATAACAATGAAAAGAGAAATGTTTTAAACTGTGTGATAAAATGTACTTTATACAGTGAAGAAACAGCCAACAAAGGAATGCCTTCTTTCACCTCCACAATAAGCACTATAGATTTTACATATAACCATGTTTCAGTCAAACTTTCTTTCATAAGTGTTTATATTTTAGATGTTTCAGAAACTTTTCTCTACAATGTAGAGATATGAATTCAAAAACTTTAAATTCTTAAACACTGAAATGAATAAAATATAGAGAGAGTTCTGTTAATTGAACTGAGAAATTGAAAAGAAAATTGGGTTTCAAGGCCAGATTTCATGTGCTGGTTGTTTAGTATTATTGTTAAAGTATTGTATAGCATTATGAATATATTGATAAATTTCACTTTAATGGACAAAACTGGCTTTACAATTAAAACACCTGCTCAGATAAAATACACTGAACTTCAACTTTAAAATATTTTAAAGCTAATAAAAATTGAGTTCATCTAATAGAATATAAAAAGCTAACTTCAATTTTCCTGTAAGTTTAAGTGGAGTATTGAATGAAGCATATAAGGTCAATTAAAAATGTATAATATAAATTCAATTTTGGTGAGTCCCACACTTACAAAAAGGAATACTAGCACTCTTTTGTATTCAGAAAGAATCATCTTTAATTTGTATCTTTCTATAGTATTTGTATTTCTAATTTGTATTTCTAATGTGTATTTACCTATAATACCCCCCAAAAAGGTATTTACAATTAAATCCAAACAACAATTTCACATCTCCAAAATATATAAATTTGTTGAAATGATATGTCAGTTTCAAAAAAAAAGAGACAGTGATACCTACAAAAATGACTCTTTAAGGTATATGAATTATGCTTGATATGTGTAAAACAGGGTTAGGTTAGCACCAAAGTTTAATTTTGACATAGAGGGCATGAAAGTCAGTCTAAATGGACTGAGAACAACCTGCGGTTGTGTTATTACTGTTAGGTCCTCTCCTCTAGGCTACCAAGGTTTCACATCAGCTTGAGTATGTTCTAGGTAAGTACATTGTTCTTAGAGCCACATTAAACACTTTTTGGAACAAAGGAGAGAAAAATAAAATGATCCATAAAATTGTTTTGCTACTAGAAGAATGAAATATTTTTGTGTCTTACTTCATATGAGAAAATAAGCACTGAGATACTGTTAAGCTAAATGCATCATTACCTTCACTCCCTTTGTGAGCCATTATTAGCACATTGAGCATTGTTTGGGATAACTGCATTCACTTTCTAATGTGCCACTTTTAACTGCTTTAAAATACCTAAATTTGCCTTGAAAAAAAGACCCATTTTAGTGGTAAGGAAAATCGCAAAAGCCTTTTATTGCACTTGCAATGCCTTAAACCTGGTTTCTTCAATCTTGCACTAGTTCATTAGCCATGTCCATTGCCAGTGTGTCCATGAGCACTTTTAACCTGCTGTGTCTGTTCCATTCCCCAAACACCCATAGATATGCTTGATAAATATTTTTACATAATTTGCCTCATCTGTTGTTTTCTTATTAACAACTAATTTAATATCCTCTGTTCTGTAATATTTGCAGAAGTCAGTATATAGACACATGCTGCCAGCTCAGACCCTCAGGCCTGTGCATCAAGATGGCAGGTTGACCAAGGGTCCTCTGGGAACAGAAATGCCAGAAGGAGGATTGGACACAGTGACTCATCTATCCATTAGATGAAAAAAAAAAAAGAGGAGGTCTGTAATACTGATGAACTAATCTGTCACTCACAAGCTCAGAATGGCAAAAAAAAAAAAAGAAACGAAGAAGTAAACATTTAATGACTATGAGAGGTAGAAATGTGAATCTTCATTTTTAAATGATATTCAAATCTACAGCTCATAACCTTCTTTAATGTTTAGTTTGAAGTGTTTTAAAAACTCATCTGCAGGTAACAATCCATTTTATGGTTCTAAGGTTTAAAAAGCTGGCCACAGATAACTATCAAAACTCTGGATTTATTTTCTAAAACTGTATAAATGAACCAAGTTTCTTGATCTTGATATACTAGACTGGAAGTATGTTAAGTACTAGACTTCTTAATTGCTTGCTTCAGGAAGAGAGAATCCTGGGGGAAAAACATATATGAGGAACATCTCTTCCATAAAGCCAGTACACTCCTGAGCTGGATCATGGCTAGCAACACAGAGGTCTACTCTTTCCCTCCAGCGGAAAGCAACTAGATATTTGATTCTAGAGATGAATGAAAAAACAACTAAAGATCATATATCAAGGGAATCTTTCAGTATTCTGAATGAAAAATGACATTGAAAACAGGTTATTTGCTCCTCCAGCCCCAAGTCATTTAGGAACAGAACTCAAAACAGAAACAAGGACAAATAATTATTGCAATATGTATTTGAGAAGAAACACACATAAACATTTGCATTATCAAATGGAACTGTCACACTGGCTGAGTAGGTATACATGATACTGAAATCAAGAGCTGAAAAATAAACCATCTCTTTCTGATTATGAATGACTGCAAAGCAAAATTATTTTCACATTCTTGTATTTACTATTAGAAGTACTCATTTTGAGTCAATATTCTTATCTGTGTTATAACAAGAAAATCATTTCAAATCTGTATGCCATCTTTCTTTTTTTGTTTATAGATATGTGTTCAATTTAGGTTTTCTTTTATGGTATGCATAGGGGACAGCATACTATTTTTCTTTCCTTTTGAATACTTAGTGTTTCAGTTCTAAAACATAATAAGCATTTTAGTTTGCACATTCTCAGTACAGAAAATTTTACAATTGCTTTATAATTTACTAGCTTGACATAAGTATCTGAGTTTTTAAACAAATAACTTGAGAAATTAAATCTTCAGAAAATTTCAACACAACAATTTATAAAGTATTCACAAAAAGTCATTCACATGTATAGTTCCTACACATACCGAGCCTTTAAAAATTACAGTACATATAAAATACAGAACTATCTAATAACCAATTTTAAATCTTGACAAATTAGAAGTTAAATCTGGTATCTTTAAAGTGAATACTAATTCCCATTTTAAAGTATATACTTGAACCTTTTAAAAGGTACAAATACCTTTGCAACTATTTCCTGTAAACATTACTAAATAACAAATTACAAGTATATCTCCTGTTTTTTCACCAACCTCTCCTTTCCCAAATAAGAAAATATATACAAAGTAAAATGCCATTTTTTATTTGGGACTGAAACACAGTAAGATCATACTATTACATAAGGAAGATAGAACATGCTTGCAATCTAAATAAAGTCTTATTAAACAGGACAAGGCACTTATCAGGAACTTGTTTTATTTATACACAAAAAAGTTTTTTAACAGGTATTTATTTAATTTTCTATGTCAAGTTTCATTATTTTATGTATATTTCATAGACTTACTTGCTCATCATTGAACACTTACACTGAAATGGGTATTAACAGTATATAAATTCAGACTTTATATATTTTCTTCTGACAAATATATGACTGAAGACTTCACTTTATATATATAGGTATATATATATATATATATATAATGTGTGTGTGTGTCTGTACATATATATATATATATGTATAACAAAACCAACTTGAAAGTTTAAAAATATTATTCTATGAAACAGATATCGACTGCTTTTAAGAGTGTAAGTCTGTAGAAACATGGTATTACATATGACATTTTCCATCTTAGAGTACGTTATGAAGCATGCTGGTATTAATAAACCATGTTTTTCCAGAACCCTGAAGTGCTTTGCTATAATTTTGTTGAAAATAGAGTAAGACTGAATATTTTCTCCCATACTTTTAACGCACAGCAAACAAATTTTATGCCATCACTTTGCCAGCATGTCTTGATTGGAAAGTGTGAAAAAAAAACTTTCAGTGGTTTATTAATATTCATAACCATATTCTGATTGATAAGTTAACAGTTCATAGGTAAGCAGAGACAACTCAGAAAAATTTTGGTCAAAAATAACATTACCAAAAAAAAAAGAAACAAACCACATATATTCCCTTTTTCTTCACCCCACCCCTATCATAATCAGAAAAATCACCTTTCCTTTGCAACCGGACACTAGCAGACACTTCTGTTATCTGAAGGCAAATGAAAATACAATGATCCTTTCATCTCCCCATTAGCTTACGATGCAAACATTTCAACACAAACAGAAAGTACCGATTTAACAGAAATCACAGAACAGAAAGCAAGGAACAGAAAGCAAGACTCACTGACCCATTTGGAAGACAAAGACGACAAAACAGGAAAGCTCTAAAAATCAGCTTGTGAGGCCTCCCAGAGATATTCTTCTGGCATTTCATCACAGCAGCCCCAGACCAGTATCCAGGGAGGAGGAACTAAATAGAGCTGTTTATTAAAGCTGTTGTGTTGGATTGCATTAGGAAACGCAAGCAGACCACCTGGACCTTTCAGATTGTGTCAGTGTTTAATTTGCAGCCTGCCCCTCTGCAGCAACCAAGACCACTACTACATTTACCAAGCTCAATTACACACCTTCTGTGTTAGAAGTTAAGGCAGGTGTATTTGTATATTTATATTTTCCAGAGAGAAAGAGAGAGAAGAGAGAATACAAAAAATATTGAACAGAAAAATTTTAACTACTCCCCAGGAAATATAACACTTCATTCTCTTCTCACACTTTATTTCTTTCAGAGATCACAATCTCAATGGAAAATAAATTCTGAAAGATAATTTTTTTAAAACATTCAGACCAAATTATAAATTAGATTTGTTCTTCGATTTGTTGTTGTTGTTGTTTTAGTTTTTAAATATCATGACGAAGTTTCAAGCTGAGGTTTCCTGGCTAGATTTAATGGGTGCCCTTTGCCTTTCGCACTTTCAGCACTGTGCTGGCAGGTAGCCGGAGATACAGATAGAAAGATGGTACTGTAAATATGAATTATGTGAATGATATGGTGAGACCCTCCTGGAAAAAAGGGGAGTTGAGAAATGGCTGACTCCATACCTGACCAATTACAGCTTGCATGGTCCCCGTGTTCTGCTGGGCCGAGAGATCGCAATCCATCATATGTTGTCTTTGAAAAGGAGAATAGGGGTTTCTGGCATGCATCTGTCAATCAACTTCTGCACTCACAACCATCACCAAAAGCAAGGGGGAAAAAAGTCAAGCTGTTCCACCAAATAGGATGAAACTGTCATGTGACCTCCGGCAGGCACACACACACACTTTCACTACCTCCATAGAGCGTAATAATTTTCTGTAGATATGAAATGACATTGACAAATATCCAATAGCAAGTAAATAAAGTGAGACAAACAGCTATTCACCAAAGACAAAACATTGCCTGTAATCTTCCACTAACACTTTAACAATCCTAAAAGGATTTTTTTAATGCTCTAGGAACCTACATTTAAAACAAAATTAACTGTTTCATGTGCTAATTGAGACTTTGATTTCCACGTACCATATAAATGTTTTCAGTTATAATTAATTAACCTACTTCTCTTAAGCTGTCCTAAATGATTTTATTTTCACATTCTCTAAAAAACCTTTTGACAATGTGCAATAATTTTGGCAGTTTTATTAACATCACCTTCCTAGAAAAGCTTGAAATGTTAACTGTCTCATAAATGCCATAAATGTTAACCTCCACATAATGAAGATGTCCTGATATGGATTGATTAAAAATGGATATATACAATCATTTGTATAAACTGTGATGACCACTGTTCAAAGAATGAATAAACATAAAATGTTCAAAGAATGTAAATAGTATTCACTAAACTTTTCATCTTCTAAAAGGTTAAAAAATGGTTTACTTCCAGCTCATTTGAACTTATATAACATGATGACAATTATTTCAACTTTTTTCATTTAATTAATTTTATCCCACACTCTGGGATTGTTGATGTGTTATGGGACAGCTATTGTAAAGGTAACATGAATATAACCTAGTAGCTATTTAACTCTTTCAGGATTAAGATCAGAACCTGATTTTTAGTACAACCTGACAGATATGGAGAGGTTGCTTTTTGAAAATCCCAAATCGTAATAGTATCCATTAATTTGGTAGCTTTGTGGAGTTATTAAAGTTTGCATTTGTACACTTTTTTAATTTAAGTTCATTAGTTGGCCCACTCTTAACTTTTCAGAAAAAATTACAGTAAAACTTTGTGTTATTAAAATGGGGATATATTTTCAAGGTTCAAAACTGGCATTAAGATTGAGAGGTAGAGAAGTTATGAGAAATGTTTAATACAGACTATATACTATAGACTAAAATATATATTTTATGACATTGTATTATATCATAGCTTAAAATTAAATAAAAGAAATGTAAAGTAAGGTGAAAAACTTCAACATGTTAAAAGAAAGCTTTAGGAGATTGAAGTCTCACAGACATCAAGAATTGCCCCATAACATAAATACACACACACCCACACACACCCCTCAGCATCCCCAAAGTGAAAATGTGCACCAACTGGGTAGCCCTCCTGGAAACTGGAAACTGACGACTGGAAAAGTCCTCCTAAACATGCCCCTGGAGACACAGGCAGACCTACCCGGGTGTTCCGTCAGTCACCCCAGATCCAGACGCTGCTTGCTCTGGCGGGGGGAGGCGGGGGAGAGAAGCAGTGGCAGCTGAACCGGGAAGTGCCCTGAGCCGTGGTGGGAACCAGCCACAGCTGTGTCAAACTTGCCTAGCCAGAAGCCCTGAGGGCTCGTAGAGGGCATATGGGCACAACCGCTCCCGGTGTCGCCTTCCTGGGACCTTGCCCACGCAAACACCAGACACGCACGGAGTGTGGCGACCAGGGAAAGTTATGGAGGAGGAGCGAGCTGAGTGACTTCCACTGGCTCCCGAACCCCCAACCTCAGCGGTGCTGTCCTACCAGTCACCCAAGAGCCCCGAGTTGCACCTCCTGCGCCCTCGCAGGAGAAGTGGAGGCAAGCCTGGAGCTGGGCGGCAGTCCCGCACCTCGGCAAATCAGCCTGGGTGGCACTTGAAGCCACTTCACTGCAGGCTCAACTCGCATCTGTGACCTAAGTTTCTTGAGCGCCTCCCCAGGGAGGTGCGGGCGTGGGGAGGTGTCCAGGTTGCCAGATGAGGCTGAAGGCTCCTTCTGAAGCTCCAACCTCTAAATTATGGTGGTCCAGGTCGGCATAGAGACAACGCAGGTTACACTCTGGTTGTTTACCTGACCTTCTAGCCAATATTAATCACAATCATTACCAGCCAACACTGATGGGGTCCTGAGCCAGGCACTGGATCAGACACTGACATTACATTAGCTCACTAAATCCTCAATGCAACCCAGTAAGGCAGATACAATTATTTCCACTTTACAGATGAGACTAAAAAAAAAAAAAAAGGTAAGTGCCCAAGATAAACAGAGCCATGATCATGATTCAAACCTGCTTTGAATTCAAAGATGGAGCATTTTGTGTGAAACCTGGAAGTCAAGGAACATTCTAAATGGGGTTCATTCTATAAATATGGAGCCTGTACTATGTGCCAGGTATTGTATTATGTGCCAGCAATACAACGAAACAGACATAGTCCCTCAGAAAGTTTACATTCTACTGGTTTCAAAAGATATTTGTCAAATAATCACAGAAGTGTAAGATTTTAAACTATGCTGAGAGCTATGGGAAAAAAACAAAAGAATAATATGACAACCTATATGAGAGGAATCGATCTAGTGTTGGGTGTATAAATGATCAAAGGGGAGTCAGCAAACTTCCCTAAGCAATTGACTTGAAATAAACTAAAACTGAAAGAATGTTAGGTGAACACAGGGAAGGGGGATATTGGGTGATGGGGGTAAATATTCTCCACAGGAGAAATGTGCAAAACGTGGGGAGGAACATGGGTTAGGGTTAGGAACATGGGTTATTGGAGTTCAAAGAAAGCCAGGTACCTGTGGGGAGCCAGCAAGGGAGAGAGAGGCTGAAGGCAGAGCAGAGCACACGGGATCTTCAGGGTTGTATCAAAGATTCCTTACCTTAGCAAGAAGCACTGAGCAGCCACTGAGAGTACTTTAAACAATGTAGTCTCATATTTAATTTGAAACATTTCTCTGGCTATAGTGGAAAGTTAGGAGTGGGGTGGGGGTAATAAACGTGGATTTGGTGAGACCAGTTAGTTATAGGGTAATAGTGCTGATGATGCAGGAAACTGATGATTTTAAGATAAGAGGTATAATCCACAGAATTTGGTGGTTTATTGGTAATGGAACTTGAAGAAAAAGGAGATATGTTTCTGGTTTTCACAAAATGCACAGCTGGTGATGCTATTTCCTGAGCTGGGGAGTTAGGAAGAAGACTATGTTGGGAGATGGTAGATATCACAATTTTGGTTTGAGATTTATTTTCACTACAATCCTCAGGGTATGAATGATTTTCCCCCTTTTTAAAAAAGAAAAATCTAGGAATCTGAGGGATAAAGAAACTTGCTCACAATGAGGAAGTAGCAGGTAACATTCATCTGAGGGAAAATCAAGGTTCTTGGCACCTCCATTAAGCTGCTCTGGAACAAGTTGGTGTTCTGGCATTGCCCAGTTGATTAAAATCTTCCTACCAGGCAACCAAGGTAAAATCAATAACCAAAACCATTCTTAGGAGCCCCCATAATGAAGAGTCTCCACATAGCATGAATCAGTTTGGCCTGAAAGTATGGTTGGGAGCCTAAGACCCTGCTCAAATAAAATGGAAGGACTGGTCTCCAAGTCTAACATGACAATGGCAGGAAGGATGTGAAGATAAAAATGCAAAGGTAGTTTTAAATTGTTCAATTAACAACATATATATAGCCACCTACTGGTAGGCATTCTGGATAATACAGAGACTTGAATAAGATCTGCTTCCTGATGTTCAAAGGTTAATAATCTAGTGGGAAACACAGACACATATAAATGACTCAAATACAGCACAGACTGTGTTTTAAAAAATGAACCGAATGCATAAAAATTTATCTGTGACGATTGTTTGATTCTTCCTGGTTGAAGATGCTTATATTTTTAGGCACCACAAAGTATGGATTGGATTAAGATCTACTCGATCCCTTACCTCTGACTAGGTGTGGCCTTGGGAAAGTAACAACTTTTTTGTGTGGAGTTTCTGAGAACTCTCCAATGGTACTGTAAGGACTTGAGGAGATTATGTTTTGTAAGAGCTTATTGAGTTATATTCTGTAAGTACCTAGCAAATGTTAATTATTTTCTCATATGTGAGGATTATAGAGAGATAGGAAAGATGAGTTCTTCAGGGGAACCTCTGAGGGAGGCTCCATGAAGATGGTGGTAGGATTTTGACATAAACAGAGGTCATCTTGTATTCAGGTCATAGGGAATGGCATAAGCAAAACCATTAATGTGGGTGGCAGACATTTTTAAGTTTAGAAATAAAAAATAAATTGAAAAGGGCAAGATGTATTTCAATTAACTTTTATTCCCACTTCCACAATAGAATTTAGGAAAGAAAATTCCTTAAGTGAAACATTTAACATTAGCATCACCTCTTCTGCTCTCCATTCTACCAATCTCCATAATTTCCATAAATTCCACCAATTTCCATAAAATCATGCTTTTTCCAGCCATCTAAGTCTCCCTCCTTACATCGCAGGTCAGCTAGACCTGCCCTTGTTCCAGGGCTGACCATTTTGAATACAAAACAACAACAGGTCACCACAAGTTAAACCTAGTCCCCAACTTCTTATGATAGGGATGTTCTCAATATCTTAATCATTAAACCACAAAGTAGACTGAGAGATAAATGTTGCACAGAGAACAAAGACAAAGTGGAGGTATCAGTCACCTCTAGTACTCAGCAAATCATTTGCAATGTTTAAGGCGCGAAGAGAAAATCCAGCAGTCATCCCTTATCCAAGGGGAATATGTCCCAAGACCAACAGCAGATGCCTGAACCTGTGACAGTACCAAAACCTATATATACTATGTTTTTTCCTATACATACATACCTATGATAGTTTAATTTATAAATCAGGTACAGTAAGAGATTAATAATAATAACCAATAATAAAATAGAACAATTATAATATATTGTAATAAAAATTACATGAATGTGGTCTTCCCCCCCTCCAATAACTGATCTGATAACAGACAACTAATAAGTGATGAAATGACTAATGGATACAAAGTAGAGACATTGAACAAAGGGATGAATTATGTCCTATTCAGGAAGGAGTGAGGTAATAAGAACTTTCATCACACTACTTAGAACAGCATGCAATTTAAAACTATAAATTGCTTTTTTCTGGAATTTTCTATTTAATATTTTTGGATCAGAGTTGAATGTGGATAACTGAAACTGTGGAAAGTGAAACTATTGAGGGTGGGGTACTGTATAGCTGAGTGCCTCTAGAATGCCAGAACCAAGAGAAAATGTTCAACAAAAATCAAAAGGGATCCACTCCTACTATATTTCCATTTATGCTATTATAACATGTAGGTTTACTTCAGTTCTATACTCCTACCCTTTCTCTGTGTTAGCCTTGTTCTTTCTCTTGCTTACTGTTTGTTCCTTTGTTACAGTTTTATTTTTTTATTTCTCTACTTCTCTTTGCTTTTTATTCTTTGGCTTCCTGCTCTCTAAAAATACTCATCTCACCAATCCTTCAACTAGTCTGTTTACGTTTTATCCCAAGTCTCTCACAACCTCACATTTTTTACATGTTCACATTACTTTAGCCTTTTTCCTAGAATATAAATCATGGTAGAGAATTCTCTAGAGTTTGCTCACCATGCAGCTTCTGCATGATTTTCAAGGCTGATGCAGGAAGCAGATAACAGGTGGATGGGAGATAGCATACTGGGAGTAAGTACACAGTGAAGACTTCTTGTTGGCTCCCTTTCCACAGTCTTTAGTTCGCTCCCTTTTGGCACAACTACTGCCCTCTTTTTGTAAGGTCATTTTTTTCCAGAATTTCATTTGGCATCATCAGCCTTTGAAATGATCCATTGCTTTCTCTCTTTGCACCCTGCTCAGCACCACATTTTTGCTTATACTTTCAAGTTTTGTAGATCATTTTTCTGGAATGGTCTTTTCAACCATCATCAATTTCCTTTAGCAACATTTAGATGGATTTTACTTCCATGGGCCCTTAAAAATCCTGGAATTTGTTGTTGTTGTTTTCATCATCTTAGTCTTTCTAGGGAAATTTAGCACAGGAAAAGTACAAAAAGCCAAATGATTATTTTTATAAGAGAATGGGAGGATGAGAAAAACTTCACACCAAGAACCAGGGACTATGGGAAGGGGAGTGGCTTGGCAATGCTGAACCAGGCACCATTGGTTGTGAGTACCTGTGATTTTGATTTCTTCTATAACATAATTTCCCCTGAGACAAAGGGACAAAATTTCACCTTTTGAATAAATAGCTGAGAAATTCAAGAGCTTGTGGACTCCCAGCAAGGATGGCCTCTGAGCATACTAATGCATTATTAGACCTCTGATTTTTTCATCTTTTCTACCAGGTGACTGTATCCAAGATAAAAACAGAAAAAACCAACACAGGGAGCCAATTATCACTTGATTTTTATTTGCCCCTTTCATGAAATGATTTGATGACAGTTATGCATTTTGGTCTTCCATAATCTATTTCTTCTCCCTGAACATTCTTGGGGAAAAAGTCAATGAAATGCTCCTGGGTTCACTGTACTATCTGCAATTTTGATGTCTGAGCCCAAATGCTAACCCATAACTTCTCATGAAAATTTTCCATGGTGGCACAAACACATGCTCTGTCTCCTTACAGCAAGAGTACTCTACACAGCCATAAAAAAGAAGGAAATCTGCCCAATTGTGACAGCATGGATGGACTTAGATATTATTATACTAAGTTAAGTAAGCCAGTCAGAGAAAGTTGAATACCAAATGATCTCACTTATATGTGAAATCTAATGAACAAAATAAACTGACTAATAAAATAGAAACTGAGGTATGAATACATAGAACAAACTGACAGCTGTCCAGGGGCAGAGGGGTGGTATATTGGATGAAAGAAGGTGAAGGAATTAGCCAAAGGACATAGATACATAACCCATAGCCACAGAAAACAGTGTGGTGATGGCATGAGGGAAGGGATGAGGACTGGGTGGAGGTGGATGAGGGGAAGGGAATGGGGACATCTGTAATAGTGTCAACAGTAAAAATAGAGATGTTTTTTTAAAGAATATAGGAGAGGAACTTTTCCTCTTTATTTCATCGCTATAGCTCTGTATGGTTGAAAATGCTCTTCATGTCAGTAGTTCACAGCACTTCAACCTTCACCTATTTCCACTTTCAAAGACAAGCATTTTTAAATGGATGTCTACATGGAACCAGTTTCATTAAGAGAACTTCACAGCTCTAACTTTGGAAAATACATTTCTCTGTCAGAACCATTATCAGTAATCATAAAAATACTAACAATAGAAAATGTAGAAGTGGTTCTCAAAGTATAGTTTAGTTTGAGGACTCCTGTGGGTCTCTGAGACTCTTTTAGGGGACACACAGAATCAAAACTTTCTCAAAATAATAAGAAAATGAGATTTGCTTTTTTCAGTCTCATTTTTATGAGGTGAGTACAATTGAGTTTTTCCAAGGTTTTCTGACTTGTGATTTCATAGCAGATTGAATGCAGAAACAGATATGTTTCCAAGTATCTTCTCAATAAGCCAGGTACTACCAAGATTAGATTTGCAAAAACATACAACAATGCCACTCTTCTCATTAATTATTTAATTTAGGGAAAATATGACTTCTTTCAATTTAAAAATTATGTTAATATGTAATTATTTAAATGACTTCACAAATAAACTTTTTTTAAATTCTCACAAGGGGATATGTTTATGGATCTTAGAGAGAGAAGAAGGGAGAGAGAAACATCAATTGGTTGCCTCCCTTATGCACCCTGACTGGAGATCAAACCGAAAACCTAGGTATGTGCTCTGACAAGAAATCAAACCCCCTACCTTTGGATGTACAGAATGACGTTCCAATGAACTTCTACAGCCACAAATAAACATTTTTAGAATTTCTCGTATATAGCCCACAAACACAAAAACTTTTGGGGTGCTAAATAATTTTATAATAATAAAGAGGTACTAAGACCAAAAAGTTTGAGAATTGTAGACACAGTAGGATATTTACTGTGTGCCATGTACTGTCCTAAGCACTTCATATGCATTAATGCATTTTATCCTCACATTGGCTTTAGCAGGTAGATAATTTTTATGTTGATTTTACAATGAGGAAACTGATTGCAGTATTTTAACTATTATAAATACAAAGGTTCTTAGACAAGAACAAACTGATATAATAGTTTTGTATATAGGTAAACTGAGATATGCAAAAAATAATTTTATATATGAGTAAACCGAGATATGCAATACTTCCTAAATGGGAGCTTTATAAAAATCATTAAATTAGTGTCTTTAAAGGTCTTATATAAAATTCTCATCTGTGATCAGTATCAAATCCATGTCACATGCCTCAAAGTAAAGACCCAAATAATAATAATTGTCTGATTCCACTCCTATCTCTGCCACTAGCATCTTTATGACATTGAGCCTGAATGAAGGTGTTGGTCTTTTAATACCCTTTCTAGTTATAACATTTTGTATGTGCCAAATCCCCATATCAGGTAGGCAGATAGATCTATACAGAATGTAAAAGAGTAATATTTATAATTCTTAAACATTTATTTGATTATAAAACTATAGTTGGAAGTGCTGGACTAAAAAAAATGATGACATCCATGAAGCAGAGCAGAATGTATGTAATGGCATAATTATCTAGCCATGCCATTCAGGATTATCCTTTTAGGGAGGAAATTTTATTTCTTCAGGAAAATATTTGATAAACTGCTTAGCCAGGAAGGCCCAAAAGCAAGGTTGAAGAAGACAAGTAATGAAGGCATAGCAAACTAAAATAAAATTCTAAGTCAGGGAGAACAGAAAAGAAGGACAGGGTTCTTAAGAGCATTGGGGAGTGGGTGAGAAATTTTCCACCATATCCCATGGGGTGAATAAGAAAGACTTATAAACAGCAATAAACTTTCAATGTTAATTGAATATACTGTTGTTAGTATTGTTTTCTTTTTTCTGCATTGTGTCTACTTTGTGATTTCCAAACCTTCAGCAAAATCTGCTACACACACAAATTCATGTGTGATGAACACTTTTTTCAGAAGAAAAGCTGAAATTCACATCTGAGCCAATAGCAACAGATAAACAGAGGAGCTATAGGAAATGAGATGCAGCCTGGTCATGTGACTAACTTGATTGGAGCATCATTCTGTGCACCAAAAGTTTGCGGGTTCTAATCCTGCTCAGGGCACATGCCAGGGTTACAGGTTCGATCCCCATTTGGGGTGTCTACAGGGGGCAGCTGATCAATGTTCCTCTCTCACAATGATGTTTCTCTCTCTCTTCCTCTCTCTAAGAATCAATGGAAACATATCCTCAGGTGAGGATTTAAAAAAAAGTGAGATGCAATGAGTTCGGGCAAAGTCTGAATGAAGTGACAGAACGTAAACTAGTATCTGCTGTGATATGCAAAATGCAAAACTGGACTCTGACTTTCTTGGACAACATAGGGAATTTGCTGGCTCACAAAACTAAAATGTACAGAGATGAGTAAGCCCGATCTAGACTACAGGTTTATAATGTCAATAGAGCTACATCTCTCCTCGAATATCTTGGCTGTGTTTCAACCTGAACTTGGTTTGCCTCTGATCGGCTTCCCTTATGTTAGCAAATGGCTACAGCAGCTTCAAGCCTTACACCTCACCACAGCCACACCATCCAGAACAAGAAAGAGACCATTTGTTTCAAATATTGCAACAAAAGTACAGAGATTCTCTTTGATTAGACCAGATTAGATTACATAGGGAGCCCTCAACTTCTATGGTCAATGGGCTAGGATACAGGATGGCTGAGCCTCAGCTGTGCGATCTGTTGCAGTAGTCTTCTCTAGGAGGCAAGAATCAGAAGCCCTGAAAACACGTGAATCTACAAACTGCAATCAGGGGTTTAAAAAAAAGAATTAATACTGAACAGAAAGAGGGACAATAAAAAAACAAGTCTACTACAACAAACTCTGAGAATTCACAAAAGTTTTGTGAATCCATGAAGGACACATGATAAGGAAGGCTTGCATCACTTTTACCCAAATTGCCAAAGAACTGGCTGAGCTCAGCTGACCTGATGGTTGTTCTGAGTTTTAAAAGACAACATTCATGAATACTTATTACAGTGCTTGGAATAACAGTACATTTTTACAAGTTGTAATTCCCTTCTACTTTCCTTCTTCTTTTCTTCTATAGAATGTACTTAATATAACTTGGAGTTTAAGCAACAGTGTTGAGTTTTGGAAACACGTTTTAAATGAGAAGATTTATAAGTTATAAAGCACATGAAAAATGGAATGCTACCTTGGTATAGAGAAATACCTAGGTATAGTTGTATTTATTGCAGCATACAGAAATTTGGGGCTGTCAGTATAAATAGAAATGATAAGGACATCAATAAAACACCACAAAATGCTTGTGTTGTTTCACATATCCCATTACTAAATGCATTCAAATATACAGATGCTGTTGGTGTGGACACTGAGGAGGCAGAATGGTGGGATTAATCGGATGCTGACAGCAAGAAAGAGTACAGTGAAAAGACAAATGAAAACTGATCTTTGGGCCCATTGTGAAGATGGTAATAAGATGGGAATGTAGCTTAAAACACAAAAATCACACTTAAAGGATGAATTACTCTAAATGCAACAAAACAAAACAATAAATTTTGTTAAACACCCATGATATTGGAAGTCATTTTTAGTTTTTTTTCTAGAAGCAGCAGTCAAACCCAAGCAGTCAAAAATTAGTATCTTAGTCTATTTTAATTGTATAGATTAAAGAATGTATGTTTACTAACCAGTAGATGACTCTAGACCTGCTCATGCTCAGTGTTCTTGTCCCCCACCCATCTCAGCCAATTACGCCCAGAGTCAAATCTAGATCCTCCCAACAACTGCAACCTGTATTATCTCAACTCCAAGCATCCCAGTCACCTATGACCCTCCATAAATCTAGAACTTAACACAATTCCATCATTCCTTTGACTCCACTGATACCCCAAACCACTGAACTTTATCCTCTTTGATGTTGCTTCCCTTTTTATCAGGTTTAAAAATCATGGATCATAATAATAGTCATTTACTTGTTAGAATGAAAGGATTAACAGCTGGCTCTGTGATCTTTCCTTTAGCCTTAGGGGCACCTGAAAATTTGGCTAGCATTTAAGTCCCTTCTGAAACTTTAACACAAGGAGTCATTAGTAGTCCACCTTATTCCAATCTGATGAATGAGAATTGGGTTGAGGACTAGGTATTAGACCAAACACTTGGGAGCAGTGAGTTGAGAACTTGCTCCTGAGGAGCTTTATGACCATCTGAATATAAAAGCTGGAGACTCTGAGCACATAGCTTTCCTGGGGCAGTGTTATCTTGAGTATGTACATCCCAAGTGCAGAATGATGGGGAAATCAGTAGTTCATTGAAGGGTCACAGATCTTTTCTGCGCCATCACTCTGTATCCTTTGTTGTCCATCTTTTTTTTCTTTCTTAAATCTAAGTAAACTTGGGACTTTTTGGAGTTCATTGTTTCTCATGGGTTGGATTGTCCATCTGAACCCAAGACACCCCCAACCGGCTAAGGCACTGAGCATAATCTTACCTTCTCTTCACCAGAGGGAAAACCCAGCCCACATTAAATCCAACACTTTCTCTACTCTGTTCCTACATCCAAGTGCAAGAATGTAGGAGGAGAAACACACAAAATCATGCCCACTGGTCTTATTGTAAGCCCATTTATCTGAGATGAGCCTTGGTGCTGGCTGCAATCCAATGCCATTCTCCTGATTCAATCACTTCCCATTTTCCAAATGCACAATTTTGTCATTTCTCCTCCCTCCTGAAATCTACAGCAATCCCATAGTTCTCCTTCTCAATGATGACGCTGCTTCTGTTTTCACCACAACCACAGGAACAGAGAACATCCACCTACTCCTGCCACCAAATCTGCCAATCTATGTATATTAGTACCAAATGCTCTCCCTTCCCTCATGATCTGAATAAAAAGAACACTGTGGCTTGTGCACAAGATCTTGTGCCACCTCAATTTCTCTAGGATTTTGTTCTTACAATTTTCCCCACTCTCTCCTGCAGCAGCAACATTTCTGTCTTTAGTAGAGTATGTCTATTAGCATAAAGAACATACTAGATTATCTTTTAAAGCACCTGTCACATGAACCTCCTTTAGCTCTTACCCCATTTCCTTGCTGTTTTATGGAAAAAGCCCTCAGAACAGTTGTCTCTAGTACTGTCTCTTCCCATTCCCAAGATAGATAAGAAAAATTGGCATTCTTATATTACTTTCTTATTAAAACTTCATGTAGAAAATCTAACAAAATCCATAAAAAAGCCACTTGAACTGATGAGGTTAGAGATTTTGCCAGATTCATGAGAAATATATAATAATTAATAGCTTTCTATAGACTAGTAATAAGCAATGAAAATTATAATTTAAAAATACAATTTACAGTAGCATAAAAATATAAAATTTTTAGTAATAAACCTGGCAAAAATGTAAAATAACTACACTAAAAAATATAAAACATTGCTGAGAGAAATTAAAAGAAATTTTAATAAATGACAGATACACTACATTTATGTGTTGGAAGGTTCAATATTCTTAATATGTCAATTCTTCCAAAATTGATCAATAGATTGTATATAATACCAACCAAAATCATAGTGTAGCAGGCTTTATTTTACAAATTGACAAACTGATTCTAAAAATAATATGAATGGCAAATTATCTGGACTAACCAAACAACTTTGAAAGAGAAGAGAAAGTTGGACTAATATTAGCTGACTTGGACATTGTAAAACTATAAGAATGAAGACAGTGCACTGGGGAATTGGCATCAAGACAAATAAATGAACCAATAGAAAAGAGTAGAGAGTCCAGAAATAGAGCCACATATATATGGACAACTGATTTTTTATTAAAATGAAAAAGCAATTCATTGTTGAAGAATTTCAATAAGAGGTGCTGGAGTAATTGGATAGCCCCACAGAGAAATATAAAAGAATTTGATCCATAGTTTACACAATACACAAAAAATTATCTCAAAATGGGTCAAGAGACCTAAATTTTAAACCTAAAATTATAAAATTTCTAGAAGAAAATATAGGATAAAAACATGTGTGTTCTTGAGCTGGGCAAATGTTTTTTAATATGATACCAAAAGCATAAAGGTGATCAAAATGATAAACTGGATTTCATTTAAATTATAAACTATTTTTCAAAAGACACTGTAAAGAGAGTATGCCCTGGCCAGGGTGGCACAGTTTATTGGATTGTTGTCCTGTAACCAAAAGTTTGCAGGTTTGATTACCAATCAGGGCACATGCCTGTATTGTGGGTTTGATCTCCTATCAAGATGCATACAAGAGGCAACTAATCAATATTTCTCTCTCACATTCATATTTCTTCCCCTCTCTCTCCCTCTCTTCCCCTGTCTCTAAAACCAATGAGCATGCTTGGGTGAGGATTAAAAAAAAGATACTGTAAAGAGAATGAAAAGCAAACCATAGAATTGGATAAAATATTTGCAAATCATATGTCTGATAAAGGACTTGTATCCAGAATGTATGGGTAACTTCAAAACTCAATACACTCAATAATAAAATGGGTAAAAGACTTTGAACAGACACTGGAACCAAAGAAGATCTACACATTACAAATAAATACATGAAAAGATGTCAATTATTCATTAGGAATATACAGACTGAAATTACAATGAGGTACTACTATACTCTTATTAGAATGGCTAAAACTAAAGAGTAACCACACAAGTATTAGCAAGAATGTGGAGGCACTGGAACTTTCCTACAGTGCTGGCAAGAATGTAAAATGGTATAATATAGGGAACCTGACCTCATGGTATGGCAAATGTAGCCCAGCCCCTGATTTGGAAAACCTATGGGGAGTGAGGCCAGCACACAGGAAGCCAAACCCACAGATTGATTTTCCTGTGGGGAATCAGGCCTGCATTGTACCTAGGCTGCTATGAGGAAGGCTTTTTGCTAAAACTCCCTCATCCTGAATTGAGGCAGCAAATGTTTACTGCATATCTTTAAAGTAACTTCCTAAAATCTATGCTAAACCTCCCAAGAACAAGTGTAACCAGTTCAACCACTTTTTCCTTTGCATTTGCAAATATCCTTTTTCTTTGTAGTAATTAGCAACTTCCTCCCCTTTGTTATCTGTAAAAGGTAGCCACCTAAAGCAAACCTGTGCATAGTAAATGAGGACCATACTCAATGTAATGTGCCCAGAAAAGCAATAAAAGCTTGTCCAGGCAGGGGTTGGGGCACTCTCTCACTCAGACAGTGGCCCATGCCATCCCTTTTTCTCCATAGGACTTCTGTAGTTGGTGTGAATTTGTTTGTTGCAGCCACAACACGGAACCCTCAGGCCAGGGTCCAAACTGTCTGTTCAACAGTTTTAGTATCTTAAAAAGTTAAATGGATATGTATCATGGGATGCAGCAATTCCACTCCTAGGTGTTTACCCATGAAAAATGAAAGCATATGTCCATTCAAGGACTTGTACATGAATGTTCATAGCACCTTTACTTGTAGTAGCCAAAACTGAAAACAACTCAAATTTCCATCAATAGATGAATGGATAAGTTGTGTATATTCATACAATGGAATACTACCCAGCGATAAAAATCAAATGAATTTTGTTCACATGCATGACAACGTGAATAAATCTCAAAATAGTTACTCAGACTAAAAGAAGTCAGACAAAAAATGTACATTCTGTATTATTTCATTCATATAAAATTCTAGAAAATGCAAACTAATATATAGCAACAGAAAGCAAATTAGGATATAATTGATAGCTACAATTGAGCCATATTTAAAATGTACTACCTGAAAGTTTTTTTTTTGTAGAGAATGCTTATTCATTTTTTATTTTTTATTTGAAATGTTTATTTGGTCTGCTCTTTATTTTTTTTTTATTTTTTAAATTTTAATGTTATTCTATTTCACTTATCTCAATTTTCCCCCTGTAGCTCTCCCTTGCCCCGCCTACTCCCTTCTCCCCCACTGTCAGTCTGCACTTTGTTGTCTATGCCCATGGGTCCTTTATACATGTTCCTGACTAGACCCTTCCCCTTCTCTTCCCTGTTACCCCCTCCCCTCTCTCCTCTGGTCACTGTCAGTCTGTTCCATGCCTCTGGTTTTATTTTTCTCATTTGTTTATTTTGTTGTTTAGGTTTCACTTACAGGTGAGATCAATGGTATTTGTCTTTCATCACCTGGATTGCTTCACTAGCATAATGCTTTCCAGTTCCATCCATGCTGTCGTAAAGGGTAGGCGTTCCTTCTTTCTTTCTGCTGCATAGAATTCCATTGTGTAAATGTACCACAGTTTTTTGATCCACTTACTTAGTGATGGGCACTTAGGTTGCTTCCAACACTTGCGATTGTAAATTGTGCTGCAATGAACATTGGGGTGCATAGGTTCTTTTGAATTGGTGTTTCAGGATTCTTAGGGTATAATCCCAGCAGTGGAATCCCTGGATGAAAAAGAAGTTCCATTTTTAGCTTTCTGAGGAAACACCATACTGCTTTCCACAGCAGCTGCACCAGTGTGCATTTCCAACAGTGTACTAGTGTTCCCTTTTCTCCACAATCTCGCTGGTACTCATTGTTTGTTGGTTTGTTAATGATGGCCATTTTGACCATGTGAGGTGGTATCATGGTTTTAATTTGTATCTCTCTGATGGTTAGTGATACTGAGCATCCTTTCATATATCACTGGGCCCTCCGTATGACCTCTTTGGAGAAGTGTCTGTTCAGATCCTTTGCCCATTTTTTTAATTGGATTATTTGACTTTCTGTTGTTGAGTCTTTTGAGTTCTTCATATATTTTGGAGATCAAATCCTTGTCCAAGGTATCATTGGCAAATATGTTTCCCACGAGGTTGGTTAAATTTTCGTTTTGCTGGTGTTTTCTTTAGCTGTGCAGAAGCTTTTTACTTTGGTGTAGTCCCATTTGTTTATTCTTTTCTTTCTATTCCTTGTCCTAGGAGACATATCAATGAAAATATTGCTGTAGGGGATATCTGAGATTTTCTTGCCTATGTTCTCCATTAGGAGAACGCCTTTTATGGTGTCATGACTTATATTTAAGTCTTTTACCCACCTTGAATTTATTTTTGTGTATGGTGTAAGTTGGTAGTCTAGTTTCATATTTCGGCATGTATCTGTCCAGATCTCCAAACATCATTTGTTGGAGAGGCTATTTTTACTCCATTTTATGCTTCTGCCCCTTTGTCAAATATTAATTGACCATAGACACATGGTGTATTCTGTTCCATTGATCTATGTGTTTGTTTTTATGCCAATACTGGACTGTTTCAATTACAGTGGCCTTGTAATATAGTTTGATATCAGGTATTATGATCCTGTCTACTTTGTTCATCTTTCTCAAAATTGCTAACACTATTCAGCAATTCAGTGTCATTTTTGGTTCCATATAAATATTTGAAATATTTTTCTAGATCTGTGAAATATATGATTGGTATTTTAATAGGGATTGCATTGAATCCATAGATTGGTTTGGGTAGTATGGCCATTTTAATGATATTAATTCTTCTAATCCATGAACACTGTATATGCTTCCATTTATTTATGTCTTCCTTAATTTTTTTCTTCAGTGTTCTGTACTTTTCTAAGTACAGTTGTTTTACTTCCTTGGTGAAGTTTATTTCTAGATATTTCATTTTTCTTGTTGCTATAGTAAATGGGATTTTTTTTCTGGTTTCTGTTTCTGATAATTTACTGTTAGTGTATAAGAATGCCTTCAATTTCTGAATATTGACTTTGTATCTTGCTATTTTGCCAAATTCACTTATTAGGTGGAGTACTTTTTTGTTGGCGTTTATAGGGCTTTTATGTACACTATCATGTCATCTGCAAATAATGACAGTTTTACTTCCTTCTTTCCAGTTTGGACGCCTTTTATTTCTTTTTCTTGTCTGATCGCTATGGCTAAAACTTCCAGTACTATATTGAATAGAAGTGGTGAAAGTAGACAGCCTTGTCTTATTCCTGATCTTAGGAAAAAAGCTTTCAGTTTTTGCCTGTTCAGTATGATTTCAGCTATAGGTTTTGCATATCTGGCCTTTATTATGTTGAAGTATGTTCCCTCCATTCCCACTATACTGAGTGTTTTTATCATAAAAGGGTTC
This sequence comes from Trachops cirrhosus, assembly GCA_028533065.1. NCBI lineage: Eukaryota > Metazoa > Chordata > Mammalia > Chiroptera > Phyllostomidae > Trachops > Trachops cirrhosus. The sequence goes on along the minus strand of CM052549.1, from coordinate 47,238,751 downwards.
TGTACTTTATCAAATGTTTTTTTTGTATCTATTGATATGATCATGTATTTTTGTATTTCATTTTGTTCATATGGTATATTTCATATATTGATTTATAAATATCATACCACCCTTGCATCTCTGGGATGAATCCCACTGGATCATAGTATATGATCTTTTAAATGTATTGCTGCATCTGGTTTGCCAATATTTTGTTGAGGATTTTAACATTTATGTTCATCAACAATATTGGCCTGTAGTTTCTTTCTTTGTTGTGTCTTTACATGATTTTGGAATTAGTATAATACTTGCCTCAGAAAAAAAGTTTGAAAGGCTTCCCTCTTCTTGGATTTTTTGGAATAGTTTGAGGATAGAGGTTAGCTCTTTCCTAAATGTTTGGTAAAATTTGCCTGTGAAGCTGTCCAGCACAGGGCTTTTGTGGTCCAGGAGCTTTTTGATTACTGCTTCATTTTGTATTGTTATCAGTCTATTCAGGTTTTCTACTTCTTAATTCAGTTTTGGAAAATTATATGGTTCTGGAAATTTGTCCATTTCACCCAGGTTGTCAAATATCTTGGCCTATAATTGTTCACAGTAGTTTTTGACAATCCTTTGTATTTCTGTGGTGTTGGTCATAATTCCTCCTCTTTAATTTCTGATTTTATATATTTGGTCTTCTGTCTTTATTTTTTGATAAATCTGGTTAAAGGCTTGTCAATTTTATTTATCTTTCAGAAAAACTAGTCCTGGATTTATTGATCCTTTGGATTGTTCTTTTAGTCTCTATGTCATTTAATTCTGCTCTGATCTGATTATTTTTCTCCTTCTACTTGCTCTGGTCTTTGTTGTTGTTCTTCCAGTTCTTATAGATATAGGTTTAGGTTGTTTATTTGAAATTTTTTCCATCTTTTTTAGGTAGACCTGACTTTCAATGAACTTCTTTCTTAGGACTGCCTTTGTTGTGTCCCACAGGTTTTGGGCGGTCATGTGTTCATTTTCATTTTTTTCCAAAAACTTTTTGATTTCTTTCTTGATCTTATTGTTAACCCATTCATTATTTAATAGCATGTTATTCAGTCTCCATGAATTTTAATGTTTTTGAGCTTTTTCCTTGAGGCTGGTTTCTAGTTTCCAGCCATTGTGATCCAAGAAAGTGTTTAATATGATTTCAACTTTGTTGAATTTGTTGAGGCTTGGCTTCTGTCCTACCAGGTGGTCTATCTTTGAAAATGTTTCATGTGCATTTGAAAAGAATGGATATTTTGCTTCTTTGGGGTGAAAGGTTCTGTATATATCAATTAAGTCCATTTGATGTAGAATGTTGTTCAATGACACAATATACTTTTGATTCTTTGCTTGAAAGATGTCTCCATTGTTGACAATGGAGTGTTAACATCCCCTACTCTGAGTGTGTTCCTATCAATATATTTTTTGAAGTCCTCCAAGATTTTCCTTATACATTTGGGTGCTCCTCTGTTGGGTGCATATGTGTTACAAGTGTTACATCATATTGATAGCTTATTCCCTCAAGTATTATGAAGTGCCCTCCTTGTCTTTTTTTATGACCTTTGTATTGAAATTTACTTTGTTTGATATAAGTATTGATACCCCAGCTTATTTTTTTTTTGGTCTATTTGCTTGGAATACTTTTTTCTATCCCTTCACTTTCAGCCTGTAGATCTTTTTGCTATATGCAGGTCATGTTTTCTTATCCATTCAGCTACCCTGTATCCTTTGATTGGAGCATTTAATCCATTTACATTTAAGATTATTTATGATAGGTACTTATTCATTGCCATTTTTCTCTTTGTACCTGTGTTCCTCTCTCTGTCTTTCATCATCTCCTTAAAGCAGTCCCTTTAACATCTCTTGCAATGCTGGTTTGGTGGAGATGTATTCTTTTAGCCTTCCTTGCTGGGAAACTCCATTTTTTGCCTTCCATTTTATTTCTCTCTCTCTCTTTCTCTTTTTTATCATTGTTCAAGTACAGTTGTCTCCATTTTCCCCCACCACTCCTACCACCTCAGCCATCTGCACCTCCCACCTTTGTTCCTACCTGCCCCTTTGGCTTTATCCATGTGTCCTTTATACATGTTCCTTGATGACCCTTCCCCTTTTCCTTCATTATCCACTCACACCTCACCTCTGGTTACTGTCAACTTGTTCTTTATTTCAATGTCTCTGGTTATATTTTGCTTGCTTGTTTGTTTTGTTGATTAGGTTTCATTTATAGGTGAGTTCATATGGTATTTGTCTTTCACTGACTAGCTTATTTCACTTAGCATAATGCTTTCTAGATCCATCCATGCTGTCATGAAGGGTAGTAGCTCCTTCTTTCTTTCTTCTCCATAGTATTCCATTGTGTAAATGTACCATAATTTTTTGATCCACTCTTTTACTGATGGGCTGTTGGTTACTTCTAGTACTTGGCTATTGTAAATTGTGCTGCAATTAACATTGGGGTACATAGGTTCTTTTGAATTGGTGTGTCGGGATTCACAGGGAATAATCCCAGCAGTGGAATTGTTAGGTCAAAAAGCAGTTCATTTTTAGCTTTCTGAGGAGATTCCATACTATTTTCCACAGTGGCTACATGCATTTGCATCAACAATGCACTAGGGTTCCCTTTTCTCCACAACCTCGCTGGCACTTGTTTGTTGATTTGGTTATGATTGGCCATTCTGACTGGTGAGAAGTAGTATTTCATTATGGTTTTAATTTCCTTTCATTTGGCAGTTGTTTCTTTGTCTTCCTATTATTTGTGATACTCATCTTGTTTGCCTCTGCTTCTTAAATTGATCTGTTTTGACTCCCTGAGTTTGTGGTGTGAACTTCTATGGTAAGAGACCTATGAGATTCAGTGGAGTAGTCTCCTTGATCTCCTGAACCTGATGCTCTTGGGATGCCCTTTATGCTGTTTATGTTGCCTCTCTGGATGTCTTTGGGTTTCCATTGTTGTTGGGTCATCCTTTGGCGGGTCCTTCCCTCCAGCTGGTTGACTGAGGGTCACTCCACCCACCACATCTTGTATGCTATTGTGCAGGTGCTACCAGAATGAAACCACAAAGCCCAGGGAAAAAACCCACATGCATAAGAACACCCCCCTTCCGTAATCCCACTATCAACAACAAATGAGCCAGTATTAATAAGAGTATAAAGAGATTAAGACTATTATAAGAAAGGAGAGAAATGAACTATAGTAAAATCTAGTAACTTAATATACACAAACTTGATGGACAAGAAATGAATGTTAAAAAGCTATGAAGGAAATAAAATATTGCTAATGATGAAGACCACAGTGGATTATTGTCTGGGTAGCCTCTAGTATTTACCAGTGTTTTTCCTTTCTGGGTCCACCTCTGGTGAGGTCAGATGTTGACCCCTTCAGACTTTAGGCAGCCTGCTCCAAGCCTGCCAGGGATCTACTTTCTGTGGCTGTCTCCTTCAGTTGTTAATCTAGTCACAATCAGTAGTCAGGCTTAAGCACCACAGAGTTGGGGCAGAGTCCCTCTTGGGGGTAAGGCTGTTGTTTTCCCCCAGGCTGCAGCCACTCATAGGGGAGTGGTCTGCCTGAGCAGGATTGCTGCTGCCATATGGGGAATACTCAGCACTGGTATCTTGGTAGCTGAGTTACCAGCTCTCTCCCAAAAAGCTTCCATCCCCAGACTCTCCTCAGACATCTCTAACCCACTTTGCATACCTTTGCTGGAGGCCAGGTAAGTGGCTTCAAATGAAAATTTGTACATTGGCCCTTTAAACAGCTCTTTGTGTCTCCCGCTGTCTGTCTCTGGCAGAGAGCAACCCTGCCGCTTTTCACCACTGGTTGTTATCTGTGTGTTTTTTGGGCTCTGGTGCTCTAGGCTGGAAATCCCAGCTTAGGGTTTAGACCCCACACTTGTCAGGGGGATCCAACCAGTTGCTTAATTATTCCTCTGGCACTGCCGCTTGTGGGTGCCCAGCCAACATTCTCTAGTATCCACTGCACTCCTTACTAGTCAGTTAGAGCTGAAGCTGATTCTTCTGTCTGTCCACGGTTATAAGGCTTCTCTCTCACTATTGTTCAGTTGTTTGTTCAGGGTGATTTCTCTACAATTTAGTTGTAATCCCAGATTGGTACTGGGAGGAAGTTAGTGTGGCTTCTGTTTACTCCTCCACCATCTTGCCTCTCTCTTGCCTTCCATTTTAAATTACAGCCTTGCTGGGTAAAGCAGTCTTGGTTGCAGACCTTTGTTTTTTGTTACTTGGAATATTTCTTGCTATTCCCTTCTGGCTTGTCATGTTTCTTTTGAGAGATCTGCTGATAGCCTTATATGAGCTCCTTCATATGTTACTAGCTGTTTCTCTCTTACTGCCTTTAAGACTCTCTTCATCTTTGAATTTTGCCATTTTAATTTTGATGTGTCTTGCAGTGGTAACTTTGGGTTCGTCTTGATTGGCACTCTCTGTACTTCCTGGACCTGCATGAATTCTTCTCTCATCGAGTTAACGAAGTATTTTGTCATTACTTTTTCAAATACATTTTCTATTCCTTGCTTCTCTTCTTCTCCTTCTGGTATCCCTACTATGCAGATACTATTACATTTCATAGTGTCCTATAGCTCCCTTTAGCCCTCTTCATTCTTACTCAGTCTTTTGTTTGTTTTATTGCTCTGTCTGGGAATTGTTTTCTACCTTGTCCTACAGCTCACTGATTTGATCTTGTGCTTCATCAAACCTACTTTTAATTCCTTCTACTGTGTTCTTCATTTCAGATATTGTGTTTTTCATTTCCTCTGGGTCTTATTGATAGTTTCTGTGTCATTTTTCATACTGGTATAGTTTCCAGTAAGTTCCTTGGAGCTTCCTTGGAGCTCTTTGTAGTTCTCACTGAGCTCCGTGAGCATCCTTATAACCATTATTTTTAACTCAGTGTTTGATAGTTTGTTTGTCTCCATTTCATTTAACAGTCTTTCTGGGGATTCCTTCTTTCCTTTCAATTAGGGTTGGTTTCTTTTTCTCCACATTTTAGGTGACTCTCCTTGTTTTTATTTTTGTTTTGTTTTGGCATATTAGATTGATCTGCTTTGACTCCCTGTCTTTGTGGTGTGACCTTCTATGTTAGGAGACCTGTGGGATTCAGTGGTGTGGTCTCCTTGATCTCCTGAGCTTGATGATCTTGTCATGCCCTTTGTGCCATTTATATGTTCCTTCTGGTTGTGATTGGGTTTGTTTGTTGTTGGGTCATTCTTTGGTGGGTCCATCTTTCTGGCTGACTGAGTCACTGTGCCCACCACATCTTATATGCTGTTGTACAGGTGCTTCCAGAACAACACCAAACAGCGCAGGAAAGAAACCCACATGCACAAAAATAACCCCCACCTACAACCACACTATCAACAACAAATGAGCCAACATTAATAAATGTGTAAAGAGATTAAGAATAGTATTAGAAAAGAAAAATGAATATGAGAAGACTAACTGAAAGAAAAGTGATTTTTGTGAGGGTAGAAGAAGGAGCAATAATAAGAGTAGGGATTAAAAACAAGGAGAAGAGAGGCAGACAATAAAACTTACATCATAAATAAAAAATGGAGACAGGTAGCAGGAATGGAATAAGAGAAAGGAAGCATGTAGTATTAGGTTTAAACAGAAGTTTAAAATATGTATATATAATAGGGACCAAGTTGGAGAAAAAGATCCACCAGAGCAATATCAACAACAAATGAGCTAAGATTAATATAGGTGGGCTGGGGATAAGAGGAAGGAAAGAAAGAAGGATGGAAGGAAGGAAGGAAGGAAGGAAGGAAGGAAGGAAGGAAAGAAAGAGAAAGAGAGAAAGAGAGAAAGAAAGAAAGAGAGAAAGAAAGAGAAAGAGAGAGAAAGAAAGAAAGAGAGAAAGAAAGAAAGAGAGAGAGAAAAGAAGCTTAAGAGATGTCTAGAAGGAAAAGAGGTAATTTTGAGATAATAGAAGGAGAAAGAACACTAAAAGTGGGGAATTAAAACCAGGCTAAGGCAGGGAAAAATGAAGATTTAAACCTAAAAAAAAAAAGGCAGGAGGAAGGCAAAATGGAGCAGGAGAGGGGAACAGTAAAATTTGAGATTTTATAACAGGGTACAGCCAAGCAGGGGGCCCAAATGGGGGTTTGTAATGGGGTCCAGAACTCAGGGTGTCCAGGAAACACTGTGTGTGTGTGTGTGTGTATGATATACTCATCCCCCCAAGTCTGAGCTGGGGGATGGGACACATGGAGCAGGGCCATTGACAGTTGTTTTGAATAGCAACAGTTTTACAGATAACCTCTAGAATGGTCATTTAACATATCTATAAACTTTAGCTGGTTTCATAGATATGTTAAATAGCTATGGCCATGCTTTGAGTCAGGGAGATGGGAGTGACTTCAACTCATGTTGTAACTGGGAGGCAACTCCCTCTGGGTACAGCTCCTGTGTAAAAAGCTTGCAGACCATGGGACCATGCCTGCCCAGACTTAACTATGGCAACCCAGTAAAGCTGGAAGAAATACGGGAATGCTGGCAGGTGTAACTCATTGTGAGGAGAGTTGGAAAGGGGGCTGCAGAGGAAGATTGGCGCTGGGCTTTAAACCAAGGTCTGGCAGCCATGCAGGGCTTTTTGGGACCACTTGGCTTTGGCAAAAGTTGGGAAGCAGGAGAGACTTTGCCTGGAAGAAAAGGGATGAAAGGATTCTTGCTGGTGGGCCATGAGAAGGTGCCACATAGTTTTGGATTAACTGGAGATTGTGGTGGTGACACAGCTGATGGTGCCGGAACTGAGGGTCTACCTGAACCACGGACTTCTACTCCTTTTCCTGAAATACAGTACCCTGGACTGGGCAAAGGGGAGAAGGGAGGACTTTGTATTTGTGGGTATTCTAAAGGACTTTAGTATTTTTAATGAAGACATCAAGTCATTACTCTTAGTCTGTATAACTTTTTAAATAAATAATCCCTTTCCTTTTCATCAATCTCTGACATTGAGAGACATCTTTCCCTGGCAGTGGGCAAGGAAAACCTAATACTGGGAGGGGGACCCCCAGATCACAAGAATGGGTCCATTAGGTAATAGTATATCATTCTCCCCCCACCCCGGGTCTGTTCTGTAACAATTTGAGATACAAAATAGTGACAATCTAGAAATAAAATTGAAGAAATGCAACAACTACCACCTTATCCACAACTAATGAGCAAAGATTGATAAAGGTGGGGTATTGATAAATAAGGGTATTTTAAGAACAGAAAAAGAATGTGAGATGCCTCATGGCAAGAAAAATCGTTTTGAGAGCCTGGTGGGGAGAGAAATAGTAAGAGTGTGAAATAGAAACAAGTTGTAGGAAGAGAGAAAAGAGAATTTAAAACAAAACTATGAAAAGGAAGGAAAAAGGCAAAATGGAGTGAGAGAAGGGAGGAGCAAAATATGAGATTTGGAATAAACTGTAATATAAAATCTGGTGACATATTTGGCAGAAACTCAAAGGATAAGAAATGAATGTTAAAAAGCTATGCAGGAGAGAAAATAACACCAATCATGAAGAGACTGTGGTGGAATTCATCTCAGTAGAATCTAGTGTTTACCACTGTCTTCTCTTTCTGAATTCACCCCTATTGGTGTCCGATGGTGTCCCAGTCTAGCTCTAGTTAGCCTTTTCAAGACTACATGTGATCCATAGTCTGTGGCTATCTCTTTCAGGTTTGGCTGGACCCCACTGTTCTGCCTTGCTGTCTTTCCATCAGCTGTGGACCCAGCAGTGGTTCATTTAATGATCCAAAAGGACTCCCAGTGCCTTCCCCATCTGCCTTCACGGGGGAGCCTCTGGTGATTGGTGGGTGGGAACTCTGGGTCATCCTGGGGGGCATTATTCAGTCTTCAGGGAACATGGTGGGAGAGTTTCCCCATCCCCTTGCCACATGTCTTGTTCTGTCCCAGATTCTTTCCAATAATGTATGGTTTCTGGTGAATCAGCTGACTGTTTCCTGTGAGGGGCTAATCTGTGTAAAAGGGGCAGCTCTTTCCTGTTTGCCCAGGCAACAGCTCTGTCTAGACACCTAGACTGGGTGGGGCCCTGAACACCCCAGGATGCATCTGTCTCTATTCTCTGTGCTCTGCTAGGTTTAGTGAATCAGAACCCAAGGAACAGTACAGCTCTTAATGTCTGGTGAAGGGCCCTTTCAGAACTTTTTCTTCTTTTCCCTTTGGAAATGTACCCAGCAGGAGACTCCTGATCTGCCTAGCCTATAATCTTGTAGGTGGGGGTTGGGCTCACCTGACTGTGATGGGATTTGGCTGATTAATGCAAATCTCAGGTGTTAACTCCTGCCTTTCAGCCCCCAGCCTCTCACTCACTTGCAAGGGGTTCAGGCTCAAATTCTCCACTCTGAACAGCCCCTGGGCCACCAGGGGTGCTGGCTCGGGTCCTATGTCCCTTCAGTGTGACTCTACCCCTCTGAGTTCTTGGTTAGTAGAGCTGCTGCACCTGAGAGCACGCACATGTGAGCCCCTGGTCCTTGCCAAGTCTTAGGTCTTGCCTCAGCTCCCCTTTTAAAAAAGAGTTTCTAAGTTTACCTGTTCTCCTGCACTCCCCTTCAAAAAACAAAAATCACAGAGTCTCTCACAGTCAGCGCTGTCCATTGCCTTTCAGAGCCTGTGACAGTTTTAGATAAACTTTCTCTCTGCATCCTTCACAAATAACGTTCGGAAGAGCCATGTGGTGATGTTATAACACAGGGCGATGGAAGAGCTGATTCTGCTTCCTCCAGAGATCTTCAACCTCCAGCAGGCTTGTTCCCACTTCACTGTTTCTGGAGCCCACAACTGTCCCACTGTCTCTCTGAAGCCCAATCAGCAGCTGCCTGGATTCTAAGCAGCCTTAGGTGATCTTGGAGAGCCCTGGGCACCCTGCAAATAGGCAGGCTATTGCCCACTCCTGCACAGTCCTTGCACTCTCATCTGCATATTTGCTCACTCACACACACTCTCAGTCACTTTCTGGTGGTGTCTCAAGTCAACTGCTGTGTGTTTTGACTGCCTAACACATCTGGGTCTGGGACCAAGTAGATGGAGTTTCTCTGCCACCATCTTGGATTTTTGACATACATATGGGACGGGGGCCAGGAAGAAATTAAAAGAGCTGCGAGAAAACATTTGGGGGCAATGGATATGTGTAACTACCATCCAACCTCAAGAATCATCCACACTGTTAGACCTTTTTTAGTACTTCCTCTCTGCTTTCTTGGCTACTATATTCTGAAGCAAATTGAACAGGTCATGTTTTTTTACCCCTAAACATTTTAATGTGAATTTCAAAAAAAAAATAAAGGATACTTTTTTACATAACCACAGGCCATTAAAAATAAATTTTTACTATTACTATTAGTCAATTTTTCATATATTAATAATCAGTCTTTTAATATTCACTGCATATTCAAACTCTCAAAATTGATACATTGTCAAAAATGTCTTATTGCTGTTGGCTTGGTTGAATTAATATTAAAATATTTATTGTGTTTTTTGTATCTCTTTAAGTTTCTCATGAAACTTTTACCACAAAATATCTCCTCTTTATTTTGTTTCTTATACTTTAAATTTTTAAGATATTGTGTTCCATGTTCTGGATTTTGCTAATTGTTTTTTCTAATATGATTTAACTTGTTTCTCTGTCTCTTATATTTCCAGCAGACTGAGAATTACATCTATAGACTTGCTTACATTCAGGTACAAATTTCATCATTGATGGTGCTGTAGTTTCACATTACATTCTATTAGGAGACACCTAAAATCTGGTTGTCTCACTTTTGAGGATACTAACTTCAAGGTTCAGGTACTAAAATCCTGTTCCCTTTATTGTAAAAATTTCCACTGACATTTCATCCAACAGTTTTATGATCCATTGATGACTATTGTCTGAAGTTGTTATCCTTTAGATGTTGCAAAATGGTAATTTTTCTAATGTTGTGATTTCTTCTGATGTGTTAGCAGTTTTTGTACAAAAAGCTTGCTCTCATCCACAGAATATATGTGGTTTCTCTGAAGCACACTTCATACTGCTAAGACAGGGCACATGTTCAGTTTTCTTCCTTTCATTATCAATTTTCAGAGTGAGTGTATGCCCTAGCAACCTCCAATACCATACAATGAGTTATGTTTTATTTTTAAATATCACTAGTAACTCAAGTTTTTTTATATTTTCAGTAAGTTTTAAACAAGTGCAATCATTACACTCATTGATGCTCCAATTGTCACATCTTTTGCTATGAAAACCCATCAAGCTTTGACATGATTCCATCAGCCTTTAATAGCTTCTTTGTTTTTTGTGCAGACAAGATACTCCATAACCTTCCTATACATTTCCTATATGAGTTATAGGTTTGTTTTAGAGAAGAGTGGTATTTAGACCCAACGATTATGCAATGTTTAAGAGATAAAAATTTTATTTTTTAAAGTATATTTTATTGATTATGCTATTACAGTTTTCCCAATTTCTTCCCCATCCCCCCTCCACCCTGTAATCCCCAAACCTCCAGCATCCCCCTACCCTTAGTTCATGTCTATGGATTGTATATATAAGTTCTTTGAGTTCTCTGTTTCCTATACCATTTTTGACTTCTCCCCATCTATTTAATACCTACCAATTATGGTTCTTATTCCCTATACCTTTTCCCCCCATTCCTCCCTTCCCCCTACCCACTGAAAACCCTCCATGTGATGTCCATTTCTCTGATTCTGTTCCTGTTCTAGTTGTTTCCTTAGTTTTTGTTTTCATTGCTTTTCTTTCTTTTATTTTTTTAGGTTCATTTGTTGATAGTTGTGAGTTTCTTGTCGTTTTACTGTTCATATTTTTTATCTCCCTATTCTTAGAGAAGTCCCTTTAACATTTCATATAATAATGGCTTGGTGATGATGAACTCCTTTAACCTGACCTTATCTGGAAAGCATTATATCTGCCCTTCCATTCTAAATGATAGCTTTGCTGGATAGAGTATTCTTGGATGTAGATCCTTGCCTTTCATGACTTCAAATACTTCTTTCCAGCCCCTTGTTGCCTGTAAGGATTCTTTTGAGAAATCAGCTGATAGTTTCAGCCAAGATGGAGGCATAGGTATAAATCATTTGCTTCCTCAAATGACCAATCTAAAATCAATAAACAACCAAAAGTTCCAGAAAATCAAACTGCATGGAACTCCAACAACCACAGAATTAAAGAAACAGTCAAATAGAACAACCAGACTGGTAAGGTGGCAGACAGAGAGAAACCATGGTGAGGCATCAGACCAGGCAGGTGGGGCTGGCTGTGGCTAGGGGCTGGCTGCATTGGCAAGGCTGACTTAAGGGGATACTGAGACTCAGAGCTGGATGTGGACTACAATTGTCTTGGTGGGAGAAACTCCAAGTCTCACACGAGAGTTCATTGAAAAGTGGATAGAGATGAGCAAGCAAGCTGCATTGTTCCCTTTCTGGCCCCTACCCTATAGGCAGCTCCACAGCACAGCAAGGAGGGTTGCCCTGCCCTGGTGAATACCTAAGGCCCTGCTCTCTTACAACTTAACAGGTGCCCTGAACAAAGAAATAGGGGCAAAATGACAGAACAGAGCAAAACCTCAGAAAGAGAATGAAGTGATAGGAGATAGCCAGCCTATCTGTTGGAGAATTTAAAGCCCTGGTAATCAAAATGCTTACAGAACTGATTGAGCTTGGTTGAAAAATGAAAGAACAAATGAAAGATACCTGAAATGAAATAAAGCAAAATGTTCAGGGAACCAACAATGACAGGATGGAAACCAGGACTCAAATCAACAATTTGGAACAAAAGGAAGAGCTAAACATCCAACTGGAACAGAATGAAGAAATAAGAATTCATAAAAATGAAGAGACTTTTGAACCTCTTTGACAACTTGAAACATTCCAATATCTGAATTATAGGGGTGCCAGGAGGAGAAGAACAACAGCAAGAAATTGAAAACTTATTTGAGCAAATAATGAAGGAAAACTTCCCCATTCTGGCAAAGGAAATAGACTTCTGGGAAGTCCAGGAAGCCCAGAGAGTCTCAAAGAAGTTGGACCCAAAGAGGAACACACAGAGGCACATCATCATTAAGTTGATTAATCCAAGATTAAAGACAAAGAGAGAATCTTAAAAGCAGCAAGAGGAAAGGAAAGAGTTACCTACAAAGGAGTACCCATAAGGCTGTCAGCTGATTTCTCAAAAGAGATAAAAAATTTAGAAAAATTAGTGACAGAAAAATTATGAATTCACACTGATATTTCCAATTCAAAATTTAAAATTAGAGATTTTTTTACCTCATTTATTTTATACTTCTATCTCTTGCCTCTGTTTCTCTTACAATAAATAATTATGGTTCAAAATTACATTAACATAAATATATGCTTATTTAACTTAGGGTATAAAATAGTTCATAAAATAAAACATATTCTTGGTCATTCCTTATCTATCTGCTTATTTTTCAGAAATAAAACAAGTTACTTTGATGAACAAATTCGGTGTTTCATTTCTGGGAAGTTTAAATTTATTATATCTTTGAGTATTTTTGCCCCATTTATTACTAATTATGTCTGTGATTGGCAGTCAACATTTTTATAATTTATTATTGTATAACTTTGCAGGATATTTGCATGGGTTCTACACTGATTTATATAGTTTTTGGTTTGTTCATGTTGGGATGGGGCCAGTTCTGTTTACACCTATGATTTTGCCAAGAATATTAATGGCTGGGTCTTGCTCAATTCCTATCCTTGTTTACTTACATGTTGATTAAATCACAGGTGACAAACACAAGGCCCACAGGCCGAATCCATCCTTCCACCTTGTGTTATCCGGCCTGGCACCTTGTTTCTACCCAGTGGCAGTGTTGAGCTCTCACTTAACTGTTAAGGAGTGGTTACATTTATACAGTTCTAAAATTACATTTGGCCCTTTGAAGGCAACTGTGAGGATGAGGTGGCCCCTGGTGAAAATGAGTTTGATACCTCTGGATTAAATCTTTCCCTTTTAAAACTAGTGATGTGGGAGATGGATGTTGATGGTTTAGGAAGGGAGTTGGGAAGAAGAATACCCATAATCCAGGAACATTGTCCCCCTTTTATTCCAAATCCCTCCATTTGGAATATCTGGACCCATTGTATTTTTTCTAATACAGTTTTCTTTGCTCAGTAGATTATTTTCAGTAGCTATAAAGTTGGCTGTAGGCTTACTGTTTCCTTAATCTCAAGTTCTTCTGTTTGCCACCACTCTCTCAAGAAGTTCATTAAGTAATTGAAAATAAAAATACTACATGGCCTCTTAACATCTTCCTGCTGTCAGATAGAGATGGTCTCCAAGGTGGATGTTTTCTATTCATTCCCTAGTAAATTGTTCCTGGAATGTGGTTGGTGGGCTTAATCTTCTATTTGGGATCTTTTTCAACTCTAAATTTTTTCTTGTATAAATCTAATGTATTTTATTTTTTGTCAATATGCTTTATTTTGTGCTGGAGGGTAACTATAACTCTTTGATTAATTCTTAATTTTTGTCTCTCACCTTGATATCTCTTTATTAGAAGCTTCATGATTTTTTAAAGTATATTAAATTCAGGTTGTCATTACATTTGATCTAAAGTTAAGGGATAACATTAGGGTAATGCCTACAGTATTTCTGTATTCAGTAAATGTATTGTTTTTCAGTGGGAACAACAGAGAAAAATTTCCAGACGTGGAGAGTTTCTGGATGTATTTCATTAGTATACTCTTGGCCAAAAAAAAAATGACCCAAAGAAACAATAATAAACAACCTAATTTAAAAATCAGCCAAAGGCTTTAACAGACACCTCACCAAAGAAGATATGCAGATCTCAGATAAGCGAATGAAGAGACATTCCACCTCATATGTCACCAAGGAAATGCAAATTAAAACAACATGATCCCTGGCCAGCATGGCTCAGTTGGTTGGAGTATCATCCAGTAACCAGAAGGTTGTGGGTTTGATTCCCAGTAAGGGCACATGCCTAGGTTGTGGGTTCATCCGGTAGGGTACAAATGAGGGCAACCAACTGATGTTTTTCTCTCACATTAATGTTTCTTTCCCTCTCTCTCTCCCTCCCTTCTCCTTTCTTTAAAATGAGTAAGCATGTCCTCAGATGAGGATAAAAATAAAATAAAAAATAAAACAACAATGAGATACCACTTCACACCTATCAGAATGGTCAAAATCTGAAACATTGCCATCAAATACTTGTGAGGAGGTGGAATAACAGGATCTTTCATTCAGGATCTCTCATTCATTGCTGGTGGGAATTCTAAATGATATAGCTATTTTGGAAGACATTTTGGCAGTGTCTTACAAAACTAAACATATTCTTACCATATGATCCAGTAATCTTGCTCCTTGGTATTTACCCAAAAGAGTTGAAAATTTATGCATATATAAAAATCTGCACATAAATTTTAATAGTGACTTCATTCACACTTATTGAAACTTGAAAGCAACCAAAATGACCTTACATACATGAATGGATAAACTGATATATTCAGAGAATGGAAATTACTCAGTTCTAAAAAGAAATGAGCTATCAAGCCTTTAAAGACATGGAGGAACTTTAAATACATGTTACTAAAGGAAAGAAGCCAATGTAAAAAGGCTATATACTGCATGGTTCCAACTAGGTGACATTGTGAGAAAGGCAAAACTGTAAAGACAAAAAATTGAGTGTTTCCAGGTGTTGGGGAGGGGAGGCTGAGATGAACAGGTGGAGCAGAGAACAGTTTTAGAGCAGTGAAAATATTCATAACGATGGATACATGTCATAATATATTAATCCAAACCCATAGAATGTACAATACCAAGTGTGAACCATTATGTAAACTATGGACTTTGGGTGATTATGATGTGTCAATGTAGGTAGATTTTTTCATTGTAACAAATGTACCTCTCTGGTGGGGGAGGTTGATAATAGCAAAGGCTGTGAATGTGTGGGGGAAAAAGACATAAGGGAAATCTCTTTCTCTCAATTTTTCTGGGAGCCTTGAACTACTTTAAAAAAGTCTTACCCCTGGTCAGGTAGCTCATTTGTCATTCTGGTTAAAATGTCACCCCAATATGCCAAGGTTGGGGGTTCAATCTCTGGTCAGTGTATATATACACGAAGCAACCAGTGATTTCATAAATAAGTGAAACAACAAATGAATATTTCTCTCTCTCCCCACCTTCTCTCTCTCTCTCTTTCCTTTCCTCTGTCTAAAAGCAATTAAATTTTTTAATCTTAAAAAAAATAAAGTCTCACACACACAGCAAGACCCAGAGAAATATTCTAGAGCTCAGTGAAAATAACCAAGATAAGAAATTCAACTATTGGTCCTAAGAGGTCCAAAGGAAGAGACAAAGAGCAATGAAACCTGTAAAACTTTGGGTAATCTCTAAATACACATGGTGGATTAATATAAGTCATATTTTATCAACTAGCACCGGACTCCTTCCTAAAGTAGAAACTTTTTATTTAGATCAATTTCTTTTTTTATTGTTGTTCAAGTACAGTTGTCTCCATTTTTACCCCACCACTCCCCCATGCCCCACCCATCCCCACCTCCCATCCTCAAACCCCCTTTGGCTTTGTCCATGTGTGCTTTATACATATTCCTTGATAGACCCTCCCCTATTATCCTCTACTATCCCTCTCCCCTTTCCTCTCCAGTTACTGTCAGTTTGTTTTTTATTGCAATGTCTCTGGTTATATTTTGCTTGCTTGTTCATTTTGTTGATTAGATTCCACTTATAGGTGAGATAATATGGTATTTGTCTTTTACCACCTGGCTTAATTCACTTAGCATAATGCTCTCCAGTTCCATCCATGCTGTTGTCAAGTGTAGGAGCTCCTTTCTTTCTGCTGCATAGAATTCCATTGTGTAGATGTACCACAGTTTTTTGATCCACCCATTTACTGATGATACAGCTAAAGAAAACAACATTAAAATGAAAAGAGAAGCAACTGTATGGGAAAACATATTTGCCAATGATACCTCAGACAAGGGTTTAATCTCCAAAATATATACAGAACTTACATGACTCCACTCGAAGAAGACAAGAAACCCAATTAAAAAATGGGCAAAGGACTTGAA
>CM052549.1:47210449-47222176 GCA_028533065.1 Trachops cirrhosus | reverse complement strand
GGGGAAAAGGGGAAGGGTTTACAGGAACAAGTATAAAGGACACATGGACAAAAACTACGCGGGGTGGAAATGGGAGGGAGATGGGCTGGGATGGGAGTAAAAGACAGAAAACTGTACTTGAACAACAATTAAAATTTAAAAAAAGACGTCAGACTTGTCTTCTATCTTAATAACATTGTAGGAGAGGAAAGTTTTTCTATACCCTTCTAGGTTCTTTGGCTGGCGTAATAATTAAATTGAGATAAGGCAGATTAACAGGAGAAAATTGAATTTAATTTCATACATATGGAAACCAAAGATACACTGGTCAAAGAAGTGACGAAAGTAGGGTGCTTTTATACATTTTAGACAAAGAAACATTTTTTGTGTGTGAAGATTTGACAAATAAAGCGGTTTTTGCTTGGGATAGCAAATTAATGAAGAAGCAACAATGTTTGTTTATACAACTTTCTTGGTTTTGAATTCCCTCTCTGGCAATAAGAAGGACTTTTATCCTCTTGGTATAGGAAGGATAACTTCATATGGGAGATTTATTTTCTGCTTTCAGGGGGACAAAGGAGGGTCAGAGTGTTCTTTTGGAACCAGCTAGTTCTCAACTAACTTTAACTCAAAATAACCAATATACCAAAGTGGCACATTTTGGGATGGCCTGTTCTGAGCACTATAAATATCTCGCTGAAAGGGCCTGAAAAGTTAGAAGGATCAGGAACTCTAGATGTTCTGATAACACATAGGCATAACAGAAGGTATGAGTAAACATCTAGAATACAAAACTCTGCAATCTGAAGTTTCTGAGGATTCAGTGTTCTGGGGCATATCAAGATATTTGCTCCAAAGTAAAGAACAAATTGCTACAATTTTCATCCCCTACCAATAGGAAAAGTCAAAATACTTGATAGACATCTTTAGATATTAGATATCAATTTTCATGTGCTACTTTGACGCATTAACCAGGTGATCCAAGAAGTTGCTTACTAAGAATAGAGCACCTAACAAGAGAAGATGGTACAGCTGCTCCCTATAGCAGTGTATGTGGCTATTCCAAGCAGGTGCTTTCCAAAGGAAGCTAACTGATACAGTCATAGGTCAATATTATCCAGGTTCATCCTTACTGTCACAAAGGGTGAATTTTTCTTCTTTTCACAGCTGAATAGTATTCCATCATGTAAATGTCCCATAGTTGTTTTATCTACTCATCTACTGATGGACACCTGGGCTGCTTCCATATCTTGGAGATTGTAAATAATGCTGTGACAAAAGAAGTAAACCAGTACTTACAGTTTGAAATTTAGGAAGAGAAGAGAAAGGAAATACCAGGGTATAGCTGAAGAGAAAGCTAAGAGTTTGAAATCTGTTGCTTCTGGGGAGCAGGATAGAAAGGACAGCTGTGTTCCATTATAAGCCTTGAATAATGATTTCACTTTTCAACTATAAGCCTATATATTGTAATTAAAATAAAAATTTTAATTTGAAAATTAATCATTTTCATTAGTAAATTAATTAATAAAATAAAACCACCTTATTCTTAAAATTAATCTCATCTTTGTTTTAAAACTTAAATGTCCAATAGAAAAATTTAAGAGGGGAATTGAAATTTTTCTCTCTTGTGTGTGTGTGTGTATGTCTTTACTTGCTCTGTCTAGCATTTCTTTTTATTTCATTTTTTTCCATTACCATTTAGTTCCCTTATACTTCCCTTCCTCCAGCAATCACCACACTGTTGTCCATGTCCATGAGTCCTTTTTCCTTTTTGCTCAATCCCTCCACCCTCTAACCTGCCCCATCTTGGCTGTCATCCTGCTCTCTATCTATGAATCTGTCTCTATTTTGCTTGTTAATTCAGTTTATTCAATAGATTCCAACTATGAGTGAAATCATATGGTATTTTTCTCTGACTGGCTTATTTCACTTAGCATGTTATCCAGATCCATCCCTACTGTTGCAGAGGGTGAATTTTTCTTCTTTTCACAGCTGAGTAGTATTCCATCATGTAAATATCCCATAGTTGTATTTATCTACTCATCTACTGATAGACATGTGGGCAGCTTCCATATCTTGAAGATTGCAAATAATGCTGCAATGAACATAGTGCTGCTTATGCTCTTTCAAATTAGTGTTTTGCATTCCTTTAGATATATTCCCAGAAGTGGGATTGCTGGATCAAAAGGCGGATCCATTTTTAACTTTTTGAAGTATCTCCATACTGCTTTCCACAGTGGCTGCACCAATCTCTATTCCCACCAAAAGTCAAAAAGTTCTCTTTTCTCCATGCCCTGGCCAGCATTTGTTGTTTGTTGATTTATTGATGGCAGACATTCTGACAGGTGTGAGATGATATCTCATTGTAGTTTTAATTTGCGTTTCTCTGATGATTAGTGATGTTGAAGTCTTTTCATATGTCTATTGGTCATGTGTACGCTCTCTTTGCAGAAGAATCTATTCAGGTTTTTGCCTAATTTTTAATTGAATTGTTTGCTTTTGTGGTGATGAGTTTTGTGTTTTTATAACTTTTGGATATTAACCCTATATCAGATGTGTGAGTGAATATGGTCTCCCTTTCTGTGGGTTGTCTTTTTATTTTGTTGATGACTTCCTTTTCTGTGCAAAAACTTTTAGTTTGATGTAGTCCCATTTGTTTTTGTTTGTTTGTTTGTTTACCTTGCCTGGGGAGATATATCTGATAAAATATTCCTACAAGCAAAGTCCGAGATTTTGCTGCCTGTGTTTTCTTCTAGAATTTTTATGGTTTCAAGTCTAACATTTAAGTGTTTAATCTATTTTGAATTTATTTTTATAGATGGTATAAGAAAGTGGTCTATTTTAATTTTTCTGCATGTGTCTGTCCAATTTTCTTAACACCATTTATTGAATAAACTATCTTTAGCTCATTATATGTACTTGCTTCCTCTGTCAAATATTAATTGACTAAAAAGGTGTGGGTTTATTTGGGGGCTCTCTATTCTGTTCCATTAATCCCTGTGTCTGTTTTTATGCCAGTACCATGCTGTTTTGATTACTATGGACTTGTAGTATAGTTTCAGATTAAGTAGCATGATTCCTCCAACTTTGTTCTTCTTTCTCAGGATTGCTGTTGTTATCAGGGGTCCTATTGTGGTTCCATATAAACTTTTTAAATATTTGTTCTGTAAAATACATCACAGCAGTTCTGTGAAACACATCATTGAAATCTTGATACAAATTATGTTGAATCTACAGATTGCTTTGGGTAGTATGGACATTTTAATGTGTTAATTCTTTCTATCAATAAACAAGGCATGTACTTCCACTTATTCATATATTCTTCAATCTGTTTCTTAAGTGTCTTACAATTTTCTGAGTAGAGGTCTTTTACATCCTTGGTAAGGTTATTTTTTAAAGATTTTATTTATTTTTAGAGAGAGGGGAAGGGAGGGTGAAAGAGAGGGAGAGAAACATCAATGTGTGGTTGTCTCTCACATGCCCCCAACTGGAAACCAGACCCAGAACTCAGTGATGTGCCATGACTGGGAATCAAACTAGCAACCCTTTGGTTTGCCGACTGGCAGTCAATCCACTGAGCCATACCAACTAGCGCAGGTTTATTCCTAGCTATTTTATTCTTTTTGTAGCAATTTTGAATGGAATTTTTTAATATCATTTTTTATTAGTTTATTATTGGCATATAAAAATGGAACTGATTTCTGGATATTAATTTTGTATCCTGCTACTTTCTGAATTAATTTATCACTCTAGTGGTTTCTTGGCAGAATTTCTGGGGTTCATTATGTACAGTACCATGTCATCTACAAATAATGACAGCTTTATCTCTTCCTCTCTAATTTGAATGCCTTTTATTTCTTCTTCTTGTCTGATTGCTGTGGCTAGGAATTCCAGTACCATGTTGAATAAGAGAGGTGAAAGTAGACATCCCTGTCTTGTTTCCAGTTTTAAGGGAAATGCTTGTAGTTTTTGCCTGTTGAGTATGATGCTGGCAGTGGATTTGCAACACATGGCCTTTTTATGTTTAGGTATGTTACCTCTACTCCCACTTAGAGTTTTTAGCATAAATGGTTGCTGGATTTTAGCAAACACCTTTCCTGCGCCTATTGATATGATCATGTGGTTTTTATCCTTCATTTTTTATGTGGTAAATCACATTTATTGATTTGTAAATGTACCACCCTTGCATTCCAAAAATAAATCTAACTTGACTATGGTGTATGATCTTTTTGATGCATTGATGTATTCAATTTGATAATATTTTGTTGAGGATTTTAGCATCTATGTTCATCAGGGATGTTGGCTTATAATTTTCTTTCTTTGTGGTGTCTGTCTTTATCTGGTTTTGGAAGTAGAATAATTCTGGCCTCATAAAATGGGCTTGGGAGCCTTAGTTTCTCTTGAATTTTTTGGAATAGCTTGAGAATAAAAGGTGTTCGTATCAGAATGTTTGGTAAATTCATCCTTGAAGCCATCAGTCTAGGGCTTTTGTTTATTGTGAGTTGTTTTTTTTATTACTGTTTCAATTTCAATAGGTGTAATCAGTCTATTCAGATTTTCTGTTCTACCTAATTTAGTTTTAAAAGATTGTATGTTTCTAAAAATTTATCCATTTTATCCAGATTGTCCAGTTTGTTGGCATACAGCTGTTTACAATATTTTCCTACAATCTTTTGTATTTCCTTGGTGTCGATTGTTATTTTTCCTCTTTCATTTCTTATTCTATTTATTTGGGTCTTCTCTCTTTCTTTTTCCTTGATAAGTCTGGTTAAGTGTTTGTCAATCTTGTTTATCTTTTCAAAGAAACTGCTCTTAGATTCATTGATCTTTTGTATCTTTTTTTTAGATCCTGCTTCTTTTATTTCTGCTTAATCTTTATTATTTCTTTCCTTTTATCCACTTTGGACTTTGTTTGCTGTTCTTTGTCAAGTTCCTTTAAGTGTAAAGTTAGATTGTTTATTTGAGCTTTTTCTGTTTTTCGAATCAGGCCTGTAATACTATAATTTCCCTCAGGGTTGCTTTCCCTGTGTCCTACATATTTTGTATTGTTTTGTTCTCATTTTCATGTTTTTCAGGTATCTTTGGATTTCTTCATTGATCTCATTGTTGACCCATTCATTGTTTACTAATATATTATGTAGCTTCCATGTCTTTGTGTGTGTGTGTTTTTTTTAAGATTTTATTTATTTATTTTTAGAGAAAGGGGAAGGGAAGGAGAAAGAGAGGGAGAGAAAGATCATTGTGTGGTTGGCTCTTGCGTGCCCCCCACCAGGGATCTGACCTGCAACCCAGGCATGTGCCCTGACTGGAAATCAAACTAGAGACACTTTGCTTCGCAGTCTGGTGCTCAATCCACTGAGCCACACCAGTCAGGGCTCTTTGTGTGTTTTATGGTGTTCTTCTTGTTATTGATTTCTAGCTTCATAGCCTTGTGGTCAGAGAAGATGCTTGATATGATATAAACATTCTTAAATTTATTGTGACTTGCTTTGTGTCCAAATATGAGGTCTACCCTAGAAAATATTCCATGTGCACTTAAAAAGTTTGTATATTCTGCTGCTTTGGGGTGAGATGCTCTGAACATGTCAATTAAATCCATTTGATCTAGCGTGTCATTTAAGGCCACTATCTCCTTGTTGATTTTCTGTCTAGAAGATCTATCCATTGAAGTCAGTGGGGTGTTTAAATCCTCGACTATGACTATATTTCTGTCAATTTCTCCTTTTATGTCCATCAAGATTTGCTTCACATATGTAGGGGCTCCAAGGTGGGTGCATAAATGTTTACTAGGGTTATATCCTCTTGTTGGATTATTCCGTTTATCATTATGTAGTTTCCCTCTTTGTCTTTTACCGTAGCCATGGTTTTTAAGTCTATTTTGTCTGATATAGGTGTCACTACCCCAGGTTTTCTTCCCTTTCCATTTCCATGAAATATCTTTTTCCATATCTTTAATTTCAGTCTCTGCGTATCTTTCAATCTGAGATGGGTCTCCTGGAGGCAGTGTATATATGGGTCTTGTTTACTTACCCATTCAGCTGTCTTTGGTTGGAGCATTTAAGCCATTTACATTTAAGGTGATTATTGATAGGTAAGTATTTAGTGCTATTTTGTTGTTAGATTGTTTTCTTCTGTTTTTTTTTTCTTTCTCTTTTTCTTCTTCTTAAAGCAAGCCCTTTAACATTTGTTGCAGTACTGGTTTGGTGTTAAACTCCTTTAGCTTTTTCTTCTCTGGGAAGCTTCTTATTATCCTCTGATTTTAAATGATAGACTTTCTGGGTAAAGTAGCCTTGGTTGTAGGACTTTGCTTTTCATCACTTTGAATATTTCATGCCACTTCCTCTGGCCTGAAATGTTTCTGTTGAGTAATGAGATGACAGTCTCATTGGTACTCCCTTGTAAGTAACTAACAGCTTTTCTCTTGTAGCTATTAGTATTCTCTCTTTGTCTTTAAGCCTTGTCATTTTAATTATGATGTGTGTGGGTGTAGGCTTCTTTGAGTCCAACTTGTCTGGTACTCTCTGAGCTTGTTTGAGACTGGACTTCTATGTCTTTTTCCTTCACCAGATTAGGAAGGTTTTTAGCCATTTTTTCTTCAAATAGGTTCTTGATCCCTTGCTCATTGTCTTCTCCATCTGGTATTCC
Organism: Trachops cirrhosus; assembly: GCA_028533065.1. Taxonomy (NCBI): domain Eukaryota; kingdom Metazoa; phylum Chordata; class Mammalia; order Chiroptera; family Phyllostomidae; genus Trachops; species Trachops cirrhosus. The sequence goes on along the minus strand of CM052549.1, from coordinate 47,215,552 downwards.
TATGATGTACATGTTGCTATGCTTTGTGTTGTCCAAAATGTTTCTTAAGCTCTCATTTTTTTAAATTCTTTTTTCTTTTTCCTGCTCTTTCTGGGTGTATTTTTATAACCTGTCTTCCAAATCACTGATTCAGTCCTCAACTTTATCTAACCTACTGTTGATTCCTTTTAGGGTATTATTTATTTCAGATATTGCATTCTTTATTTCTGACTGGCCCTTTTTATATGGCTTTCATGTCTTTTTTTCCTGTTGTTGAGTATCTGTATAATTATTACTCTAAATTCTCTATCTGATAAATTTCTTGCTTCCATTCACCTAGTTCTTCTCCTGGAAAATTCTCTTGTTCTTTCATTTGGGGTCTGCTTCCCTATCTTCCCATTTTGGCTACTTCTTTGTATTTGTTTCTATGTATTAGGTATATCTGCAGACTCTGATGCAGACCTTTGTCAGACTCTGTGTGTGATTGGCCCTGGGCAACATGTTTGGAGCTGTCAGTGATTCATAGCTTGTGGTTCTCTTTGCTGGGCCTGCATATGTGCAGAAACAACCAGGCTGGGCACCAAGGCTAGCTTTTATCAGCACTGGGCTCGGGAGTGGGTCTACTAAAGTCTCAAACCCTCACAGAAATCTGCCTTAGTTGTTAAACTAATCACTGATACAGCCTCAGGCCAGCTTAAGCTCCACAGGGTATTCCTGTGTGTGTGTGTGGGGGGGTGCTATTGCTTCCCCTTAGGCTGATGCTACTTGGAGAGGAGTGCTCTGCCTGAGAAAGATGGCCTCTGAAGTATGAGGAATGATTTCAGCACAGGGATCCTGGAGGCTGTTCCTTCTGTTCTCTCCCCAGAGCCACTAGCCCCAGACTCTCCTCATGAGTCTCTAGTATACTCTGCCCTCCTCTGCTGTATCCCAGGGTGAGTGGCTACAAACAAAATTTTTTGTTTGGCCCTTTAAAGAGACTCTCTGTCTCTACAGCCATCTCTCCCTGGAAGACAGAAACCCTGTTGCTTTTCACAGCTGGGTGTTTTCTGGGTCCCTTTCCAGGCTCTGGTGCTGCTGTAGGCTGGGGCGCCTAGCTTGTGGTATGGACTCCACATTTCTCAGGAGGAAACCCCTGGCAAATGAAATATCCCTCTGAAACTTCAGCTGCCATCAATGGGAACCCATCCAGCCTTCTTGTGCCTCCTCTTTACTCCCTATGTGTCTCATTGTAGCGATGTTTTCTTCTGTCTGTCTGTGGTTATAAGGCTTCTCTTCAGCTAGTGTTCAGTTCATTATTCATGATGATTTCTCTACAATTTAGTTGTAATTTCAGATTGGTCCTGAGAGGAAGTTAATGTACCTTACACTTATTTTTCCACCATCTTGGGTCTCTCATGTGCAACATTTGTTCAGTTTTTTATTTGCTTGTTATGACAACACTTAAACAATTCTCCTATGCCATTTTGTTTCTTCATAGAATTACTAAGGAAACAGTGTATTCACTCAGCTAAATCTCTGATTCTGTTCAAGAAAGCCATTAAATATATGCAGTGTGCTCAGTGTAGACTTATTGTTGCTATTTGAAAGAAATATGAGACAAACATTGTTGAGAACTTAATAAAAGTAAAACAAAAATTTTACACTTTATTGTACATTTAGATTTTGCAAAGGAATATGGAATTACATATTCATTCATAAAAGTTAATGATTCCAACAGTTTCTTAAAACCAAAATCTGTACTTTTTATAGCACAATCAGTAATCAGTTGGCATCATTGCTGCTACTAATTCAGCTGAGCAAAAGGCAGCTAATGACTGGCTTTCCAAGCAACACTTAAATTCTCTTTCTGACAAAGACTTTTGTCTAGGGTTTAGAAAGTTCTTGATGCAGTGTGCTTTTTCATTAAAGCAATGGAGAGCTATAAAAATACCTTCAGAGCTTTACAACAATCTTGTTTTCAGTCTGGTGAAGTTTCTATGACTTGGTGATGTGACCTCTTAGATAAGACAAATTATCTTAAAAATAAATAGTTTTTTTTTAAAACAAAAAGAGTAAGAGACTTCTCTTGGATGTAGGAAAAAGGCAATATCGAAAATCTCAATGTGCAGAAACAGGCAGGTCACCCTGTACAACAGCTTAGGTTGTCTACTGTACAACTCCAAAGAGTGATATTCACATAGACGCAGTACTCTCAGAAATGAATGTGCAAAATGGCAGCCCTGCAATCTCAAGCAATGACAATGGCCCCCTAAATCACCAACTGTATGCTGTCACTAAAAAATATACATGCACCTTTTATAAAATTTAGGATCTACAGAAAAGTGGAACTGTGGGAATAGAAAGCACCAAAAAAAACACTACTAGTAAATCTATTAGAATTGCATTAATTTGCAAATAATCAATATCTTTACTGTATTTATTACCCATCTAATATTCTCACTTATTCACTTTTCTTTTTTAAGTTTCATTTGCTTATAACTTCTTCACATCTCTTGCTAAGGTCCTTGTGCTAGATAGCTTTTGGTTTGGGTTTGTATTGTGAGTAGGATTTTTTTTTTGAGATATGTAAATCTTGACCTTCTGTCTATATATTGCACTCTTCTTCTAAATTCACTCTTCTGAACCCTCCAAAACTAGACTGTTTACCTTTCTTTAACTTTGTCCTTCAATTCTATACTGAATATATACTGCTTACTGAATAACTAGCTAGAAACCATATACCCAAATAAAACCTGTGGTGTTTTATTTCCTGTGTTCCAGCCAGAGCAAATGATAACACTGTGTTCAAAAGTTTCTGATGCTATTCTGAAAAACTGTGATCCAACACATCTTTTACTATCTATTTTACTTGATTACTGATATAAAAAGCAGACTTCATAATAAATGGCAAATCATGGTCATCCCTCCAAATAAGACATCTAACTTGTTAGGGAACACTGTAACAAATTTTTCACCACATTTTCAGTCTTAACAATGTAACTCCATTCAACGTGAGTTACTTTAAGTATATCCTGCTATGAATACTTCCAACACATCTTCTACTATAGGCATAATTATATCTTACTGAAGAGCAGGCTAAGAGTGCATCAAAGAGGATTATTTTAACAGTCCAAGACAGTGACTTGGATGTTAAGAAATCTTAGTTTTGTAACAGCTGAACACAGACAATAGCATTTACATATCTGAATGTTAATATTTGCAATTGTAAGTATCCCATAGCCTTCACATTAAGCACAGTAAACAGAATACATTAAAAAGCAGCAGAACCCTGGCTGGTGCGGCTCAATTGGTTGGAGTGTCATCCCATAAATAAAAGGCAATGGGTTCAATTGCCAGTCAGACACATGTCTAGACTGTGGGTTCAGTCCCCAGGGCATGAATGAGAGGCAACCAGTCTATGTCTCTCTCACATCAGTGTTTCTATCCTCCTTTCTCCCTCCCTTTCCTCCTCATTAAAATCAATAAGCATGCCCTTGGGTAAAGATTTTTTTAAAAAAAGACAACAGAATCCTGCCCTTGCCAGGTGGTGTTTGGAGCATCCTCCTGCACACCAAAAAGTTGTGGGTTTGATTCCCAGTCGGGACACACACCTTGGGTTCATTCCTGTTCAGGGCATGTGTGGGAGGTAACCGATTATTGTTTCCAACCCACATATCTCTCTCTCTCTCTCTTTCTCTCTCTCTCAAATGAACATATACTCAGGTGAAGATCTAAAAATAAAAAAAGAAATTTTGAAGAAGCCAAATCCTCTAACATTAAATTGACAAAAACCTGAAATTTAAAAGATCACCCAAACCATCTCCTGCAAAAAAGGTTGGATAGGTGTTATCATAGGATACCTCTTTAACCATGAGAGCAAGCCAATGCTATAGACTGAAGTTAACCCAAAAATATTAACTGGAACTTAGCTATCAAACACCTCATCAGGTAACTTTGCTAACTACACTATATTTCATGAAATATACTTTAAACAGACAGCCATGGATATAAGAGGTTAAATGCCATAGAGGCTTATTTTCTTACCAATCTTACCCATGATTAAGGGTAGAGGGAAATATTTTCTTTTGGTATTTATTTAGTATTTGAGGATTAAAAAGCCAATTTGGGACTATGCCAGCAGTTTATCCACATGATAATTCTCTGAAGCTTTTTTGAAATACATTTTATTGATTGTGCTATTACAGTTGTCCCATTTGTTCTCCCCTTTATTCTCCTCTGCCCTGTACCCACTCATCATTCCTTCACCTAAGTTCATGTCCATGGGTCATACATATAAGTACTTTGGCTTTTCCATTTTTCATACTCTTCTTAACCTCCCCCTGTCTATTTTGTACCTACTATTTATGTTACTTATTCCCTGTACCTTTTCCCACATTCCTGTCTCCCCTCCCCAGCTGATAACCCCCCATGTGATCTCCATTTCTATGATTCTGTTTCTGTTCTAGTTGTTTGCTTAGGTGTTTTTGTTTGTTTGTTTAGGTTCAGTTGTTGATAGTTGTGAGGTTATTGTCATTTTACTGTTCATATTTTTTATCTTCTTTTTCTTAGATAAGTCCCTTTAACATTTCATATAATAAGGGCTTGGTGATGATGAACTCCTTGAACTTGACCTTATCTGAGAAGCACTTTATCTGCCCTTCCATTCTAAATGATAGTTTTGTTGGATAGAGTAATCTTAGATGTAGATCCTTACCTTTCATAACTTCAAATACTTCTTTCCAGCTCCTTCTTGCCTGCAAGGTTTCTTTTGAGAAATCAGCTGAGAGTCTTAAGGGAACTTCTTTGTAGGTAACTGTCTCCTTTTCTCTTGCTGCTTTTAAGATTCTCTCCTTACCTTTGACATTGGGTAATGTAATGATGATGTGCCTTGGTGTATGCTTCCTTGGGTCCACCTTTTCTGGGGCTCCCTGAGCTTCCTGGACTTCCTGGAAGTCTATTTCCTTTACCAGATTAGGGAAGTTCTCATTCATTATGTTTTCAAATATGTTTTCCATTTTTTGCTCTTCCTCTTCTCTTTCTGGCACCCCTATGATTCAGGTGTTGGAATGTTTAAAATTGTCCTGGAGGTTCCTAAGCCTCTCCTCATGTTTTTGAATTCTTATTTCTTCAATCTGTTCTGGTTGA
>CM052549.1:47095288-47210349 GCA_028533065.1 Trachops cirrhosus | reverse complement strand
ATTTTGCTCCCATACTCAATCACTTCTGTGAGCATCCTGACTACCAGTGTTTTGAACTGTGCATCTGATAGGTTGGCTACCTCTTCATCACTTAGTTGTATTTTTTCTGGAGCTTTGATCTGTTCTTTTATTTGGGCCATTTTTTTTGTCTTGGCATTCCTGTTATGTGGTTAGGGGCAGAGCCTTAGATATTTGCCAGAGCAGGGCAACCCACATTGCTGTGTTGTGGCACTGTGGGGTGGGGATCCAAGAGATGCTACTTGCTCATTTCTCAGCAGGCTTTCAGTCATTTCCTCCACTACCCACAAGCAAATTGGGCCCTTCTGGTGCTGATTCCTGCATGGGTGGGTTTGTGTACATTCTAGGACCCTATGGGTCTTTCCAATGAAGTCTCCTGTGAGGCTGGGAGTTTCTCCTGTGACCACACCCTCTACAGGTTTTTACAGTCAGAGGTTTTAAGGCTTTATTTCCCTGCACTGAAAACCTGGGCTGCATGATCTGTCCTATTCCCCAGTGGTTTCTCCCAGTTTATCTGCATGCAAGTGTGGGGCCACCCACTCTGCCAGCTGCCTCCTTGCCTGCCTTGGTCCTCCAGCCATTACCTTGCTGTGAGTCCTTTCCACCCCGGCTGCCTGTCTCCACCCCTCCTACTGGTCTGAATGAATATTTCTTCTTTAATTCCTTGGTTGTCAGACTTCCATATGGTTCAATTTTCTAGCAGTTCTGGTTATTTTTACTTTTTAATTTGTTGTTCTTCTTTTGGTTGTGCAAGGAGGCAAAGTGTATGTACCCACACCTCTATCTTGGCCAGAAGTCTAATGCCCTGAAGCTTTATTTGACACAAACTTAATATTGATATGATTACCTGAAGGCAATTAAAATTAAATGCTTTGAAGTATCAAACAATGACCTTATATTAGCTTTGTAAGTGCTGCTGTCACAAAGTACCATACCCTGAATGGCTTAAACAACAGAATTTTATTTTCTCACAATTCTTGAGGTTAGGAGTCCAAAATCAAAGGGTTGTTTTCTTCTGAGGCCCCTCTCCTTGGCTTGTAGGTGGCTATTTCCCCCCATGTGTGTATCTGTGTCCTAATCTTCTCTTCTTATAATGACACCCATTATATTAGATTATGGCCCATCTATATGATCTCAATTTATCTATTTTTTAAATCCTCACCCAAGGATATGTTTACTGATTTTAGGGAGAGAGGAAGTTGGGGAGGGGTGGAGAGAGAGAGAGAGATGAGAGAGAAACATCAATCAGTTGCCTCTCATACATGCCCTGACTGTGATTGAACCCACAACCTTCTTTACTGTATGGGTGATGCTTCAACCAACTGTGCCACCCAGCCAGGGTGACCTCTCTTTATCTTACTTACATTCTAAAGGTGCTATCTCTAAATACAGTCACAATCCGAGGTACTGAGAGTTAATAATTTAATAGTGAATTGGAGGCAGTGGCAGTTGGGCACACATACAATTCAGCCCATAAGCATTCCCTACTCAAGAACATTCCCTGCCTAGTTTTCAAACTCCTCTCTTGTGATTCTCCATTTTATTCACTGATTTCCCATCCTTTGGACCTCCTCTGGTTTACTGAGAAGTGCCCAATTCATTGCAACTTTTACAGTGTTGCAAAATATAACAAAACCTGTTGCTCTAAATCTGACCTCTTGCATTTTCTCTGGGGGAGAGCTGAATGGCATGATCTTATATGTAATATAATAGACCTTAGATTCTAACACAATAGACCTTTATGTCCTAACACATATGTAATATTCACTTGTGGCACATAATGTTGCTGCTTTGTAAGAAAATGTTTGTCTTTCGAATTTATTTCCACCTTTATGATGCAAACCTTAATGTAATATCCCATAAAGTTGCTACCTTCTCAAGTGTCTAGGTCCACATTCTCATGAGCCAAAATTTGATGAAAGTTAATCATTTGTGTGTATCCATCAGGTTCATGTCATTGTACATTTCAATAAATAAATAATAAATATCTGTATGGTACTTTATGTTTTGCAAGACTCATTAACATTAAATATTTCTATCACATCGATTCCAGGATTTCACATTTTAACATCTCCAACATCAGTTCAATTGACAGAGTTTTTTCTGTTTTCTTAGTTGCAATAAAATAATTTTGTCTTATAATCAATCATATCTCATATTCAGTGAAATATAGTAATCTGATCAAAATCTTCACTTAACATGATTATACTGATTTTACTGATGAAGGAACTGAGGGTAAAAGAGGTAACATGTTTTGCACAAAGATTCATGGTAAATAATAGTGGGTCTTGGATTTAAAATCTGATTCATGAACCATTATTTATATGATGGTGTGGAAAGAAAAGAGGACATCAGAGAATGGTCTGACACCACATCGTAGGTGAGAGATCAGAACACGAATTATCTACTTTGCATCTTCTTCACCTGCACCCTCTGCAGCAACACACCTGCTTGTATATCCTATCACAAATACCCCTTTTCTTTCTCTAATCATTCCCAGCCTGTCCATTTCTCTCTGAAAAGTCACAACTTTACATTCTCAGACTTACTATGTTAAATCTTTCTCCAGATTATAACTAATAACTACCCCATTCAGTGCACCCTAGCACCACAAAAGTAACTACCCTGGCATTCTCTGGATTATACTATATCTCAGAAAGCCAAATAAGTCTCCTTTTTAGTGTTGTCTGGATTCTGAATACATAGGAACAAACTGGGTGTGTACTTACATGATAAAGATAATCAGATATTCCAAACAACAAACAAGCATAGCCTAATGTTTTTAGATATGTTAACACCCAAATAAGATCAATGGAAAGCCCAAAATTATCAGTGACCTACAGAACTGCCTTAACATCTTGGATGGAGTACAGAGGAGATGCACAGAAATTGTTTGTTTGTGAATAAACTTAGGTCTCAAAGGCAAAAATATCTTCCTCAGAATCAGATTCTAGGGTTGAATCTTCCTAGAATATCCACATCCCAAAGAAGCTCTTAGGATATATTTCAGGGGAATGTACATTTTATGATCTCGAAGTCATCATATTAAGTTTTAGAAGGTTGCTTAGGTTGAAAAAAGAATAAGCAGATTTCATTAAATGTAACAGCATTTGTCTTTCTGCTAAAAGAAGCTTGAATGTGGCAGTAAACGCCTTTTTCTCTGTGTGTCTTCAACTCGTAATTCCAAGCCAGACCCATGGTACTGGGTAGGGCCTGAGGTATAGCAGCTATGACTTATGATATGATTTTGTTTTAAACACCAGATCATTCTGGCATCAAAAAAAATTTGAGATAAGAACATAGTTTAATCATAGAAAGAATATTGCTTCCTTAAAAAAACAAATTTCCAATTAAAAAAAACAATTCATTTTCTCAGTTGAATAAACACAAATTCCTTAAATAAACTCCCTGCATTGGGAACAGTCAATATTGGATGAAACTTTTCTCATTCTACTGTAAGTTCATCTTGTTTAGTTACCTAAGAGAAAATGTAACAAACGGATCAAATCAATGTCAAGAGATGCATCCTAGATTTGGATCTGCTTTTACATAATATCAATTTCTAGTTTTAGATGTCTTCCAGTCTTCTGGGGTTATCCTTCCCTTTAATATCTGAAGTACAATGGCACCAACCTATACTGCACGTACTGCAGGGAGTTTTATAAGATTGTATATTTTAGAGGATCCCCAGTAGTACTGTACAAGTTCATGATCACCTCCCACTCTATATGTATGCTCTTTCTGAGTTCTCAATTGGTCAATTGAGTTCAGTGAGAAATCAATATTCATTGGTCAGTGCCTGCGATGCTGTCCTCTCTCTGAACTTCCTTAATCCATGTCTACCCCTCTTCATGTTCTCAAAGGATCACTAACCACAGCTGTTTTGGGTAACAGACATTTTATTAAAGGCTTAGGCTAACAGAAGTGAACTACATACAGAGAGGTTAGAATTGGCAACCACATAAAACTGAATGTTAGACATCACTGTGCTAAGAGAGGTCATCTCTGCTGCAGATAATTTTTGTGGGGCCTTCAACCCTCCAGACTTCCTTTGCTTCCATTTCCCCAAGTACCTTCTTTCAGCCATAACTTCTCCATCTCAACTCCCACTCAAGCTTGGAGCCTCCTAATGACTTTTTAATGCAGAGTTATTTAATTCTTTATTGGCCTCCATCTTAAGTTTCCAGGCTAGGCCCTACGGACTTTTAATGTCAAATAGGCTAATTTACTCTATAAAACAGAAGTTTTTACCCTTAGGGAATCTCTGCCTTTCTCTTAGTCCTGCCAGCTTAAACTTAAAAACAAATACATTGATAGCTAAATAAATTTAAAGTAACATTTTTTCTTTTCTTAGTAGAGTTGTCAATTATATTTTAATATAAATCATTCCAGGGAAGGGTCCAAAACTCCATTCTTCTGATGTTCTTCTTCCTGAGCTTTAATACTATTTGGAATAAACTGAAATGGTATTAAAACTGTATATATCTTAAAACCCTGTGCTATAAAGTCTATAATTTACCTAAAAATACTTTGGCACAGACAGTGTGATGTAAATGGATATGTGTGTTAACTTTCATCTACACCCTTGGGGATGTCACTTATTCTAATCAGGAATTTATACTCAAAGGGAGGTCAGCTAACATTTAATCAGAAAGGTCACAGCTCTCCAGAGGCTACAGCTATCTTTACCTACAATCTAAGCTAGGCACTTTGGTAATTTACAAATTGAACACCAAAATGAATTTGTGTTGGTGGTACTATTGGCTAGATCATTAGTGTAAAGAATGTTAAAAATGGCTAAATTAGTTAAACAAGTGACATTTGAGACATGTAGATTGAGTGAATTACTTTAGGTATGCTCTTACCTTACATGAACCAGCAAACCCTGAAGATGGCAGCTGGGATATGATTCCAGTCTCAATTTTAAATCCAAATAGTTGTCTGCTGCCAATTATCAGGTAAACTAAATTATATCTTGGAACTGTGACTATATTTGTTTCCTGTGAACTTTCCATTCAAGATGTTCACAGATCATGTGAAGAGCAGAGAGTTAGTTTTCTGTGGAACTCACAAAATGAGTTGTATAATGGTTTTTACGTACCTGATTGCTAAACATGTTTATCTAACAAACACTTGTATGGGTGATAGAACTTGCCCTGAGACTTGCTGTCTTTAAAAACCAGATTGTGGAGGATTAGCTAACTGTCAGCGAGTTGCTGTTAGTGGCTACCGGTATCTACTTAAACAAACCTAATGGTTGCACATGACTCAGATGGGTTCAAAACCCACTGGGGCAGGGTCAGTATTGGCTCCCACAGTACATTGCACAAAGGTGGATGTGTCATGCATTCTTAGTAAATGCTGAATGAATGAGTAACTAGGGTACACCATAAATCTACCTAGACTACTGGGAAGATAAGGATGAAGAGGAAAATGGATTATATTTGTTCAAATTGTCATGTTGGTGTGTCATGTAGAAGTTTGAATATGGACATGATAGAGGTGAAATTAGACAGGTTGACTAGATTAGGACAGGGCCTCACAGAGGAGTACCTAAATCAGAAACTCTTCTTAGTATACAGGAGTGATCAGGCTGGAGGAACTTTTGAAACTAAAGTGTTTGAAAAACTAAACAAGCACCAAAACTATTAGTGTGTTATTTATGATGAGAAATGAAGGTCATTTGGACGAAAATTCTGGCATTAACATGACCAAGGAAAGTCTTATAAAAGAGCTTAATGCTAAGACAAATCAAAATTAAAAAGTTACCTAATGTGCCCATGCCCACAATGGAGTGGGGATGTGGTATGGGGGTGCCATTCTGGGGAAATGCTAATAGGGTGATCCAAAACCCCTCCTAGCCTTCCAGCCTGTCTTCCCTCACTCCCATCCTGCTCAGCCCCTCTCCAGACTTTGTGATCCAGATTCAGCCACTTAACTCTGCCCAGCTGCTCCCTTCCCTGAGAGACCCAGGGGCCTCCATTGCCTCACCCACCTCCACCAGCCCAGCACATGCCCACTTTGAGAGCTTCCTGTGGGTCCAGCTGTATCAGAATGTGCTGAGCAGCTTCCAGGGGTTATGCTGGGCCCTGGGGCTGGAGCCTGTTGGGGGGTGGGGGCACCCTAGTAGCACAAGATCAAGGCCCAATTCAACTACTGGAACACTAAGTCTTTGTGGGCCAAGTTGGACAAGTGAGCAGGTCAGCCTGTCTACCAGCAGGGCTGGGCCTCCACCAGCATGAAGTGCCTGGTGGTTGACACTGAACCAGTGGTCTGTGGGCTGCTGTGCAGCTGACCACTGCTGGTGGCCTGTGTGGTCCTGGTGGAAAAGTAAACCAAGTTCTCTTGATACAACATGCACCACCTCTGACCCTTCATCATCCATGACCTTTGGGCACTTGGTACCAAGAAGTTCTATAGGTACTTCTGCATAGGCACCCTGAGCTACATTAGCATCTCACACCTTTAGCTGCTTTTGTTGAAAGTGGCATTAATGCTGGGGTGGAAATTCACTGGGGTGTCACTTTCATTGGCCTCCATCTCCTCTCAAAAAGGGAGTGGCTGGTATGCCCAGCTCCAGCCCAATCCCCTTGCCCAGCTGGTGAACTATGAATTTGATGTTCTTGTCTTTGCTGTTCAAGGTAAATTTGTCCCTGAAGGCTTTGTAGTGAGCAAAATGCACAGCAAACTGGCTATTGGCATCATGGTCAACTGTGTGAATGGTGCACCATGGAAGAGACACAGGTGCCCAAGATCAGCAGTGTGGCCAGGATCTATAACCAGAAATTCTTCCAGAGCCTGCTCAAAGTCACAGGTGCTGACCTGGAAAACACTGTACACTACAAGGACAATGCACCTACTTTGTGATGGCAGCCAAGAAACAGTGCCTGATGCACCTGGGGGTGCCACATTAGCACTGGCCAGAAACTGACTGGCTGTTGGGCAGTGCCAATGTGGAGCCTCAGGGTCTGCAGGGCTTTGCCTGTGCAGTTCCTTACATCACCACTCACAGCAAGCTGGGAGGCTGGAGTTGCCCAAGATGCCCATGGATGGCTTGACATCTCTGCTCTTAACTTCACAAACATGATGTGGGCAGAGAGCTTTGCTTGTATGCAAGAGAAGCAAGGCATCTGCCTGCTGCTGGGGCTGGTTGGGGAATGCCTGCTGGAGCCCTTCTGATCCCTGGGCACTGGAGTGGCCTGGGGCTTCTTGGCAGTCTTTGATACCACCTGGATGGTGAAGTGGTGGGCAGAATGTGGTGGCCCATACTGGGCCACATTGGGCCCCTAGAAGTGTTGGCAGAATGTGAAAGCCTGTACCAGCTCCTGTCACAGATATCCCAAAAAAAACATGCACCACAATGTGGCCCAGTATGGGTTCGACCCAGCCACTCCCTACCCCAACCTGAACCTCCAGGCTATGTCCCCCAATCAGGTATGAGTCCTGCATGACATGATTGCCAAGGAACCTGTGTGGAGGAAGAGTAACAAGACTGACTCAGGAAAGCCTGACATTAGGTTGATGAGCACACAGGAAGAACTGCTACGTTGGTGCCAGGAGCAGGCTCCAGGTACCCTCATGTCCATGTTGCCAACCTTTCTTCCTCCTGGGCTAATGGGCTGGCTCTGGTGCTTTAGTGAACAAGCTGCAGCCTGGCCTACTGGAACCCTCAATGCTGCAGAGGGTAGGGGTTCTGGAAGCAACTGGTTGGGCGCTGAAGATGGCAGAGCATAAGCTGAGCATATCACCCATGTTGTCCACAGAAACAGTGGTGTCAGGAAGTGACCCATTGGGCCTCATCACCTACCTCAGCCACTTTCACAGTTCCTTCAAGGGTATGCCCTGTCATCCAAGGCTCTCCAGGTACTCCAGTGCTGTACTATTCCTTGTCAAACTGCAGAGGACACTGCAATGGAGCCGGACCCAGGAAAATGGAGAATGCAGGTGGCAAGAAGCAACACCAGCAGACAGAGGCTGAGACCCCTGTTCCAGAGTCTGCTGTACCCCTGACTCTCCCATTACAATACCAGGAGGCTAGTGGCAAGGACCTCTGTGCACTTTGTGGGGAAGAGAACACCTGTCTATCCTGGAACACCTGTGTGGCAATGGCTACTTCTACCATCTGAACTGCTTCTGCTGCTATGTCTGTGAGGCCACATTGTGGCTCAGTGGTTATGGACAGCCCCCAGGAGATGGACATTTCTACTGCTTCCAGCATTTGTCCCAGCCAGGCCACAAAGAAGATGGCAATGACAGAGGCCCTGAGAGTCAGGACCTCTCCACACCAGATGAAAATAATATGGTACCAGGTCCCTCAACTCCCATGGTCCCCCAGGAGGGGGCCAGTCCTGTCCCAAGCCTCAGCCAGTCCACCCATTGGCTGATCCACCCCTCTAACCTAGAACACCAGCCGTTGTCCTTCCTTAATCTGACCCTTGACTAGGAAATGGAGTCTTCACCGAAACCCCTCATAGCTGCTCTTACTTGGCCCTCTATGCCCTGGTGGGCAGCTTTGTGAGATGGGTAGTTCCAACCCAGAGCTCTCAAGTTCTTAAGGCCACAGGGAAAGAGAATGGAGGGAAACCTTTCTTCAATGAAGAGGAAGAGGAAGAAGAGGAAGATATGGCTTTGGACTTAGATGTGGAATAGGCCCTGCTGACCTTCACTCTTCACCAAGAACTATGAACAAGTACCCAATGTGTCAGTGGACTCTGCTGCAGGAGATGAAGAGATTCTCAAGCCAACCAGCAGAGACTAAATGAGATTGATGCTGCCCTGAGGGAGCTGGAGGCCTAGAGAATGAAATTGGATTGGGCCTTGAGGAACCAGAGCAGTTCCCCAGAACTGCCACACTTCATTCAGAAAAAAAAAAAAAAGCCTAGTGGGTGAGGAGGCTAAGCTCTTGATTACAGTCCAGGAGCTTGAGCCTTGAGAAGAAACATTTGCAGCTGAACCAGGAGGTATGAGGCTATGTGAACCAGGACGAAATCCTAAAGGCAGTTGCTGAGGGGCAGGCTGAAGACCAGATCCTGAGGAAACTGGTGAAGAGGGTGAACCAGTGAGATGCCTTCATCCACTTCCAGAAGGAGTGCAGGCTCAGTGAGCTGGCTTCAGGGCAAGGCGCCCAGGGTTAGAAGAGGGTGGGCTGTCTGCCTCTTCCACTACAAGACCACCTCACCCCAGGACAGTGCCATCCTGGTCATCGGGGATGTCTGGGAGAAGGCCTCACTATTTACAATAAAAATAGTTCTGCCACACACAGGCACCAAACTAAAGTTACCTAGTGAACATGAGTATTAAGTAGATGAATCAACAAATCGAACATTAAACCACCAGGTTATGCTATTTTTGTCTAATTTTCTCCACGGTATGAATGATATTGATAATGGAGCACAAAGCTGATGACCAAGGCTCCCTCTCTGTTAACATGTTCTGATTGTCTTGCAACTATGGATTTCTTTAGAAAAGTTTTACCTTAAATTTTGTTACCATTGAATCTTACAAGTCTGTCTATTATGTCACTTTAAGGTAATTTTTACTGTTACATTTTATGTGGACCCTAGCAATATGCTTCAATTTAGCATGTATTTGGCATTTCCTAGCCTCTGTACCAAGAGCACATAAATAACACCCTTCAATGTCAAGGAAGCACAAGACTCATTCATTACAAGGCACTTCACAAATAACCTGTTTTACTTTGTACATTCTTGTGGTAACTGTGGTGATCTGACCTGCAAAGCTTGAGAGGCTACCTTTTTCTTCAGATATGAACATCTAACGTATTTTGTTCATCACATTTTTTAATGCTCATTATTGTGAAAGCATTATATTAAACTTTATGGACTATTCAAAAAAAAGCACCAAAATTACATCCTTACTCATGAGGAATCTTTTTTTAAATTATTTTATTGTTGTTCAATTACAGTTGTCTGCATTTTACCCCCACCAGTTGGGAAAGAAGGAACATGAGCCAAACCCACCCCAGCCAAACCCACCTCCCTCCCTTGCTTCCACACTGCCCCTTGGTTTTTTCCATGTGTCCTTTATAGTAGATCTTGAAAACCCTTCATGAGGAATCTTAATTGTAGTTGGGAAAACTCACACTTCATTCAGTGCTACTTTGTGCCTAGAACTGCAGTTACAAAAGGAAAAATAGTGAAATAAGATTATAGAGATCAGTGTGGAGTGGAACAAAGATAAGAGGATGTCTTGCAGAAAGCAAGGTGAATTGGATCTTGTAGGTAGAGCACAGGTGACAAACACAGGGCCCGATGGCTAAATCCAGCCCTCTGCCTTGTTTTTTCCAGCTGGCATCTTATTTCTACCCGGCAGCAGCACTAAGCTCTCACTTAACTGTTAAAGAGTAGTTACACTTATACAGTTCTAAAATTACACTTGGCCCTTTGAAGGCAACCGCAAGGCTGATGTGGCCCCCAGTGAAAATGAGTTTGACACCCCTGTAGTAGGGTATTTGGAGTGTATAAAGGAGAGAGGGTAGTATCTAAAGGGAGAACCTTCTAGAAACTAGGGGCACAGCCAGAAGAAAGGCAGAGGATAAGAATAAACACAGTGAATAAGAAAAAGAGAAAGTCATGCAACTGATGAAGTTGGAGCCAAGACACTCAACAAAAGAGAAGTAACATGTCAGATCTGTACATCCCAATCCGTTCAGGCCTCCCCAAAATTTTGGGAGGTAGGTATTAGTACCTTCGTTTTACTGAGGAATTAACCATATAAATTCTCTCAAAGCTAGGATGTTCTGCATCAAAACTCCAGGAAAGAAGTACTATTGTTTCTCAAGAATAGTTAAGCAGACAGCTCTGTCTCACCAGAGAAAGGAACCTGATGTGATGGTAAGGAGAGGCCACACACTAGAGAGCCATTGGCTGCATACATTGCTGACATTTCCTGTTTTACCCACAATCTTTGGAGTTTTTTTCTTTTTTATTTTGTAACCATCATATCTAAATAACAGGAAATTTCTCATAAGCATACTGACTGAGCGACCCCACTGGGCTGCATTCCAGCCAGGATGGTATCAGAAGACAGGAGCTTTAGGGGAAGCAAGCTCTCTCCAATTATCATTGGCTGAGTTCAGACATCCCACTCACGTCCAGAGTTTTGCTTAGCTGCTTCAGTATTGCTGCCTCAGCATTCATTTTGTTTGGCCAACCAGCCTGTAGTGATGCTAAACAGCTACTAGTCCTCTCCCACAAGCACATCCTGTACACAGCATTCACAAGCAAATATAATTTTTTTTATCCTCACCCAAGGACATTTTTTCACTGCTTTTAGAGAGAGAGGAAAGGAGAAACAGGGAGAGAGGGAGAAACATTGGTATGAAAGGGGAACTTCCACTGGTTGCCTCCTATACATCCTGGGACAGATGATCATCTGTTTAGGGACTAGGAATTGAATCCAAAACCCAGATATATGCCATGACTGGGTATCAAACCCACAACCTTTTGGCTATGGGACAATGCTCCAACCAACCAAGCCACACCATCTAGGACACAAATGTAAATTATTTTTTTTAATTTTAAAATAATTTTTTGACTTTATAAATTTTCTATTATTTATTCTATTACTGTTATCCCAATTTCTTTTTTTCCTTTTGCCTCCTTCCACCCAGCATAGCCATCTCTCCCAGTCAATCCCCTCTCTGTTGTCCACGTCCATGAGTCATTTACACATGTTCCTTCTTTCCCCTTCTTTCCACCATTCCCCTCTTCTTCCTTCCCTCCTACAGCTGTCAATCTGTTCCATGATCCCATGTTTTTAATTCTATTTTTCTCATTATTTTATTTTGTTCATTAGATTCCAGTTATAAGTGAGGTCATATGGTGTTTGTCTTTCACTGACTGACTTATTTCACTTAGCGTAATAGTCTTCAGTTCCATCCATGCTATTGCGAAAGGTACGACTTCCTTCTTTCTTTCTGCTGTGTAGTATTCCATTGTGTAAATGTACAACAGTTTTTTAATCCACTCATCTACTGATAGCCACTTGGGCTATTTCCAATATTTAGCTATTATAAATTGTGCTGCTATGAACACAAGGGTGCATAAGCTCTTTTGAATTGGTGTTTCAGGATTCTTAGGGTGTATCCCCAGCAGTGGAATCACTGGGTCTTAAGGCAGTTCCATTTTTAGTTTTTTTAGGAAATTCCATACTGGTTTCCACAGTGGTTGCACCAGTCTGCATTCCCACCAACTAGAGTTCCCTTTTCTCCACATCCTTACCAGCAAATGTAAATTCTTGATGTGACAGCCCTTGTGGTCAATCTCTGTGCACCCCTTAGATAAAAACCCTGCTCTTTTTGTTTGAATTGAGTAGTCTGACCTTAGCCCAGGAATTCCAAATTACTACACCTGTGGACCATAATAAAGGCAGGGATCCTAAGTCCTGTTGCTTTCTCTGTCTGCACTCTACCTTAACCTACCCTTGTGGCCCCTTGTGGTGTGCTGTGTACTTCTTCGAGGAACTGTGGGTAATAAACTTTTCTATTTCAGTTTTTCTTATGGGCTGTTGTTGAACTGTGAACTCACCATCCAACATCCTGTACTCCACTTAACAAATGTTAATTTAACAAATTCATAACAACTCATTTTGTCAACTGCTGGCCCCTTTTACCATTTGAGTTTGCAAGCCCTTTATTAACATACCTCTTTTAGAAAAAATCATGAAAGAAGAAAAAAGAGGTAAATTACATATATGTTTCCCCAAGGATTCTGTCCTCAGAAAGTCCCTTCTATCTCACAGATTTCTTAATTCTGTGCAGGTTCCTTCTACATTCTTCCTGGATGCAGAAGGAACTAGAATCTTAAACCAATATGGTTCTTTCCCTGCGTAATTTACCTTAAAATACCTGTCACTGAAACCAAGGCTAGTGATAAACTTGTGCAAAGACAGTGTAAATAAGCATTGATACATCTACAAGGTGGTACTTAAAACTAGAGCTATACAAACCCTAAACAGTCTAATTTGTTATGCTCATAGGTATGCCCATTCAGAGAGGCAAAAATATGCCAATACCAAGTCTTAAATATAAAACAACTGGGCCAGAATCACACTTAGGTTGTGGAAACAGGAAAATTAGTGGTTAGAGGCTGTGAATGTCTATAATTCTACTGTTGTTTTAATGCCATTTTCAGTCTCTGAACATAAAAGCTTCTTTGATTTTGATATGATACAAAATTGTTCCACTGATCTTGAAATTGACATCAAAAGACATGAGATATTACATTTTACTCCTAAAGCAGCTGGTATAAAATGCAGAAATTGCTATATATAAGTGTTTTCTAAAACCTTAGAGTATTGGTTCTGGTTTAAAAAAAAGGCATGTATTTTTGTAAGGAGGATCATTAATTTTCTCTTCATGATCAGAAAGCCTATTTTAGGATCTAATTAAATCTAGTGCTGTGCAAGAAACTCAACAAAGAGAATTGCCTGTATTGGGGGGAGAGCAGAAAAAAATCTCCTGTGATCTTATCCCATGATCGAAAAACAATGATCACTTTAATAGCAGCATCTGACATTTTTTATATGGACAGGTATTCACAAAACTATTGTATAAGAGAGAAATTTATTGACTGACTCAAACACGTTTGAGATAAATAAATGTCTTTTATAACAAGGAGCTAATTGTCTGCTGCTTCAAGAGTCCTGACAGACAGTAAGGGGCATCTGGCCTGTCCTGACATTGTTCCTGGCTACTCCCCTGCCCCTTGCTGTGACACCACTCTCACTGACTGTAAACCCTTCCCTGTCCCCTGCTGACTCACTGGAAATGCAGTTCATCCCCTGGAATTATCTCCTGTGAGTATGGACAACATCTGTGCAATATTTATGCACAGACATTTCTAAGAGAGTTTCCCTAGATTCCCTCCAGTGCTGGGTATTAACATTTAAAAAATCATCTTTCTATATGTCCAGGAAAATACAGTATTTCTTTGTTATTTTGATCTAACATTTCTTTAAACACAAAATAGTATGTTTCTTCATAAGTTTATTGGCAATTTCAGTTTCTCTTTTGTGAATTGTCTTTTCTCTTTTTCTCTTGGAATGGTTTCTTACTAACTTATATGTCATCTTTAAAGATTAATATTTTCTTATAAGAATTGTTCTTATAAGACAGGTATACAAAAAAATTTTTTTGTATGTACATAATACTAATCAAACCTATCATTTTTCTTTTATTCATTGCATTGATAATCAGAAAGTCTTTCTTCATGCTAAAATTACTTAAATGTATTTAACTATATGGTATTTTATTTTTTTAAACATTAACTTCATTTGCAATTTGTTTTGGCATACTGGATATGAGGTAGAGGCTTTGTGTTGTTGTTTATTCAAATAGACAACATTCTAAACACCATTTATTGGAGAATTCATCTTTCTCCATGTTTCTGTGGTGCTTTTTGGTCAAATAATAAGCAGAATAAATTTAGGTTCTTTATTCTATTCTACTAATCTGTTTCCATACACTGTTTTAATTGTTGTAGCTTTGTTATATGTTGTAATACTTGCTAGAAAAAATACTTTAATAGTAATTCTCTATTAAAAATTCTCTTCGCTATTACTGCCATTTTATTCCTCAAGAATAACTGGAAATATTTTTCTGGTTCATAGGAGTCTCTCCTTTGTATTTTGATTGTCATAAATCTATAAATTCATTTTAGAAAAAACAATAACTTTATAACAAGAATGGAATATCATTCTTTAAAATATTTTATATTTATAAAATGTTGCAAAATTAATATAGCTACCATTTATTGAATAATTGCTAAGTGATCTAATGCTTCTAAATGCTGTATATACATTACCTCATGTAATCCTCATGTCATGTAAATAGTATTATTGTTCCAGGTTAAAATGAGAATTTTATTTATGATTTATGCAATTAAATATTAAAATCAGTCTGCAATATGTTCATGCTACTTTTATTAAGTTTCAATATCTGAGTCAAGATAACTTTATAAAAATAGAACATATGGCTTCCTACATTTTACTTTAATACTCTGGAACATTTATAATGCAATGGAATTTTCCAGTAAAACTGAGTGATTCTGAAGTTTTTAAAAATATTACTCTTTGATATTGTATTCAGAACTTTAATTATTTTTCTCTCTCTTCAGGTATTTACTTCTGCATTGTTTCCATTTGCAATAATTTGAAGACTTTTTTCTCTAAGAAAAGTATATATTTTATAAAATGTTTTATTACATAATATTTTCCAATTTTTATTACATAATATTTGATATTATTTTAATCTCTGCTGAATACATGGTTTTATTCTTTATGTTGTCCTAACCAGAGAATTTATTTATTTAGCCAATAATTTTTTTTAAAAAAACTGGCTGGTTATATAATCCTAGAGTAATATCTATCCCACCTCAGAACCCTGTAGATATTAATCCACTTTCTTCTCAAATTCAGCATTGAAGAACAAAAACTTGAGGCCAGCTGGAGTCTGATTTTGAAATAATCGTGGTCCTCCTTCCTATCTACCAATAGAGTAGGAACCTAGAGGCATCTCTGAAGGCCAGACTACAACCGTTGTCTCCACAGAGATCCTACTCCAATCAACGTGTTCTCACTAGTTTGTTTCAGCTGCCTCAAAAGTTACTGGAAGTGAGGATGTCAAAACTCCTCCCATTCTCTATAACCCCACAGTGTTATCACCAAGGCCAACAGTGAAAGAGGAAAACAATTGAGTTAGTTAGGAAAGGCCAAGATGTGCTTCAGTAACAAACAGCCCCTAAATCCCAGAGGCTTAATACAACCAAAATTTTCTTGTTCATCTATACCTACTGTTTACTGCAGAGGACAACTGTCCTCTACTTGAAAGTGGATCCTGCCTGCTTCAATGCTGCTGTGATTCTTTCTTAACACAAAGCCTTCTCCATGGTTGCCTCAGTGGAGGATGAGTGTGCTGCTAGTACTATGGCCTGTGGTGACACAGGACATGGAGAATGAATGGCTTTCTCCAAAACTGTGTAACCCTTGGTCACTATTTTGCAATGGACCATATGGTTATCGTCTAAGATGGACCCCAGTGATCCTTACCTCTTGGTATTCCCACACTGGTATAATTCATTCCCTCTGAGTGTGTGAGGCATTCAATGACTTGCTTCTAGGGAATAGAATGCATCAGAAATGAATGAATGCCACTTATGAGATCGGGTTCTCAGAAAAACAGGTTTCCATTGGTAGTATTTGCTGAGTCACTGAGGGAAGTCAGTTGCTATGTTGTAAACTGCCCTGTGGGGGAGCCATGTGTGGCAAGGAGCTGAGGGAAGTCACTAACCAACACCCAGCATGAAACTGAAGTCCTCAGTTCAACAGTCCATAATGAGCTGAACTGTGTGAATAACCATGTCAACAAGTTTGGAAGTGGATCCATCTGTAGTTAAACCTTCAGATAAAACCACCACTCAGGCTGACAACCTGACTACAATCTCATGGGAAGCCTGAGTCAGAGGCACATGCCTAATTGACATCTAAATTCCTAACATGTTAATAAATGTTCATTGTTTTAAGCCACAAAGTTTTAGAGTAATTTATTACATTGCAGGAGATAACTAAAAAAGACCTATACTCTCATAGGGCATTTTGTAAATACAACTCTTTCAGTTCCAACTTCCCAACTCTTCCCTAATGGCTAAAACAGCCTTTCAGGCCAATGAGTTTAGACACTATCTCTTTTGCTCTACTAATTTTATGCTCTATCCCAGGCTGGTGCCTCTCCATCATACAAATAAGGAAACATGCCTCCTCCAATATTAAATAAATAAATAAATAAAATTTAAAGACATATTTAAAAAATATGTGTTTTAATAAGTGGTGCTGGGAAAACTAGATATCCACATGCAAAATGATTAAATTAGACCCTTAATTAATACCTATACAGAAAGTAACCCAAAATGAATCATAGCTCAATGAAACAGAACAGAGAGCTCAGAAATAAACCTATGCCTTTGTGGTCAATTAAAATTTGACAGAGGAAGCAAGAACATGCAATGGAATAAAGACAGTTACTTCAGTAAATGGTGTTGAGAAAATTGGACAGGTACACACAAAAAAAATGAAACTAGACCACCAACTTATACCATACACAAGAATAAACTCAAAATGGAGAAAAGACTTAAATCTAAGTTGAGGACTATAAAAATACTAGAAAAAAACATAAGCAGTAAAATTTCAGACACCTCATGTAGCAATATATGAAAAAATAAACAAATGAGAAAATAATCAAATGAGACTATATCAACTTAAAAAGCTTTTGCACAGCAAAAGAAACCATTATCAAAATGAAAAGGGAACCCACTATATGGGAGAATGTGTTTGCTATTGATACATCTGATAAGGGGTTAATTTCCAAAATATATAAAAAACTTACACAACTCAAGACCAGAAAGACAAACAATCCAATTAAAAAATAGGCAAAGGACCTGAATAAACACTTCTCCAAAGAAGACATACAGATGGCCAATAGACATATGAAAAAAATGCTCAACATTTTTAGTCATCAGAGAGATGCAAACTAAAAGCACAATGAGATATCACCTCATACCTGCCAGAATGGCTGACACCAATAAATCAACAGACAACACATGCTGGAGAGGATGTGGAGAAAAGGGAACATTAGTGCACTATTGATGGAAATGCAGACTGATGCAGCCACTGTGGAGTTTCCTCAAAAAATTAAAAATGGAACTGCCTTTTGAACCAGCAATCCCACCTCTGGAAATACATCCTAGGAATCCTGAAACAACAATTTAAAACAATGTATGCACCCCTATGTTCATAGCAGCATTATACGCAATACCCAAAATGTGGAAACAACCCAGCTGACCACTGACAGATGAATAGGTAAACAAAACATGGTATATTCATACAATGGAATATTATTCAGCCTTAAAAAGGAAAGAAAATTAAACCATTGTTACATGTCTGTGAAATATGCCAGGCACAACAAAACAAATACTGTATGATTGCACTTATATGAGGTATCTGAAGTAGTCAAAATCATAGAGATAGAAAGTAGAATGGTAGTTGACAGGGAATAGGGAGGAGGGACTGAAGGGGAGTTGTTGTTTTATGAGTATAGAGGTCCAGCTTTGCAAGATGGAGAGTTCTGAAGGCAGGTTGAACAGCAATGTGAATGTACCTAACCCTACTGAACAGTACTTTTTAAAATGGTAAAAATAGTACATTTCATGTTAAATGTTGCCACAATTGCATTTTTTTAGATTGGATATATGGAGAACAAATGAGGGTGAAGAGAATGAAAGGAACAAGGGAGAACTGTCTGACTTCTCTCACCAAAAGTATCATAGACTCTGCTCCTGTCAAGACACCAGCCGTTCTTTGAGTGGAATGCAGTTGCAATGCTACATGTCTTTATTCAATTTCATAGATACTTCTTTGGAAAAACAGGGCATAATAAATCAGTATCTGTAAGCTAGCCATGTTAAGATTCTCCCCTTTTAAAAATATACATACAACATTTTATAAAAATGACATCCAATATCACATTGGACGACACAATGATTCTGTCAAAGGAATGGGAAAGTATGTACATTTTTAAAAAACTAATGATGTGCTCCCTGGCTGGTGTGGCTCAGTGGTATAGAGTGTGGGCCTGCAAACCGAAGGGTCACCAGTTCAATTTCCAGTCAGGGCATGTGCCTGGGTTGCAAGCCAGGTCCCCAATAGAGCACACGCGAGAGGTGAGCACACATTGATATTTCTCTCTCCCACTTTCTCCCTCCCTTCCCTTCCCTCTAAAAATAAATAAATGAAATCTTAAAAAAGAAACTAATAATATGCAAGGGCATCTCTGATACTGTCCATTTTCCTCTTAGATCTTCTGATTCCAAACCTGGAGATCCACATGTTCCTCGTCCTGATTCTTCCCCCCTCATTTAAAAATACAAACACTGATTCAGAGCACAGGACTTTACTAAGGCATTGTCCTAAGAATTTAGGCTTAGGGTAGACCTCTTCCTTCTCAGGAACTCTGTGTGTGTGGGAATGTGTGTAAACACATGTGTGTGTGTTTAACTGCATCCTATTTACTTTATTGATGAGGGAGGTATCCCCAATCCTAGGGTTAGGGGGATAGCTGAACACATGAACCAATACTGGACAGGTGATGTCAACAGCAGTTCATTATTTATTTATACTCACAATATAGCAAGGAGAATACCATACACCACACAGAGCCACATAAGGTACACATTCAGGAGCAGAGGGAACAACCAGGGTTTGTGAGAGGCAGTCTTTGTAGTTATCAAGAGGGTGCCTGCCCCCGGTTCCCATGGGAGTGTGTGATTGGCTTGTTTGAATAATTTCGTGCACTGACAGGGAACTGAAACTTAGCAGTAAGAAATAAGCAGAAACTGTGCTTGGTTCTTTATTTGGGAGAGTACCTTATTTGTGGGAAGAGTTGGGAGGGGAGCTTGTGGTGGTTATGCCATTCAAGGCCATCCCAATTTTACCAAATGTCAAGGCAGCACATAATATTGAACCTTAATTTTAGGCCTTACATCACTGTGTGTGTTACATGTTTTAGGGTGAGGTGGGGGTGGGACACTTAGCTACTGAGTGGGGAAACAAAGGACACAGGAGGCTGAGAAGATCGAAAGCAGTGCTGGTCTGCCACCTGTCTGCAGTGAGGTAAGTACCAAAATCCAGAGTAAGCATTCAGATACTTTTAGAACAATTTGATGCAAATTTAATAGTACATGATTCTAGGCACACGCACAAAGCAAGCACACCGCAACAGGTATGGTTTTACATCAAGGAGAGTTCAGACATATTGCCATCCAGGTTGGAAACTGGTGAATGTTGGTCGACAGGAGTGTTATTTTGTTAATGGTTAATTCTGCTCCTGCACTCCTATCCCCATTCCAATTAAGTACAAAATACACATTTCAAGATTTGATGCCACACCATAAAAGCTAGAGACATGCCTTGCCACCCAGCAGTAAATATTAAGGGAAAGATTTAATGTAAACAGCAGCATATGGCAGTGTCAATGATTTCTCATAAACTACATGGATTAATTTAGAAAGAAAAAAAAGGCAGAGAAGCCTTCAAGGAAGTAATAACCCAGAGGTAAAAAATATTGATTAGGGAAAAATATTATCTTAATCAAAATATGTCTTTTAGCTGGAAGTTGTTTGGGCTCCAGAAAAAGGAAACAAAGTATGTTTCTAAGATGCACATTTTTCCTTGTGGTTTTTGTTGAATAATGAGCAAGACCATCACTCTTTCTGAAGTCTTGGCTATATAAATCAAAACAAAGGCTTTAATAATCTTGCAGGAAAACTTAATGACTACTTTGATAAGAAGAAAGCAATGTTAATTGTTTTTCGAAATACATCAATATATACCTGTGACTTTTGGTATTTCTTGATAATATATCCTGATAAATTTTTTAGAACTTGCCACATGCTATATTTTCTTCTAATGAGAGCTTCTGATCTTTCTCATCTCTGTTTTCAGAGGAAAATGGTTCAAAATAACTTGTTTCTGTTAGCATATGTTGATGTTCAAGCAACTTATTTTTACTGCCCTTCAAAGTTTAAGCTTAATCTTTTAAACATTACAACCAGACAATATTTAAATATGCCACATGTATTTTTAGGGCTTTTATAAATTCAAACTGAATCTGAATTTAAAGTAGGTAAGAACTACTTCAAATCCTAACACCATTCCAGTTTTTTCTTAATCTTAAAAAGTGTGGTTTTCCTCAGAATTTTATATAACAAAATGCCTTGTTTTCATTTGCCATTTGGACTACATGAAGTTTATTCCTAAAAGAAACTGTACATGGGAACACACAACAGCATTTTGCATTCTATATGTATAGAGCAGAAACTGAGTGCTAAGTTATATGCTAGGAGTAACAGGGGAAAGAGGAAAATTAGAACATATTTTCTCACTATTCACTCTGTTTCTGGGTACACAAAATAAGAAGTTGATAAATTATACAATAAATTAATTCATTTAGCCAAGAGAATTCAGATATAATTGATGATCAATGACCCAAATTCTTCAGGGATCCTGATACCACAGAATCTCAGTCCTGATCCATGTATAAATACGGGCTCTCTCTTAGGCCCCCTTCACTGACCTGTGCATTCCTTCACTCTGATTCTGAACATATTTGCAAAATCTTTGTGTTTGAGGAGAACTACAGTCTTTAGTTTTGCATTGAAATTAAGGAAAAATAAAACTGGGTTGTTTCAAATCAAATCTTTTCCCCTTCATCCAAATAACGCACCCCCTGTTGGCTGGTCGTTTGGACTCCTGTGTCAGAAGCAAGGGAGGGGAAATCAATATTTGCTTAATAGAAAAGGAAACACTGATAGGGCAGGAATTTTATTATCAAGATTTTAATGGGGTATCTTAACACTAGGAAGGAGAAAATTCTCTTTTCTTTTCCTTTCTTTTTTGAAACTTAAGGCTATATTCACTTGCAGTGCTAGATGAGTTTCTGAAAAGAATAGTGGGGAGAAAACCTAACAAATATATTCGTTTTGGCTAAGGCTACATCTGACTTTTTAGGTTGTGACTTTCCATTGTTCAATGCTTATCAGGGCTAAGAAATCTACTATAAATGCTAGGTCTCCCCTCCCACCCAATATT
Organism: Trachops cirrhosus; assembly: GCA_028533065.1. Classification (NCBI taxonomy): domain Eukaryota; kingdom Metazoa; phylum Chordata; class Mammalia; order Chiroptera; family Phyllostomidae; genus Trachops; species Trachops cirrhosus. The sequence goes on along the minus strand of CM052549.1, from coordinate 47,188,671 downwards.
TTCCAGTAAGATGGGCATTGCAATGGGGGAAATGGTTAGGGGAATAATGCATAAGCACACACATTTACTTTCATTCTGATATTCTAAGGATTGAATCAATAAAAATAGATTTCCTCTCTATTTATCATAAATACGCTTCCATCCCCTCCAAGCCTACCTGCTAAAATTTGGTTTTCTCATCTACAGGGAAAGATGGATTTTACTTTAAGATTCTGTTCTAAAAGTGCAATAATAGATTACTTTTAAGACGATAGATATTTGGTCAATCCTGTTAGTAGAAGAATCAGGTGAATTTTTCTCCAAAAAATCTCTTTTAGGACTTTTAAATGTTTATTCTTTTATTCTTAATGCTCTCTTTCCCTAATTATAAGTTTTAAATATATGATTAGAGAGTGATATGGCAAGAACAGTAGACTAAGAATCAAAGCACTTGTGTCCAAATCCCAACTCTGCCACTAGAACCGTGCAGGCCATTTAAGCTCCTTAAGTTTCATTTTCCTCATTTGAGATATGGAAGTAATTGATTTGACCATTAGTGCAAGATACATGAGGTGCCAATTACCATAGGCATTAATTTTCGATGCCATGCAGGAGAAGGACTTATTATAACAATGAGCATGTATTGAGATTGTGCTCTTTCCCAATCTTTGTAAACATCAGTAACTTGACTCTCAGGAGCTTAAAGGAGCTCAGTTCTGGAATCAGACTGGGTCCCAATCCCATCTGCCATTTCCCATCCAGATAACCTTGAGGAAAGTAATATTTCTGAAGCTCATTTTCCTTATATATTTAGAAATATTGGGTTGTTTCTCCAAAGTCACATGAATGGAAAATGACAGAGACAGAACTGAAATGCAATCATACACTGTGAGGACCACAATCTAGAAATGAATTCGCTACAGATAAAACATTTTAATGTTGTTCAACTTTGTTCCTTTATTGTCCCTTCTATTCCTTGAATGGCCCTGAATGTCATGCTTAAAAGCTTAGACATTACTTTGTAGTTAGAGGAGAGGTGGTAGAAAATTTTGAGTAGGGAAGGGGCATGATTGTGATTACTGAGTTCTGATATTCTGATTCTCATTATTCTTATAAGAATATTGAGAAAATTTAAGGAGCACCTATATATAAACATAATGCATTTCTATAAAACACTATGCTTCTATTTATAGGTGATCACATAAGGAAAAGACCTACACACTATTTCTTACTCTGATGTTTGAGTACTGTGTTCTAATATGATATCCTATGGGGATAAAGTAGGACCACTCCCCCACAGTTCAGAGATATTAAGGAAACTTTCTAGATGTCAGTCACACTGGAAAAATATCCAGGAAAAGGAATTGAAAATTGGAAACTGAGCCTTAATCAGTGGCCAGAGGTAAATCTTGCTTGTCTCCAGTTATCTCTTTTTTTGGCCTGTATTCTAAGGAATGCTTGAGAGCTGTCTACATTGGTATGGAAAATGGCCTCTGCCAAGGGAGGCAGTCAGGCTTTCTAATCTGAGAATTCTCTCTCCAGTGCCAGCCTTGGAACATGTCAATGTGATGAAGTTGCAGCCATATATGTGAAGAGCATGAATAAGGTGAATTTTGTTGTTTTAAAGAGAGGCATCCATTATATTGTGGCTATAAAACAAATATATCAATAATGGCACTTAAGTTCAATATCTAGTCCATGACAATAAACAGGAATATGTTCCACCTAATATGACATCTAACTAGTTAATTTATTGCCAAGATGTAATAGGTTATGTTAAACTTTGGTTATAATTCCTAGTACATGTAGTTCCAGATTTCTGAATTTTATCCTTTAGAATTCATTTTGGGGCTGGAAGCTAGGAGGAGTGAACTGTGATTAATATGAAAGGTCAGCATGCAGCCCTGGCTGGTGTGGCTCAGTGGGCTGAGCACCAACCTGTGATCAAAAAGGTCGCAGGTTCAATTCCCAGTCAGGACACATGCCTGGGTTGTGGGTCAGATCAGTGTATCTCCCACACATTGATGTTTCTCTACCTCTCTTTCTCCCTTCCTTCCCCTCTGTATAAAAGTAAATAAATTTTAAAAATCTTTAAAGGAAAAAAGGTTAGCATACAGTAATTACAGTTTTCCTGAATACTGGTCATGGGTTCATAAAAGGCTTATGATCCATCAAAATACTTTGTTTGAGTCTACAGAATGAAAAGAATGTAGAAAAGCTATTGTTCAGGGAAATGCTTTGCATGTACTTAATGCCTGATTAGTTTAGTTATTAACATATCCTACAACAAGGTCACCCAGTTGGAATGCTCTACTTAAAGTGTGTGTCTTTGGAATGTCACATAATTTTTTCAAAATTGTACATCTCTCCATTTCTGAAAAATCAATCTCTCTCTCTCTCTCTCTCTCTCTCTCTCTCTCTATCCCTCTCCCTCTCTCTCTTTCTCTCATGGATCAGGAAAGTGGGTCACTTCCTTAAGAGCAGCAGCCTCCTCCAGGACAGATGTTTGCCTCCATTATAACTATGCAGGGGGTGGGTGGAGCACAGATTGGATTTTAATGCTGTGAAACCTGCTGATATAGTCTCTACCCTGGAAGAGGCTCCTAGCTCAAAATGTATTTCCTTAGAAAGATTCAGGGAAGAAGTGGAGGGAAAAACAGCACAACCCACCACAAAACCATGTACTTAAGCAGGCTCTTTCAAGTACCACTTAATGGTGTGCAGCTGACGTGCAGAGATCAAGTTTCTGACGTAGGGCATTGCCACTTGGTGGCTTCTTAATCAAGAGTTGTCCAAGAATGAGTGTTTCAGCCTTCAGGCTCTGGGATTTTGACAATTATTGAAGGAGTTTGGGTAGAAATAGAGGAAATAGGAAGGATAGGCTGTTTCTATGAAGAGAAGAGAATTGATACAGCACTGGAGTGGAAATTGTACTAAAAGAGGTCATCCCATCGGCAAAGCTGTGATTGGGAGCCAGACCCAGTGGAAAGCACTTGGGGCAGATGGAACTGGTGCCACGCACGTCTATCAGAATTTATCAATAAAGCTTGGGGACGAGATCTATCAAAGGCTATTTCATGCATCATCTACTGTGGGTTTTTTAAACTGCAATTAATGCCAAATTTTACTCCTCAGGAGATATCATAGGAAAACTCCTTCTTTGAACTATACAGGCTGAATATTTATGGCTAAACCAAATGAAGTTTGTGACAATGTAGGGTAATTTTTGACTAAAAATAAAAAGATAACAGATTGATGGAATGGAAGAGGTCTTGGGAGGGCACCCAGGCAGACCCCCATTCCATCAGCCCTTTGAATCAGTTGCATTTCGGCACCTACCCACTCCTCTACACTGTGAGCAACATCAGGGTGGCGAATCTTTTATTAGTCATCTATATACCAACAGTGTCTGGCACTGGGCTCAATTAACATTGATTAACTTTTGTTGAAAAGCTATGATACAAAAGTATATGAAATAGTTTAGTGCTGACTGACTGAGTCCCTGTTCAGTACATATTCAAGTGCAGAGGTGATGGTGGTGGTGGTGGTGATGATGATGTATGTTGGGCGCAGGAGGCTTGGGATCAGGTTGGATTTCTTATTACTGCCTCGCTCTGGAGAGATTTCTGGCTCGTAATAATTTGCTTCATACAAGTTCAGATGCAGTAGGCTTTCCTTCATCCTCAGTTCTTCATTCTCCATAATATCTTTCTGTGTACCCAGACCTCACACTCTATTTCAGGAGGTTTTTGTGTGTCCCAATGGAGGTTGTCTGCCCAGGGTTTGTGGGGTGCATACATAGAGACTCAGAGAGTCATCTTCCCCAATAATCAGGCCTTTTGTGCAATTACCACTGTAGAAGAAAGATTCTCACAGATGCTGGAGCAGAACTGGGTGACTTTCTTAGCACCTCTCTGAACTTTCTCCACTCATACTCACTTCATCTTTCACTCCACTCAGCCTGGACATTCCTTTCTAGCCTTGTTACAAAACCCAGGGGGCCTGGGGCAATACACTACTACCGAAAGGACCCCCTACTGGGCTCGATTGTCCGTCGCCAATAGGAAAGACAACTCTCAATGCCAGAGAGTTGTGAAAAGGAAAGGAAATGTTTATTTAATGCTATACAGACTTAAAGTAGTGACTTAACATCTTCATTAAAATATCAAACACAGATGTCCACAGTGCTTCTTTCTCCCCCTGCCCTAATTCAGGGTATCATAACTCTGGAAAAGAAGCAAACCTCTGTGTTTCAGGCTTCCGGTACCATCAGCTCTGTAGCCTTCTAGGCAGGATCTCCAATTAATCCAAAGCCATGTTTCAGGCTGCTTGGCAAGAGTTCTTTCACCCTCCTTCCAGGCAAAGTTTCTCCTGCTTCCCAGGCCATGCGGTCAAAGGGAGCACCCCAAAGCCTCATGGTCCTCTTCTACCAAAGTTGCAGGGGTCTGCACTCTGGCAAAACCTCATGGCTCACTCTACAATGGTTGCCATGTCTGGGTTTAAATTCCTGCACCAATCTTCCTCTGTACCCCCATTTCCAACTCCTCCTACAATCAGTTACACCTGTCAGCATTCCTGTATTATTCCAAGTTTACTGGGCTGCCATCGTGAGTCTGGGCAGGGGTGGCCCCATGTAATAGAGCCAATCTTCTCCAAGCTCCCACGCAGGTGCTGTAACTCGGGGGACCTGCCCCCCTAGTCACATCTTGGTGGGGGGAATTCTTTTCCATTCCCCTGGCCCAGAGCAAGGCCACAGCTATTTAACATATCTAAACGACCAGCCAAAGGCTATAGATATGTTAAATGACCATACCATGGATTAGCTGCAAAGCTGTGGCTGTACAAAACAGCCCTGCATATTCCTGCTCCATGTGTCCCTTCCCCCAACTCACACCTCTGGGGGAAGGGGTAAAGACATCTTATATGTCTTTCTAATGTTTCCTAGACACCTTGAGTTCTGTACTCCATTCCAAATCTGTTTTTGCCTCCCCCTTGGCTGCACCCTGTATCAGCCTTACAATTCTAAAGCTTCTTTTTCTTATTCCACGCCTCCTTAGTGTTCTCATGAAGCCTAGGCAATTGAAAATGAAAAGCCAAAACTTTGTATCTCTACAGTGCCACCCCTTTTCTGAAGAAATTAATAAAGAATGCCAAGCTGACTGAATGGAGGGAAAGGCAAGGAGTAGAAGAACCAATGGGGGGAAGGACATGTGAATTACTACTTAAAATACTCTTAAAATAGAATTTCCTGCCACATCAGTCACAGAACAGCCCATTTCTTTATGGATTTAAGGAAAGAGCCAGAAGATAGTCTTTAATATTTCCAGTAGGGTACAGGCATGTGATCTTTGCATGCATGTCACAAATATCAAGCCCTCTGTGTCCATCTGCTTTAAAGAAAACTATGTTATCCTTACACATCTTAGAAATGGAAGGTAAATATAGAATACTTCATATCTTTATCCAGTTGTTCAAACATTGCTCTTAGGGTTCTTTCTATCTCTTGCCATCCCTCAGTAAACATTGGTTTCATTATTCATTCACGCTTTCTCCAGCAAGATGAAGGTGACTGCCAACAGCCCACACCCGCATCTCACAACTTGGCAATCCCAAAAGAAAGAGGCCATATTCCACACTTGCTCTGAAAGTAAAATTTTAAAGACAAGTTTTTGAGCTCTACCAGGATCACCTGTATATAAAAAGAAAAAAGGTTGGGAAAATGTTCTAGAAAGAAAAAGAAAAGAAAAGGAAAGTAAAACCCTAGAGTTACTAGAATGTACCTTACTTGCCTTGTTGTCATCATATTGTTAAAACTAATAATCCAATGCTTTTAAAATTGCAAGGTTTTGCTTAATTGTACTAGCCACAATATTATAAGATAAAATAGCATAGGTTTGGGAAAATAAAAAATTTCAAAGATTCCAGTGTGAATTACATAAACTGCAGGTAACTATTATTTCATATATATATATATATATATATATATATATATATATTTCTTACTGTGGGATGCAATAGGCAGAAAACAAAACAAACAAAACCCAAAAGAATCAAAAACCTTTAAAGTTCACTAAGTTAATCCACCTAGCAGTGAGACTTTTAAGCATACTCTTAATTCTTTGGAAGATAAACATTAATTCTACTCAGCATTTGGAAAGATTAAAGATTTCCGTTAAGAAATCAAATTTACTCTCCACATGTAACTTTATATCAAGATGTTTCTAAAGGCTTTAGCCTTTAGAAAACAATGAAACCAAAAATCCCTATGGTGGTTACAATAAGTGCCCATGGTTTGAATGTTCTAGATTTGGTGCTATAAACTCAGAAATGAGAACCTCAGAGACAGTCCACTTGGCTGGCTGTGGAACAACATAAGTGGCACACTATCTAGTAACTAAGCAGCATTGGAGTTGGATGTCTTTCAGAAAGTAGGACAGCAATCTGCAAAGATTCAGAAAAACTATGCTAAGTTTCCAAGAGCCAAAGGTTTTTTTGAGCACTACATTATTTTACAATAACTCACTTGCTTAGAATAAAAGAACCATTCTATGTCTGCAAAAAATGTTATAGTTTCATGATAACCAGGCATAGATAAACTAGCATCTTGAGATGGCCAAAATCCTAGGAAATTTGCTACAAGTACAAACCAAAAATAGAAACTACATTCCCAATAGAAAAGATTAATAGACAATTTGTATTGCTGTTGTCAAGGCAACAACAAGTGACAACATTGAAGCCAGAAGCTTTAGCAAACAAGTATGGATGTGGGGTAAAGGGGACAGGGGACAGAGATATTATTTGAGATAAAGAGAATAGCACATGCAAAGACCCAGAAATTGGAGATAATGAGGCATATAAGGCACTCCAAGTGATTCTGTTTGGGTGGAGAAGACGGTAGAAGAGGAAGTGGCAGCATGTTAAGCTGGAGAGGTAGAGCATATAAAGCCGCTGGATTTTATTCCAAGAGCAGTGGAGAGCCAATGAAGAGTTTAAAGCAGAGGAGTTTTGCAATCATGTATCCTTTCTAAAATATCACTAGCTAGCTACAATGAGAAAAAGGAGAGAGAGGTAGTCAAGGAGGCAGAGAGACCAATTAATTAGGAGGCTATTAACATAATCTAGGAGAGGGTTAACAGTGCATTGAACTAGGAAAGACATAATGGGAAGAAAGAAAAGTTTACAGAGAGATGTGAACAGGTCAAATTAACAGAATTTGGGTGACTTGTTGGGATCTAGAAGTATGAATGAAGGATATGCATCAGAGATGACACCTTATTTCTAACTAAGGCAACTGCTGTAGGGTGGTTCCAATCACAGGAAAAGAAAATTCAGGAGGAGGTTTTGGATAAGAGATAATGGAATTAGTTTTGGATATATCCTCAAAGGAGGAGAGAAAAAGTTGATAATAATAAGATGTTCTATGGCAACAATTTATTTGAGTCTTTGTAAATTTCATTGCACATTCTCATAATGCACAGTTAGCTACTGTTAACTGTTTCTTACTTTGGGGGTTCATGTGTCTACCCTTACTACAGACTAATCCTTAAATGAATGACACCATCTACCTAAATTAGTAATAAAAGCCTTGCCTTTGGAACAATCTTCAAAGAAAATTACATAGTAATAATATATTGTCAATATTTCTGAGTGAATAAGGATCTTAGACACAGTTTGTGGATGAAAGAATTCAGTAAAGGCTCAGAACAAACTATGGAAGCCCTAGGCCAAGCTGCTGCCCCATATAATCTTTTGAATGGGCTGAATAAAAATTCTCCCAGAAATCTTCCTGCAATAAACAATGAGAGAAAGTATTTAAGCACATTTTACTCTCACAATATTAACTATACATCACCAGACTTAATATACAGTAAATCCTCACTTAACATTGTTTATACATTCTGTGACTTTAAGTGAAACAACTTAAAATTAGTTTCTCCGTAGGTTAATTGATGTAAACAAGAATTAAGTTCTTAAGGCCTGTCATCAATATTATAATGAAATGATGTTGAACAAAATGATGTCATTCAAAGATCTGCTGTATTATAAATTCCAATATCTTATGCACAGAGTAAGGAATAACTTCCTGACAACATAAGTTGGGGTACTATCCAGTGAGGAGCCAACTGCCTTTACCTTGCAAGAATCCACACTCTGTTAAAGTGGGGAGAGGACTGCCCTGGCTGGGTGGCATAGTTTGTTGGAGCGTAGTCCCATACACCAAAAATTTGTGGGTTCAATTTCCAGTTGGAAATCACTAGGTTTTAGTTCGATTCCTGGTCAGGGCTGGGGGTATAAAGGAGGCAACTGATTGATGTTTTTCTCTCTCATCAATATTTCTTTTTCTCTGCCTAAAAAATCAATAGATATATCCTTGGGTGAGAATTTAGAAAGAAAGAAAAGCTGGAAGAGGACTTTCTGGTTCAAATACATGTTATCCACAGGGTAGCACAGTTCTTGTATGACCAGTGGATCTGGGAGTCACTCTGGTATGATTTCTAAGACTTTCACCTAGACTAGCTCAGTTCATGGAATGCAGGAAGAGCAAACACATAAAAGAGCCACTATTACAGGGTGAAATGACTCTGAGTCTATAGATACATTAAATGCATTGATCTACCAGTCATATGCAGCTATGTGGCACTTGGAGCATGATATATAACTGTTAGTAGTGAATCCTTTCCCAGGTATGAAATTACACTGAAATCACACCAGGTCTATAAAGACTATTAACATTAAGATCGGACTATTTCCTCAATCCTGCAGTTTAGCATAGAAGAAGCATCTTAGATTGTGGGCCAAAGTACAAATTTAGCAACATTTTAGATTATTATAAAGAGAAACACCTGTAATTCACTTCAGTTTGTTTGTGGAAGAGGAAAATTTCCAAGTATTTTAAGATGAAAACTCAAAGAAGGTAGAAATTCAATCTCTGAGAGTAAACGGTACCTTATTTAGGAAGGGTTAGAATGCAAAAAGTCATGTCTAAGTCTTGGTTGTTCAGTGCTTTATTCCTTTCTGTCAACAAGCAAGAGCCTTCTCTTTCAACCACATGACACTTAAACAAGTGGCTATGTGTTACTTTGAACTTAAATAGTCCTAATGCTATGACAATTGCATGTAGGTTTTTGGCTGGCTACCTGGATGGCCTCAGGATTTTCCTGAACACTCTCTCCTTCATAGTCATCCCACCTTCAGGTCAACCAGGAGCAGGGACCCAAGGCTAGTACTCTACTGACTTAGTCCCTGAACCATATAAATGAACTAGTATCCTATAATACTGGGCGCTAGAAGCACTCCGTATTATAGTTTCTCCTGAACTTGACATTGCCTTTAAACTGGATCCTGTCCTAGTAGCCAGCTAATCTGCAATTGCCTGTCTGAAATCCAACAAAGAAGGCATGGTAAAATCAGTTAGTGGCTGAAATTTAGTGTTTCTAGAATGAGGAGTAGGAACTGGTTTGTGGGAATAGCAAGGCCAGAAAATTCCAGTTTGAAGTGGTATCTGTAAGAATCAAAGTGAAGGAAAGGTGTAAAGGGAAGAGCGTTGCAGATGGGAATGGGAGGGGGTTGGCAGTGGGTAGAGGGGTCCCTCCAAAACTTTTCAGGCATTTATATTTCAAAGAAGAAGTTGGTGATATATCATCTAGAGATATTAGGCCTTAGGTTCTTGTGCTGCTACATAAGTATGGTGGGGACTAGGCAACTATGTTTCTCCAGTAGCTGCTGGATCAGCTAGAAACATCACATGGGAATCTAACAAATATTACCTAAAGATGCAGGGCTGGCTTCACTTTAGTATGCAGCGTTACCTTATGCATTCATTGTGTGAACTTTTTGCTTCCTTATAGTCTTCCCAATATGCTCTCTTTTTAAGGGTATAAGGCTTCCTTGGTGATGGTTAAAGTTATTTCTCTCTTTAAAGCAACAATCAAAAGACCCGAATCTCATTTCTAGGTCAGTGATCTGCAACTAATGTGGCACCATCCTGTGGTAACTGCCATAAATGGTGGATAAACTCCTAGGTTGTCACATTTCAATAAATGACTGGAGCTCCACACAAACATGATAAAGTAAAAACAACATTTTGTGATGACTAAGTGTAGTTCTATTCATGAACCAATACTATGAAAGCACAAAACCATTGAACCAACATCATGGTGTTTTTAATTTATTTAATTACTGGTACTGCAACAGTTATGTTTTCTCTTTCATAACATGTATAGATTCAATAGTACTGTGGATTAGTTTTCTGGCTAAGAAACATTTACACTACTGTTTATACAAAAAGTGAATATTAAGTTTTAATTAATTAATGTAATGATTATGTTAAATCTTGAATACAATTGGGGACGCTATTGCTTTCACTTAGTGTAGCAGACCCTTCTTTCTCCCCCTCTTTTCTCCTCTTTTTCAATTTTTGTGTCTTAGTGTTCAAAGGACTCAAATATGTGGAAGAGAAAGACTCTTGTTCCACAAACATACCTTGAAATTGGATTCTTGCTGAAAAATGGACCTTGTTTCACAAATGATATTTGAATCCAATGGTAGGATGTGTTTAAGTATTTGGTTTCAAAATTTTGATTGAAAATGAAAGATTCTCTATAAAATAATACATTTTCTTGGCACAACTAAACACCTGGATTCAGAACAGATTGAATCCATGCTTTAAGTTAAAAAATTAGTTTTGTGTTTTCCTGTTAAAAATATGAAAGAAGTTCTGTAAATGGATTGCACATAAGCAGTCCATGTCTGGGGAAAACCCAAACAGATGGCCTTTGAAATATTTGTTAGTAAGACATATAATAGGAATCTGAAGGATCAATAAAAGATTTCCTAAATTATTCAAAATTACCACATTAGGGCATTCTTGCTATTTCCAAAGAACTCATGACAACTTCAAAGGTCCTCTGACCAAGCCGTTCCATTTCTACATGTTTTTCTAAGAAAATACTTATAAATTGTAAAAGTGCACAAAGATACAATGTTCATCGCAATATGGCTTATAATAAGAAAAATTGAAAGCAATCTGAATATTCAAAAGTGAGGGACTGGATACATAAGTTATAATAATTCAATAGAAGTCTATACAAGCACAGACAGTTATGTAGTTCTATATGTATTTTATTTATGTGAAATTACATTTTTGATATACTAATAATTAAAAAATGTCCCACAGAGCTATAGAGTATGATCCAAATTATATTTAAAATTCACATGTAGGTAGTTCCCTGTATATGCATATGAGAAAAATGATGTGGAAAAGTAACCCCCAAAACTATCACAATAAACATAAGAAGAAAAAAAATCTTTCTAGGATCTCTTCTCTCTTACTCATTATTGTGTAATATTTGACAGGTCTTTTCACAAAGAGATTAAACTTCACCATTCTCTTTAAAAAAATCACAGATGTGATGAATTAACATGCATAAAATAATGATTATTTAAGGGAAATTATGATGGCGAAGGATGACCATAAGATTTTCTACCCTAACTATGGGCAAGATACAACCTGATACTGATACTCTCTATAGTTACACAGGAAATATATTTTTTAAAAGACTTGATTTTTGTAGAGCAGTGTTAGGCTCACAACAAAATTGAGAGGAAGGTACAAAGATTTCTCATATACTCCTGTCTTCACACATGCATGGGCTCCCCCACTACAAACGTCACTCAACAGAGGGGTGTATTTGTTACAGCTGATGAACCTGTGTTGACACATCATAATCACCCAAAGTCCATAGTTTGCCTTAGAGTTCACTCATTTTTTAAAAATACTTTATTTGTTTTTAGACAGACAGAAAGGGAAGGAGAGAGGGAGAGAAACATCAGTGTACAAGAGAAATATCAATTGGTTCCCTCTCCCAAGCCCCTACCTGGGGACCTGGCCTGCAACCCAGGAATATGCCCAGACTGAGATTCAAACCAGCAACCTTTCGGTTCACAGGCCTGTGCTCAGTCCACTGAGCCACACCAGCGAGTGCTAGAGTTCACTCTTGATGTTGTATATTCTATGGGTTTGGACAACTGTATAAGGACATATATCCATCATAATATCATGCAGTGTATTTTCACTGCACTAAAAATCCTCTGTGCTTTGCCTATTCATCTTACCCTCACTCCAGCTCCACTCCACCCACCAAGAAACACTCACCTTTTTATTGTCTCCATAGTTTTGCCCTTCACAGAATGTCATATAATTGGAATCATACAGTAGGTAGCCTTTTCAGATTGCCTCCTTTTACTAAGTAATATGCATTTAAATTTTCTTCATATCTTTTCATGAATTGATAGCTCATTTCTTTTTAGTGCTGAATTATATTCCATTGTCTGGATGTATCACAATTTATTTACCCATTCACCTATTAAAGGACAGCTTTGTTGCTTCCAAATTTGGGCAATTATGAATAAAGTTGCCATAAACATCCATGTGCAGGTTTTTGTTCGGAGATAAATTTCAAACTTCTTTGGGTAAATACCAAAGAGCAAGATTGCTAGATTGTATCCTAAAAGAATGTTTAGTTTTGTAAAAAACTGCCAAACTATCTTCTAAAGTACCATTTTGCCCTCCCACTTGCAATAAATGAGAGTTCCTATTGCTCTACATCCTCACCAGCATTTGGTGTTGTCAGTGTTCAGATTTTGGACATTCTTATAGATATGTAGTCTTATCTGACTGTTGTTCTAATTAGTATTTCCCTATATTTGATATGTAGCATTTTTTTCATAAGCTTATTTGCCCTCTATATATCTTTTTTAGTGAGATGTCTATTTAGGTCTTTGGCCCAATTTTTAATCAGATTATTTTCTTAAGAGTCATAGATAGCAGGCTGACAGTTGTTGTGGGCGGCATGAGCTAGGATGGGTGAAGGGAGTGATCAAAATGAGAGAGAAAACTAAAAGAAAGAAGAGTTCTTTGTATATTTTGGGTATGTCCTTTATCAAATTTGTCATTTGCAAATATTTTCTGCCAGTCTGTGGCATGTCTTCTAATTCTTCTGATATTGTCATTCACAGAGCTGAAGTTTTCAATTTTAATGAAATTCAGTTTAACAGTTATTTCCTTGTGGATCATGTCTTATCTGTTCCATTGATCTATTGGCTGATCTTTCACCAATACCACAGTCTTGATTATTGTAGCTTTATAGTAATATTTGGAGTTGAGTAGCATCAATCCTATAGCTTTGTTCATCTTCAATATTGTGTTAGCTCTTCTGGGTCTTTTGCCTCTTTATATAAACTTTAGAATCAGTTTGTCAATATGCATAAAAGAAATTGCTGGGATTTTGATTGGAATTGCATGGAATTTATAGATCAAGTTGGGAAGAACTGACCTCTGACAATATTGAGTCTTCCTATTCAAGAACATGGTATAGTTTCCAATTTATTTAGTTGTTATCTAATTTCATTCACCACAGTTGTGTAGTTTTCCTCATATAGATCTTGTACATATTTTGTAAGAGTTACAACTAAGAATTTCATTTTTGAGGTACTAATGTAAATGGTATTGTGTTTTTAAGTTCAATTTTTTTATTATTCATTGATGGTAGATAGGAAAATAATTGACTTTTGTTAATTAACCTTGTACTCTGCAACCATACCATAATCACTTATTAGTTGTAGGAGGTTTTTGCTAATTATTTCAGATTTTCTATATAATCATGTCATCTGCAAGCAAAGTTAGTTTCAAGTTTCCCTTCACAATCTGTATATATTTTATTTCTCCTTCTTACCTTATCTCATTAGCAAGGGTTTCCAGTAGGATGTTGAAAGGACCAGTGAGAGTGAACATTCTTGTCTTGTACTTGGCTTAGTGAGAAAGCTTTGAGTTTCTCACCATTGAGTATGATGTTAGTTGTAGTTGTTTTGTGGATGGTCTTTATCAAGTTTAGGACATTACCCTCTATTCCTAGTTTACTGAGAATTTTTATCATGAATGGTGTTGCTGCATCACTGTTATGATCACATGATTAGTCTTTTTTAGTTTGTTTAAATGACGTATTATATTAATTGATTTTCAAATGTTGACCCAGTCTTGCATACCAGGGATAAATCCCATCTGGTCACGGTATATAATTTTTATCCTTTTTTGGATTTGATTTGATAATATTTTGTTTAGAATTTTTGAATCTATGTTCATGAAAGACATTGGTCTGCAGTTTTCTTTTCTTGTAATGTCTTTGTCTAGTTTTGGTATTAGTGTAATGCTGGCCTCACAGAATGAGTTAGTAAGTATTCCCTCTGCTTCCATTCTCTGAAAGAGATTATATATTTCATTTTTAAATGTTTGGTAGAACCCACCAGTGAACTCCTCTGGGCCTGGTGCTTTCTTTTTTTGAATGTTATTAATTATTAATTGATTACATGTATTTAATAGATTTAGACCTACTCATATTGTCTTTCTTTTTGTATAAGTATTAGCAGATTGAGTCTTTCAAGGAATTGATTCATTTCATTTAACATATCAAATTTGTGGGCACAGGGTTGGTCATAGCATTCCTTTATTATCCTACGAATGTCCATGGGATATGTAGTGATGTTCCTTCTTTATTCCTGATATTAGTAATTTATGTCTTCCCTTTTCTTAGTTAGCCTGGCTAAAGGTTTATCAATTCTATTGATCTTTTCAAAGAATAAGCTTTTGATTTTGCTGGTATTTTTCCACTTATTTTCTATTTTCAACTACACTGATCTACTTGAATTCCCATTATTTAGTTTCTTCTGGTTACTTTAGATTTAATTCATTCATCTTTTCCTAGTTTCCTAAACTGGAAACATAGATCATTAAATTTAGATCTTTCTCCTGTTCTAATATATGCATTAACTGCTATAAATTTCCCTCTATGTACTGCTTTCACTGCATCCTACATATTTTGATAAGTTGAGTTACATTTTCACTTAGTTCAAAATACTTTTACACTTTGTTGAGCTTTCTTCTTTGACCCATGCATTTTTTTAGAAGTGTCCATTTAATCTCCATGTATCTTGGAGATTATTTTTACTTACAGATTTCTTGTTCAATTCCACTGTGGTCTATGAGGAGACTTGTCTGGTTTCTATTTTTTTAAAGTTGTTAAAGTATTTTTTATGGCACAGATGTGGTCTATCTTGGTGAACATTCCATGTGAGACTGAGAAAAATGTGTATTCTGCTGTTGTTGAATGAAGTAGTCTGTAGATATTCATTATATTCAATTGACTGATGGTGTTGTTGACTTCAACTGAGTCCTTACTGATCTGCTGGTGGTTTGATCTGTCCATTTTTGATAGAGAGGTATTGAAGTCTCAACTATGATAGCCCATTCATCAATTTCTCCTTGAAGTTCTGTTCATTTTTGCCACTTTTGCCACATATTTTGACACTTTGTTATCAGGTGCATACATATTAAGAATTGTTATGTCTTCTTGGAGAATTGAACTCATTTATCATTATGTAATGCCCTGCTTTATCCCTAACTTTCCTTACTTTGATGTTTGCTCTGTCTGAAATTGATGTAGTTATTCCTGCTTTAACATTTTATTTTTATTTTTTTAATCCTCACCCGAAGACACACTTTTTAATATGGATTTTAGAAAGAGAGGAGGGCAGGAGGGAGACAGACAGACAGACAGAATCAGAAACATCAACTGGTTGTCTCCCATATGTGCCCTTACCAGGGGTTGAACCCACAAACTAGATATGTGCCCTCACCAGGAATCAAACCTGCAAACTTTTGGTGTACGTGATGACACTCCAACCAACTGAGCCACCTGGCCAGGGCTACTCATGCTTTTACTTAGTATTAGCATGTTATATTTTTCTTCTCACATTTACTATAGATATATATATAGAGAGATAGAGAGAAAGAATATAAATGTCTTTATATTTAACACAGGTTTCTTATACTCACTATGTAGTTGGGTTGCGTTCTTTTATCTACTTCGATAATCTTTGTCTTTTATTTGGTGCTTTTAAACCATTGACATTCAAAGTAATTATTGACATATTTGTCAATACTTTCTATTTGTTGCCCATGTTCTTTGTTTCTATTTTTGTCTTTTTTCTGCCTTTTGCAGTCTTAATTGAGCATTTTATGATTCCATATTCTCTCTTTTCTTAGCATATGTTATACTTCTTTTTAAAAAGTTTTAGTGGTTGCCTTAAAGTTTGCAATATACATTTATAACTAATACAAATCCACTTTTAAATAACACTAATACTGTATCACAGGTAGTATGATATCTTATAACAACTAAATAATCCTAATTCCTTCTTCTTGTCCTTTGTATCATTGCTATCATTTATTTCACTTATAAAAACATACATAAGCATATATTGTATTAAACATGTAGTTGAGTACCGTGTTGCTATTATTATTTTGAACAAATTTTTATCTGTTAGATCAGTTAAGAATTTTTAAAAAAGCTTTTATTTTACCTTCACTTATTCTTTCTTTGATGCTCTTCTTCTCTTTATGTGGCTCTGAGTTTCTGACCTGTATAATTTTCTTCTAAGAACTTCTTTTACATTTATTGCAAAGCAGGTGTACTGTTAATAAATTCTTTCAGTTTTTGTTTGCTGAAATTATGTTTCTTTTCCAAAGTTAAAAAATCATTTCACAGGTCTAAGTTGGTGTTTTTTTCTAATTATATCACTCCTCTTTTCTTGCTTGCATGCTTTCTGAGGATAAGCTGGATGTAATCCTTATCTTTGTTCCTTTATAGATAAGGGTTTTTTTCCCTGACTTCATAGATAATTTTTTTCTCTATCTTTGATTTTTTGTAATTTGGAAATTATATGTTTATGTGCAGTTTTTGACATTTACCCTTGGTGTTTTCTGAGCTTCCTGTATCTGGGGTTTGATGTCTCTCATTAACTTCTCAGTCATTATTTCAACTATTTATGCAGTTCCTTTTCTCTTTTCCTCTGGTATTCCCATTACATGTGTTATACCTTTTATAGTTGTTTCATAGTGCTTGGATATTCTGCCCTTTTTGTCTTTTATTTCTTTGCTTTTTGCTTTTCAAGAAGTTTTGATATATCTTCTCATTCAGAGATTTTTTCCTCAACAAAGTCTTGTTTTCAAATAAGCCCACCAAAGGATTCTTTATTTCTGTTACACTATCGTTGTTTTTTTTAAAGCTAGTATTTCTTTTTCTAATCTCTTAGGATTTCCTGCTCTTTGCTTACATTGCCCCTCTGATCTTGCATGCTGTCTACTTCATCCATTAGATACTTTATCATATTAATAATAATTGTTTTAAATTGCTTTAAATTCCCAGTCTGATAGTTTCAACATTCCTGCTATATCTGTTTCTGGTGCTTGTTCTGTCTCTTCAAATTGTTCCTGCCTTTCTCTCTCTTTCTTTCTTTCTTTTTCTTTTCCTTTCTTCCCTTCCCTTTCTTTTTTTTCTTTTCTTTTCTTTCCTTTTCTTCTCTCTCCCCCCTTTCCCTCCCTTCCTTCCTTCCTTCTTCTTTCTTCCTTCTTTCTTTTTCTTCTTTCTTTCTTTCTTTCTTTCTTTCTTTCTTTCTTTCTTTCTTTCTTTCTTTCTTTCTCTCTCTTTCTCTTTCCCTTCCTTCCTCTCTCCCTTCTTCCCTGACTCCCACTCTTTGCCTTTTGATATACCCTGTAGTTTTTTTCATTAACTGGACATGATACACTAGGAAAAGGAACTACTGTAAACAGGCCTTTAAAAATGTGGTGATAAGATGCATGAGAAGGGAAAGGGCTCTATAGTCCCATGATTAGATCTCTTCTTTTAGTGAGCCTGTGCTGTTAGTGAGACTGTGAGCTTCACAAGTGTCTCTCAGTACTTTTCTCCCTCTTAGGTGAAACAGGATGGTTAGAGTGGATTAGGTATTTCCCTTTTCTCAGTTCAGTTAGGTTCTAGTTAAATGGTTTGCCCTAACAGCCTATCTTGCTAAGAACATAGTCCTCTAGCTAATTTCATAATGATTCTTTCTTTCCTTCTCTGCCTGAAGACTGAAGCGATTTTTCTCTAATATTTACTGAAGGAACCTGTTTGAGGTCCTGGAAGTAAATCTCACAATACTGTGTGTGTGCTAGGGGGTGGGGGAAGCACTATGATTAGGTCTCCCTGGAGTTTCTAACTCTCAGATCAATCTGCTCTGAGCCTCCAGTAATTCATCAAGTACAGTTCAGGATTTCCTATCCTGGCACTGGTTTTCATGGTGGTTTCTCCTTGTAATCTCTGCTCTGGGATGCCATGATTCCCTCTTAATCTCCTGTTGGTCTCCCCAATCTTGGGGATAGGGGTTTGCCCTGAGGCCTCCACTCTGTTACAGATCCCAGAACAGTGTTGACATTTCAGTTTGTTCAGCTTTTTACTTGTTGTTAGGACAGAGTGGTGACTTCCAATTCCTTACATGGAAGAAACTGAAATTGGAAGTCTTTAGAAAATATTTTTTAGGCCAAACTTTGACTTTATCCATATGGGACATCTGATGATTCCTGCATAATGTGTCTTTTGAGAGGCCAGGTTAAGGACAGGTCTGCATATCCTCCAAATTCTTTTTCTTCTTATGAAAATGAATAAGGCTGGAGAATGGTATGAGCCTTTAAGTGAGGATCATGAAAAGAAAAACCTGGAGAGGAGACTGCAATGTTTGTTACATGGATATTCACGTGCAGAAAACACAATAGCCACACAACAATGATAAAGACATCTAAGCCCCAACACCCTGCTCAGAGCTTTACATACATTTTCTCATTTATTTTTCACAACAATCCTGGGAGGAAGGTACTGTTAGGACATTTGACATCACAATGAACTGCAAAGAGCAAAGGCAAATTTGTACCCCAGGGACATTGTATTAGCCCTATGTCCCAAGATCCAAAAAGTCTCTGATATAAAATTTTGTTCTCACACACATGCCTGTGTGATCTTTCCCATTCTCCTTTTTCTATTCTCAGGTGTGCAAATAAGAAAGTGATCATTCACTCATGTGCAATAGGTGATGTCTTTATGGCCAGGTCATTTCTAGTCTCCCAAATCCTCAGTATGTCTCCACCACTACATCAGTTATGATTCAGCCTGGCTCCACATGATAGACAGACCATACTAGCATGAGGATCTATTCTTTCATTCAAAATCAACCTGGAGGCATATAGTTTAGGTAGGCATCATGGCTCCCAAAAGTCATCAGGAACCCAGCTCCTTCTATTTTTCTGTTTCATCCTTAGCATTTTGTGTCCATCCCTAAAGTTACCTTATAGGCTAGATGGTTACTGCAGAATCTGGTAACTGAAAGGGTAAAAAGGTTATCCCCAGCTGTCTGTACCCCTTTAGGAGTCTTTCCAGGAAGGCACACAGCACTTCCATTTATATATCATTGACTGGAATCTAAACATATAGACACACCTAAATGTGTTTTGGAGGGCAGGGCATGTAGTCTTTTACCTAAGGGAATTGCTGCCCCCAATATTATAGGAGTGCTTTCATTAAAGAAGTGGAAGTAAATGAATGCTAGGCAGAAAACAGGCATCTCTACCACAACTACCTGTGGAATTATGCACAAATGTATGTTTTTTATTTTTAAGTATATTTTATTACGATTATGGTATTATAGTTGTCCTATTTTTTCCGCCCCTTTATCACCCCTCTGCCCTGTACCCCTCCACCCTCCAGCATTCTCCCCCACCTTAGTTCATGTCCATGGGTCATACATATAAGTTCTTTGGCTTCTCTGTTTCCTATACTATTCTTAAAATATCCCTGTCTATTTTGTACTTATCATTTATGATTCTTATTCCCTATAGCTTTCCCCTTCTCATTGTCCCCCTCCCCACTGATAAACCTCCATGTGATCTCCATTTCTATGATTCTGTTCCTGTCCTAGTTGTTTGCTTAGTTTTTGTTTTTAGGTTCAGTTGTTGATAGTTGTGAGTTTGTTGTCATTTTACTGTTCATATTTTTGATCTTCCTTTTCTTAGATAAGTCCCTTTAACATTTCATATAATAATGGCTTGGTGATGATGAACTCCTTTAACTTGACCTTATCTGGGAAGCACTTTATCTGCCCTCCCATTTTAAATGATAGCTTTGGTGGATAGAGTAATCTTAGAGGTAGGTCCTTGCCTTTCATGACTTCAAATACTTCTTTCCAGCTCCTTCTTGCCTGTAAGGTTTCTTTTGAGAAATCAGCTGATAGTCTTATGGGAACTCCTTTGTGGGTAACTCTCTCATTTCCTTTTGCTGCTTTTAAGATGCTCTTCTTATCTTTAATCTTGGGTAAGTTAATGATGATGTGCCTTGGTGTGTTCCTCCTATCCTCCTAGAAAAAGGTCCAATTTCTTTGGGACTCTCTGGGCTTTCTGGCCTTCCTGGAAGTCTATTTCCTCCACTAGATTGAGGAAGTTTTCCTTCATTATTTGTTCAAATAAGTTTTCAATTTCTTTCTCTTGTTCTTCTTCTTCTGGCACCCCTATGATTTGGATGTTGGAGTGTTTAAAGTTGTCCAGAGGTTCCTAAGCCTCTCCCCTTTTTTTGAATTCATGTTTCTTCATTCTGTTCTGGTTGAAGGTTTATTTCTTCCTTCTGTTCCAAATCATTGATTTGAGTCCCAGTTTCCTTTCCTTCACTGTTTGTTCCCTGTATATTATTATTTATTTCACTTTTCATAGCCTTCATTTCTTCCTCTATTTTGCATCTGTACTCAATTATTTCTGTGAGCATCCCGATTACCCATGTTTGAACTGTGCATCAGATAGGTTGTCTATCTCCTTGTCACTTAGCTCTTTTCTGGAGTTTTGATCTGTTCTTTCATTTGGGTCATATTTCTTCATCTCAGTGTACCTGTTAAGTTGTAAGGGGGCAGAACCTTAAGTATTCGCCAGGGTGGGGCAACACTCTTTGCTGCATTGTGCTGCTGTCTGTTGGGGAGGGGTCAGAGAGGGAACAATGCTGCTTGTTGGCTCCACTCTAGTTCCACTTTCCAACAAACTCTCCTGTGAGATTGGGAGTTTCTCCCACCTTCACAACCCTCATATTATTTTACAGCTAGAGTTTTTGAGTGTTTAGTTTCCTGGTCAACCAGCCCCACCTTGCCTGCCCAGTCCTCCAGTTGTGGCCTTGCTGTGTGTCCTCTCCATTCCTCCTACCAGTCTGGATGAATGTTTCCTTAACCCCTTGGTTGTTAGCATTCCATGCAATTTGATTTTTCTGGCAGTTCTGGTTGTTTATTGTTTTTAAATTGGTTGTTATTCTTCTTTTGGTTGTGCAGGGAAGGGAAGCATTTCTACCTATCCCTCCATCTTGGCCAGAACCCCACAAATGTGTTTGGCATTGACTGACTCTAACACCATCCTCCCTAATTAGTCCTATATCCGACTCTTTGGATTCTGTTTCACATCTTGATGTCTCTTCTCAAACTGTTTCCTTTACATAGTTTTTTTCCTTTCCCTCTTTCTAATATGAGCCTCTAACCCATCCTTTGAGACTTTGTTACCTATCCTTTAAGCACCACTTGATGTACTACTTCCTCCATGAAGTCATTTTTGAACTTTCCCGTGGACTTATTCATACCCATCTTTGAACTCTCATACAAATGCTGATGTAAATATCCCAAACACCACCCTCATTGTGTCATCAACTGCACTGTTGTAAACCTTCAATGTCTCCTTGTTTACTCATAGAAGAGATGGTGGCAGGACACCAAAAAAGTCTATTTCTTGGGAAAACATCATGATAAGGAGATATGTTAAATTAATCAACTAATTAATTGATTGACTCAATCAACAAATAATTATTAAGCTCCATTACTGTGCCAGATACTGTGCTTGGTGCTGGGCATACGTTTATTTAAAAATAAGGAGCTGTCAAAGCAAGTCTGATAGTTTCTTTGGATTCTTTTATTAGTATTTATTTATTATTTTTAATGTTTTTGTCTTTATATTTGTTTGTAGCTCTGCAATGGCAAAATCAAAGATACTAAGAAAAAATATAAATGTGTGACCTAGCTAGAATCAAGAAATATCTCCACTAAAATTAAAGAGTCATAGCATTTCCCAATTTACAGTAAAACTTTAATTAATTGGGAAAATATGTCATTTAGGACTTTTACATATTTTCTTGGAATCAGTCTAAACTCCATCCTCTTCACTGTGCCTTCAAATTTATATATTCCCAAAGGTTATATTTTAGGTTTCATTTCACCTTTATTGGTTAGTCCCTCTGTACCTCAAATATTAATTGAATGCTGAAGATCTCATAATATTTATCTCCAGTACCAGACTTCTCTTAGCTTCAAAGCTAAATAAACAGTGTTTGCTGGAGATTCCTTTTTTAGGTCAATAAGGAAAAGATCAATTTACCAACAGAAAATGAGTAAAGAACAGAGTAGAAAATACAGGAAAGAATTGAACATAGTGAGAAACTTTATGAAAAATAACAACTTACCTAAATTCACATAACTACATATTTAAAAAGTAAAGTACTATGTTTCCACCAAACAAATTGATAAAGTCTTAAAGAAAATGATAATACCTAGAAGGTTATAGATCATATAAATTTTGGGAATATAAATTGTGAAGGATGGAAAATATAAAAAGACAATGATCAGACCATATATAAAAACCACACTCTGACCAGCAATCTGCCACAACTTGCTCAGGAAACCAACCCCTCATACTGAAACAATCAGCCCAGGAAGCCAGCCTGCTATAAAGCAGACTTGTAGGAAGCAGACTATTATCTCTAGTACAACTCCAAGAAGCTAAAAAACAATCAATCAAACAAACAAAACAAACTGTAACAGTCCCCCTAAAGTGGCTAGGTCTTGATTTAGATAATGAAGAGCTCTGTAATTTTTATCTCCACTTCCAACCTGAGAAAGCTAAATATGCACCCCTAACTAATCACACAGGATGCCCCTCCTAGGTAGCCCACCTACATCTTCCCCATGTGAATAGCTTCCAAAACATCACAACTGAAACCTTCCCTTTTTCCACTATAACACTTTCCCACTCCTGTCCACCTTAGTATCTCTTGCCAAAATGCAAGTGATAGTGGTTGACTTCCTTGCTAGAGCAGTTTTTGAATAAATAGCCTTGGATTTTTCTCATTTAGTTGGTCTTCATTAATTTCTCCAATGATACTACCTTTCACTAACTTTGGCAGATAATTAAAGCATCTCCCAAAATTATGTGCAGGGATATTAATTATATATACTCAAAGTATATATTAAAATAATGAATTATATAAATTATGGTATTTTCATAGAATGTGATTTTAATGTGCACCATGAAATCATATTTTGAACAACACTTTATAATGTTATTGGAAAATGATCTTGAGTTGTGAATAAGTGAAGAAAGCAGATGACAAGACTTGAAGATAATGCCTTTTCTTTGAAAACACTTTAAATCAGTGATTTTCAACTGGTGTCACACAAGAATTTTTAAAGCATGAAATACCTGATTATTTAATCAGGGGCATTGACCTCTTTTCCCTTAGATTGTCAAATTAAAAATGACAACAGCCAACACATCAATACCTGTCTAGTATGAATGAATCAAAATTATATCTATTTTTTGTCAAATTGGCAAAAATATATTTTTTAGTGTGCCACAGAATTTTAGTAATTAGT
This sequence comes from Trachops cirrhosus, assembly GCA_028533065.1. Lineage (NCBI taxonomy): Eukaryota > Metazoa > Chordata > Mammalia > Chiroptera > Phyllostomidae > Trachops > Trachops cirrhosus. Next base: position 47,165,106 of record CM052549.1, on the reverse strand, counting down.
TTATGTGTACCATAAGATGAAAAAGGTTGAAAATCACTGCTTTAAATAAAACAAAGAGAGAGGAGAGAGATTGAGAGAGGGAAGGAAAAGAAGTATATCCAACAATGATGATCTGGATAAAAAAATCATAACTGGCTTTTGAATTTTATTTTCATGTGTATTTTTCCAATTCTTTATCATGAATATGCATTACTTTTGTAATTAGAAAATATTGTTTAAAAATCTAGTGTGTTTGTTTAGGAAACCTCCCAATAAACTATATTTTTAAATGATATCCAAAATTCTTGGAGGTAATAGGTTTCAGTGGGTACACATTTTGAAAATCTAAAGTGCAAAATAAGCTGAGGCTTTCCAAAATTATTAATAATAACAAATACTATTTTAGCTATTTGGGAGAGAAAATTAAAGAAAGGCTAAGAACATTGCTTGGAGTTAGTAATTTAACATGGTGTAAGTTTCCTTGTCACTGGTAATCAAGAAAGACCACTAGACAGAAAAAGGTAGCACCTGAAGAAGGAATGGAAGCCAAAGATTGGGAAAATAATATAGGGGCTACTATTTTTACCTAACTTTTCTATCTTGCTGATTTTTCAAGTTAACTAAATTTAGAAACACTGTCTTAAATGGCAAATCTTGAAGGCATTCATATTGTCTAAAAGATGACATAGGTTATTATGAATAAAATGCCTACAATTTATTGAGTTTTTGATTGTTTGCGACCTATACAACAGACTTATGAGGCAGATTCTTAAAACCAGTAAACCACTCTGCAAATATAGTGTTCTAGGTTTAGTTTGAAGTCTCTTCACTGTGTTTGCTCCTATAGACTATCAATGAGAAATTGACTCTTACCTCCACCTCCATAGCTTCGAGGTGAGAAAGGTGAACTGATGATGTACAAGAAAGAAACAGGTGATTTTTCCAGAGAATGAAAGAATGTTAAGTCAAACATTTCTCAAACTTTAATGTAAGTATCACTTGAGGATGTTATTAAAATTCAGATCCTGGTTCAGTAGGTCTCAGGAGGGGCACTAAGCTCTTCATTTCTAACAAGCTCCTAGGTAGTAGTATTGATGCTGCTGGTCTGTGGACCACATTTTAAGCAGCAGGAAGATAGAGGACTTCTTAGATAAGGGAGCCTCAAACTTTCGTTTCACTTGAGAAAACTTGGTGTTTCGAGTTCATATGTGAATTTCATCTTGCTCATGGGCCCAGCATGAACCTGCTTGCCTCTAGTGGGTTTCTTCTTCTAATTCATCTTTTTATACCTATGTCTCTTTACTTTTCTAGTCTGTCCAAAAGGACATAGTAATAGATCCAATGCTCATCATATTTATTACAGTCAAGACAAAACACTGAATGGGGAACAGATTTGTGGATCTAGAGGCTCTGAGGTTGTGTGAGTAAGGGAGTATCTGCACTAAACTTTGGCTACATCTTTAGTCAGGCCCATTAGAGGTTTATGGGTAGGTCTATCTCATATGGGAACATTACAGTTTGTAAGGAAAGTTAGAAAAATAGAAGGGTTAGGCTTATTTCTTTTTCCTGTGGAGGAGGGTTTCCATAACATCTTTGGTCTGTATAAGAAAGAGTCCTTGTTGGACTTGAAGCCTATCATGAGCTTCAATGCTTGGTACTGGGCTGCTTTTCAAGAGAAGATCTTATTGCACTGGGTACTTGGCTATGGATATCTCAATGTCTTGGGGTTGGTCTTCACTCTCTTGTGACTGAGTGATCAGCAGACTGGAAAACATATCCCAGCAAGGCTTGGAGGAAGAGGATGGAACTAAAACTGTTTAGGTCCTGGGGAGAAGACAAGTGACTCAGATGAAGTCACTCTGGCCATGGGAATCATGGGTTGAGCAGGGTATAGCTAGAGACCTGGGCGGCACAGAATATTAAGTCTATGAGTACCTACTAGGTCAGAGTCAATAAGAATAAGGAGGCCAAAAGGACATCGGGAAAACATCACTTGCTGCTATACGTGATATCTTTTGCTTGTTACCAGCTACTGGAGATGAGTGGAAAGAAGAAAATGCCTGTCTTTGGATAAGATACTGCAAATTCTTGAGGGTTAAGTAGGAAAGTTTAAAATGCCTGAAAACATGAAGAGGGGGTCATTCATTCTAAAGGATGTAGGTAATACAGTGATTTTACAAATTTTACCAAGAGCAAATTTTTATTCTATTTCAAATATTTACCTATAGAATATACTCAATACTAGTTTAATGAATAATTTAATTAAACAGAGAATTTTTTTAATGTCAATGTCCAGATGTCAGAAGAAGATGTCAACTTAAAGTACCAAAAGTAGAAGCTAAATAAATATTTTTGGAGTATAAATTGTTTTTTTGGCTGTTCCTGCAAAGAATGCTTTATATTCCCTTAATATGCCTTTTTAAAAAGGCAAGAACACTTTCAGACTAAGCAGTAGTTGGTAATCAAGTCTTTAGCATCAGATGAGGCCAAATTTAAATCCTATTTCTGTCTCTTATTTCTGTCTAGTTGTGTGACCTCAGACACACGGTGTTCTCTATAAATGGAGGTAAGAGTAGGAGGGATTACTTGTAGAACTGACTGAGATACTTTATGCAAACTTAGAAACCCAGGACCTGATACATAGTAAATATTAATAAATACTGTAGTAATCACAGAAAAAATAAGACCAACAATAAAATAAAGCATTAACAAAGGTTACGTTCAGATTCTTCATAGCATAACTTCGTTGAGTTCGAAGAGTAGGAAGCCGAAACCTGGGCCTAACAAACAACCTTACCAGACGGAATGACCCTCCGGCCTCACATGCAGTTAAAACTACATTTCCCGTCAGGCCCCGGGCCCCAGTGTCTCCTCTTCTCCTCTTTCCGGGTGTGTCACATGACTCCCAGTGCGCCATGGCGGAAGCCGAGGAACAGGTAAAGACTACTGGGCAAAGGAAGGGGAAATGAGGGTGAAGTGGTTCGAGGCTTAGAAAGCAGCAGGTGGAGGTGCGGAGCTGCTGGAGGGCCCTGTAGGCCCACGGCAGGGCGGGCATCGAAAGGCCATTTCAGGAGCAGAGATGCGGGTGCGATGCCTGTTCTTGGAGGGCCTTCAACCTGGGAATGCCCACCTACCCACCCCGAGCGTTTGTGAGGCGTCCCTTTTCCCCGGCTCTGCCACTGTGGCATGTGCTCAGTGAAATTTTGGCTTGAAGGCAGCCTGGGCTATCCCAGAGGCTGACTGCCTGTGGGAAGCGTAAGAGATGACTTGAGTTTTGAGTCCAGGTGACTGAATTTAAATTGCTTTTTACTCGAAGAAGGGCAGTGAGAGCGATTTGCAAGAGTCATGGGAGAAAGTAGATGATGAGTTTTGTTTCTTATCTATTGTATTTAGCTACAATGCTAAATCACTGTGGCGTGCAACAGTGGTTAAGTGCATGTGTTCTGGAGCGAAAAAGAGTAGGCTCCAGCGCTGGTTCTCTTTTTAAATACATAACTTGAGGTTAGTTACTCAACTTTTACATAGAAGATAGAGGTAATATAGTGTCGTCTTTGTAAGGTGGTTTAAGTTGGAATGAATTAGTACACAAAGTTAAAGTTGGCATAAAATTAGGAGAGGAATTATGTGTTGGTGGCACAACATCAGGTGACAATGTCCAGTCAACAGCTGGCAAAGTGGCACTGGAGTTTACGGGAGAAATAGTGATGGCAATAGTTATTTTCATACAGGCAAGATGGCGGCCAGAAATTAGTTGAAATGACAAGAGTGACATAAAGAAGACAAAGAGCGGACAAAGGCTGTAAGCTGGAGAAATACCCTAATTTTCCATTTCCAGGGTCATTTCAGCTTAGCACTGTTTTTCCTCACTAATTAACAGGACCATCGGTATCCATAATCACCTCTAAGAAGTGATTTGGTGATGAGCTGGTTAGCACCATAATAGCAGAAGTTTATCTCATTTATAATTTGTACCATTTGTAACATACTTACATAATGAAAATATGCCCTTTGTACATTTGATCTATGCCAATAATTAAGGAATAAGGTAGAAATTTGGTTTGGGTGGTCATTGAGATAAGAGTCTTCTACTTACCACTGGAGCCTCCTTTGTGTTCTGGGCATTTCAAAGGAAAATGTTCATTAAGCATGTGTAATTTCATGGCTCATTGTTGGGTTTGTTGATATTTAGTGAGATTGGTTTCCATACTGTATCCCTTTCATATTGAAATGTAATTTTTTGGTGGTTTGATTTAAAAGCAAAAAAAAAAACCCCTCCTTCAGATCTTAGATATAGGGTAGTAGAAATGGAGAGAGTTGCTTTTAGTTTTTGCTGTTGTTTTGTGCACAGTTTTTTGCAAAGCTGCCTGATGTAGAAAGTTCGTGATAAAATAACAATGCTTTGAATTTGTACAGCACTTTTCAATTTAAAGAACACTTTCACATTTGCATTTGGTACTCAGAAAAGAATTCTGTGTGGTAAATGTTTATTCTCATATTTATGTCAGGTCCAGCACATGTTCCAGACTTTACAGTGGCTTCTCATTGCACTCTGAGGGAAAGCCAGAGTCCTTATAATAGACTCGATGCCATATAAGACGTTGCCCCAGTTGCTCTGTCCCCTTCCTCTGACCTCATTTTTCACTACTCTTCTTCCCTTCTATCATTTTGAATCAGCTATGCTGACTTTATTACTGTTTTTTCTACAAGGCTGGCATATTTCTGCCTAAGCACCTTTGCTCATGCTGCATGCTTCTTTGACCTGAGATAGGTACTGGGGCTTTCTCCCTCATTCCCTTTATGTCTTTGCTCAAGTGTTATCTTTTTTGAGTGAGACCTTACTTGATCATTCTTTGAAACCTCTTTCCTTCGTATTTTCTTCTTTGTGCTTATCTATTTTTTCTGTATATTCTGTATGTTCTTATAATCATTTCTGTATATTTTCCCCTTTGGAACATAAGCTCCATGATGACAAGGGTTTGTTCACTGCTGTCTCCCTGATACCTAGAGTGGTGCTTAATACTCAGTACATATTAAAATGATTGGATAGTCAATACATACTAAAATTTTCTAGGTAAACAATAGAAATTCAGACAGCTTAAGTAGCTTGATCAGACTTGTATCTATAATATATCTCCAGTCATCTATCTTCAAAGCTCATAATTTTTCACTAGAACATCCTGTCTTTTAAAAAATACTTAAGAACCTAATCCTAAATATTTTTTAACTTTATGAAGTAGAATTAGCCCTTATCACCTTTATACATTTCCTGCAAGTCATTATTTTCACTTTTGATGTTTTAAGAGCCAGGAAAGGATTGGACTAGGCATTCACCGGCCCGCCCCCTCCATCCCCAGTAGTGTTAGTGTCCTTTTCAAAAAGACCAGTCATCAGCGGAAAGGAGCAGACATTTACAAATTGTGGTTCTGTGTATTTTTTGAAAGAAATCTAATAAATAATTGTATCTATATTATTAACCCTTTATAGATTAAAAATGGGTAAAATTTTCTCTTTTTGTTTGTGCAGTTCACATTTTATAGTAGAAAGCCATTATAATCTCAACTATAAGATAATGGGTCTTTATTATACAGTTTTTTGAAGGCTAAAAGTGGAGTTAAGTACATTTGCTAATTGTTTTGTTCTGATACTTTGAACTTTTTAGAAAATCTTGACATAATTTTTCTCCTCCAAATGCTTTAAGAACTAACTATAATGACATGTTAGGGCAAAGGAAGCTTTTTTATTGTAAATGCAAACATCCCTCCATGACAAAACTAAATCTGTCCTCTTAGCGTTCCTGAGCGTTGTTTTTGGTGATTGCTTTAATTTTAGGGAGAACTCATAGTGAGATCTGTATTGAGTTAACAAAAGTTGAAACAGTAAACTCTCAAACTAAAAATCACTTTTTGGATATGAATAAACATTTTTTAAGGGCTATTGGGATATCTTTGTTTATGCTGAGTATGATAAAGGTACAGTAGTTCTCAAAAATACGTACATATATGTTATATAGTTTGCGGGAAGAACTAATACCCTGCCTTCTGCCTGGAAATCTTCTAAACAACAGTTTTATCTAGGACCAAAATAATTTATAGTTGACCTTGATAATCATAAGATGCCTAACCGTATTTGTTTATACCTCTCATGAATAACATTCTGCTTGAAGTCTGGTTGTTTCTATATTTGTCTTATCTACTACAGAGTGCTGAGTCCTCAAGAGTGACGAGAGCTTTCTCATATGTGTAACTCTCACGGGGCTAGTGCTTTACAAGTACTAAGAGCTTGATAAAATGTTTAAATTAATTTATTAGGGGAAGAATAGCCTTCTGAATTGAAAATGTCAAATTGTAAGTAGGTTAAATAGACTTTGTGGTGTTATTTTATCTTACTCAAAACTTTTGAAAGTTACTAATTCAAATGTATTGTAGATTACTTCCCCTATGTAGACTCCTTACTTTGCCAGCTTCCCAGGTACTCTTTCATTTTTCCCACAGCAGGGAACTTAGTTGTTAAACTATTTGATCAATCAGACCATGTATTTCTTAACCAAATAGGACAGTTTCTCTTTTGACTTCTCCCTCTATGTTTTAGAGAAATTAGGGAAATTTTATCATTATTGTAGAGCATTTACTTGTGTCAGAGGCACATTCATGAACATGTATACTTTCATGTGGTTGTGTCCCATGTGTAAAGAAAAGAATCAAGGCAATAAATAATTTAGTGCCTCAGTTTCTTTGCCTGTAAATTGGGAGCTTTACTCCCAATTAGAGCTCTTGTATGACATAAAGCATTTTAAAGTGGCCAGATTGAAATGATTCTCTTATAAAGAACACAGTGATTCATCATCCAAATGTGGGCTTGGCTTAGGTATGCATGTTTCTCTTCTCTTAATTTTGGCCAAGACAGATTTTTAAAAGTCTGTCTAATACAGAAAGGAAAAACAAAGCCCCAAATAGGTTGGAAGAGAAATTTTTAGATGGCTCACTCTTTAGTGTCATGTAATTAAAGTATAGTTACAAGTTAGCTTAGCTGGACATGTTTATTGCCTCGTCAGTTTTTTCCTCTCATATTTGTCTGGCTTTGTTGGCTGAAGGCCGATGTCACTAGCTGATTATTAGTAGTCTTCCTAGAAGTTGCAAGGCCACCTTGGAGAGGGAGTCCTTATCAAATCAGGGGCGTCTGGGTTTCATGCAGCTCCCCATTCATGCCTGCCTAGTTCCAGTTGCCTTTTTGTCTTCTAGGAACTTGATTCTCCTGATGTTTTTGTTACCAAATGCTTGTGATTCTAGGCTTTTATTAATACCCACTGAATCTGTCAAAATGGCATGTATTGGCAGGTATTAGCCAGTTCCCCAAACTGAGTTTAGATGGTTCTAACGCAATGTCAGACTTGGGATTGAGTCACTAAGACACTAAGCTGGGCCAGGTGTCAAGATGTTTTTTCACTTGCAGAGCAAGATGAGTGCAGTAGCTAAGGCTAGTGGATTGAACAGAGTTGGTCACCTGTGTCTCCTTGCTCCTGCTAGCTTCCCAGATATGTTTTTTTATCTCTCCTACTAAACCAGCCAGTTCCAAGGTACCCAAAAACTTCTTGAAATTGAGTCTCTCTTATGCAAGGCTGTCAAATATGTATTATACAGAATATACCCCATTTCCTGTGCCTGTGTCAGACATTGAGAGCTCTCACACTGTCTCTTCCATTAAGCTTTGGTCTTTCACACAGATTGCAGGGAAGGGAGCGAAGGTGGCAGTACAACCTTGAATGTTCATTGTCTGTATCCAGCCCAGTCTGGTTTCCTGCGCCCTGGTCTTTGTTCTGTTTCTTCATTCTGCAGAGTTTGCTGCTGGCCTTCCTCAAACTCCAGCTGCCCATTCCTCTCCCAAATTCCTGTCACCCCCACCCCCCAACAAAGAGTGAGTATACCCTCAGAATTCTGAGGACTTCATCACCTGGGAAGTCCTGGTCTGTCTCTCTTCTGGGCTGACAGCCTTCCTCACCTTTCTGCCTCTAAGGTCAGCTGTGCTGAGTCTTCTCCCAGGCCACTGTCATGGGCCCTATGCTGATGTTAGAAATGGGGGTGATATATTGAAAGCTTTTATTGGAAGTGTCATCTGAGAGCCCTATTATCCCCTTTCTCAGACTCTTACCAGGTGGTTAACATTTTGTTTGACTTTCTCTATGCTTGTTTGCTGCTGCCTCCCTGTAGGCTCCCTCTGTAACTGTGTTATAGCCACAAACTAATAATTCAAGCCTGGAGATAATGCACCTGGTATTTATTGCTCATAAGTGGAAAAGAAGTATACAGAGGAGGGAGAATGTTAGATCAATTGCTTATTTTTTTATCGTCATCACCAGCAGATGGATGTTGAGCTTTTCCTTCAGATAAGATAATGGGAGACAAGAGACAAAAACATTTGGGTTTATTTACATTGTATTTTAAAGGGTAACCATTAGGACAAGGTTGTTAATATTACAAGCTGAGGGTTATAGGAAAAAACAAAGGCCACAGGAGCTCAGATTTGGACCTTATGTCTTGGGCTTACTAGAGACTATTCTGTGAAAGAGGTGGGACCTAGGTTGGGCTGTGAAGAAAAATTAGGATTTAGGAATGGCCAATGTGTTTTAAACTTTAAAAAAAACCTTATTGGCAACATGAGAATATAAACCATGGAATCCTAACTCTGTTGGTGAAGCAAGAGTGAAGCCCCTCAGCTTGTCTACCTGCCTTCCAGAGGTGCCCCTGTGGGTTTCACCAAACCTGTAGAACATGTTGGGAGTTGGAAGAATGCTAGGATGAGTGTGGAGTTGGGACAAGTGTCTTCTAAGCTGAGGGAAGCACTTAAGGAAAGGCTCAGTACAAACACTGCAAGTTCAGGGAAGGCACCTGACAATAGAAATGAGTAGAATTGTCCTGATATAGGGAAACTGGGAGTGGTATGGGTGGATGAAGTGCACTCTATCTCAGGGACATAGCTGCTCAGCTAAAACTGATGTTGTGTGGAAATGTAGATCCTAGTAGACATATTGTCTGATTTTTATGAAGGCAGAAATACAGATTTTTATATGGCAGTCTTAAAGATACTACCCAGGGCTGGAGGGCCCTGGGTTTGTGCATAGTGGGAAGTGAGGTTAAAAGTTTATTTGGGGCCATGGTGGGCTTTGAGTACCTTGCTGAGGAATCTGAAGTCTCCTGACTCCTGAGGATTCTTTGAGGAGGGCAGTGTCCAGTCTGATATGTGTTTTGGGAATGTAATCTGACACAGTTGAACAGATTTCAGATGTCACATTTCAAGCTATGGAGAGCATTAGGTTTGGATAGATGATTGAGTTTAAGGGACTGGCCTGTAAAAGCAATTGTTGACTGTAGCTTTCAACCTGTTGCCCAGAATTTGTTGGGCTATGCATTTCTGTCACTGTGTATCTTCTAGTGCATCATTTTTGCTTCAACCAGAACAGCACTTTTTTTGTGGTAAAATATACATACCATAATGTTTACCATGTTAGCTATTTTAAGTGAATGATTCATTGGCATTAAGTACATTCACATTGTTGTGCAATCATCACCTGCTTCAACCTCAGCAACTTTTCATCATCACAGACTGAAACTGTGTACCCATTAAATAGTACCCTTCAGTGCTCCCTTTCCTAGCTTTGCCAACCTCTATTTTACTTTCTTCTTGTATTAGAGTAATCCTAACAATATTTGTCACTTTGTATCTGGTTTATTTTGCATAGAGAACAACACAGTTTTATAACCTATATTTTCATGATTTGAAGTTAGGTTCTTTCAAAGATAGAGTGTGACATTACAAAATGTTTGAAAACCACTGACTTCCTAAATTGTAATGTTTCTAAAATTTCAGCCTTATTTCTTAGGTCCTTCACTGGGGACTTTGATGTCACATGTTGTTTGCCTGGCTCTACAGCTTATTAAACACAGGGGCTTGATGAATGAATGAAGCTAAGAAATAACAGACCAGGCTAATTCTCAAAGTCACTCAGGCATTGATTTGGTAGGGTTGTGGACACAAGTGTAAGTTTTTGAGGCCACAGCTATGTTTGGGAGGTTTCTGCTGCTGCTGAGGATCAGTCTGAGCGAGACCTGGAGTAAATGATCTTGATTGACATTAGCAGTCACAGGAAGTGCCTCTGAAAGCCTGGTTTTCCCTGAAGACTCTGGTTTCTGCGATCTGACTGCTTTCTCTGGGGAGCAAGAGTGTAACCTGGTTTAGAATTTTTGGATTGAAATTGCTGGGTGGGGACGTAAGTTTTTGTTTTAATCAAGAATGTAAATGGGACATTTGCACTTTGCCCATGTATGTATTTGAATGGATTTCAAATAAGAAAAAGAATTTATTCTGTTTAATGTCATTTTTCTGAAAAGAGTAGTTGGGTGTCCTTTCAGAGTTCTAGAGTTAGGAAATAGGAACCTATGTGTGGTTCATTGGCACAGTTATCAAAGCCTAGTTTTGCTAATGATAATAATTTAATATTCAGGGACATTTAGAAATTCAGCCTCTAACCCTCAGTGTTCTTATATCAGGGATAATTAGGAAATTTCAAGATGCTATCTGTAAAGCATTTAGCATTATGGGAATATATATAATAAATAGATGCTCAGTAAAGATGTCAGAATAGTGACTTAATATTAAGTGGAGTGTGTTCTAAAGAGAAGGATAAGGACAGTAAGTGTACTAAAACCTAGAATTGGGGATGGTTAGCACAGAGGAGACACAATTTAGAGGGGTAGGCATGCTCTGTGTTATTAATTCACTGGAGAGCTGTCACATAGTAGTAGAATAATTGCATTTTTTAGGTGTCTTTATTGGTGTTAAAAAGTCACTGTGGAGAGATTGTAGCTCCAAGTTAATTAAGAACTTCCTAAAACTTAGAATAACATGAAAATAAATAGACTGCATTGGAATGTAGAGGAGAGTCTCATCTTCATCATGGTTAATGATATAACTACAATAAAATTCTTCATGACAGGTAACATTCATCCCCATTTTAAAGATGGTCTTTGAGAGTAGGGACTGTATTGTCCACAAGGCTGATACCTGGGCAGCCTGCCACCTGCCAGGTTCTTACTGATTTTCCATGAATGAAATTAAAATGTTTTCAGACACTAAATTTATGTTTGTCCTCTTGTCCAATTTGCATTGAGTAATATATATATATATATATACATCAGACTTTCTTTAAAATGGTCATTCTTTTTGTTGAAAAAATATCTGTTATGTGTAAATGTCCTTGACTCATTTTTTTCTCTTCTCTATCTCATGGATTATTGTAAAATGCTTACATTCAGTGTCAGCATATTAGTTGTAACTTTTTATTGCTATTGATATCTATGAGTACGTTAAGTAAATCTTAATTTTGCTGACCTGTTTGAGGATGCATGGCATCAGCAGATTCTCTCCTTCAGTGGACAGGTGAGAGATTAGCGGGACCAAGTCGATTTTTCCCTTTTTGCTTTGTTTTCTACAGAGCAGCAAGATTCATTGTCTAGCAAGAGGGAAACTATTAAATGGTAGAATTTGTCTTCCAGTTAATGGTTTAAAGAGTGGATGTAAATTATACAGCTAGTTTGCACAGTGTCTGATAGGTACCACTGTAGGGGAATTCTTTTCTAAATGCTGTTTAAGCAAGACAATTATTTTTATGCAACTAGATTAATAGCATAATAATAACACAGGAGCTTTTCAGTATAAAAATTGGCTTATAGATAATTTGAGATAGCAGTTCCCTCCTCCCTTCTGAGATTGGTAAGGCTGTTTTGCCAAAGCAATTTGTATTTTTAACAAGGGAAAAACCTTCCATATACTCACATGACAATTTCTGGGGTCATTTGTCAGCCTGCTGACCACTCAAGGGAGGCTAGCACAAGGAGTGGATTTGTGTGGCCCCAGAGTGACCATCTCAGACCTGCAAGGTGTGGAGAAGTAAGAGACCTGTGAGAATTGGACCATATGGAGTCCTTTAAACTGTATTTGCAGATTATCTAAAAAAAAAAAGGGAAGGTGGATATTCGTGGTGGGGACATAAGGACTCTTTTCCCTTGAAAATATTTTTTATTCTTTTCTCATTTTTTCTGACCATTTTCCCCCTCTATGCTTTGTAGGAAACCGGGTCTCTTGAAGAATCTACTGATGAGTCTGAGGTAAGGTGGTGATTCAGGAGCCTGAGGATTTCTAGCTAACCATGTTATCATCATGACCATGTTCAGTCTTGCTAAATACAGTCTTCCCAAGGCTGGGGTGATAAAGTAGGGCCATAAATGATCGAGCCTTTGAGGAAAAACATGCCAGTTGTCTTTAAAAATGTTAAATGGATTATCTTAAAAAACAGACAGGAAAAGGAACAAAAAGTTTTCTCCTTGTATTGAGCAGTCTTTTAACCTGAAGCGTGGGAAAATTGACACAAAGTTTTATAAACTAATCTTGACATTTTAAAAACCTATTTTAAAAAATAACCATTGTACATTCTACAATATTTATTCTTACCTCATTCTTTTCATAAATATGGTGTACCCATTGCTGAAATTTCTGAGTCATTGAATTGATGGTCTATTTCATAAACTCAAAAGGGAAATAGTTACCTTAAAAGCTGTTGGGAGCTAAGTTGTATTAAAGATTGTATTTTAAGGAAAACAGGTGATATATAAGGAAGGGCTTTTTAAAAAATTTCTGTTCAAGACTGCAGAAGAAGAAGGTTTAAGCGCAATACAGATTAATTAGTGCATCAATTATATAGATGGATTAATAATAATTATATATTTTCTTTTAATATTTTTTTGGTCAGAGGAATATTAATATATTTATGATAACCAGCTAGAGATTTATACTGATGTGATTGTAGCCATTATAGTCTATTAAATTTGTGTTGATATTGCATATAGTGTTTTTTTTAATATACTTTATTGATTATGTTATTGCAGTTGTCCCATTTTATTCTCCCTTTTATTCCCCTCTGGTCTGCACACCCCCACCTCCAACCAGCATTCCCCCCACTCAGCTCATGTCCAAGGGTTGTACATATAAGTTCTTTGGCTTCTCCATTTCCTATACTATTCTTAACCCTCCCTCTATTTTGTACCTAACATTTATGCTTATTATTCCCTGTACCTTTTCCTCCATTCTCCCTTTGCCACTCCCCACTGATAACCCTCCATGTGATCTCCATTTCTGTGATTCTGTTCTTATTCCAGTTGTTTGCTTATTTTGTCTTTGTTTTTGTTTTTTTAGGTTCAGTTGTTGATAGTTGTGAGTTTGTTGTCATTTTACTATTCATATTTTTGATCATCTTCTTTTTCTTAGATAAGTACCTTTAACATTTCATATAATAAGAGCTTGATGATGATAAACTCCTTTAACTTGACCTTATCTGGGAAGCACTATATCTGTTCTTCCATTCTAAATGATAGTTTTGTTGGATAGAGTAATCTTGGATGTAGGTCCTTGCCTTTCATGACTTTGAATATTTCTTTCCAGCCCCTTCTTGCCTGTACGGTTTCTTTTGAGAAATCAGCTGAGAGTCTTATGGGAACTCCTTTGTAGGTAACTCTCTCCTTTTCTCTTGCTGCTTTTAAGATTCTCTCCTTATCTTTAATCTTGGGTAATGTAATTATGATGTGCCTTGGTGTGTGCTTCCTTGGGTCCAGCTCATTTGGGGCTCTCTGAACTTCCTGGACTTTTCCTTTGCCAGATTGGGGAAGGTCTCCTTCATTATGTTTTCAATTTCTTGCTGTTCCTCTTCTTCTGGCACCCCTCTGATTCAGATATTGGAACGTTTAAAATTGCCCTGGAGGTTCCTAAGCCTCTCCTCATTTTTTTGAATTTTTGTTTCTTCATTCTGTTCTGGTCGAATGTTTATTTCTTCCTTCTAGTCCAAACTATTGATTCGAGTCCCATTTTCCTTCCCTTCATTGTTCATTCCCTGTGCATTTTCCTTTATTTCACTTTTCATAGCCTTTACTTTTTCCTCTATTTTGCGACTGTACTCAACCATTTCTGTGAGCATCCTGATTACTGATGTTTTGAACTCTGCATCTGATAGGTTGGCTGTCTTTTCATTGTTTAGTTCTATTTTTGGACCTTTGATCTGTTCTTTCATTTCAAAGAACATATTCTTTTGTCTCAGCTTTCCTGTTTGTAGTAAGAGGTGGAGCCTTAGGTATTCACCAGGGTGGGGCAACCCAGGTTGCTGAGTTGTGGCACTGTATGTGGGGGGGAGGGATATGAGAGGGAATAATGCCATTTAGTCAGTTCTCTGCCAACTTTCAGTCACTTCCTCATTACCCACAAAAAATTGGGCCCTTCTGATGCTGATTCCTGGGTGGGTGGGTTTGTGTACGTTCTATGACCCTGTGGGTCTTTTCAATGGACTCTCCTGTGAGGCTGGGAGTTTTTCCCATTGCTGGAACCCCCACAGGTTTTTGTAGCCAGAGGTTTTGAGGCTTTAGTTTCCCTGCACAGGAACCCTGGAGTGTGTGGTCTGTCTCACTCCCCCGTTGTTCTTCCCAGTTTATCCTCATGCAAATGTGGGACCGCTAGCCACCTCCGCCAGTTGCCACCTGCCCTGGTCCTCCAGCTACTGCCTTGCTGCTTTGTCCTCTGTGCCCTGGCTGCCCGTCTTTGTCTCTCCTATCTGGTTGAATGTTTTTCTTTAACTCCTTGGTTGTTGGACTTCCATACAGTTCGATTTTCTGGCAGTTCTGGTGGTTTTTTGTTTTTAAATTTGTTGTTGCCCATCTTTTGGTTGTGCGAGGAGGCTAAGTGTATCTACGTACATTTTGGCTGGAAGCACTTCATTGAGTTATTTCTTTTGGTTATTATATTTTCTAGTTATAAATGTTTCATTTTTAAGGATATCTCTTTCTTTGTTGAGATATCCTATTGCTTCATTTATTTTAAGGGAATTTATAATTGCTTATTGAAGCACTTTTATGATGGCTGCTTTAAAATGCTGGCCAGATAACTCTAACTTCTGATTCATTCTTACACATTTTAAAGGAAAGCAGTATTGAAATAATGACAAATCATCAATTGCTTCAATTTTCAGGTCCACTTACTATATGCTAAGTGCTTTTGCATGAATTATCTCATTTAATATATATTACAGTCTTATCAGGTACTGTATGAGGCAGGAGAGGCTGTCCGTGCTGCAGTAACAAACAGTTCCAAAATTATAGTGGCTTAACAGAGAATAGATTTATTTCTGAGTAGATTCAGTGGTGCAGGGAGAGGAAATTGTGTCATCAACAATACAGAAATGTCATAATTTTCTGTAGGTTGTTTTCCTGTTTATGTATGGACCAGTGTACTATGGAATACTTTGGTCATACAACTGGAAACTGAGCAGCTCTGTTTCATAGAGAAGTGTATTTTTAAAAACTCTGCTTATTTTGAATGGGTTCTTGGTATATTGTTTATGTAGAAGTATATTTTACCTTTTAAAAGAGTTTTAGTGTTTTGTACAGAGAATTTTGCAGTAGAAGCATCACATTCTTAGCCTAGCACTTCAAGACTGAACTTGTACAGCACAGAGAAGAATAACAAGGGAAAGCCAATCAGGCTAAAGAGGGCTGAAAAGGAAATAGAGGAGTGTACCTAATGGAAATTGATAGGTAATAAAGTCTGCTTTGTACCAGGTATGGGTTCCAGTGACCTTTTATTATTTGTGAAAGCAACTAAATAGTTAAACTAAGGCTTATTCTGCTTGTAGTGCGTTCTTTTATAGCAAAGATTGTATATTGCATATAAATTACAATACCCCTTCTCTGGACCATGACATGTAATAACAGATTTAATTAGTGTTACCTCTGTCTTTGTAACTTTTGTTATTAATAAACGTACTCCCTGAATAGATGTCCATTAATATCTGGCTTAGTTCTTGCAAATATCACAAATAGGAGGCCTTTCATATATTATATATATTAATTTCTATAAACCAAATGGACTGACAAATAGTTATTTAAAATAAACCTGCATGTAATTTATATGAGAAATTAATATTAAAATGCTACTTCTAGATGCATCAGTCACAAGGAGTGTTCTTTATCAGTTTTGTTAAAGTGAAAATCAATCATTATGAGAAATCAGTAGATAGCTTTTTTAATCAGAAAATACATCACACAAAAATAATTTATTTATCTTACCTGGTGGGTAGAACATTGTGAATCATTTAGTGAAACATAAATGGATTCTTTACATATATTAGTTTTAATAAACAAACTTAGAGCAACTGGTAACTAAAATGATAATGTGCCTTGTTAGGAGATTGACTCCTGAGAAAAATGGACCACAGAATTATTATATATTCTTCCAAATACATTTGAATTAAAAATTTGCTGTTTCATTTAATGAGGTATTAATATTAACAGATTCTGCTGATTATTGCATCATTTAAGCATGGATAAACATTCCCTTTGAAGCATATATTATAAAAATTATTTGTTTGGAAACTTAGTAGAAACTTTCTGGATGCAGTACAGATTTGTGAACCTGTATTTCTGCTATTTGTTAGAGATTGGAAAGATAAACATGACTCTGGTATGATATATCTTTGAACAGAATTTAATTTCACTACCTAGGAGAAAAATTATTTAAGCAGTCCAAAATAGACTGATTGATTATTATATTCATTCATCAAATATTTATTGAGTACTTTCATCTCTGGGTGCTAACATAACACCAGTATTTGATGAAGGAGGGAGACAGTAGGCAAAAACATATGTAGTTATATCAGGTGGTGATAAATGTTGTAGATAATAAAAAAATAACATTGGTTAAGAGGCCTATAGAGTGGGCTGAGGAGGTACTGTTTGTCCTGGTCAGGTAATGCTTCTCTAAGAAGAAGACATTTGAGTAAATATCTGGGGGAAAGGTCTTGTAGGTAAAAGCAAGAGCAAATGCAGTATTGTCAAGTGGGGTCATGCTAGACATCTTTAAGGATATGACTGGCGCTGGAGCTGTGTGGTAGGGAATGAAGTAATAAGTGGCCAAGAACATAGTGCCTGTAAGTCAACTACAGATTTCAGTTTTTACTGGGAGTAAGATGGGAATCCACTGGAGAGTCATTGTTTTAGTAAGATTGCTCTGGGTGCTGTGAAAAAAAAAAATGGGTGGGAGAGGTGGCAAATAGGAAGCAGCACAATCAATTAGGAGGCTTTGGCTGAACTCTAGGTAGAGGTGATAAAGGATTTAGGATATTTTGAAGTGAAGTCAATATATTTCCTGTCTAGGATGGGGGTGTGTAAGTGGAAGAGAGGAATCAAGGCTGACCTACTAGAAAGGTAGAGAGGTTAACTGAGATAGGTGAAGACTGGCTATAACTGGTTTTGATGTTCAGGGTGAGGTGTTGGTGGTGGTGGGGATATAAGGAGTTTCAATGTGGGTATTTTAAGTTGGAGATGTCAGTTAGACATCCAGGGAGAAATGTTAGGTAGGTAGTTGGATGAAGATATACTAGTGCAGGTCTGAGCTAGAGAAAATTTGAGTTAGTATTTTGATGGTGTTTAAAACCATGAAACTGGATTGAGATCATTTGGGGCACGAGGTCAGATGAATGAAGTCTGATGCCCGATCATCAAGGGTACTGCAGCATCTGGTTCATGACAGGAAATCAGTACAGGAGACTGAAAACGAGTAGCCAGTGAGGTAGGAAGAGAACAGAATGAGAGTGGTGTCCAAGAAGGTGAGGGTAGAATGCATCTCAGAAGAAGAGCATGATCAACTGTGCAGAATGCTCCTGAGAGGAGGAATCAGATGAGCTTTAGGGATTCATCCTTGGATCTGCAAAGTTGAGGCCATTGGTGATCCTCACAAGAGCAGTTGTGGTGACTCATGATGTTTGGGATGCTGGTAGGACTTGGCTGGAATGAGCACAAGAGAGATTGGGTTGGCAAAATGTTTTTGATACTGTAGGAAATTCTTTACTGTGTATTTTCAAATGGTGACATCTAAAATGCTCATAAGGGACACATTTGTTGAATAAGTGTTAAAGGAGGTAATATGTATTTAGCACTATGCCTGTTTTAGAAGGTATTTCATTAAGCATGTGGTTGATGCTGTTTTATTATTTGTCCAGTTCTATGCCAGGTACTTTCATGAGGGCAGGGACCCTGTCACTATGGTCTCACTGGCAGAGCTGCTCATGAGTGAATAAATGGATTGATTTCAGTAATTTTCACAGCAACTATATGAAACTAGCATTATGTCTTTATTTTGGGAATGGTGAAACTGGGGTTTTGAGAGTCCCTTCATCAAAAATAGATATGAAGGACCACTCCTGACCTCTTGACTCAAGCAGAGAACTGTTGTATTCCTTGAAAGCATTTTGATTTAATTTAGGGACAAACAAGTTAGAATTGGGTTTTAGCTTTGGGTTTGGCTTGGGGCATCCAGTTCCATAGCCCACCAGTATTTTTATTTTCTCTGATTCTTATACTATTCTTAGTAATGGCAGAAAATTGGTTGGCAGAATAATGGTCTCCCCAAGATGCTTACGTCTTAATTCCTAGGATTTGTGAATATGTTGTTTTGTGGCAAGGGAAATTAAGGTTGCAGATGGAATTAACTTTATTAATCAGCTGACTTTAAAATAGGGAGATTATTCTGGATTATCTAGGCTGGGCCAGTTTAGTCACAAGGTCTTTACCAGTAGAGGAGGGAGGTAGAATTCAGAGTGATGTGATTAAGGACTCAACTCACTCTTGTTGGCTTTGAAGGTAGAGAGGGAGAAGGAGACCCATAGACAAGGAATGCAGGTGGCTTATAAAAGCTGGAAAAGTCAAGTGAACAGATTCTCCCCAAGAGCCTCCAGAGGAATGCAGATTGCTAGTATCTTGATTTTAGCCCAGTGAGATCTGTATTGGACTGTAAGACAACAAATTGGTGTTGTTTTAAGCCACTAAGTCTATTGTAATTTGTTATAGCAGATATGGGAAACTAATACAGTAAATAATGTGATTGAATGATCTTGTTCCCTTAGCACTTTTCATTAGGCTTTATTTCTCAGGGTTTGGGAATAAATTACATCCAACAAGGGAAAAAATAGTTGTACTGAAACTGCTGATACTGTCAGGGGCTATATCTTTAGTAAAATGTGTGTCTCCTTTTCAATAATTGTTCAAGAATGTTGTTTAAATGATAATCACACTTGACAATTAGGGCTTGATTGTTCGCTGTCAAGACTTTAAGGGATTTCTTTCTCTGCAGTCTGGATTTAATTTATGAAATTCTGTTTAGACTTTCCACATTTAAATTCTTATGTGAGATGACTAAACTGTATGTTTTCTTTGTTTGATATACTTTGGGAGTTTTGATATCAGGGCTTAAAAACGATTGAGAAATTTTTAATATCTCCATGTTATGCGACAGGTTAAATAGCTTACAAATTTTCTATTCTTTGAGAGTTGTTAATAGAACTTGCTGCTAAAATGGTCCAGGCATTTCTGCAGGAGATAAGCTATAGTATCTTGACTTTTCTTAGTTTGTTCTGTGGTTATTTTATTCCATTTGTCTTTAAAAAGTACTCATCCTTAGACTTATTAATTACTCAGTTTTCTAGTTTATTAATGCATTTTTGCTTTAACTTTGTTAGTGTTCTTTCGTTCCCTGCAGTGCCCATCTTCCTGCTATCAGTGTCCTCTTGCTCCTGCAGTGGTTATGGCAGGGACTCCTAGACCATTGATAATGCACTGCCCAGCTATTAGGGACTGGTGCCTCTGCTAGTAGAAGAAAGATGTAGACAATTGGTAGCCCTGGCTGAAAGTGTTGGTGTGGAGAAGCAATGGGAGAGGCTGCAGACAGTCACCTCCTTTTGAAGGATAGGGCCTAAGGGGTGAGGTGGGTATCTGCTCAGCTGAGAGAGGCAGGCTCCAAGTTTTGAGTGTGGAGGGTTGATAGAAAGTATCTTTCTACCTTTTGTTCAGGTGGTTTATGTTTTCATCAAACAAATCAAGGTGTGTTATGAATTCTAATTCATATTAAACATAAGTATTAGTTTCTCCTTGATTTTGATAACCATTTATCTTAATTTTTATTGCTATTGTAGGTTTTTATCTTTATTTGTTTCTTCATAGAAACTTTTGAGAAGCTGACAGAGGCTTTGTTGGGAGTGGTCAGCAAGGTGCTTCTTTGCACCTGGATTATGAATGTGCAATTGAAAATGCTTCAGAGGTATTTAATCTCCTCTAAAACATAAAATAATCCTGAGAATTGTAGCATTTTCTTTTTTATATAAGACTAAACATACACATTATAAATAAATGTAAATTTTCATGAAAATTTAGTTTGTAGGACCTCTTTGCTATTGGTGTTAGAAGATGATGATAGAGCTTCATTTCTGTACATTTATCTATAATTCTAATTTATACTGTTGCAAAATAGCCACCCCCTTCCCTTTCTTTGATACCTCCCCCCTTCCCTTTCTTTGATACCTCCACCTACCTGTCTGTAAAATACTACATAGTTCAGATGATCTTTGAGGTTCCTTTTGGCTGATATTGTATGATTTGAATTTTCCTATGTGGAAATCTCAATGAGAGTGTCTTAGGAAAGCTTCTTACTAGTAATTTGGTCTGTTGTTACTAGGCATCGTATTTTGCTGTTTAGAATGTGTACTTTTTTGCTCAGTTTTTGAGGGCAAAATAAGGATGTGCATTATACATGGGTATAATGATTACATACCATGGGTGTAGTAATGGGTATAATAATCACATGTATAATATCCATAAAAACCATGGGCGTGCATTATACACAGGAGCACATTATGCACAGCAAAATATAATACTTTTGTTTTCACTGGTCTTTATTAGGTACCATAGTTTTGTTAGGTGAAGTTCAGAACAATGAAAAGGCATAAACCCTGCTTCTAAGGATGTTGTGAAAACCAAGGCATATTGAGAAGAAAGGAAAAGAGTGTTATGATGGCTTTAGTGGTGGGAATTGTCCGCCTGAGTGGCATATCTGGAAGATTGGTAAGGTTTTTCCGAATGGCTGAAGAAAATGAAAAGCTTATTTGCTTTTCTCTTTCTCTCTCCCTTTTTTATCTTCTATATATTCTTATTGCTTTCCCAATATAAAATAAATGATGGGAGTAGATCCTGTTTATGGTATTTGGCTTAGGGCATAGGAACCTTCACCTTATTTTTCCTTCTTCAATTGAACATGAAATTCTGATACTACAGGGCAAAGGAGAGACCAGGGTTTATGAAGACTGCATATCTTGTGAATCTTAAGTAGAGCTTTTCAATTACTACAAGCTCAACTTTTTCTCACTTGTCCAGTTGAAGTACTGTGGTAAGGAAAGCAGCTTTGAGAGATTAGTATCTTAGTTCAGTTGATACAAGGTTTTGAAGAGGATGCTGAACAATGGCTTTAAAAATAATATTTTTGTCATATAGTTATTTCTGTAATAAATATAATACATGTTTATTTTAGAAAATTTAGAAAATATTGACAATAACTCACAATAGTGATTTTATTTGCTGTCTTCTGGAATGATCACAGCAACCCCATGATGTGGGTCCTATTATCATTTCTATTCTATAGATGGAGAAACTGAAGCATGGAACAGTTACTGTGGTTTTGGTAGTTATTCTGATTCTCCACCACATATGTATATAAATTTCTTCAGTAAAACTTGAATCATGCAACACAGGTTTTATGACCTCTGTTTTTCACCTAATAAAATGTTTTGAGAACATTTCTCTTTGTTATTAGTCTTTGAAGATATATTTTAATGTCTGTGCAATATTTAATCTTGTGAAATTTATTTAATGCAGGGTTTCTCAGCCTTCTCATTATTGGCCACATAATTTTTTTGTTCTGGGAGATTGTCTTATGCATTGTAGGATGTTTAACATCATCCCTGGATTCTACCCACAAGATGCCAATAGCACCATTTCCTCCCACTTAGGTATGACAACAAATATGTCTCCAGACATTGCCAAATATATGTCCCAGGAGGACAAAATAATCTCCAGTTAAAGACCACTTATTTAACCATATATATTTTATGCTTTTTAAAATAATATATGAATATGAATAGATTCATTATGAATTTTCTCTCTATATGATAAAGTAGACCCATACCATCTAGGTTACATTTTCTAGTTCCTAATTTTAGCTAATTTTGGGGGGTTAATATGTTTTTAGTAATAATAATATTGCTTGAAAACCAAGAATTTAATAATATTATTTACATTCATACATGAATGTAATTACTTACCTGTCACCAGTCTGAATGAAAGGCATCCTGAGAGTTTTGACCACAGTTGTTTTATTGTACATGAATTCTGTTATTTCTATGTCACTTTTTTAAAAAGGTTGGTCATTGAGGCAGCTAAACACCTTATGTTATTAATGGACACCAGAAGTTACTCTCTCAGCATGTTTATGTAATTTCTTGATATCTTTTGACATTTTAGAAGTATATATAAAGCCATCTTACCAGGTAATAATCTTTTTGTGTAAATAAAATCATCTTTCTGTAATAGTACTGTTGCCCACAATAATTAACAGTTGAACTTACCCTTTTTAGGAAGTGCTATTCATTTGTGGGGGTGGGGAGGAGTGGTGGTAATACAAAGCTAATTAAAGTCTTTGTCCTTAATTAATTTTGAATCTTAATATGTAGGGTCTTTTTTACACAAATATCCTCATCATAGATCTCTTCTATTTTTTCTGGAAAAGTTCAAGATTGATATATTTGGAGATGTTCTATGTTGTCCATGTACATTTATTGATATCATTATAGTTTCAAATCAGTGTTTATTTATATATGATTTATACAATGATAGGTAGTTTTTTTTTTACTATGTTGACTTTGTTGATAGTACCATGTTATAGAGATCTGTTACTAAAAGTTTGTTAGTTATGTTTTAGAGACTCAATTTGAATGTGATTGACTTACAGTATAATTTCAATTATGAATTTTTTTAAAAAATCTTATTTGTATTTGAAAACAACCAACTTTTTGTTGTTGTTTTCCCTCTATTTTTTCTAATAGTGATCAGAAAGAAGTATTTTAGTATGTCATGGATTATGATTTGTAAGAAGAAAAATTTTTAAATTCAAATTTTCTAAAATTCAAATGTTCTGATATTAAACTTTAATGGCTGTTTTATATCTGAAACTTAAAAGGTTGACTACTAATTTTGAAAATTTCAGTTTTCCTTAAGGTAATTAGAATTCTAGGGATAATGTTCTAGAGGAGGGAAAACTTTATTTTGTACCTTCATATCCACATTTGATTATTAATTTGCTTTTATTAATACTTGGTTTTTAACTGTGGAAGTTTAAATTGCATTTTCTTAATAATAAGAATTTTTTAATATGTAAGTGTTCCTTATTATATCTAGCTTTAAAACACTGCATATTCATTTAAAAGGATATGTCCTAGTCAGATGTAGTTGATGGTAAGAGAAGAACTAAACCATTCACCTTATTGAACTTCCTACAAGTTCAGTTGAGGTCTTTTTCATAGGTAAAACTAGATGGGATAAAGGCCATCTCCATAGAGTGTGATTATGAATTGTCTAGGAGTGCTCAACTGGTACTATTTTTCACTAATTTAATTGGACTTTATATCTTACTTTTCCCCTTCAGTCTATTTAGTATCATTTTATTTTGGAGGGAAAAAACACAAGACAAAGCTGGATTTTAATAAATGATATCCAGAAATAAAACTTTAAGTTCTATGTATTAATAGTAATAATAGAAAATTTAGTGATCTTCTGGTTAATCTCCAGAATTCATGTGGCACACATTTTTAGAAAGTAAAATCCAAGTGTTTATTTGAACTATAATAATAATTTTTAAAATGTATTGATAGAGGAAGATATGGATAAAGTTAAGACAGCATGGAAACTTGGTCATAGACACAAAAAATGTTCTTGTACACAAATTTGAAATTATAAGATGAAAAATGCAATATTCTTGAAGACTCTGTCCATGCAAATTTATCCTTTGGTATTAGTTGACATGAACCACAGCTCCTGGGGACTGTGATGTTATGGATGAGGCAAGACAAATTCACTACTGAGTCCTGTGGAAGAAAAGGGACAGCACAGCTTGTCTCTCAAGAGAAGAATGCCCCGACCCTTGCCTTGAAAAGCTTTTAATGCTTCTCTGGGCACATTACATGATGGTCCTCATTTATTACGCACAGGTTTGATTTAGGTGGTTACCTTTTACAGAAAACAAAGGAGAGGATGCTGCTAATCACCGCACCACAGAAGAAGGATATTTGTAAATGCAAAGGGAAAAGTGGTTGAACTGGTTACACTCATCTTTGGAAGGTTTAGCATGGATTTTAGGAAGTTACTTTAAAGATATGCAGTAAACATTTGCTGTCTCAATTCAGGGTGAGGGAGTTTTAGCAAAAGCAAGTCTCATAGCAGTCTAGGTACAATGCAGGCCTGGCAGTCTAGGTACAATGCAGGCCTGATTCCTCACGGGAGAACCTGTCCGTGGGCATGCGTCCTGTGCATCTCCGAGTGGGAGCTGGGCCCATGCCATGCAGGATGGTCTCCTATAGTTAGTAACAAAATTATAGTCTTTAATTGCCTTAATTTGTTATCCCAAAAGTAATTTTTTTGTTAAGTTCAAAATTTAGTAAGAATGACTATGATATGAAATTTATTTTCAGAGTGTTCTAGAATCCTATATAGTGGTTTAAAGGACTTGTCTTGAATTAAAAGTGCTGTACACTTACACAAGTGAAAATCTATGTTAGTTGATTGTTTTGAAAGGAAAGCTACAAATTTTCCTAGTGTGGGTAAATGTCACTCTGTTCTTATCTTTGCTTAGCTGCAAGTTACGACTTGTACTGTTCCACTAGGGTGTGTTAGAAACACAGTTAACTGTCATCTCAACTCAGACTGTTGATGGTTTTATTTGTAGGTTTGCACAATTATTACCATTTAATAAAAATTATGATTTGCTTTTTATTAACACTGGTGGTTTTCCATGGAAGTTGAAATTGTATGGAAGTCTTTTTTGTATTTAAATTTTTCATAAAGTGAAACTATTAAATCTGCTTGATTTAAAAAAAATTTTTTTAATTTAGAATGTGATATATAGTCTGCAGCAGTAGAATAACCTCTGTGAATTGTATTTTTGAATCACTTTCCATTTTCTTTGTTTACAGCTAGCAGAGAAAACCTTAAAAATTCACCTTTAGTCTGCTTTTAACTTAACATAAAAGATACCTGTCAGAAAAGTGCGAAATGCTATATCAAATGCCTAATATTGAAGCTTTCATTTTATTTATGGTTTTTGAAGCCTGGCACGAATACATCAGTGAACTGTGTTGTGAAAGTATTTTTGTACATTTATGTGAGAGGAATTATTTAGTTTTCAATTGTAAATAAGACAGGCAAACATTATTTACAGTAAGTTTATCTAATGGTCCGTGAATGAGTGCTTTTATGCAAAATAGTCTAGAGGCTAGAATTAACTTTTCACATTGGATACACATTTGATGTCCAGACTTGAGCAATATGTGACATCTTATTATAAAGACTATCATTCAAGAATCAATTTGTATTTACCACATTTACTTCAGAATGCACACAGCGTTTTTTGCCACATTTAATGTTAACTTTGTAGTGATTTCTATTTTTTGCCTGTAGGTACATAAATAGAAGTGTCTATTTGTCACTTTTTGTGACTTTTTCTTTTTCTAGGTTCTTTAGACTTGGTTAATTAGCTATTTCATGCTTTAACAATATGTCACTTTTTGACAAGGAACAGCTCCTTGGGTTGGGTTATTGTTAGTTAATTTTTCAATTTATTTATTTTATTTTTATTTTTTAACCCTCACCAAGATTATGTTTGTTGATTTTAGAGAAGAAGGCAGAGAGAAAAGGGAGGGAAATGGGGAGAGCAAGAGAGAAAGAGGAAGGGAAAGAGAAAGTAAGGAGGGGGGAGAGAGAGAGAGGAAGAAAGAAAGAAAGGAAGGAAGGAAGAAAGGAAGGAAGGAAGGAGGGAGGGAGGGAAGGAAGGAAAGAAGGAAGGAAGGAAGGAAAGGAAGGAAGGAAGGAAGAAAGAAGGAAAGACTGTTTTGTGAGAAACATCAATCAGTTGCCTCCTGCACATGCACCAGCCAGGATTGAACCCTCAACCTTTTCCCATATGGCATGAACTCCAACCAACTGAGCCGACTGTCTGGGACATTAGTTTTTAAAAGAAATATAGGTCTTGACTCCTGCTCAAGATGGAGGTATAGGTAAACATGGCTTGCCTACTTGCACAACCACATCAGAATTACAACCAAACTGGAAAAAACCATCATGAAGAACTGTCAGAAATCCAGTAAAATAGAAGTCCAACAACTACAGAATTAAAGAAAGCACATCCATCCCGAGTGGTAGGCATGGCAGACATGTGGAATGGGCTGGTCTCATATCCACATATAGTGGATACATTTTTGGGTGGGGTATATTCGGAGTGAGAGGTCCCAACCCCAGACCAGGTCCCCTAGTGCTAGGAAAATAAGCTCCCATAACTTCTGGCTGTAAAATCCAGTGGGGTTTGAGTCAGTGAAAGGAATCCCAAGATTCCCAAGAAGGGCCTCTTAAAGGGCCTGAACAAGGACTTACTCAGACTCACTCCCTCTGAGTTTCAGCACTGGAATAGCAGCTTGAAAAGCACCAATAGCATATGGGGAGGAACTGAAGTGTCTGGCATGAAGGCGAGAGCAAGGGAACAGATTTCTCTAACACAGAAAGGTAGGCAGAGGCCATTTTCCCTTTTTTGAAGCCTCCCTTCAAAGAACCACAGAGCCAGCAGGGGGTGCCATTTCTGTGACACCATCTACCTGGCTAACAGTGTTTGCCCCTGCCCTAGAGTTCCTCTGATGCTCTGTCCTACCCAACTTACAGGCCCACCCAAGCTGTTAACTATGACTTCTCTTTCTTTTTTTAAAAATATATTTTATTGATTATACTATTACAGTTGTCCCATTTTCCTCCCTTCACCCCCGTCCACTCTGCACACCCCCCTCCTACCCACGTTCCTCCCCTTTAGTTCATGTCCATGTGTCATACATACAAGTTCTTTGACTTCTACATTTCCCATACTGTTCTTACCCTCCCCGTCTATTTTTTACCTACCATGTATGCTATTTATTCTCTGTACCTTTTCCCCCGCTCTCCTCCTCCGATTCCCATGTTGCTAACCCTCCATGTGATCTCCATTTCTTTGGTCCTGTTCCTATTCTAGTTGTTTGCTTAGGTTATTTTGTTTTTGTTTTAGATATGGTTGTTAATAATTGTGAGTTTGCTGTCATTTTACTGTACATGTTTTTTATCTGTTTCTTAGATAAGTCCCTTTAACATTTCATAAAATAGGGGCTTGGTGATGATGAACTCCTTTAACTTGAACTTATCTGAGAAGTACTTGATCTGCCCTTCCATTCTAAATGAAAAGATTTGCTGGATAAAACAATTTTGGATGTAGGTCCTTGCCTTTCATGACTTGGAATACTTCTTTCCAGCCCCTTCTTGCCTGTAAGGTCTTTTTTGAGAAATCAGCTGACAGTCTTATGGGCACTCCTTTGTAGGTAACTCTCTCCTTTTGTCTTGCTGCTTTTAAGATTCTCTCCTTATCTTATAATTATGATGTGCCTTGGTGTGTTCTCCTTGCTGTCCAACTTCTTTGGGACTCTCTGAGCTTCCTGTAGTTCCTGGAAGTCTATTTCCTTTGCCAAAATGGGGAAGTTCTCCTTTATTATTTGTTGAAATAAGTTTTCCATTTGTTGCTCTTCCTCTTGTCCTTCTGTTACCCCTATAATTTGGATGTTGGAATATTTAAAGATGTCTTGGAGGTTCCTAAGCCTCTCCTCATTTTTTGAGTTCTTGTTTCTTCATTCTTTACTGATGGGGTGTTTCTTTCTTCCTTCTGGTCTACACCATTGATTTGAGTCCTACTTTCCTTCCCATCACTGTTGGTTCCCTGTACATTTTCCTTTATTTCACTTAGTGTAGCCTTAATTTTCTCATCTAATTTGTGACCAAATTCAACCAGTTCTGTGAGCATCCTGATTACCAGTGTTTTGAACTGTGCATCTAATACGTTAGCAGCCTCTTCATCGCTTAGTTGTGTTTTTTCTGGAGGTTTGATCTGTTCTTTTATTTGGGCCATTTTTTTGTCTTGACGTGCCTGTTACATAGTGAGTGGCAGAGCCTTAGGTGTTCACCTGGGTGGGGCAACCCAGTCTCTGGGTTGTGACGCTGTATGTGGGGCAGGTGTCCGAGAGGGAACAATGCTGCTTGTTCTGCTCTCTGCCAGATTTCAGTTACTTCTCCCCCTTCCCACAAACAAATTGGGCCCTTCTGGTGCTGATTCCCTGGGTGGTTGGGTTTGTGTACATTCTAGAATCCTGTGGGTCTCTTCAGTGAACTCTTCTGTGAGGCTGGGAGTTTCTCCCAGCACCTCAACACCCACAGGTATTTTCAGTCGGTGTTTTGAGGCTTTATTTCACTGGGCTGGGACCCTGGGTTGCGCAGTCTGTCTTGTTCCCCAGTTTCACCTGGTTTTTCTGCATGCGAATGTGGGACTGCCCCGTCCGCCAACCTCCTTGCACACTGTGCCCCTCCACAATCTGCCGCCTTGCTGGGTCTGCCAGCTGCCGCTTTGCCGCACCCCCTCTCCGCCTAGCTGCCCGACTCTGCCCCTCCTACCAGTCTGGATGAATGTGTCTACTTTAACTCCTTGGTTGTCGGACTTCCATACAGTTCAATTTTCTGTCAGTACTGGTTGTTTTTTGTTTTTAAATTGTTGTCCTTATTTTGGTTGTGTGAGGAGGCACAGTGTGTGTACCTACGCCTCCATGTTGGCCAGAAGTCCTAACTGTGGCTTTTCCGTATGAATGGCTGGTCTTGGCTCATGCTTCATAACTCCTTAAATCCTCTCAAGCAACAGCCAGCCTCAGTGAACCTCAAGGCCCCATACATCTTGCTAAGTTGCCCCAGGCCCAGCACTAGTAGCAGCCAGCCTAGGTTCACAGCTTGGCTTTGCCTGGGATCCTCCAAGACAGGCACAAGTAGCAGCCATCTGATTGCTTTGTAACTCATGCAGGGTGGCCTGCACCACCTGTGAAACTCCAGAGCCTGCAAATCCAGGGAACAGCTGGAGATCACACTGAAGCACCACCACCCTGCCCCCACACACCTGATCCTCCACGGAGAGCCGAGGTTGGTGGTCAGTTGTCATAGCCAATCCTTGCAGCTGACTGGCCTGGGTAAATCCTGTGAATTGACCTGCCAACAGCAATCAAGTTTCAGCTTACAAGAGGAGGGTGTACTCAGCCAACATGGAGGGCATATCTCAATACCCAGGTTGGGTGATAGGGGAGACTGCTACTGGACCATATAGGACACCAACTACATTAGCTCATGCCACCAAGAAAGGGAGTCATAGTAGCTCCACCTAATACATAGAAACAAACAGGGAGGCTGCCAAAACGAGGAGACAAAGAAACATGGCCCAATTGAAAGAACAGATCAAAACTACAGAAAAAGAACTAGAAATGGAGATAAGCAATCTATCAGATGCAGAGTTCAAAACACTGGTTATATAAGGATGATCAAGGAACTCAATGAACACCTCAACAGCATAAAAATGGTCCATTTGGATACAAAGGGTACACTAATTGAAATAGAGAACTATTTACAGAGAAACAACAGTAGAGTCCATGAAGCCAAGAATCAAATCAATGATTTGGAATATGAGGAAGCAAAAAAACAATCAATCAGAACAACAAGAAGAAAGAAGAATCCAAAAAAATGAGGATGGTGTAAGCAACCTCTAGGACAACTTCAAGTGTTCCAACATTTGCTTCATAGAGGTGCCAGAAGGAGAAGAGGAAGAGCAAGAAATTGGAAATCTGTTTGAAAAATATAATGAAAGAAATTTCCCTAATTTGGTGAAGGAAATAGACATGCAAGTTCAGGAAGCACAGAGAATCCCAAACAAGATGGAGGCAAAGAAGCCCACTGTAAGACACATCATAATTAAAATGCTAAAGGTTAAAAATAAAGAGAGAATCTTAAAAGCAACAAGAGAAAAGCAGTTAGTTACCTACAGCAGAGTTCCCATAAGACTGTCAGCTGATTTCCTAAAAGAAACTTTGCAGGCTAGAAGGGATTGGTAAGAACTATTCAGTCATGAAAAATGGAGACCTGCAGCCAACATTCCTTTCCCCATCAAAGATATCATTTAGAATCAAAGGGCAGATAAAGACCTTCCCAGAAAAGAGAAAACTAAAGGAGTTCATCATCACCAGACCATTATTATATGAAATGTTAAAGGGATGTATTTAAGGAAAAGAAGGTCAAAACTGTGAAGAATAAAATGGCAATAAATACATATTTATCAACAATTGAATCTAAAAAGCAAACTAAGTAAACCAGAAGAACAAAGACAGAATTGGATTTGGAGAGCATTTTGATGGTTGCCAGATGGAGGAGAGGTGGGGGAATTGGTGAAGAGATTAAGGATTAAGAAGTACAAATAGGTAGTTACAGAATAGCCGTGGAGAGGTAAAGTACAGTGTAGGAAATGAAGTAGCCAAAGAGCCTACACATGATCCATGGACATGGACAATGGTGTGGGGATTGCCTGATAGAGTCAGGGATGCTGGGTGGAGGGGGGAAAAGGAGAACAATTGGGACAACTGTAACAGCATAATCAATAAAATACTAAAAATAGTATAGGTCTTTTATATAACTGCTTATTACATGCACATTTGTTGCTAGTAGTTCTTAAAGATATTCTTGGAAAGTTAATAGTAGTTAACATTTTCTTTGATTTTAACACTCTGTTTCTAAATAAACATCTAATAACTTATATATGCTCGGAGAAGAAAAATTGACAGCTTATCATATGCATGGCATACTGATTTATTTTAAACCAGGCTTATTGCTCTTAAAATGTAATTACTACTTTTGTAGCTATACCACACAATGGCCTCCAATGACCCTTGCTTCCTATTATTCCTGTCTTGTATCCTCCCTTTTCACTCTGAATCGTGGCTGACCTGTATGATCAAAAAATATTGCTAAAGTGTTAGTGTACGACCTCTAAAGCCAGGCCATATATAACATTGAGGCTTCCAGTTCGCTTTTTCTTGGGTCACTTACTCTGGAGAAGTCACTTCTATGACCTGAGGGCACTCATGGGGCCCTAGGGAGAGGTCCATGATGAGGCAAGGAACTATAAATATAAACCCTCCTGCTCACAGCCAGTACCAGCTTGCTGACCATTTGAGTGAGCCATTATGGAAGTAGATACTCTATCCCTAGTCAGGCCTTCAGGTGGTTCATACCTCAGCTGGCATCTTGCCTGCAGTCCCATGAGAGACCTGGAATCTGAATCACCCAGCTAAGGTTAGGTGATTCAGAAGCTAAGCCACTTACCCATAGAAACTCTATGAAATAATATATATTTGTTTTAAGTCAGTAAATATTAGTGTAATAATAACAGCAATAGAAAACTGATGCACCTGTTAAGTAAACACATTTTAAAACATTTTCTGTTTATCCCATAGTTCATATTATTTGTAGTCATAAAAATTGTGAGGGAGGCTTCTGCTGTGATTTGTAGCATTACTTTCATAGGTGATTGAAATTTCATAGGTAATTTCATAGGGTAGTGTGTTATTCAGAGCATTGACTTTAGAGCATTTATAACTGATTTTGAATTTTGTCATTGTGTGTGTCTTGATGAAATTACTTAAAATTTCTGCTCATTAGTGTTTACTGAAAATTTTTAAAATGAAATAAATATACTTAACTCTCAATAGTGTTTTTTAGAGTCAGTATGAAATAAGATATCTGACATTAAACTTATGGTACAATGTTTGATATGTGTCATCCTATCCCTTTATGCACAAATTAGCCTCTTTCCATGTGACGATACAGTTCTTAGCCATGAAGGTGGAAACTTTTATAAGCACTTGAGTTTTCAGTCTCTTCCTAGTGTGTCCTATTAAGTCTTACAATCTTCAGTAGGCCCAGCATTCCTTACTCTAGGAGTCATTTTTTCTTTATAATATGATGTACCTTGTTATTTTCTTCATGTTTTTCATGCTTGGGGTTGCAGAGCTTCTTGAATTTGTGAGTTGATGCCTTTTGTTTTAATAAATTCTGAGTTGTTACTTCTTAAATGTTGTTTCTGTCTCCCATTCTCCTTATCTTTCTGAGACTGTAATTAAAAGTATGTCAGGCCTTTGTATTGTGTTCCACATATCTCACATATTCTTTTATTTATTTTTTATCCATTTTTTTCTCTAGGATTCCCTTTGGATATATTTTGACATGTTCTCCATTTACCAATCCTGTCTTCTACTTTGTTCATCTTCTGTTAAATCATCTATTGAGTTCTTAATTTTCTATTTTCTCCATCTTTTCCTTTGTTTTTTTTTGAACATAGGTGTATTAGTCATAGTTATATTAAAATTCTTTTCTGGTAACTGCCATATCTAGGTCACCCTTGGGCCTGCTTTTAAGGTTTTTTTTTTCTTTGATTTCTAGTCATTGGTCCTGTCTTATGGCATACCTAGTCATTTTTTATTGAATTCTCAATATTGTAAGTGAAAATTCCAGGGAGAAGTTTTCTTTCTCCAGGAGTCACCCATTACTTCACTGGACAGATAGATTAGGGTTACATACCTTATTCCAATCCGGAATAAAAATTCCAATCCGGAGTCAAAGCTAGATTGACATTTTGGTAAGTAACTTTTTATATGCCCTGGGGCTCAGAGTTCCAGTTGAAAGTCTGTGGTATTCACCAGAACCTTATTTGCTGATGGCTCCTGAACATTAATTCTTATTTTCTCAGCATATTGAGGCAGCTGGTTTGTTTGCATTTTTGAGGCTTTCTGTTTAACTTTTTAGCCTCATACCTCATATAGCTTTGAAAATTGGCAGTTGTTTTGTGGGGAAAAGTGGCTGCCTCAGTCTTCCACTGGGATCTTAGCCCCTCAGGTCTCCAGTTTGTCATCCTGTCCCCAGAAGTACCAAAAGGTTTGCTACTTTCCATATCTCCAGCAGTGGCCATCTTCCTAAGCAGATCTTGAGTGTTCAGTTCCTTGTACTGTACCCAGAATTGGTGAAAATCTCTAGGAAGAATGGCTGTAGAATGCAAGCTTACTTCTTTATCCTTTCTCCACTACCTTGGAATCTTGGTTCTTTCTTCTAGTTCAGGTTGCCCCAGCAGCCTTTTAATTGATGCCTTAGACTGATGTTGCCATGTTTTTCATTAAGCCTTTCTGGTTATTCTGGACTGGAGCATTGGTATGACTCAGGCTACTTAAATACTAGCTGAAAGGTAAAAAGACTGTACAATTATTTTTAAAGGAAAGCTCCATGAGTAGATTATTTTTGTGAACTTCTGTTTTAGCCAGCTTTATGCTGTCACAGGTATTGATTAGTGCACATTCTTTTTCGTTTCTCATTATTAAAATAAAGTCTTATTCTGAATCACTGTATTCATTTTTATAACTATCCTGGATTTATTAATTAATAGCCATTATAGTCAATAGAGATTCCTAACTTTATTCCATAACTGTGAGGATTAAGGATATCTTATAATGCTGTATCATAATGAGGTTAAACATATAAAGTTAGTAATAATACCTATAAAATGGTTAACAAATTTTTAATGCATAAGTAGGTTTATTTGTATGAGAGTAAACATATTTTCTGACATAAATAAGCAGTGATTATTCATGGATTATCAGTTATTAAAAAGAAATATTAAAATGTTTTTTAATGTGGAGGGGAAGCATATATTTTGCTGTATATAAAATTTCTAGTTCACTTTGATTTAATTTTTTGTAATTATATTTTCTAATTAAAATGAAAATTTGGCATATGTCTACATAGTGGGCCAGTTTTATATTTATTCTAATATGCCAAAGTTGATTAATGTTAACAGTAAGTATATATAATCTTGTTTTCAATCTTTGAATTTATTCTACCAGTGCAGTCGTAGAGGTTGATGCATCCAGTTGGAAAAGTGAAACATGAAGATCTTAACCTTTAGCTATAGTTGTAGTTATTTATAATCATTGAGGAAGCCATTTCTGGGTCTCCCTTAAGAAATATGTTTTGAATCTTTGACAATATCAGATAAATCCATGACAGCTGTTATTTTCTCTGCTTTTTGTGTAGGAAGAAGAGAGTGAAGAGGAACCCAAACTTAAATATGAAAGGCTTTCCAATGGGGTGACTGAAATCCTTCAGAAGGATGCTGCTAGCTGCATGACAGTCCATGACAAGGTAAGATAGCCCTTGTAGAAGATTCTTCTGTTTGTCATTTCTTTTGTAAGTTTGTTTATACTTTGCAGTCCTCATGCTTTTAATGGTGATTTTTTCAAGTAATTGTGTCTTCCTGCCATTCTTCCTCCTTCTTCCTCACCATAAAAAAATCAAAACAGCAACCAAAAATATTATGTGTGTATTTGTACACTCACAGAGAACACACTGTAAGAGTGTATGATAGAATTTAGACAATGATGGATGTATAAGATTTATAGTAAGTGGTTCTTGGAAACACTATCACATAATTCCTAAAATCGTAAGTAGTATAGTAGAAAAGTATTAAGATTAGAAACTCTGTGGATCTCAGTGCTTTTACAAGGGTAGAAGGGATTATGTTGGCAGTAATCAGCAGAAAGACCGCAGATTATTACTTATATATTATATGAATGAATTAATTTATTCCACTGAGTCTTTGCTGTAACAAAGCTCCCACCAACTTTTTGAGTCCAGGCTAAGTACTACTGTACTGTTTGCCCCTTCTTGGGCTAGAACAAAATGTGTCATGATTGGAGTATTGGAGGCAGGCAGTTTCATTCATTGCCCAATGAGCCCTGTGAGGACCCTTTATCTTTTACAAAAGGCAGACTCCCCAGCTCTGATCCATCTCCTGACTTTATCCTGTGTTACTGTTAGTGTTGCTCATCCTCTTCCTTGACCCCACCCATTTCCTTTGCTATTCAAATTATATTCTATTGTAAACATGTTTCCTGTATTTGACGTATCGCTAGAACATTTGTTGTCTCTCCTTTTACCAGAAACAACACCTTGAGGTGCCTGCCTTTTATCTGCACCAGCATGTACCGGCATGCTGCCCCTGCCCCTTTATCATGATACCATTCTGTTACTGTTTTCTTGGTCTTTCTGTTTCTCCCTCTGGTTCTTTCACTTACTTTCACTTCTGCCTTTTCTGTACATGTTGGTTATCCCAATATTTGGCCCATTGTCCACATTTATTCTAAATTTGTATTTTTCTTGATTTTAAGTTTCATGCTTTCTATGTTTCTGTTTTGATCAGAAACTTAGTATGTTCATAACAAACTCATTTTCTTTTCCATCTAACCTTGTATTTATTTTTTATTCTGATTCTCATTTGGTGGCATCACCATCTCCTTTGTCATGTGTGCCAAAGCTCACTTCTTCTCCGTTTCTACCCAGTCATTCGCTATTTCATGGTGATTTTCTTATCACCCGTGCCCTAGTTGAGCCTTTCATCTTCTGTCAGCACTCAAATTTTTCTAATTTAAACCAATTTGTGCCCTGGTTGCCAGAATGATCTGTCAGAAATACAGATTTTACAACCCTTGTATGATTTTCATAATCTATTAAATAAAGTCAAGGTTCCTTAATGTGGTATGTAAGACTCTGTATGATCTTGCCTCTTGTGTAATTGACCGTAAAGATGGTAGTCCTTGGCTATTTTTACTCATAACATTTCTTGCCTGGCTTCCAACCCATCTCAGCTGCTTGAATTCATTCCCATTCTGACTCTTCTGGTTTAGTTCAGAAATTCTTTGTTTCTTCCTGGAACTAATGTGTGCACAGTGAACCAATCTATTTTCCTTCAGATTTGCTTTCATTCTAGTCCATGCGTCACAGTTCTTTATACTAAAATAATCTTCCAGAAACTCAAAGCTGTTCTTCTAATCCTCCTTCCTAGAATTCTTCATTGGCTCTCTGATGTCTTCATGATTTGGACACATACACTCCTTCCCTTATCTCCATAAGGGAGATCCACCTTTTATCTCCATAAATATCAGTACCTTCTATTAACCAATCTTTCCCGCTCCATTGCCTGTCTCCTCCCATGGTCATGAACTGGATGCTTCTGTCATATAAAACTATTTGTAATTTCTTGACGCTTTTCTGCTATTTTTCACTCCATGCCTTTGATCAAGTTGTAGTCACTCTGCCTAAAATTGTCTTTCCCACAGCCAGCCACATTTGCCTAGTGTCTGTTGTTTAACTCCTTAAAAGTTCAAAGGTCAGCATAGCTGTCATCTCTGATGTTCCATAAAGTCTTAGAGATATTCCATGTTAAGCAAACTCTTTGAATTTAATTATAATTAACCATTTTTTATCTGTCCCATTGTACTGTCACCCTTTTAAGTCATACTTACTTATTATCTGTGCATGTAACAGGTTAATTTGGGATTTGGTAACCTGCTGTCATATACAACCATAAAAGAGAGATTGGTGGGGAGGGAAAAAGGTTTTTATTAACAGGATTCAAGGCTTGGGAGAACTGAGGTCTCCCCTGCTCCAAGCCACTCTCTTCTACAAAACACAGAAATCCTCTTATACCCGAAAAGACTAAAATCCAAACCCATTTCCAGAGGTCCCCCACATGCTTCTGTCCTTTTTGGAGCTTGAGGTGGCTACATGAACAGGTCTCCATCCTCGGGCTCTCTCTTCAGTGAATGTACTTGTGTGTTTCATTGTCACCATCACCTCGTGCAGTTTCTCTCTTTCTCTCTCTCTCCCGGAGCCAGGTTGCACTGCCAGGTCACTGCAGCTGGTCATCCTAGAGCCTTAGTCCTCTGAACCCCAGCATTCAAGGCTGCTTGTGCACCTGGGACTGAGGAACTTTCCTGATTTACTTATCAGTATGCTGCTCTCAGGACAAGAGAGTAGAAGGAGTCCAGGTCCCATGAGCTGTACAGCATAAGGTTGCAGCGTGCTGCTGGCCCATGGCTGGTGAGATTCATATCCTGCATGCAGACCTGCTTCAGACCATGCAAGCAAGGCAAGGCAAGAGCTGCAAGCTGGTCCCAGTGTTCCGTGGGGTCCTGTGAACGCTCTGTATGCCACCCTGACTCGGAGCAAGGCGTGAGGAAGAGAGAGAGCAGGCTTATGTGCGCCCACCATTTTAAATCTTTCCCCTCAAATCCCACACACTGTGGGATTCTCCAAATTCCAAACAGTTCCAGGCCAATATCTACTATAAGTGTCAGTTCGCGGTATACCTTTGTCCCTCCTCTGGTTACCATGATCTGGAAGAGGCTAGGAGTTTCCCAGACATGCACAAGGACACAAACATCTCAGCCCACAGTGTGGCTTCATACTAGAGCCACTTGGTTTTGTT
The DNA here is from genome assembly GCA_028533065.1 of Trachops cirrhosus. NCBI lineage: Eukaryota > Metazoa > Chordata > Mammalia > Chiroptera > Phyllostomidae > Trachops > Trachops cirrhosus. Next base: position 47,127,714 of record CM052549.1, on the reverse strand, counting down.
TACTGTTGCCTCAGGCAGTCTTCTCTGTGACCATCCCTCCATCTCCCAGGAAGTGCAGGCTCTCATGCAGGCTTAAGGTTTCTCCCCTGGATTGGGGTGTCCCCTGCTCTGTAGCAATCTGGTCAAATCCCTGTGTTACAGTTCCTCCCTTTAACACTTTGGACTTTGAATCTTACAAAGACATTGGGCAAAGATCTCGTTTTCTGTAGCTTCTTCCTGCTGACCTTGGGCATAGTCCTACCTATCCCCTGTTCCAGAGATCCCTAACAGAATAGGGGTCTGGAGTAGAGGGTGGCCTTCCTACATGGGAAGGATCTTACAGAATCCAGGGCAGTTGACTTTCCCTGGAAGGCAGCATGTGTCATGTCCAAAAAAATGGCACAGCTGGACAAGTTGGCATCTCTGGTACTTTTGGTGACAGCTTTGGTAAGAGGGTTAGAAGGTGCAATCAGAACCATAACAACTAAATGACAAAGGTAGGAACTAACTCTACAATGTTGCAGATTAAGAAAGAGTGGCTTCCTTGCAGGACAGTGTGAAAGGTGTGTCACACCATCTGAAACCCTTTTGCCCACTGTACTTAAATTGTATATATGTAATATTCTATGATTCCCCGTATAACACCTTTGGCCCTTTTCTATCCAAACCGTTAGGGCAGAAAAGGAAAGCAGTTTTAAATCAAAGTCAGTAGGCTGCCCCATACTCACCAGCTCAACCACTAGTACAGCCAAACTGTTGAGTCTCAGGAAGTGGTGATGTAGATGGACTTCTGAAGTGTAGCCTATACTACATAACCAAACACCCAGGTAAATGAAGTCACAGGCATATACCCTATGAAAATAGAAGAAAGAACACACAGGTTAATTCACACAGCTAATCACAAACCAGTCTCTGAGTCCATGAGACTGTCTTTTGAGAAGACATCCACTTGCAAGGTCTTTGCTGGAATGACATTGAAATGGTGACAATCTGATACATCCTTCCTGCTTGTATATTGTACATCTCTGGTGATGTCACAGACCCAGTTCAACTTTCAAGTGAAAACAAAACTTTGAAGACAGTTAGCTGTACCAGAGTCCAATGTCTACATCCAAGTATTGTGATTATCCTTGAAACACAATTTTTCACCTTGAGATCACCCTCATTGTTGTCAAAGACTGCCAATTTTAATTTTTGCATAAACACAACAAGAACAGCAATTGCTCACATAGGGTTTTTAAATCTGCTTTGCTGTAACTTCTACAAGGAACTTTTAGATTGAGCTTTAGTTGGCCCTTCAGGGCACAAAAGCCAATCCACATACCTGACATAAGGCTTTGCCTATAGCACCTATATTCCTCAAGTCCTTGAGGTTCCCAGTGTGTCTTGAGGCTCCCAATGTGTCTTAAGGTTCCTACTTGCTCTCTTTCAGGAAAGTAACCTTTGTCCCTTCCCTAGAAAGACTGTTGTGAACCACATGACCAAACAAGGTACCAGCCATTTCTCCAGTGGGCTTTTGTTAGCTTTGAAAGTTCTTTTCAGTTCCTCAAGGCTTTCTGGTAAGAGCCAGAGCCCAGGCATGACTTTTCAGGGATGCCTTTCCAGTCAAAGTCTTGGTTAAGAAAACCACCATTGTCAGCTGGTCTTACTGGTTTTATGCAAAGAAACTTAATGCCATCATTCACTCATTAAGAATGACAAATTCTGGAGGAATCGGGTAAGGGAGAAAAATACAAAGCCAAAAGATATATCCTTGTTCTTCCAATATCCACCAAATTGCATCTCCATGTGTTATAGCTTTCGTTTTACTTACTTTCCAACTTAATCTAAAGTTTTAATTCTCAGAAACCTCAGTTTTCTTTCAAGACAGAAACGAAACAAAATCTAAAGCAAAGATAGAGTTTCAAAAAAAGCGGGGGACTAGGACTAGCCTTAGAATCTTGACTCATACCAACTGTTCATACCAACCAGTAACACAGACGACCTTTCTATAGGTCCAAATGTCCTCAACTCCCAATGGTAGAGACACTGTCTTGCCTATTAGTGCACCAACTGATCTCACAGCAGATACATGTTCTTTCTAGCTGGTCTCATGGCTGAGACATGATCTCTCACCCCAGCCGGCCTGCCGCCAGCACTCAGCGACCTTTCCTAGGTCCAGTGCCAGGGACATTCTCTTGATCACTGGTCTCATGGTAGAGACAGAGAATTGTGCACAAAACAGCAAAGTTCAAATCACACCCCCAGAAATTTAGAAAGCAAGCAAAGAATAGCTGTTACCAAGAGCTGAAGTTCTTTTCTTTCAAGTTTAAAACTTTTAAAATCTCCTATGTACCTTTACAACTTTCTACACACCTGCAACTTTCACGGATCTTCTATATTCCTTTACAACTTTCACAGGCTTTTGCTAACTTTCTGAAACCCTTGTGCAATTTTCATAAACCTTCTATAGTCTTCACAACTTTTCTACCAAACTTTGATCAACCATACAGACCTTCTTCAACTTTTTATATACCTTATACTCACTCAGAAATAACCATAATTCACTTTCAGTCTTTGTCCTTTTTAACAATGGGAAGGACCATGCTTTAACTTTATTATCAGGCAACTATAAGTCCTTAGGTCTGCAAGCAGATCTTGTAATTTCTTGCAAAACAAACTGTATAGGAATCCTATTGTGCAATGATCTGAATGCCTGGACATACTGGGTCTTGTCCCACTTTCCTAACCATCGACAATAGCACTCCAACTCCAAGATGGTATAACAGTGTAGGGAACCATTTATGGGCCATTTCTCCCCATAGTCCAAAATGTACATAGGCCAAACAGTGTTGCAATGGAAATCCAGCTCCTGCTTATGCATTGGATGATGACTATACATAGTCTATTCTACTAAAAATCTGCCCAGTGGACTCACTCCAGTAGCCAAAACAGAATAACCTTTCTTGACCCAGATGTACAGATGCATAATTATGAGGCCAACGAGACACCAGGCAAACTGGGAACATAGAATCAGAACTTGAACACAGAACTTCATTTCACAAGCACGTTTTGGGGTCTCATCTTCTGCCAACCAGGGCTGCAAATTGTGGCCCCTTAAAACTCTGGTGATCCTCACCCAATCCTAGCCACATGGCTTTCCTGGGGACCTGTGTGTGGGGCTGGAACAAACAGTGGCCTCTGAATGGTGCCCCCCAAATGCTTGGGTGATCCTCACACCTTGTTAGTCTCTCTGTTTTCTAGAAGGCCCATTTCCTCAGTAGCTCCCCAGCACGTGGATAGTCCTTGAGCAGAGCCCAGGTTATAGCTCCCAGAGCAGCCCCCATTAGAGACTGGTACATGGCCTCCAGAGCTCAAATGATCCCAGTTGTGAGCTCAAATGGTCTCTCACAGATGCCAATTTATGGTCCCAGAACCAGAGCTGTTTCCATCAAATCCCAGTTGCGGAGTAAACAAGTCGCCCAAATGGTGGGTGTGGCCCACCAGGTTGCCGGGAGCCAAAATGGAAATGCAATCCAGGTGGCACACCCTGTATGGTGGTGCATCTACATGACACAGCCCAACTGGCACAACCCCCATGTGACCTGCAGCCTGCATGGCAGAGGTGGCCTGTCAAGTGGTACCCCACGTAGCTCTAATTGGATGCATGCGGCACTGTGCCCAACCCCTAGTGTGTGTGCCGGTACAGCTCACCCAGTCTTGGGGTCCCATTCCTCCCCCAAACTGTTTCCTTCCATTATCCTGGCATTCCCAGCAACTGGCACCTTGAGTAGGGGTGCAGGGAAGTTTCCTTAAACTGGGAAATTCCCACAGCTGTGCTCCTGGGCTTGATCTACCATAGGTAGCTGGAACAGGCTTATAGTTTGCTTGTCCCATCTAAGGGTGTCCAGTTCTGTTACAGGGTAATTTGGAATTTGGCCACCTGCCACCTTACACAACAATAAAACAGATTAGTGGGGAAGGAAAATGGTTTTTATTAACAGGATGCATAGTTTGAGGGAGCTGTAGTCTCCCCTGATCGTAGCCATTCTCTACTGCAAAACACAAAATTCCTCTTGTTCCCAAAAAGACTGAAATCCAAACCCATGCCCAGAAGTTCCTCTCCATTCTTATCTGATATTTTTGGAGCCCAAGGTGGCTACATGAACAGGTCTTCATCCTGTGGCTCTCTCCAATGTGTACACGTGTGGGTTTCAGTGTTGCCATCACCTCACACAGCTTTTCTCTCTCCCAGAGCCTGGAGTGCACTGCCAGGTCACTATAGCTGGTTGTGGTAGGTGCTCAGTCACTGGGCTTCAGTGTCCAAGGCTGCTCAAGCCCCTGGGGCTGAAGAACTTTTCTGGCATGTGCATCTGTGTGCTGCCCTCAGGATGAAGAAGTGGAAGCAGTCCAGGACCTGTGTCCCATGTGGCACAGTGTCCTGCTTGCCTGCTGCTAGTGAGGTGCACATCCTGCGTACAGACCTGCTCCAGACCCTGCAAGCAGGGCAAGGCAAGAGCTGTGAGCTGGGCCGGCATCCCTCAGGGTACTCTGAACACTCTCTGCCCCAATGTGACAAGAGCAGGAGGTGAGGAAGAGAGGAAGCTTCTGCATGCCCATTGTTTTAAATCTTTTCCCCTAAATCCCTCTCACTGTGGGAGTGTCCATATCCCAAACAATTCCAGGTCAACACCCAGCATGAGTGTCAGTCTGCACTGTGTCTTTGCCCCTCTGGAATTGTCTTTGCCCCATCATGATCTGGAAAATGGTAGGAGTTTCCCAGCCACGTGCAGGGGCACAAGCATCTCAGCCCAGATTTGGGCATTACACTGGGGCCACTGGAACCTTGTTGGTTGTTCACTGTTGCCTTGGGCAGCCTCCTCTGCGGCTCCTGCCCCATCTCTGGGGAAGTGCAGACTCTCATGCAGCCTCAGGGTTTCTCCACTAGATTGAGGTTTCCCCTGCTCCCCAGTGATCAGTTCTGACCCCTCTACATGCCAGTCACTTTTGTATTTTTCTGTGTTGAATGAATTATTGAATGGATTAAATAGAGAACAAAGTGTACCTATTCATATTACACTTCATTTTCACCATACTTAAACCAACTTGCCAAGGAGCCTGACTGTTGGAAGTGTAGTATGTGCTAACTTTTAGATCATGCACTTTGATCTGAGGCCCATATTTTTGTTTTCGTTTTTGTTTTTGTTTTTGTTTTAGTGAGGTTTCTGGTCCAGTAGAGAGTATTTTATCTCTTAATTCTGACCCTAGCTCTGCTGTTCATTGGCTGTTTCTAGGGAAATCACATAAACTCTCAGACTTATTTCTGCTTATGTAATTAAAGGCACTCCCTCTTTGGAAAATACTATGTTAAATATAGATGATATTATATAGCTCAGCACATTTAAAATGTGCTATTTCTTGTTTCCTCTGTGGTATCCAAAGGATTGCTTATCATTTCCACTTGTTTATGTACAAAAAGCCCAGTTATTCAAAGTAGAAGCACTTATGCTAGAGGGGATGGTTCAGAAGGATTAGATGCCCAATCTGATTGTTTGTTAAATGAGTCAAGTTTCTGTAATCAAACATGAAAGGGGCTAATTAAGTTATATTTATTCTTTGCCCATCCTGGATTATAAGTGCTCTCATGTTAAAAAAAATTAATAGTTACAAAAACTCAAGGTTTTTAATGACTGGAAAGGTAATCACATTTAAATAATTTGTATTTACATTTGTGATTTGTGGACAGTTTTGCTTTTTCATTGTTGTATTTAAGTAGTCAAAACCATTAGCAAATGTGTGACTCATTAATAATTTTCATAGTTAAATAAATTTTTGAAGACCTCTCCAATTGGCTTATCAAACTTGTTATTTTTTTAAGAATATATGGTTATTTCTAAGTTGGAATAGCAGTAATTGATCTAAGTGATAAAATATTTTTGTAAACAAAAGGTAGTTTGTCAAAAGCACTGTATTTTTCAAAATGATTCTAAAGTAATTATAGTTCTAGGTTAAAACTATAAAATCAAAATAATTATTTTATGTTTCCTTTCTATCTTAAATATTAAATGGATGAAGTTAGTAATTTTGACAAAAGAAAAAGGAATTAATGTATCCTACATAGAACCTTTAAAACTTTAATGAAATAAAATATAATTGGGGGAATTCAAATATGGCCTTCACAGAGGTGTCAGAGATGATCTAGTAGTAAAACATTTGAAGATTCAGTTCTCCTTAGTTTTCCAATAAACTAAATGCAGTATTTATGAGGAGAATCAGTACTGTCCAGTACTTGGGGTATAGTGAGTTGAAGTACTGTTTGTTTTTAGTTAGTGTTAAGTGGTTTTTTAATTGAAATATTGTCAGTGTCACTGTAGAGAAAAAATTACAACCATCTGAGTCCTGTGTTTCTGATTAGAATATTCTTTTGCTTTGGTGAAAACATCCTGCTTTGGTTTATATATTCAAACTAATTTCCCCCCAGAATTATCGCTTGCCCCTTCCCTTTCCAGGGCCCAGGCATCCTGTTTTCACCAGGTTTGCTGTCTGCTGCAGATGAATAATCACCATGGTACCTGGTGCATTCAGGCAGGATTGTGCAGTGGAATCGTCATACTTAGTTATGTCTGCACACCTGATGTTTTATTAACCAGTATTGATTTTTAACCCAGGGGACTTTTTTCTTCTTGAAAAAAGGCAGCCTTGCAGGAGTGAAAGGCATTGCTGGGATTGAATTTCTAATGAACCCCTTCTTTCCCTTTTCGTGACTCTTGTTTAGTGTAGCTTTATATCTTAAGTGCCTCAACTGAAACTTAATTTTAAGCAATTCCATTTTGATAAATCTTTTTAAATCTTGACTTTCTATAAGGTTATTTTTTAAAGATTGTGCTGCTTGACTGAAATGCCTAGTAGTGCCTATAAATTTGAGCATTTCATTATAGGCTGCAATGAAGCATGCTCACATGCAGTGAAATGCAGAGAATTTTAAACTATTTGAGTAATGCATAAAGAAATAAAAAGGAAGAAAAATCTCATGTCATATTTCATGTCCTAAAGTTTCTTCTGTTTTGTTTAGGTTATTTCAGAGAATTAAAAGAATCATGGGAGTTCTGAACTAGGTTCATATCATAAAATGAATATGTAGCTCAGCAGTTATTTTGGGACAGAAAAGGATTTTTTGTATTAGAATATAAAAATTTACACTCATTATTACATTAATTTATAGAGGCATTCTAATGCTAACTGATTATATAAGTACATCTGAATATTTTTCATTTCTTGATATGGCATAAATTTTTCTCTCTAAAAATATTACTTTGTTGTTTGTATATATGTGTTGAATTTTAATGATAGCACAGATTTACACACTTGTCAAAATTAAGGCGAGTTGCGTAATCATTCCCTTCTGACTTTTGAGTTCAACCTTAGGTTGGTCATGCTTTCACAGCTGCATTTTAATTTGCTGCCTCAGTCTGTTGTGTACAGACCACATACACACTATTAGCTGTCAGTAGACGAAGGTCCTCGTGAGTCATTCTGACAGTTACCTTGCACTATAAGGATAAAGTAGGCCCTGTTCTGTTATTTCCCTGAAGCTGGAATTAGACCATCTCCAAGGATTGCATGTCTTCTAAGGCATTACAGATCACTTAAGCATAGAGATTCTTGACTTTGAAAATGGTTTTATTAGTAATTGTGTGTTAATGGTATATTAGTAAACCGATCCCTTTGTTTTTCTTACAGTTTTTGGCACTGGGCACGCATTACGGAAAGGTTTATTTACTTGATGTCCAGGGGAACATCACTCAGAAGTTTGATGTAGTAAGTGTACAATATAAAATAATGTGTAAGCTAAATATTATGCAAAAACTTGTGCTTCAGAATATTAGCAATTTGTTTTAATAGCATAAAGGGCCCTGGCTGGCGTAGCTCAGTGGATTGAGCACGGGCTGCGAACCAAAGCATCGCAGGTTTGATTCCCAGTCAGGGCACACGCCTGGGTTGCAGGCCAGGTCCCCAGTGGGGACCACATGAGAGGCAACCACACATTGACCTTTCTCTCTCTCTCCTTCTCCCGCTCTTCCCCTCTCTAAAAATAAATAAATAAAATATTTAAAAAAATAGCATAAAGGATCTTTATCAATTAAAGCTGAGTGCTAAGAACATGTACTATATATATAGTTATATATCATATACAACTCTGAGTGTTATTGTATGTCCTAAAAATTTTAAAGGTGAACTTAAAAAGAAGTCTTACATGTATATATTATATATTTTGGCTGATTATTTTTATATACAAATTTCATTTAAAAATCTACTCTTATAAATCCATTTAGTTGCAATTCTTTACTTAGTTATAGTCATCCATTTGGATTTAAGGGGAGCATTTAAAATACTTCTGTGTGTTCTTTCTAAATTATAATGCTGTAGAATGTCTAGGTGAAATGTTATTAAAAGAAAAAACCTTCATTGGTGAATAGTAATATTAATCTACATACTCAGGGTATGTGGAATCCTTAAAAGTATGAACCCCCTCATTTGGTCACTGGTGTCATTTGTACATGTATGCTTGTCATCTCCATCTCATCCAGTTGCCAAATGTAATAGAAAATCAATTGATCACCTTGCTAGTTCATTTTCTCTCTTCTTCTAAATATAAAAAAACAATATTTTATGTGAATTATATTAATTGAAAGCAAAGATTCGGGCTTTTTAATTTTTTTAATTGTGATTTGGAATCATTTAAGGGGGAAGGAAATGTTGATTTTGAAACTTGACTCTGGTGTTTAAGATGTACCTTTAAAGTATCAGTGGTTGTACCTTTCAAGTATCATCCATGGTTGTATGAATGTGAACATTTGGGGTGAAAAGGTGATCATTTTGGGGAACAGATAATAGTTTTTTGAAGAAAGCATTAGTACTTATTGAAAGATCCATCATAAAGTATTGGTGTAGTTTAAAAAGGAGACAGTAGTTTCTAAAGTTGACATATTGTATATGAAAGGAAAAGGATTGGAGTTTTTTTTTTTGTTTGTTTATTTGCTTAAAAAGGAAATGGAGTGACTGAATGATGACAGAATCTTTGGAATTGTCCAGAAAGGGATTTATGTGCTCTAAATATACTGATACATCAGGAAAATTACGGGTTTTTATTTTGCTTTAGCATCCCTTTTGAGCAGGAAGAAAATACTTTTGACCCTCCCTCATGTATTCCTAGACATTGGACACCCAACTTGATGACTTAATCACTTAGTCTTTGAATTGCCATCCATTGAAACAGGGAGCTGGCGCTGGATAGAGGTCTCTTTTGTGAGACCTCTTTTGTGGTATTAGTCTTATCGCCTCACCTTTAAAAAAACTTGCCTGTATGATCTCTTAAATTTCCTGCTCTAGTTCGGTGATTATGTGACACTCTGCTTCTAATGTCTTTGTAATAGTGAATAGCAATTGCCCTGTTTGATTGCTAAGGTTCATGGGCCATACACTGCTGGTTCTATTGCCAAAAGAGAAAAAAAATAAATACTATAGAGTTTATTCATATATTTGTTCTCTCATTTATTTATTTAGTCAGTCCTTGTGTCTACTCAGTATATACCTTAAGTTAAATCTTCTCTGATGTCAGTTTTATGTCAAGTATATCTTACATCCTTTTTCAGGTAACTTATGATATCATCCTTAAATTTACCTACACCTTTTTTCAGTTCTTTTCTTGTGTACTGCTTACATGACATCTTTGAAAACTAAGTTCTGTTTAGCTTTACACTTTTTTTTTTTAGCGGGAGAGGAAGGTGGTTTGGTGCTGTTTTTGTTTATTTATTTACCTTACTTAAGAATTTGATAGTCTACTGTGGGCGTTACATGAAGCCCTGACTTCTCATGATTATTGCCATATTAGATATTTGACTTTCAGATGAGCAGTTTTAGGTTGACATTATCTTTTGAAAGGAGCCTTAATTTTTAGCTTCTCATCTCTGATGAGTTTTTTTCCTTTATTATTTTATTTTCCTGTTTGTGATGTTTTAACTGCTTTATGGGGCTTTGTATTATTCCTCTTAAAAGGGCTTCTTTCAATTCTAAAAACACTGTTATGACTTGAATTTGCTAATTTTCTTTAAAAGTAATGATCACCATATTTAATCAAGAACTTTTTTTTCTTCATTAGAAACACAACTAGAGTGAAACGAGTGGCCTATATTAGGGGGAAAAATGAATGAATAAATGCCCCTGACTTTAGTTTTCACATCTAGTTGAAAATAATTAAACAAGATAAAACTAGAGAAAATAGTAATACCTTCTATTTGCATAACATTATTTATTTCTTTATCCCATTCATGGCTTTTATAGTTTTGATTCCAGTAGTAAAAGTTATGAAGCAATTGTCCAAAATCCTCCCCAATCAATAGTGGGTCTTTTTGGAAGAGGGTGGGGGCATTGTGGAATCTCTATTTTAAAAAGTTTTCCCAGATGATTTTTAAAGAGACTGACCATACCAAGTGTTGGCCAGGATGTTCAGAATGTGGAACTCTCACAGACTGCTAGTGGAAATGTAAAATGATGTAACCACTTTGGAAAACAGCTTAACAGTTTTTTAAAACATTAAGCATACACCTACAGTATGATGTAGCCATTCCATCCTTAGGAAGTGAAAGCACGTACTCATTCAAAGACTTCTACATGAATATTCATATCAGTGCTATTAATTATAGTTCCAAAGGAGAAACAACCTATATGCCCATGTACAGGTCAGTGGGTAAGTAAAATGTGTTATATCCATACGTGGCATTCTACTCACCAAGGAAAAAGAATGAACTTTTGATAAATACTCTAGCATGGATGCATCTATTATGTTAAATGACTGAAGCCAGACTGAAAAGGGTATATATTGTATGGCTGAATTCTACACAATTCTAGAAAATACAGACAAATGTATAGTGGCCAAAGCTGATCATGCTTGCCTAGAGATGGGCAGCGGATGGTGTGGGTGGATCATAAAGTGGCATGAGGTACTCAAGGCAGATTAAAATGTGGAAGAGTTTTACAAGTGTATATGTATGTTAAAACTTAGAAATTTATACTTTAAATATCTGCAGTTTATTGTATGCCAATTATATCTCAGTGCTGTTAAAAATAATAATAATAATAATAATAATAATAATAAAAGAGACAAAGTATTGAAAAAACACAGATTAATGTGTTCCCAGAGGTGATGTTTACACATCAAAATACTTAGGTTATTTGTGTGTAGGTAACTTTAAACTATTGGGTATTTTTAAGGTGCTTGACATTTTAAATGACACTATACAGCACAGGTGGCAAACATAGGGCCCACGGGCCAAATCCAGCCCTCCACCTTGTTTTACCGGGCTCGGCACCTTGTTTCTACCTGGTGGCAGCGCTGGGCTCTTGCTTAACTGTTAAGGAGTAAGTACACTTATACAGTTCTAAAATTACATTTGGCCCTTTGAAGACAACTGTAAGGCTGATGTGGCCCCCGGTGAACATGAGTTTGACATCCCTGCTGTACAGAGTGGGATCTATTCTAGATTATTCAATTACTGGCTTCTTTGACCTTCTTTAAGTCATGAATCAAAAGAAAAAACAAAATCTGTCTTTTAAAATTTTTAATTATTTTCCTTATTTCTGACCAATGAACTATATAGTTGGAGAAAATACCAAAAGTTCAGCTTACATGAGCTGTGAGAGAATTTTATGAATATTATCAATATCTTTTTTTAAGATTATTTTATTGTTGTTCAGTTAAAGTTGTCTGCATTCACCCCCTCACAACTCCCCTTCCACCCCAGCCAAACCGACCTCCCTCCCTTGCTTCCAACCCCCTACTTTGGTTTTGTCCATGTGTCCTTTATAGTTGTTCCTAAAAACCTTTCCCCCTATTATCCCTCCCACCTCCCCTCTGGTTACTTACAGATTGTTCTTAATTTTATTGTCTCTGGTTATATTTTGCTTACTTTTTCCTTTTGTTGATTAGATTCCTGTTAAAGGTGAGATCATATGGTATTTCTCCCTCACTGTCTGGCTTATTTCACTTAGCATAATGCTCTCCAGTTCTATCCATACTATCGCAAAGGGTAGGAGCTCCTTCTTTCTCTCTGCTGCATAGAATTCCATTGTGTAAATGTACCATAGTTTTTTGATCCATTCATTTACTAATGGGCACTTAGGTTGCTTCTAGTACTTGGCTATTGTAAATTGTGCTGCTATGAACATTGGGGTGCCTACGTGCTTTTGGATTGGTGTTTCAAGGTTCTTAGGATATAATCCTAGCAGTGGAATTGCCTGTTCAAAAGGCAGCTCCATTTTTAGTTTTCTGAGGAAATTCCATACTGTTTTCCAGAGTGGCTGCACCAGTCTATATTCTTAGTACAACATGGTACTAAGGTTCCCTTTTCTGCACAATCTCTCCAACACCTGTTTGTTGAATTGTTTATGATGGCCATTCTGACTGGTGTGAAGTGGTATCTCATTGTGGTTTTGCATCTCTCTGATGGCTAGTGATGCTGAGCATCTTTTCATATGTCTCTGGGCCCTCTGTATGTCCTTCTTGGAGAAGTGTCTGTTTAAGTCTTTTGTCCATTTTTTAATTGGGTTTTTTGTCTTCCTGTAGTGGAGTCATGTGAATTCTTTACATATTTTGGAGATCAAACCCTTGTCTGAGGCATCATTGGCAAATATGTTTTCCCATACAGTTGGTTCTCTTTTCATTTTAATGCTGTTTTCTTTAGCCATGCAGAAGCTTTTTAATTTCATGAGGTCTCATTTGTTTATTCTTTTCCTTTATGTCCCTTGCTTTAGGAGATATATCAGTGAAGATGTTGTTATGTGAAATGTCTGAGGTTTTCCTGCTGATGTTTTCCTCTAAAACTTTTATGGTATCATGACTTATATTTAAGTTTTTTACCCACCTTAAATTTATTTTTGTGTATGCTGTAAGTTGGTGATCGAGTTCATTTTTTTGCATGTAGCTGTCCAGCTCTCCCAACACCATTTGTTGAAGAGGCTATTTTTACTCCATTTTATGCTTCTGTCCCCTTTGTCAAATATTAATTGACCATAGAGACATGGGTTTATTTCTGGGCTCTCTGTTCTGTTTCATTGGTCTATGTTTCTGTTCTTATGGCAGTACCAGGGTGTTTTGATTACAGTGGCCTTGTAATACAGTTTGATATTAGGTATTGTGATCCCTCCTACTTTGTTCTTCTTTCTCAAAATTGCTGTAGCTATTTGGGTCATTTATGGTTCCGTATAAATTTCTGAAATGTTTCTTCTATATCTGTGACATATGTCATTGGTACTTTGATAGGGATTGCCTTGAATCTATAAATTGCTTTGGATAGTGTGGACATTTTGATGATGTTAATTCTTCCAGTCCAAGAACATGGTACATGCTTCCATTTGTTTGTGTCTTCCTTAGTTTCTCTCTTCAGTGTTATGTAGTTTCCTGAGGACAGGTCTTTTACCTCTTTGGTTATGTTTATTCTTAGGTACTTTATTTTTCTTGTTGCTATATCAAGTGGAATTTTTTTCCTGATTTCTGTTTCTAATATTTCATTTGATTTCTGAGTATTTACTTTGTATCCTGCTGTTTTGCCAGATTCACTTATTAGGTTGAGTAGTTTTTTGGTGGAGTGTATAGGATTTTCTATGTACACTATCATGTCCTCTGCAAACAATGACAGTTTTGCTTCCTCCTTTCCAATTTTGATGCCTTTTATATCTTTTTCTTGTCTGATTGCTGTGGCTAGGACTTCCAATACTATGTGGAATAGGAGTGGTGAAAGTGGGAGTCCTTGTCTTGTTCCTGATCTTAGTGGGAAAGTTTTTAGTTTTTGCTCATTGAGTATGGCTGTAGGTCTCTCATATATGGCCTTTATTATGTTGAGGAATGCTCGGTCTATTCCCACTTTGCTATGATAAAAAAGTGTTTTTTATCATAAACGGATGCTGCACCTTGTCAAATGCTTTTTCTGCATCTATTGATATGATCATGTGATTTTAGTCTTTTGTTTATGTGATGTATTACGTTTATTGATTTGCGAATATTGTACCATCCTTGCATTCCTGGGATGAATCCCACTTGATCATGGTGTATGGTCTTTTTAACATGCTGCTGGTTGCAGTTTCCCAATATTTTGTTGAGGATTTTAGCATCCATGTTCATCAGCAATATTGGCCTGATGTTTTCTTTCTTTGTTATGTCTTTGTCTGGTTTTGGGATTTATCAATATCTTTTTTAATGATATTTTATTGATTATGCTATTATAGTTTCCCAGTTATTTCTCCCTTGCCTTCCTCCATCCAGCAGCCACAAATCCCTCAGGCAGTCCCACACCATTGTTCATATCCATGTGTCATGGATATGTTCTTGGCTACTCCATTTCCAATTCTGTACTTTATCTTCTTGTGGCTATTTTATAACTACCTATTTGTACTTCTTAATCCCCTCCTCTTCACTAATTCCCCCTAACCCCTCCCATCTTGCAAACATTGAAATGCTCTCTGAATCCATGATTATGTCTCTGTTCTTCTTTCCTTAGTTTGTTTTTAGATTTAATTGTTGATAGGCAAGTATTTGTTGCCATTTTATTGTTCATAGTTTTTATCTTCTTTTTCTTAAATATGTCCCTTTAATATTTCATGCAATAATGGTCTGGTGATGATGAACTCCTTTAGTTTTCTCTTTTCTGGGAAGGTCTTTATCTGCCCTTTGATTCTAAATGATATCTTTGCTGGGTAGAGGAATGTTGGCTGTAGGTCTCCATTTTTCATGACTTTGAATAGTTCTTGCCCATCCCTTCTAGCCTACAAAGTTTCTTTTGAGAAATCAGCTGACAGTCTTATGGGAACTTTGCTGTGGTAACTAACTGCTTTTTCTCTTCCTGCTTTTTTGCTGAGTCCCATCTCTGGGATGTGCTTTTTCACTTGGTAGGCATCATGGTTGGCCAACAGTCCAAGACTGATGTCACACCACTGTAGTCCTCATAAACATGAAAGGACTCCTTTTGCAATAACTGGCAAAAAACTGTGAGCAAGGTTTGATGAGCCTGGTTGGGGTGTGTACTTCTACCTGAAGCTGTACGTCCTTTGATAGAATACTCTGGTTAGGCTTGAGTTAGGAGTGGAGTTAAGGGCAGGGGTTGAGCTCCACTCTATTCATATAGAATCAGTTTCTTTAAAAAAGTAGGTCTGTTACTGCCAGGAGCTGTTCAGGAACCCACTTTCCAGTGCCCTTTATGAATGTACACTTAATGAATGATGCTAAATCTAGATATAATACTGAGATGGACATCCGTGGGTGGGCAGGGGAATCTTGTGACTGATTATTTCTTTTTGAACAAGTACTTTGAGATGAAATCACTAGGTCAGGCACTATTAATGTGTAAGGTTTTGCTGCAGATTGCTGCATTTCACTGCACTTCAGGTTATACCAAATTGTATTCCCATCAGCACAATAAGAGAATGTCACTGTATTTCGTCACCAGCATTGGCTTTTATCATTCAAAAATTCTTTACCAGTTAAATTTCTAGAAAATGGAATTTTTTATTTAATTTGTATTTTTTCTGATTACTAATGAGGCTGTTTATTCTTTTGAGAATTGTCAGTTTGTGTATTTTGTTAGTATATGTGTAAAGTTCTACATTGATCTGTAATCAAAGAGTTGATTGTTTATTTAAAAAATGGTAACTGATCAGGGTGGTGCATGTGATGGTGTAAAATCAGAAATCACTAGCAAGTCAAATTTAACACTTGCAGATAAACCTTCTATTATTAAATGAAGTACTGATGATTTCCTTTTAGGATAGCATCCATTTTCATACTAAATTAGTACTTTAAATCTGAACTTCATTGTTTTTGTTTACTGGTTTTGACTCTTTGAGTTCTATAAAAGCTACAATCATATGGTATTTGTAGCAACTTTAACAGTGTGCATATTTTTGTTAAAATATTACTTCTATAAAAACTCTTAAGGAGACCTGGCTAGTGTAGCTCAGTGGATTGAGCGCGGGCCTGTGAACCAAAGGATTGAGGTTCGATTCCCAGTCAGGGCACATGCCTGGGTTGTAGGACAGTTCCCAGCAGGGGACTCATGAGAAACAACCACACATTGATATTTCCCTCTCTCCTTCCCTTCCACTCTAAAGATAAATAAATAAAATTAAAAAAAAAACTCTTAAGGAAACACAAACAACCCACAAAGAAACTGGGCAAATGATGTGAACAGGAAGTTCTCAGATGGGAAACCTCGAAATGTCTGCAATATCCACATAAAAAGATGCTTGATTTCTCTAGTAATCAAGGAGTAATCAGGGAAGTGTGAATTTATTAACAGTAAGATACCACTTCACACATGTCAGTTTGGAAGAACATTTAAAAGTAGGTTCAATACCAGAAAACAAACAATGGTGAGCCAGGGACTTGGCACTGTCCTCCAGTGGCACAGGGTGCCTAGAGTCTAGACGAAGCTCCTTGTTGCAAGAGTGTCAAATGTCTTCTAGTCTATGACTTATCTTTTAATTCCTCATTTATGGTATTTTCTGTTCAGAAAATTTTTTATCTGAATACCAATCCTCTCATTTATGGTTTGTATTTTTTTAGGTATTCTTCTGTATTTTCTTCCAAAAGTTTTAGTTTTGCTTTTTACATTTAAGTCTTCAGCCTTCCTCAATCATGACTGTACTGCAAGAAGAATTTATTCTTGCCTTGCCTGGAAAATAATTGTACAAAGATTTGCAACCCCCTGAAACTACTGATTTCCCATTTTCTTTCCTTTGCCCCACTAGGTCCTGACTTGTTTGCATTATTTGAAATTCAGCTACACCAAATGAATGTAGAAAGAGAAGTGCTGATAGGATGATTGAGAAGAAGATGGACAGGGCAGTAAGCCCAGCAGATAGTGGTGGGCCAGGTCCTGGAGTTGGCAGGGTATGGTCCAGAGCCAGGAGTTAGAGAGGGAGAAAGAGCAGGAGAGAAACATGAATGTGTGGTTGCCTCTCACACACCCCCTACTGGGGACCTGGCTCTCAACCCAGGCCTGTGCCCTAACTGGGAATCAAACCAGTGATCCTGTGGTTTAACAGCTGGTGCTCAGTCCACTGGGCCACACCACCTAGGGCTGAATTTGTGACTTTTTAAATGGTCTTCATGTTATGTCTGAAAAACAAGTTGGACATTTTCTGTTTGATTAATAACTTCATCTTAGTCTATATTTAAAGTATCTGGATTGTCCTTTCTAGATACGTGATTTTTCTCCCTACCTGTGAAAACATAAAGGCTTTACTTTCTCAGATAATTTTAGATAAATAGAATGTTTAGCCATGCTGCTGCTATTATTAAGTTATAAATAAAAGTGAGGAAAAAAATCTGTTACTCCTAACAGATTTTTCCTTTATCATTGATAGTATCTTGTCTATTGAGAAATTAAGCAAGGATACATGTGGGCTCTGCTGAGATGTTCACATACCTTTGCAGTCATCATGGATTTGCACCATGTTTGGCTTTCTTGAGCTGAATTTGTTCATGAAGTTTGTCCTTAAAGGTGTGGCATAGCAGATGCTTAGGACTTGGATAGTCTAACAGGTAACCCTCTAAGACTTAATTTTGAAGAATAATAATATGCTAATTATACTTTTTCCAGTTATACGTTTCTGGGGTGACAATCCCATTTTAACTCATAGAAAAAAATTATATACTTTGGGGCAATATTCTCTAGGAAAAAAGGAATTTTGTTTTTTGGAATTGTAGTGTTAGAATTTTGTAGACTAGGAATCTTGGCGGCATGGCCAACTGCAAAGGACATCTTACTCACTGTATCACCTTTCAGCCAAACCCATGTTTGGGTATTAACACATCAGTGTTTTAATTATTTAGGTTGCCATGATGCATGGCAAGGTCTGTGTTGTGAATACCATTGGGACAGAAGGGACCACACGACACCTTTTCTGCTGAGTCCTGGCTCCCTGGGCTGACAGCACTAAACTGCTCCCAACAAGGTCCTGCCTTTTAATTAGTATCTTTCCTAAGTCTTTATTTCTTTACCAGTGGGGTCTAGTGGGCCAAAGTAAAGGTTTATTTTATTTTTTTTATTGGTTTTAGAGAGAAAGAAGAAGAGTGGAGAGAGACAGTCAGAGAGGAGACAGAGATTTTGTTCCAATCATCTGTGAATTCATTGGTTGATTCTTATATGTGCCCTGACCAGGGGTCAAACCCACAGCCTTGGTGTATCAGGACAGTGCCCTTACCAGCTGAGGTACCCTGCCAGGGCAAATACAGGTTTTGTTGTTGTTGTTTTTAATCTAAGTACTGTGACCAAGAAAAGCCAGTCTTTGCCTAACTGAAAAGAAGAGTATGGTATTCCAGACTCCTGATGAATATCATCAATCAGAAAGCCCCATTCTCTTTACTCCACAGTGTTTACTTCTATCTCTGTGATGTTTATATCCTCTATTATTCCCTGTATATTCTCTAGATTCTTCTCTTAACTCTTTCTTTATTTTGCTCATTTTTTATATTGCCAGTCCCCCCCCACCTGCTTGTTCAGTTCTCTATTGAATCTCACCTGGGTTATTGCAGTGAAACCCAACTGATCTCCCCACCTCATGCCTCTCCTAATCCATCCTTCACATAACTGCCCAAGTAATCTTCCCAAAGCAGTGCTGGGATTTTGTTACTCCCCTCACTGAAAACACTTGAGTGCCTCCTTGATGCCTGTGGAATAAAGTAAAGCTCTTCTCTGTGGCCCTCAGAGCTTTCACTGTCTGGGCTACAGTCCTCTCCACATTGTGGCCTGTAGTGTGCCCAGACTTTGTCCTTTTGCTCTTGTTAAAATGTGCTTTTCCATCTTTGCCTATGGAAATGTCCAGTGTCCTACCTGCTTTGTGACACCTTCCTTGATGACCTTAACAGAAGAGTACGTATTTCATATTCACTCAGGAGTTTGCTTCTTACTACTTCAGCAAACACTCTGTAAGGATGTGCAAGGGATATAAAGAATAATTAAATGCAGCCCCCTCTTCTCAGCTCTAATTACTTTTGGAGCTAGTCATGCAAACAATGATTGGTAATATGAAATGTTAAATTCTAAAATAGAAGTATTACCAAGTGCTGGGATCACACTGTACACAAAATACCTTGAAGGCAAGACTTTTTTTGGTCCAGTTTTTACTTAATGCTCTTTGTATCATGTAGGGTTTTTGGTAATATTAGTTCCTCTTTTATTAAATGCATTTAGTAGTAAATTTCTCTTCTGCACTGTTTCTTTGCAATACTCCAGTGAGTTAGCTTTCTCTGACAACTCTGCTTTCCTTTTTTTAAATCACTCCTTCTTTTGTATCTCTTTTGGATACATGTCTAAGCAAGGAAAATATGACTCAGTTTAAACAAATAATTTTAATCATACTTCACACATTATATTTCCCTTTGGAAAACTTTCAGTTATATTTCTTTTCAGGTCATTTATGTACAGAACAAACATATACTCTTCTAACAATGGCTTTGTAGTAAAATGGATTGATTTACAGTGGCATCACAACTACCAACAGCATAGTGTCTGGTAATGGGCAGGAGCTTAACAATTCTAGCACAGATACTAGTAAGAGAAACTTTGCTGGCTTCTTATGCTGTTGCTTAAAGCTGACTTATTTAGAAGTTCCTACTAGAGTTTTCCTCACTCACATGCCAAAATTTAGTACTGTAGACAACCATCCAAAGCATCATCAGGAGACTTTTCCAAAATGTCCACTCTGAACTGTTAAGCAGGTGGGCATTACAAGCTCTGGGGAGAATGAACTCTGACTCTGATTTAGCTATTCATTCATCTCTCTTCAGAGGACAACTGCAGATTTGCAGAATTTCCAGAAGATCACTGTCGTAAATGTGAACAGTGTTTCAGTGAATTGCAGGCCTCATATGGGCAACATTTACCATCTTCACCTTGTGTGCTGGTATCCAGCACAGTGCCTGGCATGTGAATAAAAGAGGAAATGTGGACCAAAGACCTGATTTAGTCTTTTATTGAAGTTCCATTTCAGTCGGTGCCTAGGTTGTGAATAACTGTCTTGACTACGTATTGTGTGCAGCCAGCCTCCTACCATTTTCTGCGGAGATGTGACAGACACAAGCAGAAGATGAAGTTTAACAAAAGTAAAATAGTGCTAGGAATCAGCGGTATGCCACCCTCTTAGGAGGCAATCCCTTTCAAATCCTCCCTGTGTTTTTCAAGGTTGTTAGGATTTAGAAAACGAACATTATCTTGTAAGACTTCTGCAGGCTGAAAGGCTGTTCCGTGCCCCTGCCTCCGCTGAGGTTGTACCATCCTGGCAGTGCGCAGCAGTGATGAATGTCTGAGCCTCTCACAAGTCAGCTGTGCATAGGGGCTGTGGGTCTTAGGCAGTGGGCAGGGACAGTAGCCTGGGGTTTTTGGGGTCAGATGAGGTTACAAATGGTCCTTGTAAGTTTATAGCATCTAAATCCCACTCAGTGTGCTCTTATGGGGGAGGAGGTGGTTAAAAACTCTTGTTAGAGGATATTTTTTAAAGTTAAAAGAAGAAAGTACTTAGGAATTTTTTCAATGAATAGCAAAGACTGATACATAAGCTTGCTTATAAATGTAGAAATCTTAAACCCAAGTGTTAACTTAAAATAGTGATGACACAATGAATGGACAAAATTGTTTTCTTTTCAAACAAGGTAACTCTTCCTTAAAACTTCTTTCCATTCTTGTCATTCATTCCCAGAAAACTTTTATTTCTATTAGATTATTTCCAAGATATTAGTTAGAGTTTAAATCAAGGACATTCATTTTCTTGTAGGGTAATTTTATTTTTTGATCATTACAGTGGAAGTTAAATTGGCTAATTAGAAATACTTAAATTTATTTTTTCTTCTCAAACTGTGTTCTTGTGGAAGTTATATAATACTTATTAAGCTTATCTGGAGATACATGTAGTCAGTGTACTCTGTACCCTAAAGTAATCATTTCATATTCATACTAATTTTGCAGCACCAATGGAAAGCTATGATGAACCATAAAGTTACTTGAAGCACTACCTCTTTTTACAATATGTGATTTTATTTTGTTTTTTAAACTTTCTTGAGATATAATTGGTATGTAATGTTATATAAGTTTAAGTTATACAAGTGATGATTTCCTACACATACATACATACTTCAAAATGTTGACCACAATAAGGTTAGTTAACACATTCTTCACCTCACATAATTACCATTTTAATGTTGTTATTGTTATGGTGAGAATTTTAAAGCTCTACTCCTATAGCAACTTTCACATATACCATACAGTATTATTAACTACAGTCATAGATTTGTGTGCTTTGACCAACATCTCCCCATATACCCACCCCCAACCCCTGCAGTCACCATTTTACGATGTTTCTATGAGTTGAATATTTTTAGATTCCACATAGAGGAGAGATTATACAGTATTTTTCTTTCTCTGACTTCTTTCATTTAGTATAATGCCTTCAACATCTATCGGTATCGTCATAAATACAGTTATCACATTTTCTTTATCCATTCATCTGTGAACATTTAGGTTATTTCCATGTCTCGGCTATTGTGATTAATGTTGCAGTGAGTATAGGAGTGCAGATATCTCTTCGAAATGCTGATATCATTTCCTTTGACTATATAGAAGTGAGATTGTTGAATCATAATGTTGTTCTATTTTTAATTGTTTTAGGAGTCTCCATACTGTTTTTCACAGTGGCTGTACCAATTTATATTCCCACCAACAATGCACCAATGTTTCATTTTCTCCATATCTTTATTAGCATTTATTATCTTTTATCTTTTTAATTACAGCCATTTTAACAGGTGTGAGGTGAAGCTTATTGTGGTTTGATTTGCATTTCCCTTTGACTAACGATGTTGAATGCCTTTTCGTGTACGTGCTGGCCATTTCTATGTCTTCTTCGAAGAACTGTTGAAGTCCTCTGCTCATTTTTAA
This sequence comes from Trachops cirrhosus, assembly GCA_028533065.1. Classification (NCBI taxonomy): domain Eukaryota; kingdom Metazoa; phylum Chordata; class Mammalia; order Chiroptera; family Phyllostomidae; genus Trachops; species Trachops cirrhosus. Next base: position 47,105,776 of record CM052549.1, on the reverse strand, counting down.
ATCAGATTGTTTGCTTTCTTGCTATAGTGTGCCCTCTGTATCCTTGGGTTTCATGTGTATGGATTCACCCAACCATGGATGGAAATATTTGGGGAAAAAAAGTTATGTTGCTGCCAATATGTACTATGTAGTTATGCCTACAACTACATAGGCCTAACTATGTGCATATACTGAGTACCTCACTACTCAGATGGTTGTGTCTGAACATATATAGCCTTTCTGTTTTCTTGTCATTTTTTCCTAAACAATACAGTATAATAGTTAGATACATTTACATTGTATTAGGTATTTTAAGTAATATAGAGATGATTTAAAGTATACGGGAGGATATGCATAGGTTACATGCAAATACTATAATCATTTTATAAAAGGGACTTGAGCGTCCATAAGTTTTGGTATCAGCAAGGGTCCTGGAACCAATCCCCCAGGGGTAGTGAGGGAGAATTATATTGAGTTGTATGAATTCCACATTTATCTTAGAGATTAATCTCTTATCACATATGTGATTTGCAAATACTTCATTCTTTAGGCTGCCTTTTCATTTTGTTAATTTTTTTCAGAAGCTTTGAGTTTGATGTAGTCTCACTTGTTAATTTTGGTTTTATTAGTTGTGCTTTTGGTGTGTATGCAAAAAATCATTGCCAAGATAAGTTTTTTTATCCATTTTGAGTAAATTTTTGTGAGTGGTGTAAGATATGGGTCCAGTTTCATTATTTGATATGTGACTATCCAATTTTCCTACCCTTTATTAAGGAGACTGTCCTTTCTCCATTGAATATTTTTGGGCCCCTTGTCAAATATACTTGACTGTAGAGGCTTGGGTTTATTTCTAAGCTCTCAGTTCTGTTCTGTTGGTTTGTGTGTCTGTTTTTATGTCAGTGCCACACTGTTTTTGATTACTGCGGCTTTGTGATATAGTTTGCAATCAGGATGCATGATGCTTCTAGCTTTTTCTTATCAAGATTTCTGTGACTATTCAGAGTCTTTTGTAGTTTCATAGGAATTTTAGGATTTTTTTCTATTTCTGTGAAAGGGATGTGCTTTTAAAGTATAAATTTATAATAGGTGATCTATGGTTGTTTGTAGAATAAAGTAAATTCAGCCACATTATCATGCATAATTTTAAGTGTAATTTATATGCAGCTATACCATATTTTACCACTACTCCTGTTTATTCAGGGTGGAAAGTAAATGACTTTGCAGCTTTTAAATTTCCTAATTATTTCTCGAGTTGGAATAAATTGCAACTGATAAAACATATTCCTTCATTTGCAGAAATGTTGGCTTTTGTTAAATAATTGCCATATGTAGATAATCAACTCTTCTTCAGCTATTCAAGCCTTATATTGAGTACTGAAAACCTTGGGTCTCCGCCCAAAAACGGGGGGGGGGATGTTAGAAGTTAACTCTTTCCATTGAAGGTAGTTTGAGGCTTTTCCATTTTTTAAAACTTGATTCATTTTTAGGACTATACCATTTTAACAAACTTGTTCCAGTTTTTGTGTAGTCTGTTCTTAATTAGTTGTCGTCTTACAGAGCTTTTATTTGTTTGTTTGTAAAGCCTCAGACCCTGTAATACTGTGGTTCCCATTCTTTTGGCAGCTTCATTGAGCCTTTTGTGCCAGCTTCTGGGTTTAAAGTAGGTTTCTACTCTCTAGGAGCTCAAGTTAAGTGCCAGAGGCAGACAATAGAGTGACTTACTGTTCGGAAACAGGTGTTCTCTGATAGAGTGTGATATAGGAACACACAAGAGGGGTATCCCATTCAGCAAAGAGTAAATTGGGATCCTTTCCAAAGGAGTAGATGTTTATGATCTGTCCCTGGTGCACAAAAATTGAATAGCTTTACTGTTTAAGTGAAGGTCATTATGTATTCTCACTCTCAAGTGAAAGCCAAAAACCTAGCTTCCTGGTAATCAATACAATATTTATTTTTACTGATAGTAACTGACATTTATGGCCTCTTAAGTTTTGTCTCTGTCATTTTAAACTTTATGTTGACTTTTGCACTATATTGTTTTAATTTTGAACAGGTTCTTCATTATATGTTCATTATCATTGTTTCTATCTTTTGTTGTCATTATTGAAGAATTTTAAATTTTCATTTATTTAATTTCACATTTACTAAATATCCATAATTTAATATTGCTTCGAAGTCAGACTGTGAGTATGTCCTTGATCTTGTCTTGCAGGGTTTTTTTTTTTTTTTTCCGCAATTTCTCCCTTTAGTATTTGTTATGCATATTTACTTGACATTTAAAGTTTTTTTGTTTGTTTTTTGTGCCAGGTAAGAATGATGTATTTAGCTTCTGTCATTGGACCATAAATAACGAAAAGGGCTCTTATTATTTTCTTTTTTTCAACAGTGTTTATATATAGCCCATTGTAGTAAGTTCAACAATAGAGAATGTGATTACCCCTGTTGGGGGAAGAGAAGGTTGGAAGAAAGCAGTGATCAACAGGGTCAGTTGTCACAGTGGCTGAGTTAAGTCAGGCTGATTTGCAACTTCTTAGTCTCAAAGACAACAGGAAGAACCAGGATCATGAAGGAAGTTGTCCCGATCCACAAAGCAGCCCTGGAAAATGGTGCACATGGAGCAACAGCAGAACTGCATCAGCAGCAGTACTTTTAGGGCCTAACACAGGGCTCTCAGGAAGTATGTCAGGGGCTCTATCTTCACTTCCTGGGAAGATCTAGATTGTTCTTGCTATATTTGACCTGTCTTGGTGGGACAAATTTGAAACTCCATAGTATTATAATGGCTGATTTTTTTTTTTTTAAACTTTGGCACATTGACCAATCTAAACCTGGCTGGGAGAACTTTCCCAATAGTGTGTCATGGAGAGACTCCCTGCTTGCAAATGTGCCCTCCAAGCTACCCTGACTTATTACTTCTGTCCTCACTCTGATACCAGCGTGCAGCAGTGCAGATGGTTACTCCAGCTCTGGCCATCCCACATCTTTTGCTAAATTGACTCCTGACCAGAAGATCTCCTCAGTATCTCATTGTGGGGACCATTGGGAAGGATGTACACCTGGCTGTTTTGTTTTGATTTGCACACTATATGAAATACAAAATGCATTACAGCTGTAGTATAAAAGCAGCCACTGTGAATTTCTGTGTATATTGGAAAAGAGGGAGCAGCTTAAACCACAGGATTGGGACTGAGGAGGGCAGAGCTGTAGCTTACTTCCTCTGCACATTTTGGTTGTTAGACTTGTGTCTGTGTCTGAGAGATGAGGAAAAAGTCAGTGCTCACTTTTGTATTTAGATATTAAAAATGATTTCAACCAAAAAGGAAAGGTAAGGCTGAAAGAGTTCCCTTATTTCAGCCCCAGGGAGAGTAATTGGCAGTGGAAGGATGGGCAACAACTACTTAGGAGTGATGGGGATATCAGGCTGTGGGAACGTTAAGCAGATCTCCCAGGGAAGGCTGGAGGCTTTACATCTTTTCTTCTGCTTTTACCAAACTCATATTTTGAGACTTTCAAGAAAGCTTCACAAAAGTTCTCCAACTTCAAGATTGCCTGTTGGTAAATTTATTCCATCTTAATTTAAAGAAGGATTTTATGTGAACCTAGAGGTGAAATCTTAGAGCAAATGAGAAGATTTGAGAATTTATAGTTAAAAGTTAGGCCTTTCTGACTACAGAATAAGTCAGTGAGAAAATAAATGTTTTTGTAGATTTGTAGAAAACCCACTTCTTAAATCCTGATGGTGGTCTTGCTTAACCTTAGGGTGTATCATCCTTAGGAAAGAGTAAAATAAAGTCTTCCCAAGTATGAAGAACAGACGTTTGCTTTTCACGTATGTGCTATAAGTATAACTTGCTTGCTAACTGTGACTGAAGAGCACAAAGCTGCATGGGCAGCCATGTGGATGCTGAGATTGCTAACTAGTGGATCTCTGAGAAAATGAAAATGAAATCCCATCTTCTGTTTCTTATTCATTCCACCCTGTGTCCATGGGGATGCAACATTTGTGAAGGAATCAATTATCCATTTGTTAGAAGAGCCTTACAAATTATACATTAGCAGATTGATTTTTAAGGTCCACTGTTGGGGGACCAATAGCTTAAGTTGGGATGATGAGGAGCGTCAGGGGAAAAGAAGTTGCCACAAAGAACACCATTAAAAGCAGCTTTTGAAATGACTGTGAATTTATTCCTAATTGAAGAGCTGACATAATCCATACTGAGTGTATTTATTTCAAGCCTTTTACATTAGGTAATTGATTATCACATGAGGAGTACATGTTGGTAATTTTGCCTTTTCTTTAAGTGTAAGATCTTGAGACCACCTATAGTGGACTTGGATTTAGAAGGTATATGCAAGTCCTTGCCCCCTCCTGCTTCCTTGGGCTTCTTTTTTTGTTCCATTAAGGAAACATTTTTGTATGTTCTATAGTGTCAGCTTGACATTATTGATTTTTGAACAAACTCACTTATATTGTTTAGGATTCCAAACATGTCTCCATTAGGAATAAAATTGTAGCTAATGGAAAATACAGCTGAGGACATTTTTTTCTCTGGTCTTTTTTCCTCTGGTCTCTTACCCTTATCTACATCTACTCTAGTATCCCATTTTTGTAAATACACCCCTAAATTATATGTATAAGACAGGCCATTTGAAAAAAAATTAGTGGTGAAGAAAGACAAAATCTTGCAATCTAGTTTTTTCTTACACTTTCTCTTTTTTCCTGTTTCTTTTTCTATTGTTGTTATTGTTTATTTCTAGTATATAGAAATGGCAGATACATATATAAGACATTTGTTTCTATTTCTGAGAGGAATGATTTTGTATCATTGACAGCTGTAATATTGAAATCTAGTTATTTATTTGTTCTTCATTAAATGTTATGTAACTTGTTACTTAGCAGTCAAGATTTACTTTGGTTTCTTTTTGTTTTTAGATTGATGAATTTGCTACATGATTATTTTAAAAATATTTGTTTTGATTAAAAACAAAATAAATGTTTATTTTAGAAAATTAGCAAAATAGAAAACAGAACCACCTAAATAATAATACCTCAGCCATAGATATAACCAATGGTGATATTTTGGAGTATGTACTTCTAGTCACCTGTATTATATATAAATACCTGTGAATATAATAGTATTTATCAATGCTGAGTTGTACTTACCCCAAGTTAGCCAAATTGTGAGATTTAGGGGCACAGTCTTCCAGACTGCCAAGCCTGCTAAAGACTTAGACTTCTGACACTAACTGCAAGTTCTGGGGATTCCCAAATCTGCCCTCATGTTTGATGATTAGCTAAAGCATGGAACTCACTGAAAGTTATTACACAGGGGTGGACAAAAGTGGATTTACAGTTGTGAGTACGTGAAACACAGAGTTTATTCTTGTATTATTTATTGTTGGTTACTGTATTATTTGTCTTATTATTATTAGTGTTATTATTTTGTATGCTTACTTATGATTTATCTTTTGGGTAATGACGGCTGGTAATTTACCTACTGTTGCCTACACCTATATTCATGATTATGGTTTGTTTACAGGGAAAGGATACAGGTTGAAAAATCAGCCAGAGGAAGAGATGCATAGGGCAGAGACTGGCATGGTTCTAAAAGTGACACTTCCGTGGTATTCAGGACATTTTTACCCTCCTGGCATATGTGTGCCTAGAAGCTCATCTTGGGGTTCAGGTTTTTTATTGGAGCTCTCTTATGTAGTCATGATTGGTTGATGGTTTGTCCACATGGTTGATGTCAGCTTCTAGGTTGACTGATGCCCTGTGACCCAAAGACTTGATCCTAAATCATAGGCTTGGTCTCCTGGCATGGCCAGCCCCCATATCAGGTGTGATAGGTCCCTGCCTTTAATGAAGACATCTCTATCATGTATGTTGGTGTGACAGATTATCTCCCAGAAGCCAAGGGAAAAGGCTAGGCTTCTGTTTGGGCAATTCCAAATTCTCTTCTACATAAAACTCTTAATAACAAACCTAATTTATTTTATGTTTATTCTTTTAATTATCATTTAGATACCTTGCCTTTAGAAGATAAGATAATTTCCATTTTTCAGTGTCTTGCAAAAGAAACCTGCTGTGAAAAGCATCTTTGTAAAATAATTTTTTCCTTGGGTATAATGGACATATATATTTTAAAGAATTTTTATTTGCCTCGTGAAATGATACTTTGGAAAGTTTTCCCAAATTTGAATTCCTACCAGCAGTGTAAGAAGAGTATCTACTTCTGTACTTCCTTGGCAAAACTAGGTACTTAAAACATTTTTTCTGATTCCATAGACAAAACATCTGTTTTAGTTTTCATGTATTTGTTATTACAGAGGTTTACTCTTGTTCTCATTTACCTACAATTTATATTATTTCTTTTGTAAGTTAACTGTTTATGAGTAAAAAATCCAAATTTCTGTAGAAACTGAAGACTATTTTAAAATATACAGTAAATTGTGAAGTTGTCTGCAATGTACGTGACAAGGGGTAAATATCCCTAATCTATAATAATCTCTTGTGATCAGCTTTAAAATTATGGACACTCCAGTAGTGAAACAGTTTTTCTCTGCATTGAGGCCTAGAACTAATAGTTAAGGATTGCAGTTTTTACTGATGTATTAGCTAGCTTTTTTCTTTAGTTCTACTTGAAGTGGCTCAAGAAATACAAAGTATTGGTACTCTCACTTTAAAATAGGTAAAAAATGAGGTGGTAAATGAACATGTGCTAAATATTATCTTCTGAATGAGTCAGTTAATGCAATTGTGTTGATTTTGGGGGGAGACATAATTCAACTATAACGTATAATAACTTGAAGATAATCATTAATAAGATAAAAATAGAATGAACAAAACTAAAATTTTCCTACATAGACAAGAGAAAACAATTTGAGTAATATAGCAAAAGAATAACAATGAAAAGGGAAAACATGATTCTAAAATGTATAAAATAATGTAGCAACCAAGGTAACAGTAAACGAACGGGCCAGATGACTTGTTACTAAAAGAAAAATTGCCTCAGCTTTGAAGGACATGTATCTCATAAGATGATGGAAGTAAAAAACAAAGATGTGAGCAAAAGTAGACTATGAAAAGACAAACAAAAGCTATACATGTTGGCAGTAAAAGTGTGAGGAAAAGTAAAGCTTAACGCAAAGAGCATTAACTAGCAGAAGATATATTATGTTGATCACATTTACAAGATAAAGGGGAAATATATATGCTTTGATGTGCCAAATTATAAGGGATCTAATATCAAGCCAAAGTTGGACATTCAAGGAGAAATAGACAAATTACTATTACAGTGGGAAGATTTTGAAATATGTTGCTGTCAGTTTTTAAGAGATTAAATGATACATAGAAATTAAATAATACAAATAACATGATTAAAATATATTTATTTTGAGGTCAAATAGAGAATAGGAAAGAATAATAGCTTAGGTTTCAAAGAGAAATGTGAATTTCTACAAATAGATATACAAACCACATTCTCTGAATGTTATTATAATGACACTAGAGTTTATTATTAACTAGATTGGTAAGCAAATGATGCTGTCACCATCCTTAGAAATGAAATAAAATAGAATACTACTTTTCTCAAAGAGGAAATACTTACTGCATTTCACATAATTTTCTGGTCTCTGGTTTATGACCAATGGTACACTCAAAGGAAATGTGAAACACTATTATTTTATGATTAACAAATGAGCAATTACAGTTAACATGCACTATGTATATAATGTGAGGAAGAGTGAGGTCAACAATACTGTTCTAAGACTTAAAGGGAAAATTAATATTTGTTAAGAATAGAAACTAATAGAAAACATTAAAAAGTATGGCAAATTGATTGATGAAGTCTTCTATAAAAAGGCCTCTATAACTGATGAATACTTGATAAAGGTAATCAAAGAAAAAAAGGAATAAAGTATTTGAATACCTCTAAAATACTGCTATGTAATTTGTATAAATGAAATTGAAAAATTAATAGCACCTACCTCATAGAATCGCTGTGAGGATTAAAGATATGTATATATGTCATGGAATAAAGCCTGATGCATAATAATCATATAGTAAATATTAACTTAGAATAATATTATTACTTATTAGAATAAAATTAATATATTAGTATTATTAAAATATTCAATGAACAATAAAGTAAAATAAAAATATTTTTATCACTAAGAATTTGAAATGCACTGTTCTCTAGGAAAATATAAATGACTATAATAAAATTAGAGCATTTTATATAACCACGGGAAAGAACATAATCTAAGGAATAAACCCATTGAAGTTCTTGATCCCAGAAATTTTCATGGGCAGGTTCTTTTTTATTTTCTTTAAAATATTTTAATGATTATTTTTATTGTGAAATGTAACTTTAAAAAGTAGATAGAATGTGCAGTAAAACAGCTATAAAGCAAACAATCATGTAACCATTACTATGTTAAGAGTAGACTGTGTGATCCTCCTACTCACAATCCCTTAGAGGGTCCCAGTGTACTCAACTGTATACTACAGTAATAACTGCCTAGCATTTTTTTCATTTTATATCCTGTATGTGTACCCACTGTGCACTATACTGTAGTTGTGTATCTTTTTGTATCTTGTATTAATGGGATTAAATATATCAGAAATGAGAAAAGGATGCTCATGTCATTGCTACTCCCAAAGTAAAACACAGTGCCAGACCTCTAAAAGGAAAAGTATAAAACTTTTATTTTAAGATGCTAAAGTAGGCCTGAATAAATGGAGAAATGAATTATGTTTATGGATTAGAAGAACCGATATTGTAGGTATATCAAAGACAATGCTCTCAACATTTCTTTTTTTTTATTTTAATTATTGTTGGACTACAGTTTTCTGCCCTTTACCCCGATCCCAGCCCACCCCCGCAGCCCTGCCCACCACCCTCTAGTCTCCACTCCCCAACCATTGTTATTGTCCATGTGTCCTTTATACTAGTTCCTTCAAACCCTTCTCCCTTTACCCTGAAATTCCCTCCCCTCACCCCTCTAAACACTGTCAGCCTGTTCTCTATTTCAGTGTCTTTCCTTATATTTTGCTTGTTTCTTTGTTTTGTTGATTAGGTTCCTGTTAAAGGTGAGCTCATATGGTATTTGTCTTTCACTGCCTGCATAATTTCGCTTAGCATAATGCTTTCCGGTTCCATCCATGCTTTCCCAAAGGGTAGGAGCTCCTTCTTTCTTTCTGCTGCATAGAATTCCACTGTGTAAATGTACCATAGTTTTTTGATCCATTCATTTACTGATGCGCACCTAGGTTGCTTCCAACACTTGGCTATTGTAAATTGTGCTGCTATGGACATTGGGGTGCATAGGTTCTTTTGGATTGGTGTTTCAGGATTCTTAGGATATAGTCCCAGCAGTGGCATTGCTGAGTCAAAGGGCAGATGCATTTTCAGTTTTCTGAGGAAATTCCATACTGTTTTCTGTAGTGGTACCAATCTGTGATCCAAACAACATGCACTACGGATCCCTTTTCTCCACATTCTCTCCAACACTTGTTTGTTGCTTTGTTTATGATGGCCATTCTGACTGGTGTGAAGCGGTATCTCATTGTGGTTTTAACTTGCATCTTTCTGATAGCTAGCAATATTGAGCATCTTTTCATGTGTCCCTGGATTCTCTGTATGTCCTTCTTGGAGAAGTGTCTGTTCAAGTCCTTTGCCCATTTTTAAATTGGGTTTCTTGTCTTCTTCGAGTGGAGTCGTGTAAGTTCTTTATATATTTTGGAGATTAAACCCTTGTCTGAGGTATCATTGGCAAATATGCTTTCCCACACACTTAGTCCTCTTTTTATTTTAATACTGTTTTCTTTAGCTGTGCAGAAGCTTTTTATATTCATGAGATCCCATTTGTTTATTCTTTCCTTTATGTCCCTTGCTCTAGGGGACATAACAATGAAAATGTTGCTGTGTGAAACATCTGAGATTTTCCGGTCTATGTTCTCCTCTAGGACTTTAGTAGTGTCATGGCTTATATTTACATCTTTTATCCACCTTGAATTTATTTTTGTGTATGGTGTAAGTGGGTGCTCGAGTTTCATTTTTTTGCATGTAGCTGTCCAGGTCTCCCAACACCATTTGTTCAAGAGGCTATTGTTACCCCATTTTATGTTGCTGCCCACTTTGTTGAATATTAATTGACTGTAGAGGCCTAGCATTATTTCTTGGCTCTCTGTTCTGTTCCATTGATCTATATTTTTATGGCAGTACCAGGCTGTTTTGATTACAGTGGCCTTGTAATACAGTTTGATATTAGGTGTTGTGATTCCTCCTGCTTTGCTTTTCTTTCTCGAAATTGCAGCAGCTATTTGGGGTTGTCTATGGTTCCATATAAATTTTTGAAGTGTTTGTTTACGTCTGTGAAATATGCCATTGGTACTTTAATAGGTATTGCACTGAATCTGTAAATTGCTTTGGGTAGTATGGACATTTTGATGATGTTAAATCTTCCGATCCATGAAAACGGTATGTGTTCCCATTTGTTTGTGTC
>CM052549.1:47061961-47094788 GCA_028533065.1 Trachops cirrhosus | reverse complement strand
TTGTCTGAGAGACTCTTGTTGTTAGCCTCAGCTTCTTAAATTGATCTGTTCTGGCTCCCTGGGTTTATGGTGTGAACTTCTGTGGTAGAATACCTGTGAGATTCAGTGGTGCAGTCTCCTTGATCTCCTGAGCTCACTGGTCTTGCGCTGTCGTTTTAGTTGGCTCTGTATTTGTCTTTGGGTTATGACTGTTTTTGTGCCTTTCTTTGGTGGGTCCTTCCCACCAGCTGCTTAATTGAGGGTCACTCTGTCCACCTGTTGTGTTTTGTTGTGCTGGTGAGGGCAGGTTGTGTTCAAGGTGATTCTTCTGTGTGTTGAAGGTTTTGAGTATTCTCTCTTGCTCTTTTCAGTTTTTTGCACTGGGTAGTGTCTCCACTGTTTAGTTGTGTTTCTTAGATAGGTCCTATCTGTATTTCTATTTCGGTCCTGGATTGAGTTTTGTGTGGTTTCCACTCCGTCCTTCACCTTCTTCTTTTGTTATTTGTTAGTGTTTCCTTTGTTGTTGGGTTTCCTCTTCTAGCGGGTATTCTGGTGTTCACAGCTTCCACCTCTTCTTTTTTGTGATCAGTTGGAGGGAGAAGGCAGAATGGTTTAAGACAGCAAGAGAGTATTATATGATATTTACAGTAGCAGCCAGTAGAGAAGAGATAGGAGGTCCTTGGGCTATGTATAGGGTTAACTGTGATCTTCCACCCAACTAGGTGATTTTTAGAAAGGATGGAGAGAAGATAAGACTCGTTGGGGAGGGAAGGATTGTGAGTTGGATCTAGAAAGCAGTGATGTTGTGGGAGGTCAGATTCTGAGGTAAGGTGAGAGTAAAGGATAGTAAACAGGTGTAGTATGTGATAGAATAGAGTTAACCACTACATTAATAGATTTTAGGAAACCGTGAAGTGGGTTAATATCTGGGAGGGGTGTTGTGTAGTATTTATAAATTGTATGGAACAGCTATTATTTACAGTAATGTTAGAGCAATAATCATATGACAGAATCTATGTTATCTGGATAACAAGAATAGGGACTATAGTAACTTGAGTAGTGTGCTAATGGGACGCAAGTGAAGTGAAGAACAGTAAATTAGCAATACACTGTGAAGGATATATCAGAGAAAACCTGTCAAATGATATAATATAACCAGCCTAGCAAAGCAGACTATACAGAAAGAAGAATACAAGAATATTATTAAAATAAAAGATGTAAGAATAATGGCATAATAATAATAATAAAAATATGCAATAACTTGCAGGTTCTCTGTAATATCAGAGTGAAATTTGTCTCACTGTTGCAGCTGTTTTGATGCCCCTTCTTTGGGTCCAACTCTGGTGTTTTCACAGTTGCAGGGGGGGTTTTTTTTTTGGTCTCACTTGTAGGTATTTAAAAAAAAGTCAGAGGAAGGAAGGAAAAAGAGATAAAATTGGAGGAAAGAAAGGAAGAAGAAATAAAACAAGAAAGAAGGAAAGAGGGAAAAAGGAATTGAAAGCGAAAAAAATAATAAAAATTAAGAAACTAAAAATTATTTTAAAAAATAGAATAAAATTAAAAAGCCTGTTGGTTTCAAAGTGGTCAAATCAGTTTTTCTGGTCTTGCTGGCAGAAGTAGGCTGAGGGGCAATTGGTATGGCTTTTCTTCCTCCCAGATCTGCACTCAGTCAGCAGCGTGCACTTTCTGGGGAGCTGTCCTGGCACCTCTCCCCTGCACGTTGGGTGTGGGATCCAGGCCTTTCCCCAGGGTTACCACTGTTGGCTGGGGTGCGCACGCGTGCTGGGCCAGGCTGCCTCACCCTTCCCAGTGCTATCGGGGTGCGCAGGGTCTTCCGCACAAGCACAATCTTAAGCGCAACCTGGGGATCGCTGCCCAGCTGGGTCGCAGGGAGGCCGGAGATTGCTGTAGGAGAATTCCCCAAACAGTGTTTGTCCTTTCACTTTTTCGTTTTGAGAAATTCCTCCTACTCAAGCCTGCTGCTTCATACAGTGGCCTGACCTCTCCCACAGCCCAATTCTCTAGCCAGATCAGTGACTATGGGGGTTAGGACCTGTTGTGACTCTCCACTCTATCGGAGTCCACAGACTTCGAGGTTGCTCACAGCCCCTGTGTGTTTGCTAGCAACCGGGTTTCTCCCGGTGCCGCTCAGACCTTGTTTGGCAGGGGAGGGAGCAGATGTCCCGGCTCTCTCCCAAGAACTCTGTGGCAAAGCCGGCAGTGGGTGCTGGGTCTGGGGCTGCAGTCCCCCTGGACCCCGCACTGGTCCCTGGGACCTTATTGTCCTGAAGCACTCTCCTTACTGTCTGGTTTTTCAGTTCTGCTACAATTTTTGGTCTCTTATTTTCGTATGTTGAGGTATTGTTGGTTGTTTGCTCTTTTACTCTGTAGATGGGCTAGGATTTTCTCCTGTGTGTAGGGGGGACGTGGAATCTGCTCCCTCCTACCCTGACGCCATCTTCCTCCTCTTTTACATTTCTTGATCTTGAAAAGCTGAATGCATCTTAAAAGGACTGTGCTTTTCCTTTCTTTAGTGTATTAAGAGTCCTAGATAATAATCATCTGTGTACTGTTTCAAAGATAAACTTTGATGTTTGTATTCAGTTTTAAAGTCATAATTCTAACAGTTGTTTAAAATGTACTCTGTTTATTCAGCTGGTATTCATTTCTGTCTTTATTCCAGGGCCTTGCTGTGCTTGAGTTCTAAATTTTGAGATACATTCACACATATATTATGCATGTGTGGTTTCAGTTTACTGGCATACATTTTTAGTTAACTTTCTGATAAGTGCATACAAGATTTATTAATCTCTTACATATATAAATGTTACCTTAATACATATACTGGAATCAATTTAGTATAGAGTTCTGGGTTGAATAATTTTTCTCTCAAAATTTTGGACATGTTTTTCCCTTTTGTCTGACCTTCATTTTTGTAGACCTATCTGAGACCTATCTACTTTTGTTCTTTCACAAAACCTTTTTAATTTTTTTCTTGTCCTGTCTTGGAGCTCAGACTAACAACAGTAGCAACAACAATGACAATAAACGTCTCTTGTAATGCAGTTTGCTAAATTATGTCTTGTTTGGGTCTGCTTTCATTAATTTTGTCTGGAACACAGTAAGTTCTTTTGATCCATATTCTGAAGTATTGTTTTCATTTCAGGAAAATTTACTTCACTTCTGATTTTGATTATTGCTTCAGTTCCATTTGTTTTCATTTCTTCAAAGAAACTCAATAATGCTTATGCTGGAGGCAGTGTCGTGCAGAGGCTAAGAGCAGAGCTCTGTATTCTACCTGCCCGTGTGGCAGAACCACTCTCCTGAACCATGGTGGGCACAATGTTTGCCCTCCTAGTACCTCCGCTTCCTCAGCTGGGCAGTGAGCACAGTGGGAGTCCTGCATGGTAATGTTTCAAGGTGCCGGGTGTATTGTGAGCTCTCAGCCTAGATTAACCATTTTTATTGCTAACTATTCATTTCTTAACCCATTGCATTCTGGCCTTTTCTCCACCTACATTATTGTACCTAAACTTTTCAGGGTAAGAGGGTGAATGAATCAGCACTATTCACCCTTCCTCTCTTTCCTAAAATATATAAAGTTGTAAGAAAATCAGTCACATTGTATGGCATCAACCCCCCTCCCCCCCACGCCACTACATATGTGCTTTGCTTTCTCAATATTTTTATCCTCTCATTTATTTGTAGTCAGGGAAAGGTCTTTTACTTGTTTGTTCCCTTTGCTGATTTGCTTTTCTTCCAGTGTCAACTTTACTTTCTGGAGTAGAGTTTTATTCCATTTTGCATTTTTAATATTTCTGAAATCTTTCTCTCATAGCTCTATTTTCATATCAGCCTGATAGGTACTTAATTTTTTTATTACAACTTCTTATATATCATAGAGGGTCAGGCAGTATGATCTACTGTTTGAGTGAAATTACCTGCCCCTGGTTTTAGCTGTGTGATGCCAACAAAGTTATTCATATCTCTCTGTACCTTAATCTATTTCCAGCTTTATAAAATGAAGATAATAATAGTACCTACCTCATTGACTATCAGGAGGAATACATGAATTAATATATGTAAATTGTTTGGGCAAGTACCTAGAGCAGAAGAAACACAGAGTAATTATTAACTATTATCGTCCTTTCATTGTCATCACCATCGATGACATCATTCTTTGTTTCTGTGCCAGATTCATGAAGGTCTTTTCTTCTTATTCAAGTCACCAAAGAGTGTTGTAGTTTTTCTTTCTTTTCTGGTTACTATTAAAACATTTTTAGAAGCATGGTTTTTCTCCCTCAAACTAGTTGGAATTTTGTTCTGCCGTATTCTTTTTATAGCCCTTGTGTGTGTGTTTGTTGCTTGTTTATTCATTTCAGAAGAAGAGCTCTTTCTAAACCTCCGTTAGCAAAGAGTTTGGTGTCTAACTGCTCTTGGCCATGCATGTTATCATTTTGGGTGTTGTAGAATCACATCTTCGTTCCACACGGGCTGTGTTAATGAATTCAATTTCCTCTCACCAAAGGTAAAATCAGTTAAGGCAGCTGCCCTAGAGTGAAGTGGGAGCTTCTTTTGTCATCTCTACCTGCTCTCTAACACTACAGGGATAGAAAATATGAAAACCAGCAATTTCCCCACTGGTACCCTCCTTCAACTACCTCCCTCAATATAATGACAGTTTGCATGGTCATCCCTGTTTGAATTGTTGACATGTTGTTATTGGGATGCTGGGGTTTGAGAGACTGTTACAAGGGAAGTACCAATTGGCAGGGTTGTCTGACCCTCTCGTGAACTCATTCAGTCACTCTACATCAGGTGGCCTGTCACCCAATTCTGTGGTTGACAAATATGTAGAAATCTATGCTAAAGTGGAGAAGGATATATACCTTCCTTATTGTTTCACGAGGGTAGCTCTTCTTTACTTCAGGCAGTAAAACATGTATCACATACCTTCTTTGGTCCTTACCATATGTCTCTGTGGTTTTGTAGTTCAATGAGAAATCCTCTAGGACTTTGCAGTAGTGTGACTATAAGGTCAGTTTTTCTGAATTTTCTATTTTCCTTCATTAGGTATTTTGGTGACAAATTGGAAGAGGTTTTCAGGGTTGCTATAGGGGATACCATTTCCAAAAGAATCCTCTCTATTTTAACCTTTATGTGATTCTTAGGTGACGTCTTCCTAAAAACTCCCTAGGCTGTCATTCAATGGAGTCTTTTCACAGATTAGTAGGATATTCACTGAAAAAATGACCAAGTAAGTAAGAAGGAGAGCGAGGAAATGAATGATAATTATTTTGGATTTTATTAGTTTTAGTAATGTAACTAAGACCAGCTAGTTTGGGCTGTCACATAAGTGAAATAAACTGAAACATCAAAGGTTTTACAAATCACCCTCTTTTACTGATAAAGTTTCTGAGATCTTGTGAAGTTATATTGTTTTATTTTTTATCCTGAAGGAAAAGATAAGGACAGTTAAGGAAAATGTTGTTTAGTTAAACATAGTAATAGAGACTAACCTAAGAGTTCTAGCTTTCCCACCTTCAGGAAACACTCCTCTAGTCCCACTCTGGGTATGACAGAATTTTTGCTTCTGACTAGTTCTCACAGGTAGTGATGAGTGTCAGCCTGTTTGTTAAGAAATTCTTTGATTTGCTCTCTTTTCTTCAATATGGATTCATAATTTTACAGGGATGTTCAGCCCTGGCAATTTATAATTTAATTTTTACCATTAAAATCACAATCCTAATAATTATCTTCTCATTTACTGATACCCCAGTCTTGTTCAACAGGCTTATGCATCATTTATTTACATCTCAAATACTTTTCTCTGCAGTGAACATCACTTAACTTTTATTCTTAAAATCACTTTTTCCTTACTATAGACAGGAGGAAGTTTATCCTTTTGAATGAATAGTCTGCTTCATTTTTCAACCTCTGTGACAGAGTTGCATAATTCAAAATCTAATATTCATCTTCAGTTTGGCAAATATTTGCTATTTTTGAATTTTGTTCCTATTTTACTTTTATTGCACTTTATATAGAAATATAAATTTCTTATTTGCAAATTTTAGGCTATCTTACATAATGATAGTATATACAAAAATAGGACTTGAAACATTTTTCTTGCTTTTGATGACCTTAGACAAGTCATTTATTTTTCTGCATAATCATCTGTTGAATAGGCATAATGGTGTTTGCTCTCATACCTAATGGTTTTGCTATCAGGACCAAAGGAGGTAGGGCAGGATTTTCAGTGCTGACTACATCCTGTCAGTCACAGACCTCTAAAAATACAGTTTCACCCCCCTGTGCCCCCAACACCAACAGGTTTAATTTGTCTAGGTTGGAGTCTAGCTATTAGTCACTGCAGTGCAGGCAGGTTCCAGAACCACTGAGGAAGCATGTGGAAGCATTTAGAGATATGTTAGTGGTCGTAATACATGATTTGATGCAGGAACATGTCACATTGTTGTACAGAAGGGAAATAGCTTGTGTTGGAAGAATTTAAACTTCCTAGTTCAGCCTGAGATTCAACTGAGGTAACTAACTTCAGTAAGTTGACTACTTTTTTATTTACTCTATTAAGATTCAGAAGATATATACCACCCTTACTTTTACCCAGTTTCCTTGGATTTTGAGGAACTGATCAGGGTAAACTTCACTTGGGTAAAGTAAAACTCTGAATGCAGTGCCTTTCTTTCCTACTTCTTAATCATCATTTTACATAAGAAGTCTATTGCCTCTTATGCTTATACATTTATATAAAAGTAGTGATTTGATACCTACTAAACAATGAGAAGGTGGTGGTGGGCATACATGTATTGTCATGTTAAGAATACATTCTGTTCTGGCTGGTGTGGCTCAGTGGATTGAGCACCAGAGGGTCACTGGTTCAATTCCCAGTCAGGACACATGCCTGGGTTGCAGGCCAGGTCCCCAGTGGGGGGCGTGCAAGAGGCAACCACACATTGGTGTTTCTGTCCCTCTCTTTCTCTCTTCCTTTATCTCTAGAAATAAGTAAATAAAAATCTTAAAAAAAAGAATACATTCTAAAAGACTACTTCAGGGTAAATCAGATTCCTTCTGTTACATTGTACCTTGTGCTGTTCTTAGGATCCAAATAACATATTTAGCACAGGGTTAAAATCAGTAGTCATAAAATGAATGGAGAGTCCTATTATTTTAGCTTTTAATGAATAGAGTTGTCTCCAATAATTATAACATGAGTAAATTTTCCTCTTTGAGCTTTCAACAATGAATCACTCACATCTTACCAAGATTAAAACAAAAGAAATCAAAAGTTAGAATAGTTTTATATCTGTTTAAGAAATTGAATTTGTAATTAAAAGCTTTTCACAAAGAAGCCATTAGATTCAGATGTCATCACTAATGAATTCTTACAGAATTTAAAGAAGGAATAATATCACCTTTCTAGAGACTAGAAAAAGCAGTGAACACTTCCCAAGTGTTGGGAAATAGTTCTGAGTGACCCTAATAGTTCCAGGTGTTTGAGGGCTTCTAGAATTCTTAGGTTCTACTAGTGAGAGTATGCATCGATCAAAATCAATTTGTAAAATAGTTTGGCTAGCTGTTAAATGTGAACAGATAAATAACTTCTGACTCAGCAGTTTTATTCCTAGTTATATAACTGTGTACATAAATGCACAAAAGATTTGTAAAGAATGTTTATTGTTTCATTACCATAATAGCCCAAATCTGGAAACAACCCAAGAAGACGGATGATACATAAATTTCTTATATTGAAATACTACACAGCAGTGAAAAAAATCAGCTACTGCTATATACAACAGTATGGGTAAATCTCACAAAGAAAATGTTGAGCAAAAGAAGCCAGTAAAATAGCTTATGGTTTCATTTATATAAAATTTAAGCACCGCCATATCTTACATATGATGATCAATTTCAGAGTAGCAGTTAGTTTGACTGGGAGGGTACACAAAGGAACTTCTTGGGTTCTCTTTCTTGGTCTGAGTGGTAGTTGCAGGGGTGTGTTCATGTCATAAAGTTTGTGAAGCTATAAATTTATCATTTGTACCCCTTACAATATATGTTATTTATTTTTTAAGTAAACAACTCAGAAAATAGGTAACTATGAGTAAAGTAGCCTGGAACAACTTTAAGGAAGGCGCCGATAAGTAGAAACTTAAATCATACATTTATACACTCTTAATATATTCAGTATAAGATTGTAAATGAAGTGCAGTTCGCCTAATCTTTATATGACTCAAAAATGAAGCTCTCTTTTTCTTTAAGAGAAGGAAAATAATTCTTTTAGGATATCCTATGAGAAGCTCATAAAAGAGTACTAATAACCTATTCATACATGTTTTATTTTAAAAGTCGGAATCATTTAATTTTAAAAAATGTGTAGTGAGTAAAGGGAACTCTATTCATGAGATGCTTTAAAAACCCTAATTGCAGTGGAGTGCTCTCACCCTATGAGAATTGTTACCGTTGGGTATGTAATAGAGATCACAAGAGCCCTGGCTTATTAAATGTTTTACTTCATTTTTTTGGAAGTGTGTGTTCTCACTGATTCAGCAGCCTTCTTTGTTGCTCTCATGGTGAAATGACAGGATCTATTTCCTTTTCAGGTGCAAGTGTTTGGACTCTATTCTGGAGAAGAATTTCATGAGACTTTTGACTGTCCCATTAAAGTAGGTTCAGTAAGTTTTAATTTTTCTAAGGGTATTTTCAGTGAAGGCCATAAGGATTTTAATACTTTGAGTACTACCAATTTTCCATTAATTTTGTCAGTAAGCATTTGTTAAACACGATGTACTAGATACTATTTGATGCTTTAAGGGAGCACAGGATGTATGTTACATGATTGTAATCTCAGCTTATCCTCAAGAATATTCTTGTAGTAGGTACAGTGGTACACATACACACACACGACATCTGTGATTAATGACTGAAGCTGGTAAAACAATATTAAGGAGTCCAAATCTGAGAGCAGTTTCTTTTAGCTGTTTTGTTAGTGATGGCTTTAGATGGAGTGATGTTTGACTGGACTTTAGTAAATGGACAGGGCAGATGGAGAAGTTGGCTTTCCATGTGGAAGAACAATATAATAGAAATGGAGATGCTAGAAAGTTCAAATTGTGTTCAGGATGTGGCAAATAGTCTAGTTTAGATGGTGCATAAAATACTGACTTGGCAGGATTGTTATATAGGCAGATGGGCTGGCTGTATATTTAGGCTAAAGTATTTGGACTCTATCTGATAGATAAGGAGAAATTACTGAATGTTTAAGAGAAGTGACATAAACTAAGCTAAGCTTAAGGAAAATTAATATGGCAACTGTATATAGTATAGATTGGGGGGCTGATAGCCACAAGGCAGGAAGACCAGTTTTAGATAACGGTTTCATTAGTTAAAGTGATTATTACAGTTGGGAAAGGAAGAGATCATTTATTGTTTTCACTTGTTTATTCTAACATTTACGGATTTACAGGTAAAAGGGAGATAGGGTCAGATAGTGTTTTAGAAAGTCAAATATGTCATGATAAAGGGTGATTTAAGGAGGAAAGTGACCGGGGACGAGAGACAATTTAGAAGGCTAATGCAGTACTCTAGGCAAGGGCATTACAGGATATCAGTAAAAAGAGCAACAGTGAGGTCCGGATGGGTATCTCAGTGGTTAGAGCATTGTCCTGCTATGCAATGGTTGTGGGTTTGAACTCTGGTCAGGGCACATACAAGAAGCAACTAATGAATGCATAAATAAGTGAAACAACAAAACTGATGTTTCTTTTTCTTTCTTTCTTTCTCTCTCTCTCTCTCTCTCTCTCTCTCTCCCTGACCCCACCCCTAAAATCAACAAATAAAAAAACTTTAAAAACAGCAATAGTGAATATAGTCATACCTCAGAGATATTGAGGGTTTGGTTCTAGACCACTGTAATAAAGCAAATTTGGCAATAAAGAAAGTCATAATCTTTTTGCTAGTAGTACAATACCTATGAAGTACAATAAAATGAGGTATGCCAATATTCAAGATGGAGTAGAAGAAATGAATTTGGAAAGCCTTTGGGAGGTAGACTTAATAAAGCCTTAGTGATGGATTTGATGAGAGTGATGAAAGGTGAAGGAGATAAGGGTAAATCTAGGTACATGCTTTGGCATTGGTGTGGGAATGCCATCCTGCAAATAAATGGTGATTTGAGTAAGGACATTGATGATTGGGTATTGAGTTTAGATAGCTGTAGTATATTATGGAGACTTTGGAAACATGAATGTGGAGCTCAGGATGGAGATTGGGCCTAAAAACACAAAGCTGATAACCAGAGCTGAGTAAAATGAAGCCACTTTTAAAGATATCTAGTACCTAGTAATTCTAGAAATCTAGATGATGAAATTAAAGTCAGGTGGCAGGGTGGGGGGATGGGGGAATATGGTGAATGACAGCCAGGGATCTAAGAAGAATCAGTTAGAAGGAAGAGAGGAGATCCAGAAGAGTGGTGTCAGGAAGCCAAAGGAGAGAGGGTTTCCAAAAGGAATTTGTGGTCAGCAGAGTTGGAAGGCAATGTGGAGATCATACAAGGTGAGAATGGAAACAGGGCATTTTATTTGGTAATTGTGAAGGCATTGGTGGCCTTAGGACAGTTTCAAGAGTAGGAGGATCACCATATATTATGAAATAAATTCATGATAAAGAAGATAGAAATAACTTATTTAGATAGATAGATAGTTATTTCATGATAGAAATAACTAGTATAGACTCTTCTTTCAAGAAGTTTGATAATTAAGAAGAGAGATCATCTGGTGGGTACAGCGAGGTCAGTCCCCAGGGATTTCTGCAGATCATGTTTTGGTAGATGGTAAAAAAAAAAAAAAAACAGTAGCAGGGGAACATTCGAAACAAAAGAAAGGGAATACTTAGTGGAACAGCAGGAAGGAATGTGATCTACCATGCAGGGACTGAGAATAGCCTTGGGAAAGAGTCCTGCAGCCTCTGCCTGAGGGATAGGCATGGAGGAGGTGAGCCAAGCCCAACTACTGCTAAGTTGGGGGGTGAAGGAGAAGTAGTTAGGGGCAGTAACCCTGATGGCCTTGTTTTCTTAGTGGTGAAGGAGGGAAAGGGTAAGATAATGTAACTGAGTTGCATAGAGGATGTCTGGAATAATAGTTGCTACCTAGGGTTACATATTACAAGAACACTAGAAGTACTCTTATGAGAGGGTTGAAGAATGTGTAACAACAGAATGAATGCATGATTTCATTGGTATCTAGGGCGGATTAGAAAAGTGTTGAATGGAAGAAGGGCTAGCCTGGGAGGGAGGAGTATTTAGAGAAATGAGGGGTCCTTCCACAAGCCCTAAAATAATGTAGGAGGAGGAATTTATTCCACTGGAAATGGAAGTTTATAAGAATATAAAACATTTATTTGAAGGCTTATGAAAGTATAATTGTGTGGATTTTTTAAATGCCTGGAAATAGTCAGTATGTTAAGTTAGGGAAAAAAACAAAATGTATTGGTGATTACGTATATGCGGGCTTACAGCAACAGAAGGGGTTCCCTCAGACAGTCTGGCACTGAGTGGTACTACTGCACCTTCAGAAAGCTACTGGCAAATGAAGTGGGAAGTGATGAGGGGTGGAACAGCTCGGGGAGAAACCTGCGTAAAGGGTTGGGAAGAGACTGGCTGAGTGGAAAGTGAATGAGACTCAGGGGGACAGGAACTGAGTCTCAAGCTAAAAGAGAAGATCCTGAATGATTAGTCCCATAATGGTTGGGTCCTGCAGCTGTTATTACCTGATGCTACCTGATATTACCTGAATAGATTACTTCTTACTGTAATAGAAGGATAATTTTTAGATCATGCTCCCTATAATGTATAGAGTTTTTATACTGTGCCTTAACCATGATTCCTAAACTAGTGTTGGGTCCTTGTTCCCTTGTAGATCATTGCTGTGCATCCGCATTTTGTGAAATCCAGCTGCAAGCAGTTTGTGACTGGAGGGAAGAAGGTAAATGCTGTTTGCTATCATGTGCAGTCTTTGAGGGGTGGGGGTGGGGTTTGCTCCTGCATTTGTCCTTAATATTTTTAATGTGTGACTATTCATTAGGAGGTATTTTGAGAAATAACAATGTAACACTAAGACCATCGTCTCCTGTGGGAGGTGTGGCCCCAGTGTTTCTCACTGACATTCCTTTGGAGTGGCTTCAGTGCAAGGCAGAAAGGGATAGGTTGTGTGTTACTCAAACTACCTTCTAACACTGAAATGTTGTCTCTTCCCCCTCCTTCCCAAAAGAGGTAGCATTTAAAAATAACAAAAAAAAGCAATTCAACTAGTGTTTTTTCCCCTTTATAGAAAATCTCTTTCAGGCCTTGATAAAGTTTTAGAACAATTCTGGCTATTTCTTACTGATATATTCTTGGCATATTTTATTATCTTAGTGTGATTTTTAAGAGAATAAGGTAATCCTTTGCAGATGTTTATTTATAGATGTAGTAAATTGTAAAGCAGTATTTTTACTTATAGAAGGTTGTTAGTTTTTTTCTATTTTATGAACCAGAGATATATTTAAAACCATTTTTTAATCCTTACCCAAGGATATGCTTATTGATTTTAGAGAGGGGAAGGCAGGGAAAAAGAGAGGGGGAAACACATCTGTGTGAGAGAGAAAGATCTATTGATTGTAGGATGACACCCAAACAACTGAGCCACACTGGCCAGGGCTAAAAACCATTTTTATAACAAAATGTCACTACTGTGCTAGAACTGTGAATAGTATTGTATATTCAGTTTAGACCAGTAAAAGGAGGTGGTCTGTGGGTATTTCTGTGGCAGTGCATAGCTATGGAATGGCTCCTTTGATGCCCAGATATCAAGTGGTTTCTAGTGGTTTATGGTAGTTATCTGTCTTTTTCCCTTGTTCTGCTGCTTTGCAGAATGATAGTGTTACCAAGCAAGGGCCAGCTGCCCAATGCACATAAGAGCCAAAACTATGACATTGGCTTTGGAAAAAGGAAAGAAGTTTTTTTCATTGCTGAGTTAACCCTCGGAGATAGGAGGCACCACTCAAATCTCTTTTCCCAATCTGGACAAATTTTAAGGGTAAGGGAGAATAGGGTGGCATGTGGTAGTGCTGAGGAGCAAGTTTTGATTAGAGGGTTTTGAAACTTTGCCAGTTATGGTTTGGAGTTGATGGGCAAGAGAAAACACATAGAAATTGATTGGTAGGTTCTAAATTTGTCCATATTTCGTCCAGACACCGCATCATCTTTTTTGAAGGGCTTTTCGCTTCTTAAAGGACTCTGGTGACCACATTTCTGTTACTAGAGTTCTGTAGACTGAAGAGTCTTGGTTTCAGGTTTATATTGATGACTGGGTTGGCACATGCACAGTACTGTCCTTGTAAAATAATTCAAAGATTGTATTAATTACCAATTTGCTTTAAGGGAGCAGAATCAGTGTGCTATTTCAATAAGGCAGTAAAGGAGACTGACTGGTCATTACCTTACCCAGCATTTTTCAAGCATTGGTTTTAGTTCATTGTCATGGTTGAGTGATAGGTCCTGTAGATCCTGATTCCATTTCACAGCTTTGAGCCACAATTGCACCAGTTCTGATTTCTGGTTGAGAGCTAGCCAGTTTCTTTCCTCCCACCCATCAGGCCTCTGTTATCTTTAGGCCTTAGCCTCATTAGCCTCATATAAAAGTGTCTGTGGGATTCATCAGTGGCAATTGCAGATTTAATCATTCTGTAGCTTACATATGCAGTTGATTTACTCCTAAAAAAATAACTTATTTTTGTTGATCTCAGGAAAGGGTAGCTTTAAAATTCCTCTTGTGAAAGTAGTTTTTACTGAACTCTCTCCATGTAGCACATGTTTATGTCAGATCTAGCATGAATTCATTTAGCTATACTTTAAAGTCATGCATTTTTTTTTTATTTAAAACTCAGTAAGGATAAAGAATGCTGAGCCACTTTTTTGTTTGTTTTTTTAAGTGGCTTAAAACAATATACTTTTATCACCTCACCAAAATATAAAATTCAAAAATTTAAAGCATGGTTTGCCTTGCATGGTTCTGGCTCAGGATCCTTCATGAGGTTCCAGTCTAGATTTTAGTTGGGGCTGCAGTTATCTGAAGACCTGACTGGGGCTGGTGACCTGTGGGATATAGTTTTGAGCTCCAGTTTCAATTTCAGGAGTTAGAGATTTTACAGTTGTGCCCTATTTCTGAAATGAAAAAATATATTAGAGATATTATGACTAGTGATATCCAAGGGGTAAGATTCAAACTCTGAAGATGAGATTTTTCTGTGTTGGTTTGTATTCTTAATAATCAGCTGATTAGTGGAGTTTAATGATTGCTTTTATCCTGTGAAGGTATCTGTAGTCTCATCAAGTTTGCCACAGTTTTCCCACATGAATGTGTTGTTAACCTGCAGTATACCTGGCTTAACTGTGCTATAACATTCTTCTACTTAGCATTTGATATCATTTATAGACATCTATAGAAAGGACAATGTGAATGTAGCTGTTTGGGTCAGAGTTCACTGAGTAGATAAATGGACATTGTATAAACAACAGAGAAGTCCATCATCCAAGTACAGGTGAAATAATGTGGAAAGAAGTTAGAATTTATATTAAGATATACATTCTGATAAGCAAGCAGTAACATAAGTAGAATTCACAGAATGCTAAAACAGGAAAGAAAATAATGATTTTTGGTTCATCCCTTTGGTTGTCATTGACTGCTTGGCAAGTTTTTCTATGTTTAGTGTCTATGAGAGAGCATTCTCATATCTCCTTTTTTCTTACTCAGTTCTTTAGAAACACATCTGTAGACATTTCTTCCCAAGCACAAAAAGGTGTTTAATTAAGTGTATACAGAATAAAAACGGTTTAGATCACCTGGTGAAAATTTTTAAAAATGATGTTATTAAGGTAGTGTTTCTAATTAAAATAATGTAAAAGAAAAAACACACTACAAGTTTAGTATATTGTATAAAGGACTTAGTTTATTGGTCATGATAAAAGTATATGTATGGTGTTTTGAAGTAAAGAATCATACAATGTAAAGTCACTTTAGATTTTAATAACTTTGTTGATATATAATCTGCATATGATAAAGTTTACCAATTTAAAGCATAGAATTCAATGGTTTTTAATATATTTATAGAGTTGTGCAATCATCACCATAATGTAATTTTAGAACATTTTCGTTATCCCAATAAAGAAACCTTATACCCACTAGCCAACCACTAATCTACTTTATTTCTATATAAATTTTCTCTTTCTGGGTATTTCATATAAATTATGGATATTTTGTGTAAATGGACTCATATAGTGCTTAGCCTTCTTATTTGACTTCTTTCATTCATTTTCTAGGTATGTCCATATTATAGCATGTTTCAGTACTTCATCTTTTTTATGACCAAATCATATTTTATTGTATGGATATATCATATTTTATTTAGTCATTTATCAGTTGATGTGCATTTAAGTTGTTGCCTCATTTTGACTATTAGGGATAAAGCTGCTGTGAACATTCATGTACAGCTTTTTGTGTGGCCATGCATTTTCATTCGTCTTGGGTGTGGAATTGTTATGTGGTAACTCTATGCTGAACACTTTGAGGAGTTGTCAAACTGTTTTCAAAAGTGACTGTACCATTTTACATTCTCATTAGCAATGTGTGATGGTTAATTTTCCACATTATCACTAACACTCAGTTTTATCTCTCTTTGATGATAACCATCTGTTGGGTATGAAACGGTATATTATTGTTGTTTTGATTTTCATTTTTTTAATGGCTACTAATGTTGAGCATCTTTTTATATTCTTATTGGCCATTTGCATATCTTCTTTGAAAATTGTCAGTTGCCCATTTTTTTATTGCATTGTTTGTCTTTTTACTATACAGTTGTATATATTCTTTATATATTCTGGATACATGTTCCTTATCTACATATGACTTGCAAATATTTTCTCCCAACATGTGAGTTATCTTTTCACTTTATTGATGTGATATTTGAAATACAAAAGTTTAATTTTGATGAAGTCCCATTTAATTTTTTTTCTTTTGAACTTGTGGTTTTGGTGTTATATTTAAGAAGTCATTGCCTAATTCAAGGTCATAAAGACTTACACCTGTGTTTTCTTCTAAGCATTTTATAGTATTAACTCTTACAGTTAACTCTAGAATCCACTTTGAGTTAATTTTTGTGTATAGTATAAGGAAGGGGTCCAAATTCAGTCTTTTCCATATGCATGTCCAGTTGTCCTATGACCATTTGTTGAACACTTTTTTCACCATTGTCTTGGCCCCTTTGTCAAAAATCAGTTAACCATAAATTTCCAAACTTTCTTTTCTAATGATCTGTATATCTGTTCTTGTGCTAGTATCCCTTTTAAAGCTACTAATTTTGTTTTAATTACTTATGGGTTAACAAACAAATACACTCCTCTTCAGGCATTTTGATTTTGAGTTCTTTCCCTTTAAAAAGCCGTAATTTCTTCTATTTATGTTAGGGGCTTAAGAAACATTGGTATGTAAATGTGTTCTCTGTGTCCTCAGGAACTTGAAACATACAAACTATTGACTGATTTCTTTGGCTACGTTAACATTTATTATGTAAATGTGTATTTAGTTAGTAGTAAAAAGTAGTATATAGTCAATAAACTATAGTGACCTCTGTGTATACAGTTAAATAACTATAGAGATTTCCAAAATGTGCACCAGTGTGGTGTGGTTTTCAGAAATCTCCAAAGAAAGTTCTTCCTTCTGTATGTGTATGCACTTTTAAAGATTATTCAAGCTGTATAGTATTGGCCTTTATATGTTTTGTTAGTCTTAAAATAGATTTATTTAATTGAAGATATTTTAGGAAATATATTTCTAATTTCATTAAGGAGTATATGTTTGATTTTAAAAACTAAGAAAAAAGTTTTTAATTAAGAGAGGGGAACTATTGTAAAATAATTATTTTCATCTTAAAGAGTTAGTGTATTTTTAAGAAGAGTTGTTTTGATCTTTTTAAATAACGAAGTTACAGTATTTCACACCTTTGAAAAATGAAAAAAGCAAAGATTTACATTGGCCCACTCATAACACTCCTCATTCCAACTGTACTTTTCATCTAGCATCATAAACTATCAGAACAAGTTTGAAGAGTCCAACATTTAGCAAATGGTATTCACCTGCAATGATTATATATTGTAGATATCAAGACCTCTCTCTTTAGAGAAGATGGAAGACCAAGGGAAGAAAAAAAAAGGAAAAATAAATATCATGTAACTGAGAGGTTAAGACCTTCTACCTTTAAGAAATAATTTAATTTTCAAAAAAGATTGGAGTAAAGACTAGCTAGATGAAGGTGTAATGTAGAATGAAGGCATTCCTAACCCTTAAGAACACTGATCTTCCATAGACTGACAGCCAAATGAATCTTGGAATTATATGTCAACTTCTGTAAACATTGGTGAAAGTTGCATGGAGGGTAGAGAAGTGAAATAGGAAAAATAGAAGTCCCATGATGATATATTCATGCTGCTATTTCATAAGACTATTTGAAAGAGATATCTAACAATATTTTACTTGTTTTGATTTTATTAAAAATTTCATTTCCTTAAAAGCATTTTTAAAAGTAATTAGCACATACATTTCAGAATAGCCCTGCAAAACAGCGATGTAGGAGAAAAAGCCTGATACTGTAGTTTGATACATTTGTTGATATTTCCTTTAAAGGTTTCACCTTCTTAGTTCTTTAGAGATAACTCCTTATCCACCAGGGACTAGGAAGAAGAGGCTGTGGTTCTGTATGGCATAAACTTTAATTTTAGGTTTTCAAGGTAATTTCTTAGCAGTTGAATACCATAGCTAGATCTATGGACTCTGATCTGACACATGAGTATATAAAAAGCTTATTCTAAATTCTGCTTTGTTTCCCTGTTGAAAAAAAAAGGAAAAGGAAAAGCACATCTCTTAAAAATGCCATTGAAGAGAGCTTTCAAACATGTGAACCAATGGTTTTTTTTTAAAGTGTAACCTCCTCATGTAGCAAGAATTCTAGTACATGAGCATAGCAATGAGGTTTCTGTTTTAGAAATAGGTCTGCCAAGCAGAACTTGTCTGGATTTTTTTAAATTGTTCAACTTTCTCTGTCAGTAGGTAAATTTTAGCTTCCTACAACCTTTACCTCTGAACTTTGAAATAGACTTCATAATAACTGGTTCTACTACTTTGACAAATTATTAAATTGTCGCAGTGCTGTTTGCAGCAGAGTTAATTTTTAGAAACAAGATAGTCAGCCATTTGGTGTTGTGGTGGGATAGAATGAGAGAGCCTGGCCATAGGACAGGTTGCTTTGTAAGCTGGAAAATGTCACTCGGCAGTTGAGGGAAGGATCTGTGTGAATGAAGTAAGGAAAAGTGTCTCGTCAGGACTGAAGACTTGTGGCATATTTTCCCTGAAGGACAGAGGTGGTAGCATCAACTAGTTTTTGTAAGTTTCCAGTGGTGATTTGCAACCGCAAATTTCATTTTAAATCCTTTTTGGAAGAGGATTTAATAGGGTAGCTCTTTGTTCGATCTTCTTAGACTTCAGACAGCCCGAACCACAATGAGCGCTAAACACGGAAATGTAGCGGTGCTTCCTTATGTGTTTGCTTATCTTCTGGTCAGATTGGAACTAGGGTTCTTAGGGTCAAAAGGGATTTCACATCAGTTATGCCTCTTGGTCTGCTGTCCAGTGGATCTCTAGGATGATATTTCTGCAAGTGGACAGATGTTTGATTTTAGGCAGCCTTTTATGTACAAACTTTTCTCACATATTACTCCACAGGCAAGTGTCAGTTTTATGTCCTAGTGGTTGCATGTTGAACCACTGTAAATAAATACCTTTGCTATACATTGTGGTACTATGCTATACTTTGTGGTTCCATTCCTAGAAATTTATTTCATGTTTTAATCATATTAAAATTGATTAAAAACCACCAATTAATGAGAGGTAAAAACAAATACAATGTTTACAAACTTTTTTATATATATAAAACCAAGTTGTAAAATAACTGTATTACAAAAGTATATTTGGGCATATTTTTCTTTATGTGCCAAACTGAAGCTAAAAATAGAAATCCAGTGATGAAAATAGAGATGTTTAGTCTCAAAAATAGGTGTTCTTCATTGCTTTCAAAATTAAGTTTGTCTCAAATATTATTGAATAATTACTTTTTTCCAGTCAATGTGTAGGACTCCCAAAGTCCTTGAGATGGATCCATGGCAACTTTATTTTCTTCAGCGATTCTCCTTGTTTCATATCCATCAAAAGCCTGTTGAGAATGGCAGCCCTTTTCCTTTAATGCGTTCAACTAACTTTTTCATATGTAATGTCTCCATACGGATTGCATCATCCCCCTGAATTCTGATGTTAGGCCTATGATCTGTCTCCTTAGAGCAATCAAACTATCTTTGCTCCTGCAGAAAATATTTTCCTTTGCACGTTGAGAATGCTCTGTTTGTTCTTAAGTATTTTGAATAGCGAATGACTGTAAAAATCGTTGCCTAGTTCAGAATGCTTATCATGTTTTCTTGAGTTTAGTATCAGTTGACTGTCATTAACACTGGGTGGTTCTGTCTCTCTCTGTCTCTTTTAACAAGGTTCTATTAACTACTGTTACTAACTTAGAGAGATTTTTTCCTTCTTTTTCTTCTATTCTTTATTTAAAGATAAGGCTATGTAAAGCAAGGGGTCATAATTTCAGCCATTGTTAAGTTGGTGTCACTAATATAAAGTAAATCACATTCATTTCGCTGGAATCTTTGGTTTCTTGAAGACAGTTTTGTGTCAGGGTCCATGTAGGATCTGTGAGTATGTAGCATCTGGATTTCAGGAATGACAGTACATTTCCAAAAGCAAACAGGTAAAATGCTATTGTTGGAAAGCAGTTAGACAATAAGACAGTTAATCTGAATGTGATTTGTAGAAAATGAGTATTTCAAATCTTTTGAGAAGGAAAAACATGTGTGTATATGTATGTATGTATGTATGTATCATTATGGGATAATTTTATAATCTTTCATTATAGAACATTTGGGGTTTTCTCTCCTGTTGTTCATTTGTTTCCTTTCAATTTTTAATTCAATGTTAACCAATATCCTTCTTTGATGTGTGTGTAACAGTGAAAATTGGAATAACCTAAATGTCTAACAATAGTGAATTAGCTATGTCTTGACCTGCAGCCAAAGGTCACCGGGAACACACCAATGGGGTGTGAGGAAAAGGGTGTTTAGAAAGAAGTTATTGTAGGATTTGTGCTGGTATGAGGTGATTTGGGAGGGTTTAAGGAAAAAGGGCTTTGCTCTAGATTGGATACTGTCAGGAAGTAAGAATAATTGTATGATTGCGTATTTTAATAAATCTTATCTGGAAAGAGGAAAGACTAAACCAAGGCTAAAAACATACTTGGTGAAGAAGCAACAGTCACTCATTTTAACCTGGTTAGGGGGATGCTTGGTCATTCATGTGGCTTGGAAAACATTTCTATTTTGTCTGCATTCAGACGTGATTATGGAGTGGTGGTGTTTTTGTCCTGATCCTTCATGGTCATGAGGCTTGGTCTGATACTGGTGTTCTGTGAAATTGTTTATGTTCGTGCGAAGAACGCCAGGGCTTAGTGTTGAGTGCCAGGCCAGCCCTGGATGTCAGCTTTTCTCTTTCTCAGTTGGAACAAGTCAGATGCCCAGCATTAGCTAGATTGCTTCAATTGAGGTATGTACTTAAAAATATAAGTATGGTCTGATTTTATTTTATTTTGTTTGGTAGATACATGATTATGTATGTAGCAATATTTATGGAATGCTCTACAGCAAATTCTTAGCAATACTATTATTATATTATTAACAATGTCTGGGTAGAATTATGAGTGTTCTTTCTGGCCTTCATTGCCTTTTATTTCTTGCACTTTTATAGTA
Organism: Trachops cirrhosus; assembly: GCA_028533065.1. Classification (NCBI taxonomy): domain Eukaryota; kingdom Metazoa; phylum Chordata; class Mammalia; order Chiroptera; family Phyllostomidae; genus Trachops; species Trachops cirrhosus. The sequence goes on along the minus strand of CM052549.1, from coordinate 47,073,856 downwards.
AATAGACATTACTTTTATAATAATAAAAGAATATATAAAGTAATCTCAACTCTGGATTTTTTTAAACTTAACATTGTAAATCAAATGCAATTCCCAACATTATTGAGGTCTTTTCTTAGCTCAGATATTTTTTAATGGTGACATAATATTCCATCCTATGAGTCTGTTTAATTTTCTTAACTATTCTCATATTATTGGACCTTTAAGTTGTATCCAGTATTTGGTCAATAAATAGAGCTGCAAGGAAGCTAGAGATATTTGGGCATGAACTTTTTTGTCTGTGCTTCTGAATGTTGTTTTGCACTGATTCCTAATTTGGGAATTATTGAATCAAGGATTATGGTTACTTTTTATGCTTTTGATATATACTGCAAAGTAAAATTGCATTTCAGAACACATAACAATTTTACAGTAACTGTATGTGATCACACCTGTTTCACCACATCCTATTTGCCAATTTAATACAAAGATAGTTTATTGTTCTATTTTGTAACTTCTTTGCATTATTAGTGATTTTGGGCACTTTTACTTACTAACCACTTACATATCTTCCTTTGTTATTTGTCTGCTTGCGTGCTTTGCTTGGGGCAGCTTTTAATATTGCCATAGAAGCCCAGATAATGAAGACTGTCCATTTGATATTTATTGTCAGTTTGAGTGCAAATTATTGCTGCTTACTGAATAGCCTGTGGCCTTTTCTCCAATTTTGGCTAAATCTGGAATAATTATTTTTTTTCTCCCAGGGGCTTTATATAGGAGTCATAATGAGCCTTTAGAGTAGACACTAAAGTATATAAAAGAGGACAAATACATTTTACTACGCAGATGTGCATCTGCCCCAAACCGTCAGTCCTGCCACTTTCGCAGAGGCTGTTAAGCTGTTAAGGACAGGCCAGTGCCCCCAGTTAAAGGCAGGTTTACCTGACTTGGTTTCTTCTGTATTGTCCTGACCTTTTATTTTTCTCCTGTTTCTTTCCTTTTCTTCCTTTTTTTGACTAAAGAAAGGTAATGTATATATAACATATATACTTAATTTTTTAAAGATTTTATTTATTTAGTTTTAGAGAGAGGGGATGGGAGGGAGAAAGAGAGGTAGAGAAATGTCAATGTGTGGTTACCTGTCTCTTGCCCCAACTGGGGACCTGGCCCACAACTCAGGCATGTGCCCTGACTGGGAATCAAACTGGCAACCCTTCGGTTTGTAGGCTGGCACTCAATATATATATATATATACATACACACACACACTTAATTTTAGAGAGAGAGGAAGGGGAGAGAGAGGGGGAGTAAGAGAGAGACATCAATTTGTTGTTCCACTTATTTATGCATTAATTGGTTGATTCTTATATTTTCCCTGACCAGGAATTGAAGCCCTGGTGTATTGGGATGATGCTCTAACCAACTGAGCTACCTGGCCAGGGCTAAACATTTTTCTTTTCTTTTCTCTTCTTTTTAGATTTTATTTATTTATTTTTAGAGATGGGAAGTCAGGGAGAAGGGGAGGGAGAGAAACATTGATTGGTTGCTTGTTGCACACACCCTGACCAAAGAGAGACCAGGTCGCAGCCCAGGCATGTGCCCTGACTGGGAATCGAAATGGCAATCTTTTGCTTTTTGGGACGATGCCCAACTAACTGAGCTACACTGGTCAGGGCTTGCTTCTCTTTTACTTAATTGAAGTGCTTGTTCAAATACATAAAGTTGTGTGTTCATGTGAATTTTTTGTTAGGCAGGACTTAGCAATATTGTATTGTCTTCATATCCTTAATGTGCAAAATCTCACTGTAGTCATCTATGACCGAGATTATGTATAGTTAAAATTAGAGATATTTGTTCATCACATAGAACATTAATTCAAGTTTACTTACACAGCAGATGACTTTTGTGTTGTTTGTCTTTGGCTGCTGAAGGGTCCAACCTTGAACCCAGCCCTGGGAAATGTAGCCTCAGACAGCTGCAAACTGAAAAATCGACCTAAGATGTTTGAACAGCCAGATCTATTAAATCTGTGGAATCCATATTGGAAGTTTTGTTTTGGTTTGGTTTCAGTGGTAAATTGTTTTAAAATGCCCCCCTTTGTTTGTGAAATCACATTTGTGATTGTGTTGGCTTATGCAGAAATTGCAGATCACTAGTTTAAGTAGGGGCCTACCTCACATTCTGGCTATAGTTGATTCCTAAATCCATACAGGTGAGCAGGTAAATACATAGATTTATAGCCATCTGTTATCACAAGTTTTTAATATAAAGGAAACTGCTCCTAAGTGGCACTGCTAGCGTTCAGTTTCTTTTGTTCACCTTGAACCCATAGCTTGGATTCCTTGGTCACTGAATTGTCTCTTCCTTATGTTGATAATGAGTCCCTTTAAATTTAAAAACATAATTTTATCTACATAATTGTCACAGGATTAGTTAACTTCTAGGGGTTTTCCAAAACCTGTGTGGCACTGGAATTGTGTTTACTCAAATATTGCGTGGAAGCAAGCAGCTTGTCAAGTGGGTTTTGGAAACCCATCTGTATACAGAGACTTTCTATGGCAGCAGTATTTGGCCTGTATTAAACTGCTTTTAAACTTTTTAAATTACCTTTAAAGAAGGGAGTTTGAAGGATTGTAACTTGTTCAGAAAATAACCACTACATTTAAAGCAGTAATATATTTGGGAAATTCTCTTTTTCTTCCTACATGTCTTATGTTCTCTCATGATGGTATTTGAAAAATCTGTGTGTTTGAAACTTTGGTACTGAGCCCAAAGCCAAGAAGCAAGACAAAGGCTCACTCTGTTGTTCACTGGGGTCTTCATCCAGTCACTCCTGCCTCCATCCAGGTTGAAGCCTCCTGTCTGCTGTCAGCAGCCAGCTGCCATCCCAGGTCATTTTTTGTCATTTGTTTTTTTTTACTTTTAAAATTTAATTCCTAATCTTGGGTTTGTAAATCCTTCTGTGACAAGTCCTCCTCATTGTTATTCCCTTTGTCTGTTTTTAAGGAGAAAAGTTGTCTTTGGCATGCTGTGACTTGCTGGGTTTTGCTTTTATTTCTTTATTTCTCTAATTTATTATCTTGAGTTCCAGAATCTTCTCTGATCAATCATTTTCTTTTTTGTAGAGTCTTTGTTTCCTCTAAGCCCCTTGGTGCTTCCTATAGGAATGCACCAGGTACCTGAGACCTGCCCAGGGCTTTATACCCCAGGCCACAGCCTTTCCTGCTTTCTTCTTTGCCTCAGAGCAAGCAGTATTACTGGGGTTTAGGAAGCCTGAAGGAGTCCAGTGATTTATGTACCTGAAAGATCACAAGATGATTAAAAAGGGGCCAGTCATACTCCCCTTCCTCCAACAGGGAAGAGTGGGTGATGGGTAATGACAGGTGTTATGCGACTAGAATTGGCAGTTTTATTACAGTCCAGAAGGAATCTCACCACATGTAAGGGAGATTCTAGGATGTGCATCCTTACACTCTGTACTGTAGGAAAGTACTAGATAGATTTATCAGCACAAAACATAGAAGAATAAAGTATATTGCTGAAGATGTGAGGGCTCCTACTGAAATATAAGTACCAAGAGTGCTGACTGCCAGAATGTGGATTTATGGGAAATAAAGCCCTAAAATACCTTCTCCAACAACAACAACAAAAAATAGACCTTTTGGAAACAGTTTTTTCTCTCTATGTACTTAGCTCCCATTGAGCTTAAATTGCTCTCAGTATTGTGATAATGACAATTCAGTGTTACAGGATGTGGAAGATGAACCAAGTAAATTAACCAGCTGCTTTTAAGGTAGTTCACTCAGTGGCTAACCCTCTAAAATGCTTTGTAGAAAATTCATGCTCAGTAGGTTTCTAGGCAGTTTTATGACTAGAAGAAAGAATTGAATTTTATTAAATGCCAATGAAAAACAGGCAGATAGTTTTATGATAGTTAAATTAGCATAGAATATTTGTAAGAAAAGCAGCTTCTCTTTATGGAAATCATTGGAGCATAACTTTCCTTGGCATTCCTGCCAGGCAATGTGTTTCTGCTTGAAATTCCCATAGACTAGGATTAAAAAAACAAATGGAAAATGTATTGTTCTGGTCCTTTTCCCTCCTGTATGAAACTGTATGTCCTACAAAATGTTACAAATCAAATCCTGCATGTACAGCAGATGTATTTGAAGAGTTTCGAAGACCAGTAATGGGAATGATTACATAATTACTAGCTGATATTTAAGATTTTTATACTATATATGGATTGGAAAGTAAGACTTATTAGTAAAGAATAAAGTGGAGTGCAAAGGGAATGCAGAAATAAATGCTTCAAGGGCCAGGCAGGTAACATAGAGGAGAGAAGCAGTTTGGGTGCAAGACAATGAGGAGAAGTGGGCACTCCAGCAATCCAGAGAGCCTTCTGCAGGCAGGCAGACACGTTTTAAGTAAACACTTTTCGGGCCAAGTTGGCATCCCTAAAATAAAGGAACTGCAATTATCTAAACTGAATAGGAGAATATTAACCTTAAAAGTAGTTTTCAACTTTTTGACAGGCTGTGCATAAATTATATCCTCTTGCATTGAGAAATGGGATATAGACCAACATTTCTGGAATAGGACATGGGGTCAGTATATGTGGCTCCTTTCTTGAAGCAAGGATATATATTATGGGAACAGTCACAGGGTTCTTTTCTTTAGATGTTTGAGATTAGGGCAGATTCCACTGGACATCACTAACTACAGATGAAGTACCTGGAGAGTTTTTGTAGCTTCTCCTAAAGCAGGGGTGTCAAACTCATTTTCACTGGGGACCACATCAGCCTCATGGTTGCCTTCAAAGGGCCAAAGTAATTTTAGGACTATATAAATGTAACTACTCCTTAACTGTTAAGGAGTTGAAATAATGTTCGACCCTTTGAAGGCAACTGCAAGGATGATGTGGCCCCCAGTGAAAATGAGTTTGACACCCTTGTCCTAAAGCAAACACATTGTATGTTTGGACAGTGAAGGAAAGATTAAGACTGGTAGGCCTAGGAAACCCTACTCAGTATTTGTTATTTACTATGCCATGTGTGTCTAGCAAAGTATAAGATGTGGTCCTTTCCCCAAAGCATTTGCAATCTGGGAGATGAAAGGTAAATACATGAATCTCAGTAACCAAGATAGAATATGGTTCTCATTATCCCTCAATAGAACCAGCATGACCCTAAAATATATACTGAACCAAGAAATTAGGGAGAAATTTTTTGACTTATAAAAGAATGATTCTAAATGATGATCTTCCTAGTATATTTAAGGACATTTATATACAGAATATTGCTTATTTTCATCCACAAAATATGAAGATGAAGTGATTAAAGCTACTACTATTTGAAAAACATAAAATAACATGAATCATGTCTAAAATTGTAATTCAAGTTAATTAACATCTGTTTCTTCAGAAGTTAGTATATTAACTAACTTTTTTATAACTCACTTTTTTTTCTATATTAACTCACTGTTTTGAGCACCCATCAGTTGCACAGAATGTCATGTGTCCTCTGTACTATAAAAAGGTCATTAAGGGAGAAGCTGCTTTGCTCCTTTGATTCCACATCAGAGCAGAGTATACAAGACTTGTAATAGAACTCTGGAAACTCAGACTCAACTGTGAGATGGACTGAATTCAGAATTCTCTCCTTCATTTTTTTCTTGTCCTCTGCTGGAAGTTTTCTTTAGAGCTAGAGTAGGAGACAAAGGGAGGCCAGGGTCCAGCTGGCCTCAGCGTCCTCCCATAACCAAAAGCACACCAACCACAACTGAAAGGATCAGTTGGAGTGGGTTGGGATTGTGGTTGCTATTGCAAGACTTTATTAATAATTTTCCATAGTTAATGTTTTGTTTAAAAAAATAGTTACAGTTTATGTGAATTAATTCTAATACATATTCATTGTGCTTCACACATTCCTTCTTTCTCTAAGAACCAGTGAATTTTTTATTTGTTTTATTGTTTTGTTTCATCTATTCCCCTAAATTAATTCTAATTGTAAAGTAATAGAATGAATTTTTATTACCACATTTATTAACATTATAAAAATAATTCAAAAGTTGCATGAGGAATAATTATAAAACTGAAATAATATAAAAATCTACCACTTATTTCTAGAATTAATTGTGATTACTTTATAATATATTTTACATTTTCATACATGGATACACATTCATGTTTTATTTAAAGGTCATATTTAGTACTAGTTTGCAATCTGCTTTTTTATTTAATATGCCTTAAACATCTTTTCATATTAATAAATATAGATGTATAAAGTTATTTAAAAATGGATGCATATGCTTCATATGTCTAGCTCTACCTACCATATTTTACTCAGTTAATACCCAGTTTTTAGTCCATTTCTGGTCATTATAAATAACTTTACATGCATGTTTATTCTCTTGCCTGATCACGTTTTAACATGAATTTCTAGGCGTGGACATAACTGGTTTCATTTTAAGCTTTGAGTCCATAATCCCAAAGGATCCTCCAGGAAGATAGTGGGATTACTGCTCAGTAGTGTGAGGGTGCCATTTCCTTTGTGCATGCGTGTACACACATACACAATGTCTGACCTTGTCATGATTCACCTTTGTCAGTTCTTCCCTTTTTCCTTCATCTGCCAGTTCTTGGCCATTGTTACAGTGTTTTGAGTGTTAATTTTATAAAATGTTTTGCTGTCTGGCAGGGTCAGTCCACACACAGATTGCTTTATTCAAAAACCACAATCAGATACCACTTCATAGCTGTTAGAATGGCCATCATAAACAAATCATCAAACAACAAGTGTTGGAGAGGATGTGGAGAAAAGGGAGCCCCAGGGCCTGTTGGTGGGATTGCAGACTGGTACAGCCAATGTTGAAAAACAGTACGGAATTTCATCAGAAAACTAAAAATGGATCTGCTTTTTGACCCAGCAATTCCACTGCTAGGGTTATAGCCTAAGAACCCTGAAACACCAATCCAAAAGAACCTATGCACCCCAATGTTCATAGCAGCACAATTTACAATAGCCAAGTGCTGGAAGCAACCTAAGTGCCCATCAGTAAATGAATGAATGAAAAAACTATGGTACATTTACACAATGGAATTCTATGCAGCAGAAAGAAGGAAGGAGCTCTTACCCTTTGCGAGAGCATGGATGAAACTGGAAAGCATTATGCTAAGTAAAATAAGCCAGGTGGAGAGGGACAAATACCATATGATCTCACCTTTAAGTGGGACCTAATGAAAAGAATGAATAAGCAAGCAAAATATAACCAGAGAGTTTGAAATGAAGAACAATCTGACAGTAACCAGAGGGGAGGTGGAGGAGATAATGGGGGGAAACGGGGTAAGGGTTTTCAGGAACAACTATATAGGACACATGGACAAAACCAAGGGAGCAGGGGAGGGAGGTGAGGATGGCTGGGTTGGAGGGGCAGTGGTGGGGGGTAAGTGCAGACAACTCTAATTAAACAACAATAAAATAATTTTTTAAAAAATCCTGTTCTTACATATTTTCAAATGAATTTATAGCATTTTAGAAGTTCTACAAATGATTCCTTTCAGATTTTCTTTGGGTTTACATTAAAATCATAGGTTAACTTAGTAAGACAGTCTTCAATGAGAATTTTGAGTTGTTTTATCTGGGAATTTGATGTGTCTCTCCATTTATTTAGTTCTCCTTTTACATATCTTGGTAAAATATTTTTGTTTTTGTCATGTAGCTAGTACATGTACAACTGTTTTTGTTCATTAACTTGTAGAGCTGTGGACTTTTTCTTGTTTATAATTTTTATTGCATCCCCTAAAGTTTAAATTTGTAGTATTTGTGTTCTCATTCTCAGAGTGCTCTGGATATAGTTTGATATCCTCTTTCATCCAATAATAGAGGTTACTTATTTTTTACTTAAGTTTTTTCTTTTTTGGTTTTGTTTTGCTTATTCTTTGTTACTAATTTCTTGCTTAATTTTATTGTCACCTGAGAACAAGAAGAATTATTTTTTAAGTTCTCTGTTTTATGGCTGTCTCATAAAACATTTTCATTTAATTTTCTGTTTTCAGTATTCAGAGTTGAAGTTGCTATGAATTTATTGTAGATTCTCTGAGAACCTGTTTGAATTTTTTTATTCTGGACAATGGTGGAGAAGGAAGTTTTTGTGTTTGCCTGAATTGGAGCACAGTTGTCTGTTGGAAAAATGGCTACCAATGAATATAAGCATTGGTGCCACAGGGAAATGCTGTATCTTTTAAAAGCCTGCTTTCTGCATTTACTAAGGCAATTTGAAGTGTGTATAGGTACTGCCCACCTGTCATAACTGGGCACAACTGTCCTTGGTAGGTGTCTTCCTATTGCCAGTGTGCTTGCTTTCCTTTTCAAATATGTTGCCAAGCAATGGTGGGAGTAGCTACTTAGGTGTCAGCTACCAGTGCTGACCAAAGCCTCTGTGACCCTGCGTGACATGTTCCCCATGACTCTGCTCACCTCCAGCCTACTCTACGTAACGCATTACTTCACAAGCAGGCTTTTTCTTTTTCTTTTTTTATTTCAAGAATATAGGATTTAATGGTGAGCCATTTATTAGCATGTACTGATCTAATATAGCTTCTTATAATAACTGAAAGAAAAGTAATTACAGTTGACACTGAATAATGCCAGGGTGAGGGAAACTTAACTACTAATAGCCTATCATTGACTGGAAGCCTTACCAATAACAAAAAGTCAATTAACACATATTTGTATGTTAAATTTACTGTATACTATGTTCTTGCCATAAAGTAAGCTAGAGAAAAGAAAATATTAAGAAAAATCATAAGGAAGAAAAAATTCATTTACAGTATTTATTGAGAAAAGTCAGTATATAAGTGGACCTGCACGGTTCAAACCCATATTGTTCAAGGACCAACTGTATTTTGAAGTTAGATTTTATCCATAATAAATATCAACCCTTGAAAATTAACATCTGGTCACAAGCATAGATTTTCACAAAATCTTCACTATAGACAGTGGTAGAGAGCCAAGAATTCATAAGCAAAGTCTGTTACCTAAACATAACTTAAAAATATCACCATAGTTTTACCATAGAAAACTCTCATTCGAGTGTGAAATCCATATATTTGTACATTGTATAAAAAGATGCTCATGCTCAGAGAAAGGTAACTAAAGTTCTTCAGTACCATAAGGGGCTCTTTATTCTAATATTAATCAAATACAAGCCAATGGTCTGGGGACAGCTAGGAAACCTTGATGCAGATATCAAGGCTGCTGCAGGACAGTGGGTTGTAGGGTTTCAGCGTATTTCTTAGAATCTATCTACTCACCAGCCCCTGTTTAGATCCATCTATTTCTGGTGGTAATTATACCTTCTTGTTGCATCTGTTTACACATTAGAATTTTTCATTGTTTTTGTTTGCTAAATTACTCAGTAAAATAAAATTATACAAAGCACCAACTAGACAAGCAGTTCTTAACCCAACTTGCACATTGAAAACACTAGGAAAGATTTTTATAAAACTTATGTCTGGATTCCATCAGAATATCTAATGTCGGGTCCCAGTATCATCAAAAGCTGCCAGGTGATTCAAATATGCATCCAGGATTGCAAACCAGGCAGTGGAGTAATGAGTGAGCCTGTCCAGATGATGCAGGAATGGTCAAATCATCCATTCATTATGTTATACTATCTAGAATATAATCAGTTTAGAAAGGGTGAAGGCTTGCCAATAAATTTCCAGTGGCCCTCAGGAGTCTCAAATTCAAATCTAGAGGAGCTGGAGGTAAAATGAAAAAGGAAATTTAATTTAAAAATTGGGAGCCCTCACTATGGCAAACAGGAATGAGTTCAAGCTCCATCTAAAGTGGGTGGCTGTGACTCAGCTCTGGTCAATTATTCACACACAGAATGTGAGCCAGTATTGCTGCATATTTTAATTTTTCAAGAAAAATCAGGTGTGTGTGTATATAATATCCTGATTTTTCAAAATAATTTATGAAGTTGGAAGGCAGAATAATGATGCCTGCTGAGTAGACTGGGGACTTTTGCTATGCACAACCCAAGGCTCAATTCCAAGTGTTGGAGCTATAGGACCAAGGAGTATATCTGGTGGTGGCTGCAGAACCTGAGCTTGCTGCCTGAGTCATCAGTTCTATAATACAAGGATCAAAAACAAACTAATTAGCCACTAAACACGTGACATGTAACACAAGTAAACATTTCTCCACACTTTAATTTATCCCTTAAAAATTTTCCCTCATACTACCATTAGAAAAGAAAATGAGTACTTATGTAAAAAACACATTAGAGTCATTTCGAGAGACATGAGATCATAAAATTCTGTTCTAAAAATGGACACATCAGTGGAACAGACATAATATGAGGGGTGTCCATTCAGACTTGCCCAAGGATGGTAACACTAATGTGAAAGGAGAAGATGGTTACCTCCTTATATGTTCTTTAATACTTATTTTATACTGATGTGTACATTAAAAACACAAAGTATCTGTGGATTGGTTAGACATTGAGTGACAGTGAGTATTGCCTTGATGTTCCATTATTGGGCATCTGTAGGCCCCACATGTATTTACATATTGTAGAACATGTACAAATGATTTCTAGAAAAACAATTTGACATTGCACATCAGAGTTTCTCAAGCACATACTTTTTGGTCCGACATTTACACCTTTAGCAATGCATAACCTATAGAAATACACCAGTACACAAAAATTACATGTGCAAGAATGTTTACTGAGGAGTTTTGTGTCTCCTACCTTCCATCTCTTGAAATCCTGGGAGCCACCTCCATACACTTAAGACATCATCCAAATAAAAGCAGAAGATATTTAGAACTGGGTAACCAAAGAATTACTGGAAAAAATAAGCTCCAAGGAAACCATTTTAATTAGTTTTTCAAATTGTAGATCACTATCCATGGGTTGGTCACAATGTCAGTCTAGGAGATTGCCACCAGGATTTTTTTTTTAATTTAAAAGAGTAGAATAAAATAGAGCAGACAGAAAACACTCAAGTAAATTAAATATAGTAAGGGGAAATGTTGTGTTTTGTAAATACATTGTTTCCATTTTCATACATAGATAAGTTGTGTTTCTCACTCTGAGTCACAGCAAAAAAATTGAGAAACAATAGTTAAACATTTTTTTGACTAATGTTAAACCAGAATGCTATTTTTTTGTTTACTGATAGCAGGTGGAAACTTTTTTAGAAAACCCACTCAGTTATACATGCATGTAAATATATGTTGTTTGTAGGGCCATGAAGAGGCTCAAAAGTGCACATATCACACAGGGAATATGGAAATTGTGATAAAAAGGGAGAACTTTCATTTTTATATTTTCATTACTTTATGTACTCTATATATGATATCCTTATAGGCTTGTATTGCATATTTTTCTCCTTCCTCATTTTAATTTTTCAATTACTTTTGTTTTAAAAATTTTTAACAATATTTATTTCCCAAAACTAAATGAAGAACCACCATCAACGGCACCCCACCTCCCCCGCCCCACTCCCAAAATACAGATGGATCTCAAGGTTTCTTTTTTTTTTTCTTTTGAAATTTTTTATTTTATTTTTTTAATTTTTTTATTTTAGATTATTCAGTACAGTTTCAATCTTTTAATCCCATTCCAGCCCACCCACCCATCCCTCCCCACCTTCCTTCCATTTCCAAGCCCCGTAGTTTTGTCAATGTGTCCTCTATCTTTGTTCCTGTAAACCTTTCCCTTCTCCCCTGAAATTCCCTCCTCTCTCCCCTCTGGTCACTGACATCCCATCCTCCATTTCAGTGTCCTTTGTTATATTTTACTTGTTTCTTTGTTTTGTTGTTTAGGTTCCTGTTAAAGGTGAGATCATATGGTACTTGTCCCTCTCCACCTGGCTTATTTTACTTAGCATAATGCTTTCCA
>CM052549.1:46945646-47051911 GCA_028533065.1 Trachops cirrhosus | reverse complement strand
CCCAAGAGACTCGCAAGTACTAATTCCTGCAACCTGAAAACATTTCTTTAAATGGTAGAATACTGTGGCAAAGGATGTGATTAATTAAGGATCTTGAGATGGGGATATTATCCTGCATTAACTGTGTGGGCCCTAAATGCAGTCACACGTGTTCTTAAATCGGGAGTGCTATCACCAAAGGAGGGAAGCCAGTGTGACCATGGAGGCAGAGATTGGAGTGACGCACCCAAGGAGTGCTGGCAGCCCCAGAAGCTAGAGGAAGCAAGGATTCTAGATGCTTTTCTACAGCCTCTGGAGGGTGTGCAACTCTACCAACACCTTGATTTTTAGCCCAGTGAAACTGATCTGACTTCTTGCCTACAGAACTATGAAAGAATCAATTTCTGTTATTTTAAACTAGCAAGTTTGTGATAATTTGTTACAGCAGCCATGGGAAACTAATGCACTTTGTACCTGAATTACAATCCAAGTCATGATTTTTCTTGTCAAATATTTCAGTTTGTTGGGGATTCCTCTTCTTCAGAATCAATTAGGAATATATTGAGTACTTCTCAGTGGAGAATCTTACTGCCTTCTGTTGAGGGAAGATAAGATAGGACATAATCTTTTCCTCTCAGAGCAATCTTTTTTCTTAAAGACTTTATTTGTTTATTTTTAGAGAGGGGATTGGAGGGAAAGAGAAAAACATCAATGTGTGGTTGCCTCATGTGCCCTCTACTGGGGACCTGGCCTGCAACCCAGGCATGTGCCCTTGTTACGGAATAGGACAGGGTGGGGGTGGAGAATGATATACTATTACCAAAAGGACCCCCTCTTCCCCCCTTTTGCTCCAGTAGTCCCCCTCCCTGTACTAGGTTCGACTTGCCTGCTGCCAGGGGAAAGACTGTCTCTCAATGCCAGAGATTGGTGAAAAGGAAAGGAATTATTTATTTAAAAAGTTATACAGACTTAGAGAAATGACTTAATGTCTTCATTAAAATACTAAAGTCCTTTAGAATATCCACAGACACACACTTCCTTCTCCCTCTGCCCAGTCCAGGGTACCATATCTCAGGAAAAGAAGTAGAAGGCTGTGGCTCAGGTTCTGGCACCTCCACTGTGTCACCACCACGATCTCCAGTTAATCCAAAACCATGTGGCACCTTCTCACGGCCCACCAGCAAGAGTCCATTCACCCCTTTTCTTCCAGGCCAAGTCTCTCCTGCTTTCTAAGCCACATGGCAAAAGGGAGCACCCCGAAGCCATGTAGTCCCAACGTTACTCCAAAGCCATGGTCCCAACCAGGCATGGCTGCTGTGTCTGGGTTTAAATCCCAGTGCATCTTCCTCTGCAGCTCAATTTCTGACTCCTCCCACAATCAGCTACACCTGCCAGCATTCCCGTATTTGTCCAGCTTTACCAGGCTGCCATGGTAAGTCTGGGCAGGCATTTGGCCCCATGGTGTGGAGCCAGTTATCTCCAAGCTCTCACATAGTGCTGTAACCAGGGGGAGTTGCCTCCCAGTTACATCTTGGGTGGAAGTTACTTCATCCCCCAGCTCAAAGCATGGCCACAGCTATTTAACATATCCATGAAGCCAGTTAAAATTCATAGATATGTTAAATGACCATGCTAGAGATTAGCTGCAAAACTGTTGCTATGCAAAACAGCTATCAATGACCCTCATCACCAGAGTAGGTGTAGCAGGTCAGAGGAGAGAGAGATAGAAGGTGACAGTAGAGACTGATGTATGTGGGTGTTGTAGTAGAGCAGATCAAGTGGGGGCTCAGAAGGGGGTTGGGAAGCCAGCAGAGGGTTTGAGCAGAGGAATTAGTTAAATGATCCAACTTGGATTTTTAAATGCTCACTCTGGTTGCCTTGTGGAGTTAAACAGCAAAGGTGTGGGGAAAATAGGAGACTGGTTAGGAGTCTACTCCAGTCACCTCAGTGTTAATGTGGTGTCTTGGATCAGCTGGTGGAGCAGGCAAGGGATGACTGGATTCTGAATGTATATTGAGAGTAGACCTCACAGTATTTGTTCATGGTTAGATATGGCATGTAAGAAAAAGAAGTTAACGGTGTCTTCGTTTTACCTGAGGAACTAGAAAATGAAGCTACCTTTTACTGAAATGGGAAGACTTTTAATGAAGAATGCTTAGAGGGGAAAAGTCAGGAGTTGTTTTTATGTGTTTCCACTTGAGATGCCTATTAAACTTGTAAGTGAAGAACTGGGTAAAAGAGTTGGATGAAGCAAATTAGTGTCTGTGGGTGAGAAACTACCTGTCAAGGAAAAAGGACTCTTGAAATCATCGATCTGCTCTTATGCAGGACATGAGCTTAGGGAATCACTTTGCTATTCACACACCTGAACCAGCTGCCACTCATCTGTGAGACAGGTGCTGGGATAAGAGCTCAGACCACAGAACTGAGGAGGGTAGAATAGAGCCATGATCTTGCTACCAGTGGTACTATGTGTCCTTGTCCTCAGAGAAGTTGTAGCATGGCCATGGAGACACAGTTTAGCCTGGCATTAGCTTACTTCTTCCAGGAAGCCTTTCTCCCCAGCCTGTAGATGCCCTGCTCTACACTTCTGCACTTCCCTATCACACTTGAGGAAAATGCCTTGTTTAAGTGTGTGTCTCCACCACTGTACCATGATCTTCCTAAGAAAAGAGCTATGTCTGTTTTATAAAGCCCTTAATTGAGGAATGGTATCCAGAGTTGCTCAGAAGTGCTAGTTAATATTACACATACACACAGGGGTGAGCAAAAGTAGGTTTATAGTTGCCTTGTGATATCTTTTGAGTTAATAAAACTATTGTAATAATCATAACCTGCATGTCCTTTTCCATACAAACAACTGATATATATATATAAATATATATAGACATACACAGAAACATATATTCATTCTTTATATTGTTATATTTCAAACCCTTTGAAGCATTATCCTTGTGTACTTTTATTAGTAAATTGTATACTTTTTTGTGTACTTTTTATTAGTTGTTCATTTGGCATTGTGCACAGAAGAGTGAATAACAATATCAAAAGTCTAGCAAAAGGAGAAGGAAATTGTGAACACTGGGGAAGTAGAGAGGAAATTGTCTGAGATGGACAGGAGACAAATGAAAAAAAACAATCAAGGGAGAAAATAGCTGGTCACTTCTAAGTAAATGTGTATACCTCCACAGGCATGTGTTCAAGTCCCGTGTTAGAGAAAGTGAGGGCTCACACATAGTCACTGTGCTGCTAGACAGCAGTTTGGATGTGTGTGTAAGCAAACCAAAGAAAACCTTGTATATATCCATTGATCTATCAGTTTTACTTGTAAGAGTTTGTCCAAAGGAATCAAAAGTCCAAAAGTTTCATGTCCAACCATGTTGATTGTACTATTGCTTGCATTATAGATAGAAACAAAAACTTTCTAAAATTGGACTGATTGAGTAAATTATAGTATACTCATGTAATGAAATGCTGCTATAAAGACATTAAAGAACTGTGGAAGAATATTTAAATAATATATTATTATTTGTAGTAAATTGTTAGGTTTATAAAATATATTTTTTAAAAAAAAGGTTAATGGTGTTCATTTTGTGGTGGAACAATGAATAGTATTTGTTTTTTTCTTTTTGGCTTTTCTGTATTTTAGAATTTTCTATATTGTAGCTATACTTAGGGTAGCAGCTATAAAAGAACACAATAAACGCTATCTAAAGAAAAAGGAAAAGACCTTACAAAAGTGGGTATAACCAGTATTTAACTTTAGATTGTTTTTACCTCCATGGCTAAACTTAAAATTTTGGTATCTTATTTACCTTAGAAAATATGACAAAGAAAACAGAAAATATCTATAGTCTTACAGCCCTAAAACAACCATGTGTGGTGTGTTGTGTGTGTGATAGGTAAATACACACATATATACCTAAACTGTATATTTATAATTTAAAATGGGGATTGGCAGACTTTCTGTAAAAGGCTAGCATTAAATATTTTAGATTTTATGGACTACATTCTGCTTCTGCTGAGTATATCTCACCCTCCCTCCCTTCCTTCTTCCTTCTCTCCCTCCCTTTTTCCTTCCTTCCTTCCCCCTTCCTTCCTTCTTTCCTTCCAAGCCCTTAAAAGTATAAAAACTATTCTTAGCTTGCAGACCTTAAAAAAAAATAGACCTGGGCCAGGCTGTAGTTTACCAACCCCTGATTTAAAATTATGTGGTACATTGATTTTAATACACTCAAAAGAAAAAGTGCATGTGCCACTTGTGCAAAGTATTATTTAGCAATAGTAAAATAAATTACTAATATGTAATTAGGAACAGAAGACCTAATATGAATGTTGCCCAGATTAGCATTTGGGCATTTTGGAAATGTATTTCTGCCAGAGCTTTATTTGTGTAATAATAGAAGTAGCCCTTAAGTAGAGTTGCAGAGAATGGATCATTGGAAACATGTTAAAACTATTTTATAGTTTCTTTTCTTTCTTTGCCTTTGAATAAGACTTTATCAAAGAATAATGTTGAAGAATATAAGTAACAATAGCTATATGTATGTTATTGAAATTAATTTTTGTCATTTAAGTCAGTAGGTACATTGTGTGCATTCCATCTTCAGTGTTACATGGCTGATTTAATGAAAGTATCATACATGGAAAGAGATGTTATGAAGAGTTATTCATCAAATGAACGAAATAACCTATGAATTTATTTTCTAGATATGCTCGGTGAAGGAACGGCATGCCAGTGAAATGAGGGACTTGCCAAGTCGATATGTTGAAATAGGTATGCCTTCCATAAGTATAAATCATCAAAGGAGAATCCATTTTGTTGTGGGGAAACCTAAGACTGTGTTCTTTAGGCCTTACCACTTCGGAACTTGATGAAATAGGTCAAGAAGCTTTTAAGTTTTTAAACTTCTCTATAGAGACCCTTTTTTCTAACTATATGTCTAATTTTTTACACAATAATTTTGTAGTTGGCTTTGACTATTGGTTTGGGTTTTGGTTCTGTTTACCACCTGGATTTTGGACAAATGTTTACATGCCTCAATATTCTTATCTATAAAATATAAAAAAGAATAGAAAAGAATACCCATCTCATGTGCTGTTCGTAAGAATTCCAAAAATTAATGCATGCACCATTCATAACACAGTACTGACATCTGCCCCTGTCAACATGTATCTTCTGAATATTAATTGTCATCATTACTGGTCTGCTCCAAATTGCCATGATCTTTTATCTGGATCACTGCAGCAGCCTCCTAACTGGTTTATCTCTTTCCCCTATGAAGTACTGTAATCTAGTCTCCCTAGTGTAGTCTAGGTACAAATCAGATCATGTCACCACTCTTCAGCCTCTTCCTGTTGTTCTTAGGGTAAAAAGGAGACCCTTGAACATGATCTCAGGGATCTGTGTCAGCCCTCACGTATCAGCCAAGCTTCTCCTTGGTCTCTGCTGCAGCCGTACTGGTCTTTTACGTTTCCCCGGTCCTGCTTCTCTTCTGTCTAGCATGCTCTTCTTGCCTCTTTACTTCATTGGCCCATAATCATCCTCAGTCACACCTCAGCTCAAGTATTGCTTTCCTGGGAAAGCCCCCTGGCCCTGCTAACTAGGTCCCATTCTCCCATTATGGGCATGTAAACACTCCTCTTTGTTGTACTTGTTTCAGTTGCAATGATTGTGTGATTATTTATTACATTTCTGTCTTTTCCACAAAACTGTAGCCTCCCTCAGAGTACACATTTGGTCTGTTTTTACTCAGTGTTTGTACCTTAGGGACCTGGTACAATGCCTGGCACTTAGTAGGTGCTAAATAATATTGTGTTGAATGAATCAGTGACTCTGAGAAAGAACTGTTCAGAAGTATGCCAAGGATGACATACCATTTACTTCTACAACTGAGTTTTATAATGTAATGCAAAAGTTATTCAGATAGAAAGGATGAAAACTGACTGACTTTTGTCAATTAAACAGGTATAGTAAAAGCTATTTTTATATTATTTAGAACTGAGAGCAATAGGAAACAGTTGTATGGCAAGAAAAATTTTGCTGTCTTACAAGTCAGCTGAAAATTTTATTTACCCATTTGGATGATGAATAGGGAATATAAATTTGGTGGGTAATTATAACGAAGTGAAGCCAAGATAAATCATTTGCACATTACTATATTTCTAAAACTGAGAAAGACATATCTTACCCACATGGCTAATATGGTTATAGCATTTAAATCTAGGATATTTTGTACTTGAAGTCAGATGTTGGTGGTAGGGTTTTAATAACTTTTTGCCTTAGAAGGATAAATAAATACATAAATACATAGTTCAGATTGCTCAGAGTATGGACAGAATAGGTATTAACAGAATGTAATGGTACTGAAAAAAAGAATAAAATAACAGAGAAGACTGATAACACTAAGATAAAGATAATTATTTTATTGTCCCTATCATCTTTCCTGCTGTCCTCTTGTCTACCAGAAGCAAACAAACAAACAAACAAACAAAAGGAGGTTAGAGTGTGGGGGGATTGAGCAAAAAGGAGAAAGCACTCATGGACATGAACAACAGTGTGGTGATTGCTGGGAGCAGGGGGGTATAACGGGACTAAATGGTAATGGAATAAAAATACAGTAAAGATTAAATTTTAAAAAAAGTTTTGAACATTTCAATACATAGTGTCCTCAGAGATAAGTGTTAAAATATTTTGAATACAGATGATTTTTAAAAAGGCAAGAACTCTGGGAATTTTTTTTCTGTTTTTGTTCTATTTGTTCATTTTGTGGGCATAAAAGTATAGTTGATAGCTCATTAGTTGATGTTTATTGCTTATGTAGTAGATATGGAGCGTTGCACTACACACTTTCCCTGCATTTGTTCACTTCACTCTCACAGCAGCCCTTTGAAGGGCAAGCAGTGTGCTTCTCATTCTATAGGTGGAAAAAATTGGGCTTCAGGACATAAATAACTTGACCAATGTCTTACTGTTATAGTGTTAAAATGGGTAGAATCTTCTTGATAAGGTTACTTCACCTCCATTGTGAGAATTAGACATGCCATAAATAACGTCTGTCACACAGTGCTCGGAAGACAGTAGGTGCTCACTGAATCATGGTCGTTATTATCACCTTGCAAACTTCCATCCCAGCTTTGTGACTGCCAATAGCTGGCCCAGTAGTGGCCCTGGAGCCCTGGTATCATGTTATTAGAGTGTAGTTCATCTGTACTACAATTTATGTGAAATACACTGTGCTTGTACTAACAATATCACATTACTGACATTTTACTACTATGGTTAGTGGTTAAGTACCATTTTTTCCCCTCTTCAGAACAAACCTTTAATAATATAAACCATTTCCACAGCAGGAGGCAGAGTGTTTTAGATAAGAGTCCTTGAGTAGGATAAGGTAAAGAGAAATATTAGGAGGACTGGATTATAATTTGCTTTAGCCTTGAACAGTATGATCTACTGTTCTTCAGGAAATGAGGTGAAAACAACATTGAGATTAAAAAAGCATCTGTGGCTATCCATTTCTTAGAAGTCAGATGTTTATAACTCTTCCTTGTGAGTCAGAATCTCAAAACAACACAAAACTTACTACTCTCAATAGGATATTAATTTATTTTTGTAAATGAAAAATAATAATGAGGATAACATTACTATTTAGTCACCAACTCATGAAGGTATTCTCTATACTTAAGGCTTTTTTTATGTCATTTCTTTTTTCAGATTACATTGATAAAAGCAGGTTGTAGTCCATGCCTGCTCCACATTTGGATCTCCTGTTTTCTCACAGGACTCCCTAATCCTTTGGCACTTTTCATCAAAGTTTTGCATGGTCCTTATAGAATGGTAGTTGGAAATGAAGTCAATATTTATATGTCATTTTCTGGGCGTCTGCTTTCAGGGGCTGATGATTTGCTGACTTACATGCAGAGAATTAATTTTTTACTTTCTAGTCTTGATTTATGTAGAAATTTGTTTCAAAAAATAATAATAAAAGAAAAACTATGTAGGAATCTGTATAAAATGACAAAGAATCCAGGAAGAAAAAGGGAGGGAACAAGATGGGACATCTTTTTCATTTTAATTAAGTGGTGTCAGTGACTGTGACTCTTAGAATTTAGCATATCATTGTATCTTCAGCCTCTTGGTTAGGAATACAATGACCTGGGAACAGAAGCTCTGTGTGTGGTGGAGGAGAGCTGAAGATAAATGTCTTTCTTAGATCTAAATGTGTCTCTCCATCCACCTGTTACTGTTCTGACCCTGACGTGCAGGTTCCAGCAGTGGCACAGTTCTCATGTGCATGACGTGGTCCATCTGGTAGTCTGTTTCATCAGGAGTCCCGACAGCTCTGGTATCATTCAAGGTGTTTTGCTTAAGGATCTAGCTATGTGTGGTTTTCTGTTCTGCTATAATTCAGTTTGACTGTCTATAGTCTGTTAATTTTCCTGTTCTGCATTGAATTTTTTCCTCAACATTTTATTATGAAATATTTAAAACATACAAAAAGGTAAAGAATTTTACAGTGAACACCCATATACTTACTTCCTAGATTCTGCAGTTAAGACTTTATTACACTTGCTTCATTTATTTTGTTTTATTGAACTTAATTGGGGTGACATTGGTTCACAAAATGATACAGGTGTCAGTTGTACAACTCAATAAAACATTACTTGCACACTGCATCGTGTGCCTACCACCCCAAGCAAAGTCCCTTTTCATCCCCATTTACCCCCTTTTGCCCACCTCCACCTATTCCCACCTCCCTTTCCCTCTGGCTATCGCCACACTGTTGTCTGTGTCTATGTGTTATGTATATATGCTTTTTATTATGTCACTTCTCCGTCCATTCCTCCTCAGAGTAAGAACTCTTTCCCCCTCAGTGCTAGAGACTCAAATGTTTACTGTTGTTAGCAGAGTTAATAATTTTTTTCAGTAATAAGTAGTGGTAAAAAATCTGAAGTAGCTGAAGTAGCAAATATATTTTATAAGGGCAACTATCAGGCAAATGCTAAATACCTTACAATTTCATTTAATCTTCACAATGATCTCAAATGGGAGCAGCTCTTATCCCATTTTATTGGTGAAGAAACTGAGGTTTACAAGGGTTAGCCTTGTAACCTGTGACCTGCTCAAGATTACATTTATAAGCAAAGAAGGCAACATTTGAACTCAGATACACCTAG
This sequence comes from Trachops cirrhosus, assembly GCA_028533065.1. Lineage (NCBI taxonomy): Eukaryota > Metazoa > Chordata > Mammalia > Chiroptera > Phyllostomidae > Trachops > Trachops cirrhosus. The sequence goes on along the minus strand of CM052549.1, from coordinate 47,042,752 downwards.
TTTCTCAACACCTAGTTTCTCATCTCTTGCTCATAATCTCTGTGCCATACGTTCTTCCCATGTATTCCCTCTACCTGACCTCTGTACCTTGTTGGCAGCCAGAGAACTCATGAGAAGGACAGAGGCTTGCTCTGGGCATTTAAATAAAAAATGTAGGGAAGATATTCTCTAGAATGCAGAGATCCCTTTTAATATACCAGTGATGTCTGCTCACCTCTTCTTCAAACAGCCAAATGAAATGGAAGTGCAGTAGATTTGTTCTTTTATTTCGGCTCAGAGACTTATCTCATGTGGAAAAGTAACAAATATATTTCTTGTTGTTTTATCCTGGGATTAACAGCCCTTCACTGTTTTTCCTTCAGATGGTTAGGGACTAAACAGTTGCCCTGGATGGCTATCAAATTTGTTTCTAAAGAAAGGGATCCAGATCCAGACTGTGATGTGATTCTTTCAACTTTTTGATAAAGAAGAAGAGCTCTTGTTTGCTATTTGTTAGTGTTTGATAAATGTAGTTGATGAATCAAGGTAGTTTGGGGGTTTTATTGGTCTCTAAAATTATTTATTTACCTTTATATTTTATGTTATTGTGGTAATAACACTTAACATGTGATCTACCCTCTTAACGAATTTTTGAGTGTACAATATGGTATTGTTAACCATAGGTGCAAGCAGCTCTCTGGAGCTTAGTGTGACTGACACTTTATGCCCATTGATTAGCAACTCCCCATTTTTCCTCCCACCAGCCCTTGGCAATGACCGTTCCACACTTTGATTCTGTGAATCGCACTGTTTTTAAATACCTCATATAAGTGGAATCAGGCAATATTTGTCTTTCTGTGACTGGTTCATTTCACTCAGCATAATCTTGTCAAAGTTTATCTATGTTGTTGCATATTGCTGAATTTTTTAAGGCTGAATAATGTTTCATTGTATGTGTATGCCACATTTTCTTTAGTCATTCCTCTGTGGATGGACATTTAGGTTGTTCCCACACCTTGGCTACTGTGAATAGTGCTACAAGACACATAGGAATGCTAATACCTCTTCAAGATCCTGATTTCAGTTTTTTAGATACTTGTCCAGATTGTATAGGTAGTTCTATTTTCAATTTTCTGTCGAACTTCCATACTCTTTTCATTGCAGCCACATCATTTTGCATTCCCACCCACAGTGTTCAGGATTTCCAGCCTCTTCATATCCTCACCAATACTCAATGTCTTTTCTTTTCTTTTTTTTAATAACCTGTTAAAGTATAACTCTGGTTTGAGCCTTTTGACCCAGCAGATCATAGATCATTACCTTTTCTGTTGTTTAAGCACTGTGTTGTAGGCTACTCACTAAATTCACTCTTCCTCAGTGCTGCTTCAGGAGTGCTGAAGTTTAGTAAAGGAAGTAATCACATCAGCTTAACTTTGTCATTTAACACAGAAGTGTGCTGAATATTGATTAGAAAAGATGGAATTAAACTACAGGCTAAACTTGTTATAAATAGTTTTGATTTGTGTGTACTGTTGCCTCCTGAGCTGAATATTTTTATTTCATCCATTAGTCATTCTCTTCTTTTTCACTCCCAAGTATTAGGTCTTCTCCATAACTTGCTGACGTAAGGCTCTGTGAAGTCACTTTTACTTAAATATATCTGCTTCATAGCATAATATTGAAGATGTTGGAATGTGATTTCCAAATGTATTTTCTTAGGTCAGTGGTCATGCTGACAATGTTCAAACTTAATGAAAAGTTTGTGGATGTTATATCATAAAATGGACTCGATACTTTTTCATAAGTGAATATAAGACAATAAAAGTAATTGTTCATATTTATAGGTTGCTTGACAAGCCTTTTTCATCTGCTTTTTAAGAATCATAGAAGTTAAAATCTATAGGATATCACTTTCTTTAGCGTCAGTAAGATACCAAATGCTTCTACATCACGTTAAGTTACTGGCCCTTTTGGGACCACCAGCACAGGGAAAAAAGGGGCCCAAAATTAAAAAGCAGTGAAAGTTCTGTGTATTGTGATGCTTTTGCTCTTGTTACAGCCTAGCAAATTCAAGACAGAGGCTGGGGTACCATGTCTACATGCATGTAGCTCTACCAGAGGGTTGTCAAGCTCTTAACTTCCATTTCTGTAACTGTAGTTCATTTCTAATGTAGCATCTCTATGATCTGATTTGTTTTCAAGTGTGACATAACTGGGAAAAGTAAGACTTCAAATTCTTCTGCTACCTTCTACTTAAGTGACTTTAGTCAAGCGGCTTAACCTTGTTGAGCATCACTGCCCTCTTAAATAAATATAGGGCCATTATGGTAAGAATAGATAATGTCTGTAAAATATTTAGCATGTTGCCTCTCAGCCTAATAGTCATTGAGAGTTAATATTAAGTTATTGTTATGTTACTAATATATTTAGTTACTCAATAAAAGAAAAACTTTTTTTAACAATCAGAAAATTAAACTATTGCATTCAATAAAATCAATTGAAAGAAAATTGGTGGAAAGATACAGATAACCCTTTACTAAATTATTCTGAAGAGATTAATACATTTCATAATTGTATTTCTTACTAAAATGTATCTTTAAGCCACATAGATATAAATATATCCATGATATATTTACATAGATATAAATGTATCTATAATAGAGGTACAAATAATAATCAAGAATATTGACTTAAATATCTCTTATAGGTCTGTATTATGAAGTGTCCTGGGTCTTGTTTTATGGCCTTTGTTTTGAAGTCTATTTTGTCTGATATAAGTATTGCTACCCTGGCTTTTTCCTGTCCATTTGCTTGAAATAATTTTTTCCAGTACTTCACTTTCATTCTGTGTCTGTCTTTTGTTCTATGCTGGGTCTCTTGTAGACAGCGTATGTGCAGGTCATATTTTCTTACCCATTCAGCTACCCTGTGTCTTTTGATTGGAGCATTTAATCCATATACATTTAAGGTTATTAATGATAGGTACTTATTCATTTTCATTTTACCCCCTTTGTACCTGTGATCCTCTCTCTTTCACTCCTTTTCTTCCTTTTCTTAAAGCAGTCTCTTTAGCATATCATGCAGTGCTGGTTTGGTGGAGGTGTATTCTTTAAGGCTTCTTTTGTCTGGGAGACTCCTTATTTGGCCTTCCACTTTAATTGAGAGCCTTGCTGGGTAGAATAGTCTTGGTTGCAGGCATGTGTTTTTCATTACTTGGAATATTTCTTGCCATTCCCTTCTGGCTTGGAGTGTTTCGATTGAGAAGCCAGCTGCTAGCCTTATTGAGACTCCCTTGTATGTTCCTACCTGTTTGTCCCTTGCTGCCTTTAATATTTTCTCTTTGTGAATTTTGCCATTTTAATCATGATGTGTCTTGGAGTGGGCCTCTTTTTGTTCCTCTTGATTGGGACTCTCTGTGTTTCCAGGATTTGTGTGACTTTTTCTCTTATCAAATTAGGGAAGTTTTCCATCATTACTTTTTTAAACAGGTTTTCTCTCCCTTGCTTTTCTTCTTCTCCTTTGGCATCTCTATTATATGGATATTACTACATATCATGTTGTTCTGCAGTTCCCTTAACCCCTCGTTGTTCTTTTTTAGTCTTTTCCTTTTCTTGCTTTTTCTGGGAGTTTTTTTCTAACTTGTCCTCCAGCTCACTGATCCAGTCCTCTGCCTTATCTAGCCTGCTTTTGATTCCATTTACTGTGTTCTTCAATTCAGAAATTATATTTTTCATTTCTTCTTGGCTCTTGTTGACAGTTTCTATGTCCTTTTTCATGCTGATATAGTTTGCAATAAGTTCCTCATAGTTTCCCTGTAGTTTTTGGTAATTTTCACTGAGCTCATTGAGCTTCCTTATGACCATTGTTTTGAACTCAATATCTGATAGTTCACTTGCCTCTGTTTCATTTAGCATTCTTTCTGAGGATTTCTCCTTTCCTTTTGATTGAAGGTGTTTCTTTGTCTTCCCATTATTTGTGAGACTTTTGTTTGCTTCTGCTACTTAAATTGATGTTTTGACTCCCTGAGTTTGTGATGTGAACTTCTATGGTAGGAGACCTGTGAGATTCAGTGGTGCAGTCTCCTTGATCTCCTGAACTTGATGCTCTTGAGATGCCCTTTATGCCATTTATGTTGGCTCTCTGGATGTACTTGGGTTTTGATTGTTATTGGGTCATTCTTTGGTGGTTCCTTCCCTCTAGCTGTTTGACTGAGGGTCATTCTACCCGCTTTGCCTTGTATGCTGTTCTGCAGGTGCTGCCAGAACAAAACCACAAAGCCCAGGAAACAAACCCACATCCACAAAAATAACTTCCCCCAACAATCCCACTATTAACAGCAAATGAACCAGTATTAATAAGGGTGTAAAGAGATTAAAACTATTATAAGAAAGGAGAGAACTAAACTATATTATAAAATCTAGTGACTTAATATGAACAAACTTGCTGGACAAGAAATGAATGTTAAATAGCTATGCAGGAAAGAAAATATTGCAAATCGTGGAGAAGACCACAGTGGATTTCATCTTGGTAACCTTTAGTATTTACTACTATTTTTTCTTTCTGGATCTGCCTCTGATGATGTCAGATGTTGACCCCATCTGACCTTAGGCAGCCTGCTCTGAGGCTGCCAGGGATCTACTATCTGTGGCTGACTCTTTCAGTTGTTAATCTAGTTACTCTGCACTCAGCAGTCAGCTTAAGTACCCTTGGGGCTATTGTTTCCCCTCAGGCTGCTGCTGCTCAGGGGGAGTGGTCTGTCTGAGCATGATGGCTACTCCTATAGGGCTGATGACTTAGCACCAGGATCCCAGTGTCTACTCTCTCAGTTCTTTCCCCAAAGCTTCCATCCCCAGTCTCTCCTCAGGCATCTCTAGCCTACTCTGCCCTTGCCTGTGATGGAGCCCAGGGTAAGTGGCTACAAATGAAAATTTGTGCATTTCCTTTAAATGACTCTGTGTCTCTAGCCATCTCTCTTTGGCAGAGAACAACCCTGCTGCTTTTTGCTACCAGTTGTTATCTGTGTACTTTTTGGGCTTTGATGCTCTAGTCTGGGCATCCCAGCTTGGGATTTAGGCCCCACACTTCTCAGGGGGATCCAACTAGTTGCTTAATTATCCCTCTGGCGTTGCCACTTTGGGCATCCAGCCAGCCCTCTCGAGTCTCTACTGCACTCCTTACCATTCAGGTTGTGGTGAAGCTGATTATTCTATGTGTCTGAGGCTTTAACACTTCTCTCTCACTATTGTTCATTTTTTTTATGGGTGATTTCTCCACCCAGTTTAGTCGTAATTCCAGATTGGTCCTGGGAGGAGGTTAGTGTGGCTTCATTCACTTCTCTGCCATCTTGCCAGCTTCAAATATCTCTTAAGGTTTGAATATACTAATATTAATTTAGATAATTTAATTGTTAATTGTTGGAGGATGGTCTTTTTATTCAGACCTAAATAAAATTTTGATTTTTACCCTTCACACTCTAACATACATTAATTTTTAAAATCTTTTTAATGAAATTTTTCATGAAACTTTTTATAATGAATATTTAATGAAATGTTGTCTCTCATGATATAAATATCATTCCCACCCTTAAGGGGCTTATAGTCATGACTGTGGCTGCTGTTGCCTCTCCCTGCCTCACCTCAGAAATAACATTTCCTGCTTTGTACTGTTTCTTGATTTACACCTATTTCCATGTGGTATTTTAATTATTTCTGTAGCTTCTAGACTCATAGTCTCTTTTATAGAAAGGGTCTTCATCATTTTGATACTGCTAGAAGAGTGTCTTATGACTAATTGCTACTCAGTAATTCTTTAAGTTGTTCATAATTTCAGGGATATAAGACTGAACGTACAAGAAAACTTGTTACGTTTTATTTCAGTCACATGGCAAGCATTCTGAAATGGATAGCACATGCACTGTTGATGGCCCAGCAGTATTTATGTATCTGTAACTCTAAAGTTGACTTTGCCGTGGCTAATGTAAAGGTTATATTGCATATACACCTTTATATTAGGTGTATATAACACATATAACACTGATCTGTTAACACTTTCTGCTTGGAGGATTCTAGGAAGATGATGGCAATGGCAGCATAATATTTCAGGATGCCCAAGTCCTCACATAAAAATGGAACAACTGGATCACACAGCCAAATACCCATAGGCAACATTTGCAATAAAACTGAGTGACAGGATGGCCCTAAAAACCCCAAGATTCAAGTGGATGGGAAAAACCACCAACAGTCACAAGTCCCACTGTGGTATCAGCATCTGTGTGAGAAAAAAGCAGAGGGGAGCAAGGCAGTGTCTAGTGGACTTAAGCCAGGAGAGCGTTGAAACAGCTGGCTGGAGTTTCCTGGCAAAGAGCATGGTCTGCTCTGAGAAGGGTGGGTGCAGGGTTGCAGTTAGATGAAGGGGCTTGGGAAGCCCTGAAGCCCCTGTGAACTTTCACAGTTGAGCAGCCAGCACCTCCTGCCAGGGCCTGAAAACAAGGACCAGAAAAGTGCCAAGGTCAATTCCCATACTAACATTTAAGAAAAAGTGAATATGAAGTAGAATAACATCCTTGACAACAGAAGCACACCAAAAAGAAACACCCCCAAAATAGATCACAACTGTTATTTACTATTCAGAACCAGTTATAAGACATTTTTAAGAAGTGATATAGTTTGATTCCCAGTCAGGGCACATGCCTGGGTTGCAGGCCATATCCCCAGTATGGGGTGTGCTAGAGGCAACCACACATTGATGTTTCACTCCCTCTCTTTCTCCCTCCCTTCCCCATCTCTCTAAAATAAATAAGTAAAATCTTTAAAAAAAAGAAGTGATATAGGCATGAAAGAATAACAAAAATCAGAATTTAATAATCTCAAGTGAGGTGACAGAACTCAGAAAATATTTTTAAGTAAAAGGTCATTTCAGCAATGAAGATTAAACTAGAAGGAACATGAGCGAACACACACAAAGATAATGCTGCATGAGAAGTAGAAGAAAAAATTTAAATCAAAAAGAAATAAGGAAGAAAAAGATTTACAATTGAGTGATAAATACTGAAGACAGGCAAAACTGATTCAACCTACAAATAAGAGCCCCTCAAAATGAGAGAATACAATAAATACCAAAAATAATATTTCAAGAACAGTTTTCTGAAACTACAAAGGAACAAAACTTAGATTCATATAAATTTAAATAGTACAGTTTGTATCTGAAAATAGCGACCCATGATGAGCATCATCAAGATAATATTTGAGTTAAATTCCTGCACTTCAAAGACAAAGAAAAAGTATTTTGGGCATCTACACCTGTGCTGTGAACGCTATCCACTAGCCACTTGTGGCTATTAATTAAGCACTGGGAATGTGGCAAACACAGATTCAAATGTGCTGCATATAGGGTTTCAAAGATGTAGTATGAAAACAAAAAGTAAAATACCTCGTTGCTATGTATTAAAATGTTAAAATGTTAATATTTGGATATGTTGTGTTAAATACATTTGTAAAAATTTCACCCCTTTTTACTCTTTAATGTGACTACTGGAAAATTTAAAATTTGCTTAATATTCTGTTGGACGGCACTGATCAAGAATTCTAGCTTCCCTTCTGGATGAAGGCTGTGTCCAGAATAGTCCTCTTTCTGGGATCCAAAGAATCTCCCTGGATAGAATTTCATGTGAATAGTCCTTTTGAAACTTGCTCTTTCTCTTTCTCTTTCTCTTTCTCTTTCTCTTTCTCTTTCTCTTTCTCTTTCTCTTTCTCTTTCTCTTTCTCTCTCTTTCTCTCTCTTTCTCTTTCTCTTTCTCTTTCTCTTTCTCTCTCTTTCTCTTTCTCTTTCTCTTTCTCTTTCTTCTTTCTCTTTCTCTTTCTCTTTCTCTTTCTCTTTCTCTTTCTCTTTCTCTTTCTCTTTTTCCCTGTCCATTTCTCTTTCTCTTTCTCTCTTAATCCAGTTAGAACCTCTCTGTTTTTTTTTCTTGAATTATTTCTTCTAGCATGTCTAGGAATGTTTTGTCCTCCAGAACAAACCAGAGTTCAGCAATCTTTTCATCTGTATCAGGGTGAGGAAGGCTGTGCTCCAGCTATAACGGGTACCTTGCCTAAGTCTGTAGTAATCTGAGTGAACATAGCACACTCCCTGCCAGGCTCTAGAGCCATTGCCTCATTTTCTAGATCTTGATCTGATACAGAGATACTCCCTTTTTGTGGTTCCCTGTAGAAATTCTATATTTTTCTCTCCTTTTCCCTTTTTCTCCCATTTTTGCTTTTTTATTTTAGTGCTCTCCACCAGATATTGTCTTTATTTTCTTTGTGATTTATCTTTTCCAGATAATTGGTTTAAAGGGAGCTTACTTTGATAAGCCACTTGTATTCAAATTGGTTTTCATTTAGGAAAAGAAAAATAATTTTTATTAAAATTATTTAAATCATTATTTGGGGAAAATAGAATTTCAGGCTAAACAAACTGAACCTTTCATTGGCCTGTTGAGAATTTGCAGTAGAAAGTCAGTAATTACTTGAAGATTCAGTTCATAAACTTTTACATAATTTATGTATGTTCTTCACAAGAATACATATTAACATTCAACAGTTCAGCATAATTTATGTATGTTCTTCACAAGAGTACGTATTAACATATCTGTTCAGTAGGAAGAATAATTTCATGTTCATTCTAACACCACTGTCTATAACCAGCCCTTGGATTCAACATTAATATAAAGAATAAACTGAATCATGATAGATCCAAAAGCAAAACAACATCATTCTGAATTTTTTATTAATGCAGAATACTTGTAAACATTGTCCTAAACCAAAAACTCACATTAGGAAGTGAGTTCTTTTTTACATGATTAAAAGAGATGATTTGCTAAGTGGTGAAATATTCAGTGGAAGATAAACAGTCATTATTTTTTAATTCAATTTATGAATAATGGGTATGACTATAGTAGCAATTTTGTTTTCCATAAGATTTCTGTTGATGTAAGTTTTAATTTCTAATAAAATGAAAAGAAGTATTTAATTTCAACTCTATCTTGTTGTTGATAACTTCTTTAACTGTGCCTCTTGGAATCTTGACAATGCTATTTTTATGAACCATATATTTTCTTTAATAAGTAGCACTTTAGTTTATAATTTAATTACTTCATGTAGTCTCTGCTTAAACTGTTGCTAATCCTCAGTTTGTAAAATCTTGTAAGATTTAGTACTTAAATAAGCATTTATAGTATCTGGAATTGAAAAGTAAAATAGATATGTGCGTCTACATGGCTTTTCTTGTTTTCTTTAAGAACACATTAGATTTTCAATCATGTTCTTAATTATAGAACTGGAAATTTTCTATTTCATTAATGCAAGCTGTTGAGGACTAGGAAATCAGGATGTAGAGGAGAAAAGATAAGGATAGGATTATTTTCTAGCCTCTCTGTTCTGTATCTTATAGCTCATTCATAAAAACCAAGGCCTTAATGTGTATCTGGTTACCTTTAGGAGAGACACTGATGCTGCTTGTCAGTGAGCCTAGGCTGTCCATTTGGCATCCCAAATGGGGAGACTACCTAATTTACCCACCACTTTTTAGATGATGTTTTCCCTCAGGTAGCTGAGGCAGACAAACACAACAAAGCCTCCATGTGATGCCCATGAAACAGTCTCTGTGACATCTCTGATTGTTTGTTCTTCACCCAGGTTGCTGGTAAGGGAACTGTTTGTGTAGCATTTCATTGATGGAATGTGATTTAGTGAAACAGAACTCAAGTTCATCTATACCAGAGTCAGTTCATAAACTTAGTAACCTCAGGAGTGATGGCAGCCATAGCCTCTTATTTATATGCCTCTGTGACTTCTAGAATGTGAGATTTTCACCTCTTTGGGTTGGGGGGGGCACACTGTTTCATAGCATCTGCACATTTCAACCCTCCCCTGTTACCCACCCCAGCAAACATAGGCCTGGGAGCTTCTCTGGAGGCTTTAGGGTCTGAGTATGCTGTCTGTGCTCATCTCTGAGCATGTGGTTGTGGTGGAGGTCGTCTTCTACATATGGGCTTCATGTGAACCTTTATCACAATATCACATTACCAAAACTATTTTTTAAGTGCTTGGATAAGAATATTCAGTTCAAACCCTCAGAGGTTGAAGAAAACAGTGTTAGTGGCAGAGCTAGGTCCTGAGCTTTGCCTTTGCACTTCCACCCTGTGATTCTGTCCAGAGCACTGGTACCATCTATGAGATCTAATCAAGGACAAAACATAAGAAATATTATTCTTTTTAACAATTATATTACTAACTGTTGAGTAATTTTTTGTTTATCCTCAATTTCATTTTTATGTGAAAATTAAATTGTGAAAACAATTTTATTAAGGAGCAGTTATTAAAGATAGGCAGAGACAAGTAACAATAAGTAATCTGCAAGGAAAATGCAGAGGAGGAAGAAGAAATATTCAGTAGCTCCTCATTTCATCTGCATTATGGATTTTATGTATCTGTAATTCCTTTAATTTTATTTTTTTTTATTTTTTATTATTTTAGAGAGAGAGGGAAAGGGAATGGAGTGGATGAGAGTGGAGGGGTGGGAAGGGGCAGGAAGGGGAAGAGGAAGAAACATCAATTTGTTCCACTTATTTATGCATTCATTGGTTGATTCTTATATGTGTGCTGAACAGAGATGGAAACTGCAACCTGGGCATATTGGGATGATGCTCTAACTAAAGCTTGACCTACCCAGCCAAGACCTCTAATTCCTTTATTTTATAATAGGAAAAGTTTTACCCACAGAAATTAAAATGACTTGTCCAAGTTCAATTTAGTTGAAGTTATAACCTAGATTTCCTGACTCTACATTTAATATTGTTAACAGTATGCTACACTGATTTCCCCAGGTTTGAAAAAGAGGATACCATGATGTTATCATAGAAATTAACTAAACCTGAAGCTAATAGCACGGAATAGTGGAGAAGATCTGAATAAGAAACTTGTAGAAAATGTGGTGGGTGCAAATGAGAGTTTTTATTCCCAAATGCATCTGTAACTGTTGTGTATGGTTACTGAAAGAGTCTTTCCAGGGCCACTACTGTATCAATTAGCTCCCTACTGTGTAACAAATCACCCCAAAATCTAGTTGCTTAAAACAACTCATTTATTATAAACATTTTACAGGTGGTAATCATAAAATCATACCTTAGTAAATATTTGTACTTGTACCACTTAACTTTCCATAAGATCTCTGAGGTCTATTGTAATTAAGTTCATATACTTCTTTTTTATTTTTATTTTTTACTCTTTTAATTTTATTTTTCAACTACAGTTTACATTTGATATTATTTTGTATTAGTTTCAGATGTGTAAAACAGTGATTAGATCGTTATATACTTTACAAAGTGATTCCCTATGTAGTACTTTTACATCCCTATGACTGTTTTGTCACTACCAATTTGTACTTAATTCCATCACCATATACTTCTTAAAGTGATGCAATATTTCTTCTTAATTTTAAAGACTATCATTAAAAAGGAGAAAGGAATGTTTGGTAAAAGTCAGCTGTGAAGCCATCTCGTCCAGGGCTTTTGTGTGTTTAGGAGTTTTTTGATTACTGCTTCAGTTTTGCTAAGGTCTGTTCTGGTTTCCTGCTTTTCTTGATTTAGTTTTGGAAGTTGTCTGTTTCTAGAAATTTATCTATTTCACCCAGGTTGTCCAGTTTCTTGTAATATAGTTGTTCATAGTAATTTCTTACAATCTTTTGTATTTCTCTGGTATCTGTTGTGACTTTTCCTCTTTCATTTCTGATTTTATTTATCTAGGCCCTGTCTCTTTTTTTCTTGATGACTCTGGTTAAAGGTTTTTCAATTTCATTTATCTTTTCAAAGAACCACCTCCTGGTTCCCTGATTTTGTGAAATTTTTTTAGTCTCTATGTTATTTAATTCTGCTCTGATCTTGATTATTTCCTTCCCTCTACTCACTCTAGGCTTTGTTTGTTGTTGTTCCTTTACTTCTTTTCAATGTAGGGTTAGGTTGTTTATTTGAGATTTTCTATCTTCTTTGGGTAGGCCTATATTGCTCTGAACTTCCCTCTAGGACTGTTTTCGCTGTATCCAATAGGTTTAGGTTGTTGTGTGTTCATTATCATTTGTTCCCAGGTACTTTTTGATTTGTTCCTTGATCTCATTGTTAACCCATTCATATTTAATAACATGTTATTCAGTCTCCATGTATGTGAATGTTTTTGAGTCTTTTTCCTTGAGGTTGTTTTCTAGTTTCAAGCCATTGTGATCCAAGAAAATGCTTGATATGATTTCAATTTTCTTGAATTTGTTGAGGCTTATTTTGTGTCATACCATGTGGTCTGTCTTTGAAAATGATCCATGTGCATGTGAAAAGAATGTAATATTTTGCTTTTCTGGGATGAAATGCTCTATCAATATCAGTTAAGTCCATTTGATTTAGGATTTTGTTCAATGCCACAATGTACTTGTTGATTTTTTTGTTTGGGTAATCTATCCATTGTTGACAGTGGAGTGTTAAAATCTCCTGTGATGACTGTATTGCTGTTGATTTCTTTCTTAAAGTCCTCCAAGATTTTCCTTATGTATTTAGGTGATCCTATATTGAGTGCATATATGTTTACAAGGGTTCTATCCTCTTGTTGGACAGCTCCCTTAAGTATTATATGCTGACCTTCGTAGTCTCTTGTTATGGCCTTTGTTTTGATGTCTATTTTGCCTGATAGAAGTATTGCTACCCCAGTTTTCTTTTCATGTGTATGTGCTTGGAATATTTTTTTTTCATCCTTCCCTTTCAGCCTATGTAGATCTTTTGTTCTGAGGTGGGTCTCTCATGGGCAGCATATATGCAGGTTGTGTTTTCTTATCCATTCAGTTTTCCTATGTCTTTTAATCCATTTACATTTAAAGTTGTTATTGAAGAGTATTTATTCATTGCCATTTTTTCCTTTGTGCTTGTCTTCGTCTCTTTCTCTTTTTCTTTATCTTAAAGCAGTCCCTTTAGCATCTCTTGGCAATGCTGGTTTGATGGAGATGTACTCTGTTAGCCTTCTTTTGTCTGGGAAGCACTTTGTTTCACCTTCTGTTTTAAATGGGAGACTTGCTGAATAGAGTAGTCTTGGTTTCAGGTCTTTGCTTGTCATTCTCAATATTTCTTGCCATTCCCTTCTGGCTTGGAGTATTTCAGTTGAGAAACCAGCTGCTAGCCTTATCAGAGCTCCCTTGTATGTTACTTGCTGGTTCTCCATTGCTGCCTCTAAGATTCTCTCTTTGTTTTTAAATTTTGCCATTTTAATTAGATTGTGTCTTGAGTGGGTCTGTTTGGGTTCCTCTTGTTTGGGGCCCTCTGTGCTTCCTGATCTTTCATGACTTTCCCTCACCAAGTTTGGTAAGTTTTCTGTCATTATTTTTTCAAACAGAATTTCTATCCCTTTCTCCTTTTCTTCTCCTTCTGGTTCATGTTGTCCTGCAGCTCCCTTAAACTATCTTCATTCTTTTTGAGTCTCCTTTTGTTTTGTTGCTCTGACTGGGTGTTTTAATCTACCTTGTCTTCCAACTTGCTGATTCAGTGTTCTGTTTCATCTAGCTTGCTTTTAATTCCTTCTAATTTATTCCTCATTTCAGTTATTGTATTCTTCATTTACTCCTGGTTCTTATTCATAAAAATGTTGTGTACATTTTTATGCGGATGTAGTTCCCACTAAGTTCCTTATAGTTCTTACTGAGTTCCTGTAGCATACTTATAACCATTACTTTGAACTCTATGTCTGATTAATTTCATTTAGCACTCTTTCTGGTAATTCCTCCTTTCCTTTCAATTGAGGGTTATTTCTTTGTCTCCCCATTTTAGGGGACTTTTTTTTGTTTCTGCATATTGATCTGCTGTGACTCCCTGTTTTGTGGGGTGGCCGTCTGTGGTAGAAGTCCTGTGGGACTCAGTGGTGTTGTATCCTTGATCTCCTATGTTGTTGTACAGGTCCTAACAGAACTAACACCTATCCTTCTCAAACTATTCCAAAAAATTCAAGAAGAGAGAAGACTCTCAAACTCTTTTCACAAGGCAAGTATTATCCTAACTACAAAACCAAATAATGACATGATAAAGAAAATTACAGGCCAATATCTCTGATAAACATAGATGCTAAAATCCTCAAGAAAATATTAGCAAACTGTATCCAGCAGTATATTAAAAAGATCATACACCATGAGCAAAGTGGGATTTATGCCAGGGATGCAAGGATGGTACAATATTTGCAGAACAGTAAGTGTAATGCATCACATAAACAAAATGAAGGACAAAAATCACATGATCATGTCAATAAATGCTGAAAAAGCATTTGATAAAATTTGGCATCCATTTATGATGAAAACTTTCAACAAAATGAGAATAGAGGGAGCATAGCTAAACATAATAACGGCAATAGGCAAAAAACCTATTGCCAATATCATATTTAATGATCAAAAATTAAAAGTGTTTTTCTTAAGATCAGAAACAAGACAAGGGTGTCCACTTTCACCACTCTTATTCAACATAGTACCAGAAGTCCTTGCCACAGTGATCAGACAAGCAGAAGAAATAAAAGACATCCAAATTGGAAAGGAGGAAGTTAAACTGTCATTTGCGGACAGCATGATAGTGTACATAGAAAGCCCTATGGGATCCACTAAAAAAACTATTTGACCTAATAATTGAATTTAGCAAAGTAATGGGATACAAAGCCAATATTCAGAAATTGATGGCATTTTTGTACACCAACAATGAACTATCAGAAAGAGAAACTCAGAAGAAATTCCCATTTAATATAGCAACACACACACAAAAACAATTACCTAGGAATAAACTTAACTGAAGAGGTAAAAGACCTGTACTTTGGGAACTATAGAACAGTGAAGAAAGAAATTGAGGAAGCTACAAATGAGTGGAAGCATATACCGTGTTTATGGATTGGAATAATTAACATCATTAAAATGTCCATACTACCCAAAGCAACCAATAGATTCAGGGCAACTCCTGTGAAGATTCCAATGACATATTTCAAAAATGTAGAACAAATACCCCCAAATTTATATGGATCAAATATGACCCCAAATAGCCTCAGTATCTTGAGAAAGAAGAACAAAGTAGGAGGGATCACAATACCTGATAATGAACTATACTTAGGACACCGTAATCAAAACAGTCTGGTACTGGCATAAGAACAGGCACATTGATATGTGGAACAGAATAGAGATCCCCATAATATACCCATGCCTCTATTGTCAATATTTGATAAAGGAGGCATGAGCATAAAATGAAGTAAAAATAGATTCTTCAATAAATGGTGTTTGGAGAACTGGACTGGTACATGCAAAAAAAATGAAACTGGACCAGCAGCTCACAACATACACCAGAATAAACTCAAAATTAATAAAAGACTTACATATGAGCCATGATACCATAAAAATTCTAGTGGAAAACATAAACAGTAAAAATTCAGATATCTCATGCAGCAGTATTTTTGCTGATATATCTCCTAGGGCAGAGAAAATAAGGGAAAAAATAAACAAATGAGACTACATCAAATTAAAAAACTTCTACACGGAAAAAAATCAAAATGGAAAGAGAACCCACTGTATGGGAGAACATATTGCCATAATATGTTGGACTGGGGTTTAATCTCGAAAACATGTAAAGAACTCATGACTCAATACCAGGAAGACAAACAATCCAGTTAAAAAATGGGCAAAGGACCTGAATAGACACTTTTCCAAGGAAGACATACAGACGGCCCATAGACATATGAAAAAATGCTCAACATCACAAGCCATCAGAGATTCAAATTAAAACCACAGTGACATACCACTTTACACCTGCCAAAATGGCTATCATTAATAAATGAACAAAACAAGTGCTGGCAAGGATGGAGAAAAATGTACTGTTGGTGGGAAGACTGATGCAGCCACTGTGGAAGATAGTATGGAAATTCCTCAGAAAACTAAAAATGGAACTGCCCTTTGACCTAGCAAATCTCCTGCTGGGAATATACCCTAAGAATCCAAATACATGAATTCAAAAGAACTTATGCACCCCTGTGCTCACAGAAGTGCTGTTTACCGTAGCCAAGAATTGGAAACTCTTCAATAGAGTGGAGCAAAAAACTGTGGTACACTTACACAATGGAACACTACACAGTAGAAAGAAAGAAGTCCTACCTTTTGTGACAACATGGATGGAACTTTATACTAATGTGTTAAGTGAAATAAGCTAGGCGGTGAAAGACAGATAACCATATGATCTCACCTATAAGACTAACCTATGAACAGAATAAACTAATCATCCAAATTGAACCAGAGACATAGAATAATAGAATAGACTAACAATAGTAAGAGGGAAGGAGAGAGGTGGGGGCTGTTTGAAAGAAGGTAAAGGGATTAGTCAAGGAACATATATAAAGGACTCGTGGACATGGAACAGGGTGAGGATTGACTATGGAGGTGGGTGGCTGGCTAGGTGGAGAAGGGCAAAGGGGAAAATTATAGAACTGTAAAACATAAAAATAAATAAAAAGGAGAGAGGAATTTGTTTCTTCTGACCTTTATTTCACTTAAGAAATAAGTTTTATCATAATGTAATCTATACACAATTCTCCTTTTTAATCTTTAAATAAATTGTTTATTAAATGTTAAAATGAAATACTATATTTATGGTAAATAAAACTAAAAAGTATTTTGATATTTATAAAATAACCTTCCTTGTTACCTTTATAACTGTAATGCTCTAATTATGAAAAATTTAAACTAGGGCCATTTTAAGATATTACTCTTACTAATAAAGTTTACATTGGGTTTTCATGGTATTTAACTATGTCATTGTGTCACATTTGACCATTCATGCTGCTCTTATTATCAGGTTTGCTTGTTGTTTGTGATAGAAATTTTCAAGTGTAGGTTTCCAGATACACTTTTCTGGTTCTGATCGTTGTCAAGAAGGTATGTTTATCCATGTCCCTTTGTGTTAGATTTCAAAAATGAGTCCATCAAGAATTCAGAGTAGATGTGTCCTTTCCTTTTTGTGCTGCTTTTTGCTCCTGTTAATGGTGAATTTTGTATCCCTTCTGTTTGCAGTGTCGCAGTTTGAAACTGAATTCTACATCAGTGGTCTTGCACCTCTCTGTGATCAGCTTGTTGTGCTTTCCTACGTAAAGGAAGTTTCAGAAAAAACGGTAATTTATTTTACCACAAATACAGAGGGATTTATACCGAGATCATTATACCCAGATCAGGTTGCCCATGAAAGGGCTCTGTGGTAGTCTGAGCAGAACTTCCTGACCTATAAAATAAGGTCAGCAGAGATTACCCTATAGACCTAACATATTCGCCTTTCAGAGGCTCTACTCATTGCCTGCCTTTGTTCCTTTTGCTGAGCAAAGGGGAGTCATTTTTTTTCCTATCTCTCTTAGTATTTTAGTAGAAAGGAATGAAATTCCTTGTGCTGAAAGGCAGTGAAACAAAGCTGACACTGCATTACCACAAATGACAGCAGTAAAGTTGATCTGCTGCAACAGCATGGCCCCTGTGGTCAGAGGGAATTACAGAAAAGGCAGTTCATTATTTCCTGTGGTCCAGACATATTTGTTTAGTTCCCAGTGCCCCAGTGATTCTGTGTAGCATGATTCTTGTTTTTAAATACAATAGATTATTGCTGACTCTCAGTTATCAGTGTTAATGTGATGGTATGAAATGTATGGCAGATAAGAAGCAACAGAGAATCTGAATTTTGTTATATGTGACTTTGGAATAAAGTCTGTATCTATATGGTCCAGTGGAGGGGCATGTACACACAGCCTCCCTTTGAAGCTTAGGCGGGCCCCATTTGCAGTGAGTCTTTATTGTCTGAGTCTAGGAGTCCTGTCAGGAAGGGGAGGGAGTAGCTTCAAGGCATAAACAAGGAGAGCTTATTGTAAAGGATTTTCTTTTCATCCTGTATATAAAAGAAATTGCAATTGATTGTCTAGCCCTTTACAGTAAGTAGGCCCTCCTTTTCTGTATCCTTTCCTTTTCCCCCCCTTTTCAAATGCCAAGGAATAAAATAGAGAGAAAAACCCTGGGAGCCCCAGTTTTGAAGTGGTAGCTGCTCTCAAGCATTTCTCTGAGCTAGCACTTCCATCAGGAAGCCATCGCTATAGTAACCTGAAGCTCTGGATGCCCATGTTGCTAGGCAATGGAATGCTGTAGAATTAAGTGAACACTCAAATCTGCTAAAATCAATAGGGCTGGCTTCTAGCTCTGTTGCAGGATATCAGTTTATTAATTTTTGGGGGGAAAATAAAAGCAGTGGCTCCTGAGGGAGTAAATATGGTGCTTTTTGATGAGAAATGTGGGGAGGATTGAGGATGTGATTCAAAGACACAAGGAAAGAAGCAGTGAAATGAAAAAGGAAAAGCCTAATAAACAATTGACAAAAAAAAAAGAGCTAAAGAAAGAGAGGAAACCTTTGTTAGTAAAAGAGAGTACTGGAAAGGAGTAAAAACCAAGAAAGGCCAACCTCAGAGCAAATAAGAAAATGGCATTTTTTAGAGAAAGAAGGGAGGGTTGTGAAGATGAATTAAAAATGTATGTTTATCATTATATTCATTTCACATAACACCAAAGTACACTTTAAATCTTTAAACACAGAATAAACTGACGAAATTAAGACAAAAAGGATAAAAAGGCAGCTTGGGGCCATCCATGCCCTCCACCTTCTTTCTCCATATCAAAAACCACAGCTTTCTCCATAGCTTAACCACAACATTAAAATTTGCTTTTATATGATTCGTAATAGTATCTCCCAACATATTTTTCCAGTTATACCTTTTATGTGTGTGCATTTTTCCACACAGTTGTAGTCATAGTTACATGCTACCCTGCACTGCCATATTTTTCCGAGCCTTATTCCATTCTCTCTCCCTATGGCTGTGTTGTCTACTATCATTATCATTTAGAGTGGCTGTGTATTATTTCATCTGGTTGATATATCCTAATGTGTTAAGCTGTTCCCCTAATGTTTCCATTTTCTTTCCTTCATTAATAAAGCACATGTGTGTGAAAAACTGTGCTAAGCATTGGGAATTGGAAATCAATAAGACCAAATTCCTACTCCTAGGAATTCACAGATAAGCAGGGCTTGTTTTGCCAGTGAACAAAGGTTATCAAACAATGAAGTGATGGTTTTCTTGCACATATAAAGGGGCTCTTTATGTGGGCTAGCAAGGCAGTTTTCTTTTAATATTATTTAGTTCAAATATGTTTCTATTTTGTTATTTTTGTCTTTGTTATAGCAGTTAATTTTTTAAGTATTCAGATCTTTCAGTTTTTCCTTCATTTTTTTGTTTCAAAATTGAGATAGTTTTCATTTCTCTATAGTTCTGAAAATTATGCTCTGTATTTACTGTTTTTTTCTGCTAGTTGACCTTTTTATAGTTGCTATTTTACTTTTAGAATGTTTTCAGTGTATGAAGTGCAAAGCTAATATAATTGCTTCTCAGCTAACCTAACAAAATTGGTGAAAGAAATCTGTGAGGCTTACTGTTTACTTAGGGAATTTGAGAGTTGGGGGTAGTTCTGGACTTCTTCATGGTTTCTGTCATCTGTGTTCTCTTCGCCAGTGTCACACTGCTCCAGGCCTGTTGCTTTCGAAAATAATAAACCTATGTTTTATGCCTGAGTGCTGAATACCCAAAAAGCATGAACTTTAAAGTAAAACAAAGTTGATTTGAAATCCAGGGTTTACCATAAGTCCCAGTTTTTCTGTAAATCCCAGTTTCACCATTTACTTATGTAACTTTGACCTGGCTAAACTTTTTGATCCTCAGTTCCTTCATTTGTAAAATTAGGAACAATAAAACTTACTAAGGGGTAATTAAAAGAACCCCAAGAAAATAGTCTTTGTGTAATCATACTAGGTTAGTGGAGCTGTCAGAGGCCCTCAATAAATCTTTTCCTCTTCTATCTTAATCTAGAACCACACTGTCCAAAACTATAGTCACTGACTATGTGTTTAATTTAAATTAATTTAAAACTAAATTTAAATTAATTAAAATGAAATAGAACTTAAAACTCAGTTTCTCAGGCACTGTAGTCACATTTCTGGGTGTTCAGTAGGTACCTGTATCTTATATCTATCACATTGGGCCGTGCAGGTAGAGAACATTTCTATCATCTCAGCAAGTTCTGCTTTAGAATCTCTGGCTTTTTAGCATTACCAGTAAGTTTATCTGTAGTGGCAGTGGTTTGGATAATGGAGTAGTTTGTAATATTATTTTTACTTTCCTCACATTTTTGAAGAGGTGTAACAGAGTTGCCTAAGGCTGTGGTAGCCATGGAGTTGAATGGGCTGCAGTAGGGGGCTACAGACATGACACAGGAGTACCTATTCTCTTTATCGCATGCAAAAGGCCAGAAAATAAAACACAGTTATGAGGCCATCTGTGGTGTTTAGAAGGGCTTATGTCTGCTGAAATTATAAAACCAAGGCATTTAATTATGTATAACTAAATTTAATTTGTATAATTTATAGAAATGTAATTAAAATGAGCCTTTTCCCTCTCTTTTTTGCCCTAGGAAAGAGAATACTGTGCCAGGCCCAGGTTGGATATTATCCAGCCACTTTCTGAGACTTGCGAAGAGATCTCTTCTGATGCTCTGACAGTGAGAGGCTTTCAGGAAAATGAATGTAGAGATTATCACTTAGGTGAGGGAGATTGAGGATCTGGCTTGTGTTTCTTACATTTTTAATTTTCCCCCTTCCGTGCAAGTAGCACAAACAGGAATTTAAATCGAGGTTCTGAAAGGATCTTAAAGAATATCCAGGCAGGCCTCTTATATTACAAATGTGGGCATTGAGGCTGAGAGATACTGTAGAACTTGCTTGAGCTCCAACAGCAGAAGAGAGGGGAAAAGAGGGGGCCTGGACAGAGGTGAGTCAGCTCTGTGGTCTTTGTTCTTATACTTGCTCTGTTATCTTAACTATTTAATGTGATGCCTAACTTACATTGATGTCAAGCAGCATGGTTCTAATCACTCCCAACTTGTGTTCCTAGACTATGTGCTCTGGGATGACAGAGAAATTATCTCTCTATTTGTGACCAAATGCTCAGAGCCTAGAGGAGTGCTTGGCACAAACTAGGCATTCACTGAATATTTGTTTCGTGCATGGATAAATATACTGAAGCACTGCTCAGAAATAAAGGGAAAGCCATTGCTGTTTAGTCATACCAGGGGCATCTGTGTTTGGGTGTTATCGCTTTATTGAAAGATACATTGATGACAATAGAGCAGCTTAAGCTCTTTAGAAGTTCTTTCTGCTTTTACAAACAATTCACATTTTTTAGCGAATATTTTCTGTTCTCATTTTACCCAAAAGAAATGAAGGTATATTCTGTACATGTTTGAACTCTCTTATATGAAGCACCTAATTAGCTGAGAAATGTGAGAATAGTATATTCTGGACTTGGCAGAAAGCAAACGTGATTCACAACTGAAAGTGTCCAATCAAGGTAATTTGCTCAGAGCAAACTCTGCTGCATACCTAGATACCCTTCAGAACAGGTTTTATAATTGAATCTTCAGGAGACCCTCATAATTGGCATTGTGCACAATTATGCTGAAAAGTCAGATTATATCCCCAGGGCTTGGGGCATCTGTCATTTATGCTTTAGATGGCCTTGACCTTGATGAGGAAGCAACATTTATCTCAGGTTGTGGGGTGTGATTGTTCTGTAAAAATAGAACAGAGTTGTAAATGGCCATAAATAATGTTTATATGTAGTACATGAATTCTGATATGCAGGAGACATGGAGAATTTTGAATACCTATCTTTCATCTGAGGTCAGGATGTTAATGTATTAAACACAGAATTTTAAACCTGCCTTATTTTTTAAAAAATTGTTGGTATTCCCTTCTTCCTTCCCTCCCCCCCTTTGTTTTTTCTTCCAAATAATTTTACAATTAAATACTTGTTAAAGCACTGATATATATTCTGTCATTCTCTACCATGTCCCACCCTTTCCTTCACACAGAGCCAAACACACTTATTCCAAGGGTAAGGGAGTTTTCTGTTCACTCTTAATAAGTTGGGTTGTCTAACCACATCCCCTAAAACCACTGCCAAAGTTTCTACTGTTGAGTCACCTGAGATGTTCCTTTCTTGTCTCAACTACAGAGTACTCTGAAGGGGAATCGCTCTTTTACATCGTGAGTCCAAGAGATGTTGTAGTAGCCAAGGAACGAGACCAAGATGACCACATTGACTGGCTCCTCGAAAAGAAGAAATATGAAGTAGTTTTGATTTCACTTTCTTGAAAGTATTGACATATCTGTACCATAGAGAGGATGAAAGTTTTGGGCGATAAATCTTTCATGTAGATGAATTAGAATGCCCTAAGCTAGAAATGTGTTGGAGACTAATAACTTCCCAATTTTCTTTTTAGAAATTCGGGAGCAAAAAGATCATAAGGAAATTAACTGGCCTCACTGTTCAATGGAGGAGGAGTTGGTAGCAGAGGGAGGGAGTGGGTTAGATCCAGCCAATTGAAGTGTTTATTCTGTGCTTTTTCAAGGAAAATAAAATAGAGCTAGTATTTCAGAATTGTCGATTTGGGATATTTTCATGAAATCATTCCTTTGGTGCTTATTTCATATGTAAAAGGAAAGCTATCAAATTAATGCTCACTTATTATAGTTTGAACTACCAGTTCAGATGGAATGATGTTGTTTGCTTCATTGAGTCTTGGTTCAGACTAATTTTAGTAGATAATGTGCTATCATGATTTTTTTTTAAAAAGAAAACATTTGTCTAACTTACTAGTCAGAAAGCCATTATTGCATTAGTTTAGTTATAGAAACTGTCTGGGTGGGCTTTTGTATTAATCAGTTAAAAACAAACAAAAAATAGTCTATTTATATGTTGCTTTAAGTTTGTAACCACCTGAAAGGATTTGGGGGAAAATGTTTTTAATGTATAAACTATTTAGAGTCCAGATATTGACCCCCAAGTTCATACCATATTGCTTTACCTCCAGTAGTTTCTTGAAGAGATAATTCTATGTTTTAAACATTTGTATTGAAGTAATAATTGTAAACTTTCTAGAATAAAAATGAAATCAGAGATTTTCAGTTTTATTGTAGATATACCTAAACATATACATATAGTTTACTTTTTATATTTCATAAAGGAAAGGTACCCCATCGTCAATATATGTCATGCAGATTTATGATGACAGATGAATTTTTTGTTGTTGTTTGAACCTGGAAAATTTTTATGTATTTTGATTTCTGTCTGAAAAGTAATTCTAATACCCTGATGTGGAAATAAATTCAAATAAGAGAAGTCTTTATTTTGGATAAAAATAACATTATGTTATTCATTCAACCATAACATTAGAAATTCCTGTGCTTGAAGCAAAAATTACAGGAAACTGGGGCTTTATTTAAGTAGTCCAGAACTTTAAACATAATAAATATAGTATTTATAACCTCAGTGTCTTTCCCACTCTCTCCCATTTTTCCTCTTCCTTCTCTACTTTTATAATGCTTGTGTAAATATAGGAAGCTTTGATGGCTGCTGAAATTAGCCAAAAGAACATTAAAAGACATAAGATTCTGGTAAGTATGTAATTTTATTATTTGAAATATAACTTTACCTTTCAATAAGTTATAATGAGACTGAATGAAAAGAACTGATATCTTCCTTCCTTTTGAGAATTTATTTCAAACTAATTCTCCAACATGTAAGGTCAAAGTATTTTTTTAATTTTATTGAGTCAGTTTCTGCATGTAAACAAGAGACTCGAACATCTGCTAGGATATGGTTTTGGTAATTTGGAAACTGGATTTGTGAAATACACTTTAAATATAAAGCTCCCCAGTTATGTGTGGGAAAGTTTCTTTAAATCATAGGTGAAATCACATTATCACAAAATATCAAGAGTGGTTTCATAAAAATAGATTGCTTTAGTGTCTCCATAATAACAAAACATAATAATTGATTTTCTTATGGAGACTAATCTAGGACATCAAATACATTTTTATTACATTTGGACTCTGGAAAAATATAGTGACTGAAAGCCTATTTATTTGCTAACTGTGACAGTGAACGTGCAGAAGGAAAGCAGAAAAGAAATGTTATCCTCTGAGTGTGAAGGGTCCTTAGACAACGTCTAGTCCAGGACTCGTACTTATAGATGAAAACTAAAAACTTAGAATATCAGAGCTACTTGGTTTTCAGCACAAATTCCTTTGGCCTACACTTCCCCACCTTAAACTTCTCTGTAAAACTCCACATAAAAACCTAACTCCCAAAAATGTACAAGCAAAATAATTCAGTAACTAAACAGAGAAATAACCAGAGCATCTTTTTTTTTTCATTAAAAATTGTGGAGAATAAGCAAAGATTATCTAGAAATGGAACAGTAGGTGTTCTTCCAGCCAATAGAATAGTATATGTGATGGTACAGAGAAGTGAAACTGCTTGGCCTGCTTGGCTATGTGAAGCAGTTGCGAGTTTGTACATATGAAGAGTCCGATCCTAAAAGGCCGTGTGCAATTAGGGGCTTGGCTCTGTCTTGTAACCTCTAGAGATAGTTTACGCTTTCATTGCTGTATCACATTTGCTTGTTAGAAAGATTCTCTGTTGGAGATGGCCAGAGGGAAGCCCGCTGAAATGGGAATCAATAAGATACAATTCCCTTCTTGGTGTGGAGGTGGAAGTGATGAGAACTACAGAGTTGATAAGAATGGAATGGTGAAGATAGATGGAAGACACTGTCTGCTAGACTCTCTGGGATTTGGTGACTGACTCTGTGTGCACAGGGAAGTGAGAATGAATATTCTAGGCTGACTCCCAGGCTTTGAGCTTGGGCCTCTGGTGGATGGTGTCACCATTTAGAGAGAGAGACAGAGAGAGACAGAGAGAGAGGGACAGAGGTGGGGGAGAGACAGAGAGAGAGGAGGAGGAGGAGTAAGAAGAAGGAGGAGGAGATGGGGGAGGGAAGAAAAGAGAGGAGATTAGGGGAAGGGAGGGGAGGACTAGTAGGATCAGGTGTGTGGCAGGAGGGGTAGGTGAATTCTGGTTTAGACACATTTAAGTTTTTGCCACTTACAAAACACCCTAGATGTCTGAATTCAGAAATAAATTTGGGAGACTCTTCAGTGACAGAGAAGTGTTTGGACAGATCCACACAGAGCAAATGTCTAGCATTAGAGAACAGAGGACCATGAATGGAACCATTGGGAACACTCATACAAGCAGATTTGGCACAGCCAAAGGAAGGTTGTGTCATGGGAGCTGAAGGAGAGAATTTCGGGGTAATGAGAGATGAATCTTAAATCATTGTAGTTAGTGGGTCAGAAGTAAGACAAGCTCAGCTAGTCTGTGGTACATTTGGTTTGGTAGTTACAAAAGTTACTAGTGAATTTTATGTATATGTATTATTTATTCTTAACATGTTAGGAAGTGAAAAATTAATAGATGATGACATAGAGTTTAATATAGACTGTTTAGTTCTGAAGTAGAAAAGAGTGAGGACTGGTTGGTTGAGGGCTGTGACATCATGGGTAGGTTGGTAGTGATGGTGGGTATTTTGTGTAAGAGAGACACAACATGTTTATGTTAAGGGAAAAGATATAAAATTGGACTAAAGTTCAAGGTGTATGGAGAAAGAAGATGAGTGGCAGAATAAACTCCACATGAGGAGGGGGCATGGCATTAGGAGAAAGTTTGCAGAAATTGGCACTGCAAAGGAGACCTCTGAACCTGGACAGGAAGACTCCCCATTGATATTGAGATATGTGGTCTGTTTTCAGAGAAATAAATTTAGACACCCTTTCTTCACTCTGCAGTTCCCTATAGTTTTAAAATATGATTTCCAACATTGTAGTCAATAAAGTAAAAATATAATAAACTAAGAACCATGCGTATTTTCTTCGTTCTTGGAATGGGCATGTACAATGCATTGGTTATACATAGACTTTTTTCTCCTGGCACATTGTAATTTCATAAGCAGGCGGGCAGAGAAATAATCTCCTGCCAATTTTATCATCCAGGAAAAAATTCCATAAAAACTTTGTTGTATGTAAAGTAGAACTTAACATCCAAGTTTTGTTATATATGCTGAGTTTAAGCTTCTCATGAAAATGCTGTTAGGTGAAAGTAGTATTTTATAACAGGAGTCATGGGGAGGTCAAGCAAGAGCTCCCTTGCCTCCACTGCCACAGTTCACACCAAATCCTTCAAAACCAAGGTGGAAATAGTGAATGAACATGAAATACTCTGAATCCAGTCAGTTCTGCTTTGAGGCCCAGTTTCTTCATCTGTTAACTCATGGGTTTCAATTACATATTTTTCTGAGCTCATTTCACTTTAATATTAAGTTTAATATTTAATATTTCCCTTTACTATGATTTTATTTCATTTTGTTTTCTGTATTACATTTCTTCAGACTTGATATAGAGGGGACAGGTAGCTCATATTTTATAGATGAAAGCACAAGAAAACAATTTTATATCCTTGACAACATTAAATCATTGGATCATTTTTCTTTTTATTTTTTATGTTGCAATTTTTTTTATTGTTTTTCAGTTACAATTGTCCCAATTTGGATCATGTTTCTAATATGTGGAGATTTCTTTTGTAGAAAATCTTTTGGAAGAAGGCAAATTAGAAGGCTTTAAAATAGTAACTTTTTTATTGTGAACTTGAAAATTTGTGTAGCAAGTATATTTAAATATGATTAGGAAGGAAATAAGCATAATTACAAAAATATGCTTAAGAAAAAAAAGAGCATAATTACATAAAGCAAACTAAGATGTATAAGTAGGTCCCAATCGCAAGTGCTAATAGGTCCCTAAAGTCATGGCCTCCCCAGAAACTGAGACTCAGCTTTTCAGTCGTTCCAGTTAATTATAAAATTCCTTTATTTGATTTTCTCTAGGACATTGGCTTGGCATATATAAACCACCTGGTGGAAAAAGGAGAGTATGACATAGCAGCACGGTAATAATGATACTAACTTGTTAATATAAATAGAATTGATCAATGTTAACAGTAAACATAAGCTGTTCTCAGCAGTTGACAAGCATTTTTAAAGATCCTTCTAATGAGTAATTTTTGACTAGTAATGGTTTTAAACACAAAATGGATTGATATTTATTATATATCTTTTAACTATCTCATTTTCACCAAACAAGAAATATTTTTCTCATTCCTTAATGAGAAAGGTATCAAAAACCAAGAAGAGTACGAGATTTTATCCTTTCTGTATGGTGACAAGTTAGCCTGTCACAGTTTCACAGGTGCCACAGCAATAGTAGCCAAAGGACCAGCACTTGTGCCAGATCCCACAGCTCCAGTTCTCACAGCACAACACAGGGAGGGTCAGGTGGCCCTACACAGGCAGTGGGTTGTGCTATAGGAGAGGGACCCTGAACTTAGGATATCTAACTCTTTTAAGCTTGCCTTCCTTTGGCTGCAGAGGAAAATGTTACTTTTACTATACTGGACAGAAAACAAACCTTCCCTTTGCTCTGGAGGGAAGCACTCTTTGGGTCCTCTAACTTTTCAGGGCTCTTCACTCTAGAAGTGTCTAGAATAAAGACAGTGCCTCTTCTCACAATTCAAGCAGAATTGTCTCTCAGCAAGAGGGTGGCAATTAAATGGATGTGATCACACCCCAGGTTCCTGGTTCTCAGGAGTCTATGGTGAACAGAAAGCAGACATGTGGTCGTATAGGTGTTGTGTCAGTGGCTTCCCTGCAGCTGTGCAGTGCCCTCTGCCAGGGCTACATGTACATGGTAGACCAGGAAGACAGACTTCAGGCCTACTTTTTGTGCCCTGAGATTTAGGGAAATATGTTTCTTTGATGTGCAAATTGTGTAAGGTTTTATTCATATGCGAACACTTCTCCAGGTTACATAATATAGGATTCTAATTTTCTTAAGTCTGATTTTGTAGTCCGTTATTTATAGCCATTCAAGAAGTGGTTTAAATTGGCACTTCAGGGGATGATGACATTTCTTCAAGTCAGGAAAGGCCCCAAGTGAACAGTGTTCATCTGGATAAATAGGCAACTCAACACAGGAAAGTCATGGGGAAAACTCCTAATCGTAGTCTTCTGAAAGCTATTCTTGTTTAGCTATAAGTATTTTTATATTAATTTTATTGATTTTCATCAACCTTGCATGTACAATTGAGTGAGCACCAATAATACTTTTATATTCAGTGGTACTTGAGATAGAAATTTGTCAAAACTCTGAGATGAGAGATTTATCTAAAACACTAGGAGAAATGTATATTTATTTTATCTGTTTATTTTTTTACTTAAAACTTGCTTTCCTTCTGGGATGTTTTGGCTGCCAGCAAATGCCAGAGAATTCTTGGGAAAAATGCAGCACTCTGGGAATATGAAGTTTATAAATTTAAAGAAATTGGACAGCTTAAGGTAAGCATTACTTTATTTTTAACTCTTAATTTTTATGTGTAGTATATTAATATGAGCATGCCTCAGAGATATTGTGGGTTAATTTTCAGACCAGCACAAATAAAGGAAATACTGGTATCTCATTAAAGCAAGTCACATGAATTTGTTTCCCAGTGCATATGAAAGTTGTTTACAGTATACTGTAGTCTATTAAATGTGCAATAGCATTATGTCAAAAAAAAAAACAACACTGCACATACCTGAATTAAAAATACTTTATTGCTAAGAAATGCTAATCATCATCTGAGCCTGCTGGAAAAATGGTAGACTTGCTCCACACAGGGTTGCTCCCCCCAAAAAAAACAATCCTCGGTATCTGTGAAGTGCTATGAAGTAAAGCACAATAAAACAAGGTATGTGTTTATTGAGATGGAAATAAAATTAAGACAGTAATAGTCAGTTCTTTATTGGGAAGCAAATTATGTCAGCCAGGAAGATTCTAACTTTTAGAAGTTAGTTTCAAAATATAAACCTAGTATATGTTTTATATGTATAAAATATATACATATATAATATATTACATATATGTTGTGCTCACTTTATCTCCTAGTTCTGTGCTCAAATGAAGTTTTCATGTTCTTTTTAATGAATATGGAAAACAGGTATAGTCTCATGCAGGAGATTATAAGACATGAGGTTCTTTTTTTCTAAAATCACTTAAGATTGATCCTTTTTGAAATAATATTTTACTTACTGGAAAATAAATGGAAAAGTTTGACCATGTAACTCTAACAAATAATTTTGATACTTCATTTTTTTCTTTCAACTTGGCACATAATATCCAAATCAATAAAGTATTCCAGTGTTGTTTAAAACAGTTTTTAAAAACTTTTTCTTATGAGTGGACCTTTTCAGTGTTCTCTTAGTGTTATGAACATTCTTCTAAAAATTCCCAGTTACTCAACTGCTCAGCCCCATAGATGTTCTCTTCCCTGGGAAACCCCAAGGACACTCTCTTCAGTTTATTGGGCTGCTCCTGGAGGGTGTTACAGGACCTGTGGCCATGTTTACCCAGACAGCTCCATAACCCAGACTTCTCTTTTGAATTCCTCATCTACATTGGAAGTGTGTGATGGCCATTTCTCCTTGTATATAATGCTAATAAATATCATTCAAATTAAATTGAATCCCTTTCCTTCCCAAATTTGGTTCTTCTCCTTTTAATCTGTGTTTACGACATCACATTATACTTGCTTTTCCATGCTTAATAGCTCAAAACCACTGTTTTGATGAGAACGTCTAACTTATCTTATCCTATGTAACCTCCAATTCTTGTCAGTTTTACCCCGTCAGTATCAATTCAGCCTTTCCTCTTTCCTTCTGGTACCGCTGCCTTAACTCTTGATAGATCTATAGGCAACCCTGACCCAGAGTTAACTGTTTAAAAATAAATTTGCTGCTCTCACTTCCCTAATATCTGTTGTTTCCCTCCTGCTCATAGGGTAAAATCTGAGTTCCTTTCATGACCCCACTTCACTTTCCTCTCCAGCCTCATCTCCCTTCAGTGACCCCATTCCACATCTGTGACCCCAGGGCGTGCATTCATGGCTCCATGCCTTTGCTCATGCTGGTCCCTGTGCTAGGGTGCCCTTTCTTTCACTTTCTTTGCGTAAGCAGACCTCGGCCTCTGTGATCTCAGCTTCAGTGTGCTAGATTTGCTACACCTCCTTGTTAATCCCTCTTATATCACTTCCCATATAATATTGCAATTGACTATTTAGATATTCATTGACTTTTCCTTTGGGGCTGTAAGCTTCTTGGAATGGTGATTTTGGTGCACAGTGCACTGCTGAGTCATTTGACAGTATTTGGAAATTTGACACTTAACATAGCTCTGAATAGCTGAAGAACACAATAATATATTTGCTCCTAATTTCAAAATATGATTGTGAATTTTTAAAGGTTGATATATTCCAGTTGAAGGGAGGAAAGTTGAAAAGATTGTCTATACTGCTTGATTACTTAAGAAGTTGACTTTTATCATGTCTGTGATATTCACCCTCTTATTATTTAGATTTTCATTAATTCATCAGGAAGAACAGAGAGATTCATCAGGAAGAACAGAGAGGTTAACCTAGGCAATTTTGTATTCATTCATTCATGCACACATACCCCTCATAGATACTTTTTAAAAATATTGTAGCCCTTGCCAGGTTATTCAGTTGTTTGGAGTATTGTCCCACACAACAAAAGGTTGCGGGTTCAATCCCCAGTCAGGGAACATACCTAGGTTGTGGGTTCAATCTCTGGTCAGGTCAGGTACTGGGGACAATTGATGGATGTTTCTTTCTCTTCTTCTCTCTCCCTTCCATGCTCTCAAAATCAGTAAAAACATATCCTTGAATAAGATTAAATATATACATATATGTAGTTATATGTTGCAAGTAGTTTATTTGAATCTTTCCTCTATATAGTAATTTTCCAAAGTACTTTATTGCCTTAAACTTTCAAATTGAAAATATACAGGTTAGGGTTTCAGCCAAGATGGATATATAGACAGAAACGCTTCACTTCCTCAAATAACCAAAAGAAGTATAACAACCGATTTGAAAACAAAGAACAGCCAGAACTGCCAGAAAATCATTTTCATGGAAGTCCAACCACCAAGGAGTTAAAGAAACATTCAGCCAGGCTGGTGGGAAGGGCGGAAATGGGCAGCCAGGGCAGAGAGGAACTCGGCAATGCAAGGCAGCAGACCATGTGTATGATCCCACATTTGCGCACAGATTAGCAGGGAAGAACAACAGGGAAGTGAGACAGACTGTGAAACCCAGGGTTCCACCACGGGGAATAAAGACTCAAAACCCCTGGCTATAAAAATCTGTGGGGGTTGCGGCGGTGGGAGAAACTCCTAGCCTCACAGGAGAGTTCATAAGCTCCTTATGGGAAGTAAGAGAAGTGATGGAAAGTGGAGCAAGCGGAGTTGTTCCCTCTTGGACCACACCCCACAGACAGCGCCACAGTGCAGCAAAGAGGGTTGCCTTGCCCTGGCGTATACTTAAGGCTCTATCCCTTACCATGTAACAGGTGCACTGAGACAAATAAATATGGCCCAAATGAAAGAACAGATCAAAGCTCTGGCATCCTAATTACCAGTGTTTTGAGCTGATGCAGAGTTCAGAACACTGGTAATCAGGATGCTCACACAATTGATTGAGCTCAATCACAAAATGAAGGAAGAAATGAAGACTACATAAAGTGAAATAAAGGAAAAAAACAGGGAACCAATAGTGAAGGGAAGGAAACCAGGACTCAAATCAACAATTTGGAACAAAAGACAGAAATAAGCATCCAACCAGAACAGAATGAAGAAACAAGAATGCAAAAAAAAAATGAGGAGAGGCTTAGGAACCTCTGGGACAACTTTAGGTAGTGACTTATCTAAGAAATAGAAGATCAAAAACTATGGACAGTAAAATGACAACAAACTCAACAAGTATCAACAACTGGATCTTAAAAACAAAAACAAAAACTAAGCAAACAACTAGAAAAGTAACAGAACCACAGAATTGGAGATCACATGGAGGGTTATCAGTGGGGAGGGAAAGAGGGAGAATGGAGGGCAAAGGTGCCGAGAATAAGAAGCAGAATAGGTAGGCACAAAATAGACAGGGGGAGGTTAAGAATAGTATAGGAAATGAAGAAGCCAAAGAACTTACATGTACAACCCATGGACATGAACTAAGGTGGGGGAAATATTGGAGGGTCGGGGGAGCAGTACAGGGAGGAGGGGGATCAAGGGGAGAAAAAAATTGGGACAGCTGTATAGCATAACCAATAAAGCACACTTTAAAAAAATTGGAAATATACTTCTGTGTTTTCTGCATAATTTGAGTATAGTTTTGTTTTGCCACATTTGAAAGGTTTTTTTTTTTTTTCCTTTTCCTTCCCTAGGCTATTAGTCCTTATTTGCCAAGAGGGGATCCAGTTCTGAAGCCACTCATCTATGAAATGATCTTACATGAATTTTTGGAAACTGATTATGAGGTACAACATTCAAGCATGGTCATATTTACTTGTTCTCAATAGAAAATGTTAACAAATTTAGAAAAATAATATAATGGAGCAACTGGTTTAAAGTTAACTGATTTGCAGTTTGTGTGTGGTAGATGAAATTGAGATAGATAAACTAATGATAACTAATGTTTATGTAAATAGTGAAAATCTCTAATCCATGTACATTTTGAAGAATTCCTTAAGGTTACCACTGTAATAGAAAAAGGGACTTAGTGACATTTGGGGATTTCATAAATAACAACTTCTATTAATGTTTATACTACCCCTAAAGAAATCAGACCTTTCTAATGGGTGAGACTCAGAAGTAGGTTTGTCAAAAGAGAATTAAAGAGAAATTGAGGGGGCAGGAATGGGGAAAGGGATTGGAAATTATCTGTTTGCTTATTGATTAAGAAAAAAGACAGTACATAAATTGCTTATCTATTATAACTCTGCACTTGTACATGCAAATTGTGATTTTACTCCTAACAACACTATAAATAGTAATGTCCAATTTTAGAGAAGAGAAAACTAAAAAATGAAGAAGTTAAATAAATAACTTGCCCAAAGCTATATATTTAATAAATAGTATGCTTGGATTGTAATTTAAGTTCGTTCTTTGCATTTACCCAAAATGGATTATAATTTTTAAAGTTTGTTAATTTGTTAATTTATTGAGAAAGTATCTGTTTAGTACCTGCTAAATTCCAGGAATATGGTAGTCAATAGGCCTACAATTGTGAATGGAATGATGACCCTTCAGCAATCACTCAATATGAGTCACACCCAAGCATGTGAACCAGTGGTTCTTGACAGTGACTGGTTCTCTCCCACAGGGGACGTTTGACAATGTCTGGAGACATTTTTAGTTGTTCCTTCTGGGGAATTGGTGTTATCATTTAGTGGCCAGAGAGCAGCAGGAATGCTATTAAACATCTCACAATGGCACAAGACAGGCTCCTACAACCAAGAGTGATGTATCCTTAGATGCGAGTACTGAGGTTGAGAACCCTGATGTAAAGATACATTATTACATAATATGCTGGATGCTCTCATAAAGCATCAACAAAGTGTTGTGGCTAAAACTCAGCTTAGTTCCCCTCCTGACCAGAGAAAAAGATGAGATTTCTGGTGGGCAGGTTCTAGACAGGGCCGGTAAGGTCTCTTCCAGAGCTGTGACTGGTGCTAGGAGGATCCATAAACCAGGAACTGTAACATGTTCTGTAGCTTTGGGCCAACTTGCAGGGTCATAAAAGTGGCACCACCTTTAGTCTTTGTGAAATTCAGGGCCCTAATCTTGTGATCAGTTTTCATTTTTGGTGCCTTGAAGTATGGTGCAGGTTGTCATTGCCTTCTTTTTTATTCTTATGTTAGGTTTTAAAGATAAGGAAGACTTTGTTTACAATTTTCTTTTTCCCATGATAATGTGAGGTGGCTTGTCAAAGGTTAACATACAGAAATAAAAAGAGGCAATAAGACTAGAGGGGAAATGAGAAAAGGAACTCCTGTGTTTTTGAGTGCCTACCGAGTACTAAACACCTTGTTAAGATACTTTTTTTAACCAATAACTGGTTTAGTTTAAGGAGTGGTAATATGGCAAACACCATTTCAACTCTGAGATGATATTTTACACCTTAGAATCTAAGGGACCTTTCAAATAGTGATCTCTTACCCTAGTAACTTAAGTATTTGCTCAGTTACTGTGAACCAGGTATTCCTGGATATGTAAGATCCAAGCATCCTGATGCATGTATGTATATAATCCCTTTACTTTTATAGGCCTGTATTCTTATAGGAAGAAATTAGATGTTTTAGCATGAATTCAACTTGAACAAAATATCAATATTTCTTTTAATCATACATACTAATGGAGGCAGTGTTTCCTCAACTTTTCTTATTAGTGTATATTTTAAAAATCCAGTGTTCTCTAACAGCATGAATCTGTTCCTTTCTGGATCTATACAGAAGATTTTATGGTAACAGTTTCTGTCATTTATGCTAGATACCAACTAATGTATACTATGGTTTCTATTTATTTCCGTTTCAGTTCAATTCAACATGCCTTTATTGGGAAACTACCATGTTCTCGAACTGTACTCAGTTGGATGCTAGAGAAATTAAAAAACAGTCCTGGCCTTCAGTTGATTTACAAACTGACCAGGGAGACCATACTAATAAGCTTCAAACAACTAGAAAATAAGTGACAGAGCAGTATGTCCTCTAAGAGATTGAAAGAGAGGCCATTATTGCCCATAGTTATTGGAAAAGGTTTCTTCAGTGTGTAAAGCTTATAATGGACTTGGGTTTCTTTCCAGTATGTTCTGAATACACACAGTGGCTTAGAATTTTCTTCTAAGATGATGATGCTTCATGACTTATTTTTATGGGGTTTCTACACAAATGCATATTTCTTTGCCTCTTCATTTACAACCTTGCAAAATAGTTTTAAATAGTTAAGCTTTGTTTTATAATATTAATTAGAAATGTATAAGCATGTTATAAGTGAGACAATTTCTATGGCATTTCATTTAATGAATATTTTTAACCTTTTACTAACTGTAATGGGCACTGAGATGTTCTCCAACTTTGCTCGCTCAGTCGTAACAGCTCCCTGATAACTCTGTTTTCTAATTAATAATAATGGCCATGAGGTTAATTTCATCAGAATTTTTAGCACAGAGCCCATTAAGGAGGAGAAAGCCTAACAAGACATGTAATAAATGCTTATTTCAGTTTATGTAGGAGTCATCATGCTTTTATCACACAACATGACCAGTTTGTCTTATTTTGTATTATAAGTTGGCAGTGGTACGAGGCTGTTGGGTAAACATGCAAAAGAGGAAATGGAACCAAGCTTTCTTCTTTCCTTGAATAATGTTATTCTTGGTCTCAGGGATACTGAAAGCTGCCGTTTATTCTGGTGGAAATCCTTTGAGTTTTTATTTTATAAATTGCACAGCTTAAGAAAACAGAAACTTTATCCAAACTATCATTTTGGTTTAGAGAATATTTTAATGTTCTGATTCAGTAGTTTTTATAAAATATATCATCTTTACTCAGTGAGACCCCTTCACAAATGTCTCAAGTCAAACTGCAATCATGCTAATACCTAGGAAGGTTGCAGTTTGAATGGAAAGTATAGCCCATTGTTTCTGTCTCTTGCCATCCTTTCTGGGAATCACTTTAGAAGAAAGTGGGTAGGACTTTAATGGAGACTGTATTCCTGATCCTTTTGTAATTTTCTTACCAAATCCTCACTTTATAGAAGCAAATTCTGTCTCACTATTTTCATTTCTAAATATCATTTAAACACATTCAAAGTAGTTAAGGCATTGGTTGAGTTACTTAATATTAATATGACTTTTAATATAATTATAATATAAAGATTATTACTTCTACTTGCTGTCTTCTAAATACATATCAGGTTTTGTTTTGTTTTGAAGTTGTAAAGGATCAGTAAGTAAAGTCCTCTACTCTACTGAGTTACAAAACGTGAGGGCTAAAGTCAGGAATCAGGAGGGCAGGGGCTGCCCAGGACTTGGGCCAAGAAGCAGCCATGAGGGAGAAACAGGATCTAATCAGATAAAACCCCAGATGATATCTGGAGTTTCCTATCAGAACCACAAAATTTGTGATCCAGTGATAGTCAGGGTAAGAACTAGGGAATAAGACTTGAGCTAAAGTCTCAAATTCCCAAACAAAATTAGGGTGAGAGGTGGGCGTGGAAGGAGGACAAAGATGTTAACTTGCCAGAGGATGCAGGTGATTCCACTATGGGACAGGCCACCGTGTGCAGTGTGCCAGCTGTGCTGCCCAGATCTGACATGCATCAGGTATCTGAGGTGTTAAAGATGTCTTCCAAATGTTGTAGTTAGTCCAGAGTGAGGACATAACAAGTCAGACCTATACTCTGCCTGTGCAGTGGTACTTTATTGACAGACCAGAGTGCCTTTCTTACTTGTACATTTCATCAGATATGAACAGAGGTGGATGGCACCACCTACTTTTCAGGAATGGCGAGTGGAGATTAGTGTGGAGTAGTTCTCTGTCTCCCTTGGCCACCCTGAAACCCTGGAAAGTGATACTTGTGGAGCAAAGTTTTCATCATAAAATTATTTTGCCTGTTTACATGAATACTTTTAGACATTGTTTAAACTATTTGAATTATTATCCTATTTAGAGAGTGTTGTTTTTATCCTCTTGGTTAGGGTTTTGCCACTCTGATCCGAGAATGGCCCGGAGATCTGTACAACAATTCAGTAATAGTTCAAGCAGTTCGGGATCACCTGAAGAAAGATAGTCAGAACAGGACCTTACTTCAAACCCTTGCAGAATTGTGAGTATAATTTAGTGCTTCTTCTTTTCAAATCAAGCTATATGGAAAGTTTTTCATATATTAGATCTGGTAAACTCTGAATGGAGAGGACACAGAGGACCGAGCCTTTTATACCATTATTTTTTTTTATATTCACTCTTAGTGAAAACTTTTCATAAACTTTCAGTGTACAACAAGGAGGTAAGAAAAATGTCTGAAACTGCAATTGTAATATAATCTCTTTCCCAGAGAAGAATCCTAGTCAGCAATACTGGGCAGTGGTAGTGGTTCTGGGAGGGAAGGTTGCAGGTCTTAGATTATTTAGGCAAATTGAGGCTTCCCATGAGGCTCTGGATTCTGTTATTTTTGGATCTGCAAGTTGGTTAGTTTCTCAAACCTCGGACTCGTTTATGACCCTTTCCCTTCCCATGGACTAAGCCAAAGGAGGGTAGGATTGAGGGTGGTAGATGGGGGTGGGTAGGGCGGGAAAAAGTGGGGGTGGGTAAATGGAGACAACCGTATTGGAACATTAATAAAAAAATATATCAAAAATAAATATGCCCGATTAGCTGCTACAGTTTTGAGAAAGAAGAGCAAAGTAGGAGGGATCACAATACCTGATACCAGACTGTATTATAAGGCTACTGTAAACAAAACAGCCTGGAACTGTTATAAAAACAGACACATAGACCAATGGAGCAGAACAGAGAGTGCAGAAATAAAGCCAAGTCTCTACAGTCAATTAATTTTCAACAAAGGGGCAGCAGCATAAAATGGAGTAAAAATAGGCTCTTCAACAAATGGTGTTGGGAGAGCTAGACAGCCTGGGAAGGGTGGAAATGGGAAGGAGTTGGGGAGGGCTGGGTGGGTGGGCTGGGATGGGAGTAAGAGACAGAAAATTGTACTTGAACAACAATTAAAATAAAATTTAAAAAAATACAAAAAACAAAAAATAAAACTCGAGCACCAACTTACACCATACACAAAAATAAATTCAAGCTGGATAAAAGATTTAAATATAAGTCGTGACACCATTAAAGTTCTAGAGGAGAACATAGGCAGGAAAATCTCAGATATTTCATGCAGCAGTATTTTTACTGGTATGTTCCCTAGAGCAAGGGACATAAAAGAAAGAATAAACAAATGGGATCTCATCAAAATAAAAAGCTTCTGCATGGCTAAAGAAAACAGTATTAAAATAAAAAGAGAACCAACTGTATGGGAAAGCATATTTGCCAGTGATACCACAGACAAGGGTTTAATATCCAAAATATATGAAGAACTCACACGACTCCACTCTAAGACAAGTAACCCAATTAAAAATGGGCAAAGGATGTGAACAGATGCTTCTTGAAGAAGGACATACAGAGGGTCCAGAGACAAATGAAAAGATGTTCAGTATTGCTAGCTATCAGAGAAATGCAAATTGAAACCACAATGAGATACCACTTCACACCAGTCAGAATGGCCATCATAAACAAAGCAACAAACAACAAGTGTTGGAGAGGTTGTGGAGAAAAGGGAACCCTAGTGCAGTGTTGGTGGGATGGCAGATTGGTGCAACCACTATGGAAAACAGTATGGAACTTCCTCAGAAAACTAAAAATGGATCTGCCTTTGAACAGGCAATTCCACTGCTAGGATTATATCCTAAGAACCTTGAAATACCAATCCAAAAGAACCTATGCACCCCAATGTTCATAGCAGCACAATTTACAATAGCTAAGTGCTGGAGGCAGCCTAAATGCCCGTCAGTAAATGAATGAATCAAAAAACTATGGTACATTTACACAATGGAATTCTATGCAGCAGAAAGAAAGAAGGAGCTCCTACCCTTTGGGACAGCATGGATGGAACTGGAAAGCATTATGCTAAGTGAAATAAGCCAGGCAGTGAAAGACAAATACCATATGATCTCACCTTTAACAGGAACCTAAACAACAAAACAAACAAACAAACAAAACATAACCAAAGACACTGAAATAGAGAACAGGCTGACAGTGGCCAGAGGTGGGAGGGGAAGGAATTTCAGGGGAAAAGGGTGAAGGGTTTGCAGGAACAATTATAAAGGACACATGAACAATAACAGGGGCAGGGATGAAAATGGGAGGGAGGTGGGGAGGGCTGGGAGGTTGGGCTGGGGTGGGGGAAGAGGCAGAAAACTACTTGAACAACAGTTACAAAATAAAATAAAAATAAAAAATAAATAAATGTGTCATATAATATAATAAATATACCATAAAAAATAAAAGTGCAAAAAAACCACCTTAGACTCCTTATAAGATCACAGGTAACAGTTCCTTATGCAATGATTTTAAGACTTAAGTGAGATGTCATAATTAAAAACTAAACATAGTACCTAGCACTGATTCAGGGTTCAGTAAAAAGAACCTAGGTTATGTGCCATATTTAGGGGGTACTTTTAGTGACCCAGGGTTTGTACTATATGCCTGTAATGCAGAGATAGATAGGTACACTTGTACCCTCAAAGAGCTTTGGTCTAGTGAAAAAAGAAGCAAACTGAAGGTAATCTCAGGAAAATGGTTCCTGCTTCAGCCTCTCCTTGGCACTGCTACCACTTCAGACCAACCCTTTGCCCATCTTACATCATTTGCCCAAGACCAAGAAAGTTACACCAGAATGGCCTAAAATTCAGCACTGTTTAAGACTTTTCACAGCAGGTGTTGTGTTTGTGGCATTCTGAGACAGAACACTCATTTTCTTCTGGAAACATTGTTCTAGGTAGTTCTTAATTATAATAGTAACAAAGTACCAATAAATAATACTAACAATTCTGTAGTATTCATATTGGAGTTATAGTGCAGTTTAGGTTCAGTTGGCTTTCAGAAGCCCACATAGGGAATTAAGCGACATGGAAAACATTGTTTCAATAGAAAAACACATTTAAATTTTACACCGCCCCCTTACAAATAAGTTTTCGAAGTACCATTCGGCAGCTGAATACTCTTTGTAAGAATTTGAACTGATTTTTCTGCTAGTAGAATAAGCATTTCCTGTATTCCGGATCATAGGGGGTTTTTTTGCTTGCTTGTTTGTTTTGTTTTTTATTTTGTTCTGGTATATGGATTTCTATAAAAAATTTTGAGGCCCAGGTTGGATAGCTCAGTAGATTAGAGCATTGTCTCAATATGCCAAGATTGTAGATTTGATCTCCAGTGAAGGCACATGCAAGAATCAATGGATATATCAAAAAGTGGAATGACAAATCGATGTTTCTGTCTCCAATCAATAAATGTAATTTTTAAAAATTTTGAGAATTTCTATAAAAGAAATTTTTTATTAAATATTGTAAACTTTCTAAAATTTTGGTGAGATGTAATGCAAGATTCTGAGAAAGAAATACTTATTGGTCATCTATAGTTAAATTCCATGGTATAGTTTTCCAAATAAAGTTAATTTTTCTCTCTACACGTTCTACAGTTTTTAATATGGTAAAACATGATTTGTGTTTTAATATTGTAAAACATGATGTATAAGTATGAGTGTTTAATCAGAAGTATTGATGAACATTAATGTAAAAAATTTTTGTTACCAGGTACACCTATGACAAAAACTATGGCAACGCTCTGGAGATATACTTAACCTTAAGACATAAGGATGTTTTCCAGTTGATTCACAAGCATAATCTGTTTAGCTCTATCAAGGATAAAATTGTTTTATTAATGGATTTTGATTCTGAGGTAATGTGTGGCTTTTTTAAATTAAATTTTAATACTGGTAATTTATTTTTACTCTTCCAAATTTTTAGTAACTAGACATTTATCCAAATGCTAGAGTAGTTAGTAAATCACATACCGTGGCTGT
This sequence comes from Trachops cirrhosus, assembly GCA_028533065.1. Lineage (NCBI taxonomy): Eukaryota > Metazoa > Chordata > Mammalia > Chiroptera > Phyllostomidae > Trachops > Trachops cirrhosus. The sequence continues at coordinate 47,002,161 of CM052549.1, read as the reverse complement.
ATGCCAGTGATGTTCAGAACACTCAGACCCTTACTAGATGTTAGGTATTTTAGAAGTTGGCATTCAAAAATCCTTTATTTGATGTGATTTTTCTGTAAAAGCAGTTATAATTTGATGTATAACTTTTAAAATTTTGTGTGAAGTAAATTTTTAGTTAAAACAATTCATGTAATTCTTAGAAACAAAGAAACTAACCATATGCTTTGGCTCATTCGGTCCTGTTAATTGTATATCCCAGAATTAAAATTTTAAGTAAACTTTTACTTTGATCTATTTATTGTAATTTTATTCCTTGGCATTTACAGATTTAGCATGTGTGGTGTCCACGGGTCTCAGACAACACGTAGGTCCAGGACAGGGAAGTGTGTTATTTTATTTTAACACAAATTTGAATGGTGGATTGCTTGACTAATGGTGGCACCCAGCCTCCACAGCTCACAGCAGCTCTTGTACAGGCATGCAAACTGTGTGTGTGTGTGTGTGTGTGTGTGTGTGTGTGTGTGTGTTTAAAAAAGAAGGCTAATGACAAGTGCTAGTCATTGAAATAAAGAGCTTCATAAAACAGAATAGTTCTTACTTACAAAATTGAAATTTTAGATAAAGAAGAGAACCTTAAGGATCTAAAATGTTTACTTGGAATTTTCAATTTTATCTTAATGTATTTAAGGGTATTATATGTTATATTATGTGTATGTATATTTTATATACATATACATATATCATGTGCTGTTTATTAGTCTTCACAAGCTTAAACTTAAATAGGAGCTAAATATACCTCTTTTTTTTCTGAAAAATGCTTTTAGCCCATTTTTCATTCTAAATCAATTAAATCCTTAGGAATTACAGACCTAAAAAGAATTAGTGCAGTTCCCAGGAAGTTCAGGTACATAGGTTCTCCTTCTTTGGCATAACATGATCAAGAGGATGAAATACTTATATAAAAATTAATTATATTTGCCCGTATCCTTGTGCCTCTTTACTCATCTACCCGTATGTCTCAAGAATCTAGTTTTGCATATGTAGTTATAGAAAAAAAGGTGAGGGAGCTGAAACTAATTACTATTTAAGAGTATGAACCAAAATTAAGGAATCATAGGGTTTTTTGATTATATCTGTAGAATAATCTCTTCTAATACCTCATATTTCAGAGGGAAAAATTGTCTGGAGTAGAGAGGTAACTAGTAGCAAAGGCAACAACTGGACCCAGGTCTGGCGGGCTCTTGTTACAGACTCTGTCTAATTTGTATTTTATGAATATTAAGGGTAGATAACTTCTAAATTCTAAAGGTTCATAAGCCTTATATCATTCTGAAACTTCAGACATCTTACTTTTTTTTGGCTTTTATGTTCTCCACATAAAACCAGCTCCTTAAATCTGAAATCTATGGAGGGAATTGGTCAATAATCAGGTGACCAGAAGAAAAGCTTATTTTTGTGGTACAGGGAACAACACTCTCCCCCTAATTACTGAGAGTCACTTGAGAACTTGTGAAGGTATCTGAGACAAAATGGAGTCTATAATACATGTAGTCAAGATATTTTGTATTTGGTGAGTTATAACAAGATAACAAATCAATAGTATGCAAAACACATAAACCTCAGATTGAGGCCCATTTTAAATTGTATTCTTTTATAAATATATCACTTACTGGTGGTTGAAAGCTAAGGGCCTCCTTATGTATGGAAAATAATAAGCCTTCTACTATTAACTGTGGCAGCATATGCATTATGTCATGTTCAATGATCTCTACTTACATGGCAAATGTCAATGACTGTGGCTACTTTTTTTTATTTCAGAAAGCTGTTGACATGCTTTTGGACAATGAAGATAAAATTTCAGTGAGTGTCTTTTATTTTTATATATGTTACCAGGTCAGTGTCTAGGACCATGATAGCCAAAAAGAGGAGAGATGTTTATCAGATAATTTTGCAGCTGTGTTTATATCCTCATAACTCTATACTTAAAATTTTCTTTTTTTCCTAGATGAAAAAGGTAGTGGAAGAATTAGAAGACAGACCAGAATTACAGCATGTGGTGAGCATGAAAACTGTTTTCTGCTGCTCTTTTGATGGCCTTGTGGGGCACATCACTTTTCAGTATTGGTGTGAGAATGTTGGAGAGAACTCTAGGTTAATACTCAGATTGAAGTTCTGACCACAAGTAGTATTCTGTAATTATTAAAATTTGACATGTGCTCCAAATCCAGGTTAGGGATTAATTACAGATAAGCCACTTTAATATGATTCACAATTGAATTGTGATTTTTAAAAAGTTACCATATTCATTTTTGTATTATCTGGCTGTGCCTGGGACTAAGCACCTCCTCCTATAGTTACTGTTTAATATAATTATGGCATAAATTATAATACCACAGCATGATCAAGGAACAGAGTCTTGTTTTTTCGTTCCTCACCTGCCAGTAGCAAACCCTACTTCTTTAGTGTGGTGTTGGTGGTGGTGCTGTGAAGGCCCTTTATCCTGGATTTCTTTTGGGGGAATACTTTGATTCTCTGCATTGCTGTCATCATGTAAATAAAGCAGTAGTAGATGTTTTCTATTTTCCTTAAAAATTATACAAGAAAAAGCTTCAGTGAAAATAGGGATTATTCCTGTAGGACTATGAGCATCAAATACCATGAGTGCTCTTTATCTTTGCCCACCTTTCTGTACCCAGAAGGAGGCTATGGGAACAGAATATTTTATTTAAAAGTTAATTTTGCCCTAAAACCCTGGAACACCAATCCAAAGAAACCTGTGCACCCCAATGTTCATAGCAGCACAATTTACAATAGCCAAGTGCTGGAAGCAACCTAAGTGCCCATCAGTAAATGAATGGATCAATAAACTGTAGTACATTTACACAGTGGAATTATATGCAGCAGAAAGAAACAAGGAGCTCCTACCCTTTTCAACAGCATTGATGGGATTAGAGAGCATTATGCCACGTGAAGGGCAAACACCATAAGTCAGGCAGTGAAAGACAAATACCATATGATCTCACCTATGAATGGAACCTAATCAAAACAAACAAGCAAGCAAAATATAACCAGAGACATTGAAATTAACAAACGGACAGTAACCAGAGGGGATGTGGGAGGGGATAATGGGGGAAACGGGGAAGGGTTTTCAGGAACATGTATAAAGGACACATGGACAAAACCAATGGGGGTGGGACCAGCGGTGGGAGGTAGGAGGTGGGGGTGGCTGGTGTGGGGTAGTGGTGGGGGGAAAAAGACAACTGTACTTGAACAATAATTTTAAAAAAAGTTAGTTTTGTGCAGATGCTATTGCAATGTTGCTCATGATTAGAAATCTCAAGATCATTTGCTGGCGCAAGAAAGGTGGCATCATGCTGGCCACCTTGGGATTTGTTTATAAAACAGTGATTTCTCAACTCCTCATGCCATGAGACAGGATTACAGGCAGTAGATATTTGTGTGACAAGTCTAATTAGTGCAGTGGTGAAATGGTGGCACAGCTTACACTAAAATGGTTCACCTTCCTGTCAGGTAATGTAATGTTTCTATAAATTTGCCTCAATAGATGTGACAGAACCTTCCTATCCTGTTTGTGCTCCTGGGAAATAGCACCACCTGTCCAGCGCACACACTGATCCTGGACCAGTAGACTGATAGTTGCCTTTATCAGACTACGTGGAGTTCTGTCCAACTGCTCTCCCACTTTCTTGCTTTAGGGAGATGTGAACATTTAACCTGAGGAGTGGTTTCTCAGTATGCATCTGTCATGCTTAGGCTTCTTTTGTGACTGTATACAACAGTGAACATCAAACTTCACATGACTCATTGTCAGTCACAGCTGAAAGGGCAGGCAGATGCTCTGTGGTTCTTTTGAACCATCACTCAGGGTGTGAGTGCACTTTATATAAATGTTGTGATGAAGTTTTTCATCTCTGGTGGTTTGTGGGATGTTTTTTTACATTTAACATTTAACATTGAACATTGATTTCCAGCTTCTGTGTAATATATTGATAGACTTACCCTTGCCTCTGAGTAGAAAGTGAATTCCTCATTTCCTTTGAAGTCCATTAACTGTTTCAAACAGCTAGGGAAAGGAATCCGTTTTGAAAATTGGTATAGAATACCTGTACTCTTCTTGATTTTTACTTGTTATTTTTGTTTTTGATGTCACCAGTACAGGCAGCATTTCATTGCAAATACAGATTCTCAATAATCCCAACAGACAGGAGATGAGGACTGTATGAGAATTAACTTAGTGATTGCTGCTTGAATTTTTTTTTTTGCCAGTATGGATACTTTAATGATGTTTTCTTCCAATCCATGAACCCAGTATATGTTTCCCTTTATTTGTGTCTTCCTTAATTTCTTTCTTCAGTGTTCTGTAGTTTTCTTCTTTTTTAAAAAATTTTTGTTCAAGTACAGTTGTTTCCATTTTCACCCCTCCACAGCCCCCTTGTCCCACCCATCCCTGCCTCCCATCCTCAAACCTACCCCCTTTGACTTTATCCAGGTGTCCTTTATACATGTTCCTTGATGGACCTTCCCCTATTTTCCCCCATTATCCCCTCCCCACTCCCCTCTGGTTACTGTCAGTTTGTTCTTTATTTCAGTGTCTCTGGTTGTATTTTGCTTGCTTGTTTGTTTTGTTGATTACGTTCCACTTATAGGTAAGATCCTATGGTATCTGTCTTCCACCACCTTGGCAATTTTGAGAAAGAACAAAGTAGGAGGGATAACAATACCTGATATAAAACTATATTATGAGGCCACTGTAATCAAAACAGCCTGGTACTGCCATAAGAACAGACACATAGACCAATGGAACAGAGTAGAGAGCCCAGAAATAAACGCAAGTCACTGTGGTCAATTAATATTTCACAAAGAGAACAGAAACATAAAATGGAGTTAAAATAGCCTCTTCAACAAATGGTGCTGGGAGATCTGGTCAGCTACATGCAAAAAAATGAAAATCACCAACTTACACCATACACAAAAATAAATTCAAAGTGGATAAAAGACTTAAATATAAGTCATGATACCATAAAAGTCCTAGAGGAGAACATAGGCAGGAAAATCTCAGTTATTTCATGCTGCTTGAATTTTTAAGACCATATTCTTATCCCATGATTCTCCTCCTTATGTATAAAGGCAAGAATTTTTATGCTCTAGGAAGACCATTAATTAAGCTTTTTATTCCTGAGGCAGAGGAGATGATGGTGACAGTATTAACAACTATGGTTCACCCTTGAACAATGCTAGGGTTAACCCACAGAGTTGAAAATTCGTGAATAACTTTTGACTCCTCCAAAACTTAGCTACCTTCCCCCCTGTACCCTGGGTAATTGGTTCCAAGACCCCCTGCAGATACCAAAATCTGCAGATGCTGAAGTTCCTTATATAAGTGGTGTAGAACAATGCATACACTCAGGCTTCCACATCCGTGGATCCCCAACTGCACATCAAAAATCCTGGTTTTGATCTGCATTTAGTTGAATCCACAAATGCAAACCCAGGATATAGAGGGCTGACTATATGTTTATTGAACAAAATCAGCATGTAAGTGGACCCACACAGTTTAAACCCATGTTGCACCAAGTGTCTACTCTACTATCCTTAACATTTCTGTAGTGCTTACTGTATGTCAGGCGTGGTTCTGAGATATTTACAAATGGTAATTCATTCAAGCCTCACAACAACTCAATGAGATTTTAGCAGACAAACTCAGTTACAGAGAGGTTAGTGACTTTCCAAGGTCACCTGGTTAGTAAGTGATAGAGTCAAGTTACTTTGGGTCATTCTAGAGAAAGCATCAGAATTTCTTCGCTCTTGCAAAGATATTTCTCTTATGTTCAGTTTTTTTTTCCTGGAAACTACTTTCCTCCAGCCTCTCTGTGGAAGCTGTTTAGAATTGAAAATAGCAGTGTTAAACAGGTGTTGCTTTTCTTATTATAACATTCATGGTTTATTCCTTTGTTTCGTTTAGTATCTGCATAAGCTTTTTAAGAGAGACCATCATAAGGGGCAGTGCTACCATGAAAAACAGATCAGCCTTTATGCTGAATATGATCGACCAAACTTACTTCCATTTCTCCGAGATAGTACCCACTGCCCACTTGAAAAGGTAAGTTATAGCCTCCCCCACTCACACACTTCAGCAGGAGAAGTTGTCATTGTGGGTAAGTTCTTGGTTTTTCTAGTTTCCCTGTCTTTGCTCACCCGTCCCTCTTCAAGGTGAAGACTGTTGCTCTAGGTTTCACTGGGACATTCTGATGAGAAGTAGAGGTCCTTTTGGATTAGATTTGGGTTAGAAGCTCAAGTATTTCTGCACCAGGTTTAATTGGAATAGAGGTTTTTAATCCAGGATCTAGGATTCAGTCACATAGCAGAAACTGTCAGGAGTCTGAATCACTTTATTAGGATTAGCACAAGACCTCAGAGTCAGCCTGGTGGGGAGACAAGGACTGGTAGGCCCTGGACCCTGTCTGCTTTAAATCCCCACCTCAAGTGTTTATGTATTTCTTTCTCATGCTACATTTTATTTCTCAAGCATACTACATTCATCATAATTATAATAAGTATATATATATTAACATCTCTTTCCTACTGTCTTGTAAATTCTACAAGGACAAGGAGTTTTTCTTTCTTATTTTGGTGAACCCAGTAACCAGCACACATTAGACACTTAATGTTTGTTGCATCATGAGTGAGTGCATAAATGACCAAATTAATACACACAAGGTTCTAGTTAGGGTGAATACAAACTAACAAGTTTTATATACTTGCTGTTTCAAAATAATCTGTAATGCTCCCTGTGAAGGTACTAGAAACTAAGTAATCTAAGGCCATCAGTATTGTTTCCCATGATTTTTTATAACATCTGGAATGCTATCTAACATCTACAAGTGTCTTACTAAATTTAGATAGCCAATAACAAATTCTTTTCAACAAAACCAAAAAGCATTAGACCCATAAGAAATACATAGTAAGAAGTTGATTGATAACATGCACCTTATGTCCACTCACTACCTAGTTGCTTCTTCAACCCATGATTATTAATTTTATTTATTTAAATTTTATTTATTTAGTTTTAGAGAGAGGGGAAGGGAGGGACAAAGAGAGAGAAACATCAATGTGTGGTTGCCTCTTGTACGCCCCCTACTGGAGACCTGGCCAACAACTCAGGCATGTGCTCTGACTGGGAATCAATCCGGCAACCCTCTGGTTCACAGGCCGGCTGGCATTTACTGCACTGAGCCACACTAGTCAGGGTATCTAATAATTTTAAATATGTTGAATTTACTACAAACCAGTGTCAGCTCAGTGGATTTTCAAAATCTAGTTAATGAAAAAAAATACCTTGCCTGCATATTACCTTGATTTATGAAAAAAACTTTAACATTTTATATTTGAGCCCTACGACATTTTCTTAAGAATACATTTGGAAATACATCATTTTACTTTAAAAATAAAAGCAAATGTTCCCCTTTTTTTCTAACTATGGAACCTATAATCTAGAAAAAGAATTAGAATCTTACTCTTTGCACAGTCCCCTTTCATTTGTCTCATTTTTGAGAAAACATTGTTTGTTTCCAGGAAGATGTTGCTGTCGCTGGTTCAAGGAACTTCTTACTCACTGAACACAGGAACAGTAACAATAACCAAGTCAACAACCCACATTTTTAGAACTCCTTAAATGAGCTTTTATGTTACAGGTCATTTAGACTTCTTCATGAGAGATTATTTTTTCATCAGGCTCCATTGTGGGAAATTTGTATATTTGCAAAAAACATGTCACTATTTTTGCTCAGGTACCCAAAGCCATCTTAAAGGAGATATTCTTGACTTTATTAACTCATGAAGGATCTCATTCCTTTTGCCCTAGAAGTAAGAACTCTGTATACATTTACTCATCTTAGAAACTAATTCCTTTTATGTTTACTTGTAACATGAAAAATCTACCAATTCATAAAAAGCAAAATAGGTTTTCCCCCAGTAAATGTCTCCCAAGCTGGCTAACAGTGAAGTGAAGGTCATAGAGTTCATGCTTGCCTGTTTTGTCTAAGGACAGACTCAGAAAATCTGGCCTTTTTTTCTGGATATAAAGTTAAGAACTTAAAAATTTTAATGCCCCTCCAACCCGAGAAGTCTGTATTTCATAATATTTTGTAGATTGTTTAGTCTCATAGATGCTTAGGTGGTATTTTGATTTTCATTTTTACTTAAAATGAGGGGTGTTTAAAGTTTCAAGGCATTATTCAGAGCATGGTGACCTACTGTTGTTCATAATTCACTTCTGGCAGAATAGCAACTCTGTCTTCCTCATTTCTGGTTGTTTGACTTTGCTGGGATTGGGTAATTGTTGACAGGAGAGGTAGGTTGAAATCTTCAAGAATCCAAGCCAAAGATACTTTGAATTGATTGAAATCCCACAATCAAGAGTATTTGGCCAAAAACTTTTCAGAATCTATGACATGACATCAGAAGCCCCTTAGGGTTATCAAAGACCGGAGTTCAAAGATTTAAAATCACCAGAACTCTTAAATTCCAAAATTAATCATTAACTTCTGTGAAATTGTTCAATCTAAAGGATATACAGAGGTGGTAAGGATACAGGGGTGTTCAACCTTTTGGTGTCTCTGGGCCACACTGGAAGAAGAAGCGATGTCTTGGGCCACATATTAAAGGCATTACAAGATGTAATCACAGAAAAAAATCTCATGATATTTTAAATAAATTTAATTTTATGTTGGACCTCATTCATAGCCATCCCAGGTCCCAGGTGGGCTACAGGTTGGACACCCCTGATTCTACAGCAATTTAAAAAGACAATAAAATTGTTTGTTTATATATATTGTGCTTTATAATATGTGCTGTGCTTTCATGTACCTTATTTTTTATTTAGTGTAGGTTGGTGGATAAAGTCATTTTGCACATGACAAGCTGTCTTCAGGGGTCGAAAGAAACACCCTAAAGGCTAGAGCTAATAAGTCAAAGAACCAAGCCTTGGAACCTGGATGTCTTAACTTCAGGTCCCGTATTCTTTCCTCTATGGTGAGGAATTATTTTTCTGGTTTAAAAAGTTAATTAAAATAGTAACAAAAACAATATTAAAGATATTTTCTAATATTGCAAGAATCATGAAAGATAAAATTTTTTTTTTTTAGTGAAAGGGAAACTTTATTTTGGCCCCAGTTAGGCAGAAGTGTAGGCCAGAGGAGGTGATGGAGGGTCCTTATTTAACCTTCTTGGGGCGCAGGTTGCTGGTGTGGTCACACCTCCTGCAGCAGTTGACAGTACAGGGCTGCAGGCAGGCATAACACTTGAGGCAGGTCATCTTGTCACAGTTGTACTTCTGGGTGAGCTGGTGAAGGGAGGGCTCGATGATGCCACCACGCAGGAGAAGCAGGGTGGCCTCTTTCTGAATGTTGTAGTCTGGGAGAATGTGGCCATCCTCCAGCTATTGGCCCGCAAAAATCAGTCACAGCTAGCCAGGTGGAATGCCCTCCTTATCTTGAATTTTAGCTTTGACATTCTCAATCTTGTCCCTGGGCTCAGCCTCAAGGGTGATGGTCTTGCCAGTCAAGGTCTTCACAAATCTCTGCATGTTTGTGTTTGCTGGGGAGGCTGCAACCAACACACTCTCCCATCTCATTTGAAAGATACAAGTTTTTAAACTTTGAAACTGTCCTTCTATAATTTCCAGGTTTGGAAATCAGGCATTAGTTTTTGCAAATCTGACTTGCTTATGCACAGAATAGTTAAAAGCAGAGTATCTGCTTAATAGCTTTAGCAAATTTATATCTGAATGTGTGATCTCTCTTATCTAATGGTATTAACAGGATGGCAGTATTTATGAATTTGGAGAAATAAGGCTTGGAAATGTAAAGTTAGTAGATTTTCATTAAATAAATTTAAAGACAAAATTAGATAAAAGATGACAGGCTCAAGGCTAGGTAGAAATAATTATTTAATTTATGGTTGATCAGGTTCCTGTTAGTTAGCACCAAACTTCTATGTTCCTTACCATTATAATAAATAAGAAAAAGAAAACTAAAATATTATTGTTGCATTATTTTTTACTCAATTTCTGTCATTATTCTTTTCACCTATATTTCTAGTACTATTCTCTTTTTACCTGTGGGTTCTGTTAGCTATAAAAATGTTTGTTTCCCCAACCCAGCGACTGGGTTGCCCCGCCCTGGTGAACATGTAAGGATCTGCCCCTCATATGTAACAGGCGCAACAAGACCAAAAAAAACAAAATGGTCCAAACAGAAGAACAGGTCAAAGCTCCACAGCAAATACAACTAAGTGACCAAGAGATAGCCAACCTATCAGATGCACAGTTCAAAGCACCGGTGATCAGGATGCTCACAGAATTGGTTGAATTTCCTTGCAAATTAGATGACAAAATGAAGGCTACACTAAGTGAAATGAAGGAAAATGCACAGGGAACCAATAATGATGGGAAGGAAACTGGGACTCAAAGCAATGGAGTGGACAGAAGGAAGAAAGAAACAACCAAACAGAAAAGAATGAAGAAACAAGAATTCAAAAAAATGAGGAGAGGCTTAGAAACCTCCAGGACATTTTTAAACATTCCAACATCCAAATTGTAGGGGTACCAGAAGGGGAAGAGGAAGAGCAACAAGTGGAAACATTATTTGAACAAATAATAAAGGAGAACTTCCCCAATCTGGCAAAGGAAATAGACTTCCAGGAAGTCCAGGAGGCTCAGAGAGTCCCAAAGAAGTTGGACGCAAGGAGGAACATACCAGGGCACATCATAATTACATTAGCCAAGTAAAAATGAAGGAGAGAATCCTAGAAGCAGCAAGAGATAAGAAGACAGTAACCTACAAAGGAGTTCCCATCAGACTGTCAGCTCATTTCTCAAAAGAGACCTTGCAGGCAGGAAGAGGCTGGAAAGAACTATTCCAAGTCATGAAAGGCAATGACCTATATCCAAGATTGCTCTATCCAGAAAATCTTTCATTTAGAATGGAAGGACAGATAAAGTTCTTCTCGGATAAGGTCAAGTTAAAGGAGTTCATCATCACCAAGCCCTTATTGTATGAAATGTTAAAGGGATTTATATAAGAAAAAGAAGATAAAAAGCATGTACAGTAAAATGACAGCAAACTCAAAATTATTAACAACCACACCTAAAACAAAAGCAAATTTAGCAAACAACTAGAACAGGAACAGAACCACAGAAACAGAGATCACATGGAGGGTTAGCAACAGGAGAGTGGGAGGAGGAGAGGGGGGGAAAGGTACAGAGAATAAGTAGCATAGATGGTAGGTAGAAAATACACAGGGGGAGGGCAAGAATAATATGGGAAATGTAGAAGCTAAAGAACTTATGACACATGGACATGAACTAAAATGGGGGCATGTGGGTGGGAGGGGGTGTGCAGGGTGGAGGGGAATGAAAGGGGAAATGGAACAACTGTAATAGCATTATCAATAAAATATACATATTTTTTTAAAATCTTTGTTTCCCTACTCTTTCCTCTAGAGGGACCACTATGGCCCAGGATCATTCAAGAATCTAAAATAAGGAAGCATGCTTTTATGCTACACTCTTGTCAGTAATAGAAAAAAATCTTCATATCAGAAATATTTTTTACACTTTACTCAAAACTGCTAGAGATTATTCTAGAAGTTCTACTTTCTCATATATGAGAAAGGATAATTTAAGATACTGTTAGGAACCAGTTGTAAAACATTTAAAAATCTGTGAAATTCAAATTTCAGAGACTCTTTGAGCTTGGTGTTACACATCTGCTTACACTCCAGACCATTCTTAACTTCTGACTTGCATTTAGATATTTTTTGTATATGAATTACCATTTTTGAAAGTGCCCTAAAAGAGCTTTCAGCAGCACTGTCCTATAGAATGTTCTACAGCTGAGTATTTGAAATGTGGCATGTGAGGAACTGAATTTTTAATTTAACTTAAATTTAAGTAGCCATATGTAGCAAGTGGCTGCTGTCTTGGATGGCTCAGGAGAGCCCTCAGACTGCAAATTCTTTGTGTTTTGAGACAAACATGTTCTCAAGAATTTACATTTGCTCAAGTAAAGTGGTGGTGGTTCTGTTGAAAACTTCTGCTGGGACTTTTAAATGGCAGTAAACTTCTAAGTACATAATTGATTTATGGATACCTCTCAGTAATAAAATACTTGAAGCAGCATATTCATCTTTAATCACACTATCTTGCTCTAAACATTGTACCTATCCATCCAATTGTGTTAATCATTATCTGTTTATCTGTGAATGACAGTCCCACTAAACCATAAACTGTCCATCAGCTAGCACAAATCTAAGCACTCATTTGGTTTCTCAATAATTTTTTTTAAGATTATATTTATTTATTTTTAGAGAGAGGAAGGGAGGGGGAAGGAGAGAGAGAGAGAGACATCAATGTGTGGTTGCCTCTCATGTGGTCTCCACTGGGGACCTGGTCCGCAACCCAGGCATGTGCCCTGACTGGGAATCGAACCTGCGATGCTTTGGTTCGCAGCCCGCGCTCAATCCACTGAGCTACGCCAGCCAGGACCAGGTTTCTCAATAATTTTTTGTTGAAATAGTCCCAGGTCCTCCAACTTCAGGTTTTTTGCTTTTCTCCTTACTATTTAAACTTCTCACATGTGTGTCCCTGAAGCTTCTCTAGTATCATCCCAGAAGAGTTAAGAGTTGGTAAGGGCATGATGGTAGAGAAAGAAGTAAGACATCTTTTTAATCAAAATGAATGAGGATTTTTCTAAGTGATAGTTAGGATTGGATTCAGCTATGAGTGATAAAAATCCCCAAATGATAGTGGCTTAAACAGAGTAGCAATGTTCTCTGTCACATGAATGTCCTGGTGGAGTGTCCCTGCTGGTGATAGCATGCCACCAGGCCTGAGACCCAGGCCCTTTTCTCTGGTTCCCCAACCTTGTATGACCCTGACCTCATGATGTGAGACAGTAGCATCCATGTTTCCAGGGTCAGATTGGATGAAAGGACTAAAAGTAAAAAAAGCAAAGGGTTCACACATGCTGCTTCTTAAAGAACACTTCCAGAAGCTTCCATGTTTCTGTTTCATCTCTGGGGGACATTAGTCACATAGGTTTCACCTACCACGTGGAGACTCGAAGATATTTTTACTTTTTTCTGGGCAGGTTCACACACACCTGACTGATTTGTATACTTTAAAATATCATCATAATTTCATTGTCATGCCAAAGTTAGGTGTTATTTTTTTCCTTTTTTATGTTTTATTTGGGTTTTACCCCCTACATTGATCTCTATGATTAGCTCTCCTTCTCCCTTTTAGTTGTTAATCTCCAACAAAAGACATAGATTTAAATATATACTTTACACAATATTTTAAGTAAAAAATCAGAATGTCAAAACTAGCTCCTGCTTGTCATTTCCCAAGGTAGATTTTTTGAGCTGAAAGAGCTAATTAACTTGAACTGTTCTATCTCCTTGGTTCTTTTTTTTAAAACAAACTTGGCTGTTTTTAAATAACTATTGTAACTATGCAATCCAGTAATCTTCCTCCTGAGACCTTTTTTGCCTGATCATTTATTGAAAAAAAAATATTTATTGCATACCTATAAGCCAGTCATGCAAAAAAGCACAAGGCTTGAGGTACTCATGGTCCCAGCCTACAGAAATTAGAGAAATGGGAGTTTGTGAAGATGGGTGTGGGTACAAGCAGAGTTAATTGCCTGGGATCTGACCTAGTGAGGATCCAAAGAGGATTTGTCTGAAGGACTTGCCAGGGGTGGAGAGTGGCGAGGGAGGGCAGCATTCCAGGTCCAGGGACCAACAGCATAGAGGCCAACAGGGTGTGAGGTGTCGCTGCACAAAATGTCAGGGCATCCGAGGCCACATTAAAGATTCTCCACTTTAAGATGGAACAGAGTAACACAGTTGGAGGGTTCCATAGTAGGTTCCATAGTAGGTGTGTGAGGGAGGTTCCTGATGAGCTCTTACTCTTCATACTGTACCCCATTCAGATGCTGCCTCCTCTGTGAAGCTGATGTCCTGTATCTGTGCACATAGCCCTCTGTTTGTGCTCCCTCTGATCATGGGATTCTATGTTGTCATATCTTTCTATTTTCTGGACCCTGCACTCCCTGGTGGACTCATGCTGCCTCCCTTTCTCCTGAGCCACCTCCGTTTCCTCCTCATTGCCCTTTGACATGTCACCATTGTCAGCATTTGTGTTACTATCATCTTTGAACCTCCATGCATCCTGATTCTCTAGTGCCCAGCAGAGTGTACATTTGTGCCAGTTCATTTTCATTATTGAATTATTTATAATCACCTATTGTTTTATTTTTACTCAAGGAAATGCTGTCCATTTGTATATTTCCTTATTTCTTCACTTGATCTCCTTCTTGATCCTTCCAGATTGTTAGGTGTATTTTTTCTCTCTCACTTTTGGCAGATCCTTGAACAGAGTTATTTAAAACCCTGTAAGCTGGCAGTAGAAATATTCCCAGTATTTATTTATATAACAAATGCTTACCGAGCTGTGGTACAGTCCCTACTGGGAACATGCACAGTGGACATGGACAGGTCCTTTCCTGCAGCTACATCCCGGTGGAGGAAAACAGAGTTTAAACCAGGGACTGTGGGTCAGTTGTGGGGCAGGAGAGCTGCAAAGCAGCCTAAGGCAGCATAAAAGAGAGCAAGCTTGGTGGGAAAGGGCCTTTCAGCATGGTTCTTTCTGTCTTTATTCATGGAATGTTCAGAGCTGTATGTTATTGCTTAAATTGCGAAGGAACCAGCACCTCTGTGAGACGTGAATGGGCACAGCCACCAGTAAAACCTAAGGAGATCTGTGTTTTTATATGTTTGCTTCTTTTTTTTTTTAAGTGAGGCAATGGAAAAATTCTTTCAAACTTGTGTGTTTTCAGTGACTCTATTAACATATGTTCTTTCTGGTAACCCATAGTAATATTTTCCCCTGCTTTATTTGAAGGCTCTTGAGATATGCCAACAGAGAAACTTTGTGGAAGAGACAGTTTATCTTCTGAGTAAGTAGTTTTCACTCACTTTGGCCCTCATAAACTACTAAGAAATGGGGTGACAATGTGATTTAAATTGTTTAGGAATTGACATAGGTTTTAAACCAAAGTAACTCAGAGGATAAAACCAATTTTATATAAGAATTTAATACATGGGCCCTGGCTGGCGTAGCTCAGTGGATTGAGTGCGGGCTGCGAACCAAAGCATCGCGGGTTCGATTCCCAGTCAGGGCACATCCCTGGGTTGCAAGCCAGGTCCCCAGTGGAGACCACATGAGAGGCAACCACACATTGATGTTTCTCCCTCTCTCCTTCTCCCATCTTCTCCTCTCTAAAAATAAATAAATAAAATCTTTTAAAAAAAAAAAGAATTTAATACATGGAAAAGGAGTGAGTATTCACAGCTCAATAGAGAAGGAAGAGTTATTTAATAAATGCTGATGAAGTAACATACTAGTACTGTGTAATAAACAAATATATTGTCTTACATTACCACCATCTTGATAGAAATTAAACAATGTTCATTTTCAAAAATCATACCCTAAATAATGGAGGGAATGCAATTGAATATCAGAATTTTCAAAAGAGAAAAAGTTTTTTTAATATGATATAGATGTCAGTTGTCCCTGATCCTGTGGTTGCTATTTCTACATGTATCATAGTCTTTGTATCATATATACCAAGAAAAGATAGTATCTTTTAACATTCCTCCGAAATGAACCACTTGCATAAAAGCAATGTAGATTCTTGAAGATTTCCTAAGGAAGCTCTATGCAGATATTTGAAGCTAAAACAGAGTTCATATTAGGCGTTCCTCAAGCCAGTGTTACATCTCTTCCCTACAACAGTAGGGTTTTTCCACTTCATGTCTTCCCCTCCTACAGCATTTGGCTTCATTGACTTCTTTGACCTCTTTAGTGAAAAATAATTCAAATCTTCTGTTCTGATTAATGGGTATGCAGATTTATGGGTGCTCAACAGCAAACCTAAAACTGTTCATCAGTTCTAGGACCTACCATCCTTAGGAAAACTGTTTTGGGACAGTGCTTTCATTACTTATGTTATTGGGGTTCTGATCACAATCTCAAGTAGCTCATCAGTTTACCTCTTCCAAACAGAATTCCTCCCAAGATATACTCTAGTAAAATTTTGCCATAATGTCATATTCTCTGAGAAGCAGAAGTGAACTTAGAAGGAAAACATAGTATACTTCCTAAGTTATAAAATCTTAAAAATCATATACACATTTTTAAAAAATGAGGGATTTTGTAAAGACAAATTGTGGGAATAATATTTATAGGAAAAGCAAAATGCTATAGAAGATACAACAAATGGGATATAATTTTATGCACAAGCCAGCTGTTACCATTTGATAATGGCTGCCCAGAGCGAGGAGGACTCCAGATCATTAATAGTTCCTGCTGTGGGGCAGGGGCCAACGCCAAGGGTGATAGCCCACAGCCAGACAGTTGCTGTCCTTGCTCTGAGTAAAGTGTTCTATGTGTACTGTATTAAAAAATCATGGAAATTGTTACCAAAACCATTAAAATGACAATAAATCAGTGAGCAGAATGTATGAAGATAATCTAATAGAAGCATAGTTGGTAAGTTCTTTTATTTCATGAGGGTTATTGAAAGACTTTCCCATGAACTTGGAAGAGAAGGAAAATGAGGTCGCCCTCTGATCATTGAGTTTGCAGTTGGCACACACTGTATCAGAAGAGCAATATGCAAAGCTACCTAAAAAGGCAGAAAGACTCCAAGGCCTTTATTTATAATTATTTTTAAATGTATTTAATTTTTAAATTTTTAATTGTTTATTGGGGTGGCAATGGTTAATAAAATGATATAGGTTTCAGGTGTACAATTCTATAATACACCATCTATATATTATATTGTGTGTTTACCACCCCAAGTCAGGTCCCTGTCCACCGTTTATTCCCACTTTACCTTCTACCTCCTCCCTCAACCCCCTTTTCCATCCCTTCACCTTTTTTTCACCCAGCCTTTTAAAAGTCTTAATTGTATCTGGGTATAAAGTCATTCAAAAGAAATACAGGCCTGTGAGCAGGAAATCAGCATCTGACATACCTGGGTTCAGATTCCAGACCTGCCATTGAACAACAAGTTACTAACATTTTTGTGTCCTCTTGTATAAAATAACAAAATATTAGTATAACATATCTCTTAGGATTTCAATGATGATGAAATGATGTCATTTGTGTGAAGAACTTAAATGAGTACTCAGCACACAGAATACACTCAGTAAATAGCAGACACTTATTTTACCATGTTATGTTAATGTCACATATGAAAATACACTTTTGTCTTAGCTTTCAAACTGTGTAAACAAATTACAAAGTTTGGTGTTTCTTTAACAATACTTTATTAAAATTTCCTAAATGAAGTATTTCTCACATCTTTTCCAGGCCGAATGGGTAATAGCCGAAGTGCCCTGAAGATGATCATGGAAGAATTACATGATGTTGATAAAGCGATTGAATTTGCCAAGGAGCAGGATGATGGAGAGCTCTGGGAAGATCTGATTTTATACTCCATTGACAAACCACGTAAGCAGAAGAGCCATCTACTGTCATAATTTTTTCTCTCAGTATAGCCAATTATGTCTACAGTAAGAATTATCTCAAGACACATTGAGTTAAAAATATGGTCAAGTATCTATAATAAAAGCAGGCCAAGCACATTGTAACACTTTGCAATACTACTCTTGTGCAGAGAGTCCTAGAGCCCCATCACTTTGTGTGACCTGAAAGTGTTAAAGAACAAGTGCTTAACTTAATGGTAGTGAAATTGTGTCCCCATGAAGCATATTTTTACCTACTGCACCAGGAATATATCTGTTGGCCCTCTGCTTGACCATTTGCCGTGGGTCTCCCATTTTGGAAAGAAACAAAAGCAGGTTTCTAACAGTAACCCAGGTTCTCTTTTGAAGAAACAAGAAATGATTCAGAATCTAGTAGTAGTGGTTTAAATCTCCCCCCTTCTCTTTTTTTATTTTTTGGTTAGAAGTCCTATCTGTTTCAAAATTTTCAGATTCTAGAAATTGCTGTTATAATTGTCTTTTTAATAAAGAGATGTAAGAGGATAATATTAGTGTGACAGAGTAGTAGTTTAAGGACCTTAAAGAAAGCAAAGTGAGTGTAATGTAATACATAGTGAACCGCCTGGCCTGGGTTTGAATTTGGGCTTGTAACTTGCTAGCAGTGTGAATGGATTAGTTAACCACCGCATGTCCCATTGCTGTAAAATGGAGACAAATAACATTCCTCCCTCACAGATAGCTGAACCATAGTAGTTGCACACCCTTTAACATCGCAAACAGTATTCGGAAGAGTCATTTGTGCTTTGTTTTAAATTCTTTAAATTTAACTTCTCCTTTGTGTCTCATGAGGAAAGTAAAGGAAGATTAGTTTTAGTTCTTGAGAGATAGAAATTCAAATTTGTTATCCTGCTGAAAGAAAATCTTGTGTTGATCATTTTTGATTTTGCCTTCATGAAGGTAAAGTCATGATGGACTGACATGGACAATTCAAAAAAATCAGAAAAAAATTCAAATTTTAAGGAAATAGTTTTATCTTTGAGTTACTTTTGGCTTAAAGTTGCATTATATGTGGGGGGAGCTCAGCGCACAGAGCCCCCCACCTCTGTCCACCATGGATGAGAATAAGTCTACCAAGACAGGATCTGCTTGGACAGGAAAGGTGGCTGATCTCTCTAAGGAAAGGGCTAGGAGCCTGTTCCTCAATGGGCTTTTATTGGGTTTAATTTGCATAGGAATACAGGGCGTATACATAAAGCTCAATCATTGTCAGGTAGTAATGATCAAACAATAGATAACATTCAAAGAACTCTGAGGGCTTATTTTGAGTCAGGGTCAGATAGCTAAAGGGCCATAAAACTTTGGAGAACAAACCCATTTCATGCTTGGACCCTTATCATTTAAATTGAGGGTATTAGCAAAGTTGGTTTCACAGGATTTTATGCATTCTTTCTTAGGCCCAATCACCCCAGGGAACCTGCCCTTTCCAGCACAGGGCCACACCCACCTCCAGCATTGTTTCAGGCTTAAGCCATTGTTTCAGGCTTAAGTCAGGCAGGAGAAGTAAGGCAGCCTTGAGATTAGGAGACTTCTTGCAGACAGCATGAGGACTCAGGCTATGTCAAAGCCAAGGGGCGAGGGCCCATCAACCCCTTTTTCTATAGCCCCCCAAGTCCTTCCCTGAGGGCCCCTTTTCGACCATGCCTGTCTTAGGTCGTCCCTCCCTTGAGCAGTCTTACCCATCATTGGCTAACCAGTCATCCACCCGGGGCAAGCAGGGTGAAGTGACAGCGGGCAGAAGCAGTGTCCCTGCAAGGAAAATAAGCTTTGTCTCTTAAGTAGCTTATGGTCCCAAGGTCTTTTTACTCAGCCTTAGCCGAGGGAGGTTACAGCTTTTGAAACCAGGTAGGACTATTCCCAACAATTATGTACGTTGCTTATCTGTTGTTTTCTGTGGTATTTTGTAGCATTCATTACTGGCTTGTTAAACAACATTGGCACACATGTTGACCCAATTCTACTGATTCACCGTATCAAGGAAGGAATGGAGATTCCCAATTTGAGAGATTCCTTGGTTAAGATTCTGCAGGATTACAATTTGCAAGTAAGTATCATTTCTTGGAGAAATAAACATACTGAGTGAGTTGACTAACTATGGATAAACATTTCTAGGTTTATTTTAGGTATCAGTAGAATCATTCAATTTGATACTTATATTTTATTTAGATCCATATATTTGGAAAACTGTTCAAATAGATAAACTAAGAAATATCACCCTTTAAGGAAGCCGTCTGATTTTGAACTATGCCCAAATTTTCTCTTATTGATGAGCAGGCATCCTTACATTTGTGTGGTAGATATAGCATGGCACTGGTGAAGGAGTACTTACCATGGCCGTTAGATCAAACCACCTAAAACATTTTGAGTAGAATGGGTATTATGTCCATTTGAGAGAATAAAAAAATATTTTTCAAATAGTTTGATAATTCCCTTGAAGCCACCCAATAACCTATTGCCCAAAATATGTTAAAATCCTATCTTTTATTTAACCTTTTGTCTGTTTTCTAGATGAGTACCATTTTTTTTATCTGTAATAATTTAGAATGTGTGATAAGAGCATTGGAACACTATTTTCGTATAAGTTAATATGCTAATTACATATATCCTAATCTTTTCTTTAAAAGGACTATTATAATTATTATTTTTTAGTATGCTGGTAGCTTCCATAGAACTATTTCAAATGTATTTTTTTAACAGTTCAGACTATTCTTTGTCTGATTTATTTGAAAATGAATTTTTGCTATAATGTGGATGAAATTGCTTTCCTAGAAACATGAAGATTTTTTCAGGTAGAGCTGAAAGATAGGGTTTAGGGAAGAGAAGTGGTAAGTGGGCTAAGTAAGGAGAGGGAAGGGTCATGATGAGAATTTGTGGGGCCCGCAGTAACTATAAAGGGTGCAAGTATGGCTGCCTGTTGAACTTGGGCAGTGGCCTCAGTTAAGAGGCAGGGTGAGAAGAAGGAGAAATTGGGGAAGATTGTTGGCACAAGAAGAGATATAGGAGATATAAAGGAGTGACAGAGCTGGAGGGACAAGAGCTATGGCCAAGAGAGTGGGATATTGTCACATTAAAGTTTCTGGAGTCACTGTGAACATGGTCAAAGAGTGGGATGAAGGTAAAGATCATTGGAGGAATTATGGAGAAGCTGTGAAGGCACAGTGAATCATCCAAATGTGCACTGAGGAAGGAGGAGTAGGGGCTGTAAGCCAGGCTCCAGCATTCTCAGTGAGCTTGGAGCTTAGATGTACAGCCCACAGGTGACTGTGGTGTTAGTGGGTGATAAAACTTTAAAGAAGAAGAGGTTTCTTGGAGGCGGGATGTGAGAGAACAAGAAGCCTTCACTCAGGAGGGCTTATGGGAATTCAGGGTCCTGGGAAAGAAATGGGTTAAGGTAAAAAGGAAGAGGAGCCAATTCTGCAAAATACTCCAAAATATACAGCTATTTATTTACAGTGGAATTTGGAGGTTTGTAGATGACCCAGGGAATGGAGGTCAGAAGGGGAATGAGAAAATCAAAGAAGGAAAGAGTAACACGGGAGTGGGTCAGTAGGTGGTAGAGGTGTTGACAAGAGAAGTTTGCATTGTGTAGTGCCAAAGGGATGCAGAAGAGCAATCCAGGCAGGGAATAAGTCACTAATTCTGAGGCTTAGAATGGGACTTTGGGTGAAGTGGTTTCATAGTCCGACCTTTTAAAGCTCAGGGTATGAGTGAGCTTGATAATGGTCTATACTTCACTGGCTCTTAACTTTCTCTGAGTGTGCTGGGATATGCTCATTTTCCAATCCAAATTTGTGAAGAAGCCATTTAGGTGTCTCTGAACAATTCTACCCTGAGGAAGGTGATGAAATAATTACCCCTTCTATTCTCCAGCTATAGTGCATGAAGCCTAGCCTGTGGGTTGAAAAATGTGCTGCTTTTTTTCCAGCCTCTACAGTGCCTATGGAAATGCCTGGTAATCTCCCTCTTATTAGGCTCTTAACCTAAAGAACCAAGGTCATGGACACCACTGGGTATCACTCATTTTTTCATGAATAAGTTTACATAGTTCTGAGTCAACTAGAGTAAAAATAAAATTATGAATGCAAAATGAATTCCATATAAAAGATTATCCACTAAAACAGCTGTTAGCCCAACATTTTATCCTCTTAATTATATTTTTAAATGTTCTGAGAGCTTTTTCTTAAGATTCTCTGGAACAAAGGGGAAACGGACCCTCTGGGAAGGCGTCAGAGCCTGTAAGAATCCACTGGAGCTCTAGTGTCTTACTGGAAGATGCCCAGAGAAAATGCTCTACTCAGGCAGATTCAAAGAATTCTAGGGGATACTTCCCTACTTAGTAGATATGAAGAAAGTGTTTAGATTTTTTCCTATGGAAAAGGCTATTTTTATATTAACAACTGTTTCTCTAGGCAGCCTAGTTAGGGATCACCATAAAAATAACAAATCTATTTATAGAACATTTTGAAGTTTCCATAAAGATTTCACATACATGTTTTAATTTAATTCTATCTAGTCCTTTGTTTCATATAACTGTAGTTGATTTTCACATGTTTTGACGGGATAGAAAATTGCCAACCCTGTTAATTTCCCAAAAGTTGGGGGGAAATTTTGTAGCTCCTTGAATTTGCAAGAATCTAGAACATACTTTATATGGGAGAGGGAAGAAAGGCCAGAAGGGATAACGACTCTGGGGGATATTAAGACCCAGTCAGTAAACATAACGACCCATGGTCAAACGTGAAAGAAAATCTTTCACAGGACTTCCCAGAACCTTTTTATCTAATATGCCTAGGAATCTCAAAGGGGTGGATTTACAATAGAATATGCAGCATTTTAAACTTATTTGGCCACTGAAAATGTTTTGAGAGATCATTAATTAGCAAATTGCTAATTGTAAAGAGAGAAGGTAGAAAAAGTTCTGGGAAAAAAATTTTAAATAAACATCTCTCTTCTGGTTTTAAAATCTTACGTTTTCTAAAATTAAACAACTTCAACTGAAGTTTAGTATAAGTCATGTTACATGTTGATGACATCCTTAAAGTTAAGGAAATAATATAATCAACCACATTATTAATGTTTAAGATTTTAAAAATGTATTTAACTTACTATGGTTTTATACATTCTTACACTGTTAGTATAATTATTCAACAAATTTTAAAGCTTCATGAAGCCAGTATGATAAAAGTAGCTCCTATCATACTTCATAAACTTAAAATGGATCTAGGCCTGATTTCAAGGACAAATAGCATTTATTTTGATATAAATTATTTATAAAACAATATGGTATAAATGATACTTCCAACTTATGGCCACAATTTCCAAATTATTTTTATGTAATAAATTTTTATATTTTAAAAACATTTTTATTTTATTTATTTAGCATTTATATCCATTTCTATTTTTCCCCCTTAAGCATCTTTGTTCTGAATACTCCTCTTTTGATAGACTTACTAGCCAGTCATTTCATCCTCACAGTGGTCCTTAAAGAGCTGTCACCTCCATTTTACAGATAAGAAGAATGAGTTTACAAAGGTTAAATGCCTCGCCAGTCTGGGAAACTGATGAACTAGGTTTCAACCAAGATTCTCTAATTAAATCTTGTGTATTTCTCACTAGTTGTTGCAGTGGTCTCTGGAAAGGCACTTACTGTCCTGGCCAGTTACAACAGAGGAATATCCAGAACTGGCCTAGAAAATGAACAGGCAGGCTGTTATCTTTAAAAAAGCAGCGGACAGGATGTTTGCAGACCTGACCTCTAGTCCTGGCTTTGCCACTAACAAGCCTGTTGACCTTGGGGAGGGTACATAAACTTTCTGGATCTCAGTTTCCTATTAGATTAAATCAACGTTTGTTAAGCCTGGCTACACACCAGAATTATCTGAATTCTTTTTAAATTACCTAGATTCAAGTACCACCCCAGATCTGCTGGGTTAGAATTTCTTGGGGACAGATAGGGACTATGTCCTTAAATTACCTTGGTGAAGTACATACTCGGCCTGTCTCCGAAATACTATGCATTGACATTTAGGGATCTCAAAACTAGATGATCTAATACCTTCTGTCTCTCAAGTTCTTAACAGAGTATTTTCATAAACCCACCTTTATAGAGTGAATGTTAACTTAATATCTCAGTGTAAGTCAATCATAGTCCTTTTTTTTAAATCTGTAACAAAGTAGCTTAGATTTTTAGCTGTAATTTTATCTCATTAAAATCCAGGCCCCTAGGCTTTATCTTTCATGTACAAGTCTGTGTATACGTTACATATAAATGTGTGCATAGCTGTGTTACTGTAGTTGGTTCCCTTCAAGCATTGACTGTACACAGTGGTGATGAAAAGTAAACACCCAGTGGGGCAGCCTGTCAGAGGCAATGCTGGGTCTCCACCACCACTGATGCCGGGTAAGTGTGCACAGTAAACTGCTGTGTCTCACTACTGCTATGAGTCATGCGTTCTGGAGACAGAAGACAGGTGTCTCAGGAACACTCAGTAATCTGGACACAGCGAAGGTGTAATTTTTTTAAATGGCATACACTTGTTTATAAATACTTTCATTTAAATATTTGAGTGCCTGCTGTATCAGATACGGTGCTGAGTACTAACAGGACTTCCATGTAATGTGTCATGGACCTGGAGGTGAGTAGGTTGAAGCCCTTGCTCAAGTGGCTTATGATTTGAATTACTCTTTCTATGTGAAGTACATAGGTTTAACACTTGCATTTTATTAAACTTCACACACACGAAGAGAGGTAAACTGACTCCAGATGTCTCCATGCCTATCAAAGTTATTTTCACCTATTTACATTTTCAATGACCCCCACATTTCTTTATCATTTCTCAAATTCTCTACTTTGAAAACAGAGACAAATAAATTAAGAGGAAATAATTATTCTTTCTTACCTGTACTTTTGGGGGGACACATTGGTTTCTTTTGACTCATAGTTTTTAAATTTATAACCCTGAAATAAACTTTTAAAATAACATGGATTTTTTTCCCTTTCAAATTATTTCAGGTTGGCCTCATCACAGCTTTTATGTGACATAAGTGGCCTGTGACAACCAACTATAAGGTTCTTTAATAAATTTGGTACATGCGCACTTTGTGCTATTATAAATTGAAGTATAATTGTTTTTATAATATTGTTCTTTATCTCTAACATGAGGCCTTAGAGTCTTCCTAGCTTTTTCTTCTTGTCTCTCTCTACTTCCTCATCTTTGATAATAATCCCAACAATAAGCAAAGCTTTTTCAAGTAGAATTCCAATCCCATAGTACTGTGGCCTAAATAGTGAATTAGAAATTAAGTAAAATGATTTCTCAGTATAGCTCTGATATAATATTGGATGCTTGTAAAAACCAGGTAACTATCTGACATTTGCAGTTCAAATGATAAGCACCATAGTATGAATAAGCCAATGTCAGCAAAAAGATCAACATTCAAAGAATCTTTTAAAATAAAAATTTCAGAAACTTAGCAATTTTTATGGCATTTTTCCTTGGCAGCTGTTTCTAATGAACCATAACAACTTCACTGATGTTCATTTCTTTTATTGCTTTAGTAAATATCCATGAGTTTGCTACTTGGCTTTTAGTTGGAATTATTATTAATAATGAACTACAGAGAAAGAAGGAAAATAGAAAGAATCTAGAGTCTCATGTTAATTTTCAGTAGCTATCTTATAAATACACTGTCATTTAAATTTACAATAGAGCCCTGGCTGGTGTAGCTTAGTGGATTGAATGCAGGCCTGCGAGCCAAAGCATCACCGGTTCAATTCCCAGTCAGGGCACATGCCTGGGTTGCAGGCCATATCCCCAGTATGGGGTGTGGGAGAGGCGACCACACATTGATGTTTCACTCCATCTCTTCCTCCCTTCCCCATCTCTCTAAAAATAAATAAATAAATAAAATCTTTTAAAAAATTTACAATAGAAAAAAGTATGCTTGTAACTTTGTAGAAGCTACAACTGGTTGTCTTGAAAATGATGAAGACAAAAGATAAAGATAATGTTAATAAAATATAGAATTTAGAAAAACTTGGAATTATACAGGGGAACATTGTTAGAAAAACAGAAGTGGTAGAGAAGGAGGTAGAAAGAAGTTGGCCCATTGAATTTAATAACCTTGAAAAAATAAAGGAAAGTCCCATAAGGAAAATATATGTAGGTAAAATAATATTGTACATGGTAAGAAATGCCTACCCATTTGTTTTGAGATGAAAGCTAATGCCATTATGAAGTTAAGGAAGGAAAAGATCAGACAGTGGCTTACTTGCCTTGGTAAACTCTAATATCAGATATAGATTACAAAGCAAAGTTTAGTAACAGTGTTGTCTCATTTATCAGGTGGAGACATTTTGTAGATGACACAATAAAGGAGATTCAAACTGATTTTAATTTCCGAAAGTAATAACAGAGGCCATCCTACACAGAATAAAATAGGAAACAGAAAGATTTTGCTGAGCAGGAAATGGCTTGATCTTTGAAAGGCAAAAGGCATCCTTTGGGGACAGAGAATATATTTATGGAAGACAGGTCATAGATCCTTAAAACTTCTTCTAAGCTTAACTTTTGTAGCCTAAAATTTTCTGAAAACATCACAAAATGTATATATTTGTAAATTCCATAAAGACTGAGAAAAAGATATGGGGAACCACCAGTATAACAATAAGTAAATAACTAAGTGTGTTTGTGTGTGTGTGTGTGTGTGTGTATGGAATAACCCCTGAAGACTAGTTCGGTTGTGCCTTATAACCAAGGGCAGACAGAATAAACCACTTCACCACAACAGTACTGGTAGGGTATGTGGAAGAGGCATAAGAGGACTGGCTGTGCTCCCATGTGAGGCAGCTGAAGTTCCAAAAGGACGTTTCAGCGGCCGGAGGGGTGCCCTCTGAGAAGTATGGGGTCTAAACCCCAAAGTGGGCTCCCCAGCCTAGAGCACCAGAGCCAGAAAGGAACCCAGATAATATCCAGCTCTGAAAAGCAGCCGAGTTTCTGTCTGCCAGGGAGAGACAATTAGAGATGGACTAATGCTCAAGATTTCATTTGCAGCCAGTTTCCCCTGGGCTCCAGCAAAGGAAAGGCAGTATGCTAGAGACGCTTGAGGAGAGTCTAGGTTTGGTGTCTCTGAGGAGAGAATGGAAGAAACAGCCTCCAGGATCCCTGTGCTGAGTCATCCCCTGTACTATAGTAGCCATCTTCTCAGGCAGAGCACTCCTCTCCAAGTGGTGTCAGTCTGAGGGGAAGGAATAGCCTGCCCACAGGAATTACTCTGCCCACCCTTGGTGCTTAAGCCTGGCCGCTGATTACAGCTGGAGACTATATACTGATCAGTTTAACAACTAAAACACAGCTCTGAGATTTCAGTTGACCCTTCCTAGGGCCCAGTGCTGGCAAAATGCAGCCTGGTTCTTTCAGCACACAAACAGGCCCAGCAGAGAGAGCAACATGCTGTAAATCACTGATAGCTCCAAACAGGTTGAGCACATCTAGTCACAGCAGTGTCTGACAGAGGCCTACACCAGAGTTCTTGCAGATCTGCCTACTACATACAAATACAAATAAGCAGCCAAAATGGGAAGATAAAGAAACAGACCCCAAATGAAGGAACAAGACAATTCTCCAGAAGAAGAATTAGATGAAATGGAGGCAAACAATTTAGCAGAGAATTTAGAGTAATAATAAAAAGGATATTCAACAATGTGGGAAAAAACATAGAAACCATTAAAAAGGACCAGTCAGAAATAAAGAATGCAATATCTGAAATAAATAATACACTGGAAACAACAAATAGTAAGTTAGATGAAACAGAGGATTGAATTAGTGATTTGGAAAACAAGGTAGAAAAAAACACCCAGGCAGAGCTGCAAAAAGAAAAATAAATTTAAAAAAATGAGAACTTAAGAAACATTTTGGACAACATGAAGCATAACAACATCCACATCATGGGAATACCAGAAGGAGAAGAGAGTGAGCAATGGGTAAAGAACTTATTTGAAGAAACAATGACTGAAAACTTCCCTAATCTGGTGAAGGAAAAGGACACCTAAGTCCAGGAAACTCAGAGTCCCCAACAAGTTGGACTCAAAGAGGCCTAAACCGAGACACATCATTATTAAAGTGACAAGGCTTGACAATAAGGAGTATTCCTAAAAGCCACAAGAGAAAAGCTGTTAGTTATATGAAAGGGAGTGCCAATTAAATTGTCATCTGATTTCTCAACAGGAACATTTAAGGCCAGAAGGGAGTGGTGTGAAATATTCAAGGTGATGAAAAGCAAGAACCTACTACCACAGCCACTTTGCCCAGAAAGGCTATGATTTAAAATCAAAGGAGAAATAAAGTGCTTCCCTGACAAGAAAAAGCTAAAGGAGTTTGTAAACACTAAGCCAGTACTGCAACAAATGCTAAAGGGCTTGCTTTAAGAAGAAGAAGAAGAAAAAAAGAGAAAACTAAAATAGAAGAAAATAGTCTAACAATAGAGTGGCACTAAATATGTATCTGTCAATAATCACCTTAAATATAAATGGCTTAAATGCTCCAACCAAAGACATTGGGTAGCTGAATGAATAAGCAAACAAGATCCATATATATATGCTGCCTTCAGGAGACCCATCTTAATTCAAAAGATGCACATAGACTAAAATTAAAGGGATGGGAAAAGATATTTCATGCAAGTGGAATGGGGAAACAAGCTGGGGTAGCAATACTCATATCCAACAAAATAGACTAAAATCAAGGCTATAGGAAGAGACAAAGAATGACAGTACATAATGGTAAAGGGAACAATCCAAAACCAGGATATAACCCTAGTAAACATTTATGCACCCAAAATAAGGGAACCTAAATATGTGAAGCAAATCTTGAGGGAAATAATGACAGAAATACAGTCATAGTTGGGCATTTTAACACCCCCTTTGACTTCAATGGATAGATCTTCCAAACAGAAAATCAACAAGGAGACAGCAGCTTTAAACAACACATTAGGACCAGGGGTGTCCAATCTGTGGTCTGCAGGCTTCATGCAGCCCAGGATGGCTGTGAGTGTGGCCCAAAACAAAATCATATATTTACTTTAAACACTATGAGATTTTTTGTGTGTGATTACATATTACAATATATTTAATGTGTATAATGTGTGGTCCAAGACAACTCTTGTTCCAGTGTGGTGCACAGATGCTGAAAGCATGGACACCCCTGCTGAGATCAAATGGATTGAATTAATATCTTCAGAGCATTTCACTCCAAAGCAGCAGAATATACATACTTTTCAAGTGCATGTGGAATGTATTCTAGGATAGACCACGTATTAGGATACAAAGCAAGTCTCAATAAATTTAAGATTGAAATCATATCAAGCATCTTCTCTGACCACCATGCTTTCACAAGAACACTGATAATCATGCAAAGACATGGAAGCTAAATAACATGTTACTAAACAATGAATGAGTTAACAATGAGATCAAGGAAGCAATTAAAAGATGCCTTGAAACAAATGAAAATTAGGACACAACAATCCAAAATCTGTGGGACACTGGAAAAGCAATTCTAAGGGAGAAATTCATAGCATTACAGACCTATCTCAAAAAAACAAGAAAAAGCTCAAATAAACAATCCAACATCACACTTCAAGGAACTGGATAAAGAACAACAAAGTCCAAAGTGCATAAGAAAGAAGGAAATAATAAAGATCAGAGCAGAAATAAATAAATATAGTCTTTAAAAAAAGATACAAAAGATCAGTGACTTCAAGAGCAGATTCTTTGAAAAGATGAATAAGCTTGACAGACCTTTAAGCAGACTCATCAAAAAGAAATAAAGAAAGGACTCAAATAAATAAAGTTAGAAATAAAAGAGGAGAAATAACTAACACCAGAGAAATACAAAGGATTGTAAGAAAATATTTTGAACAACTGTATGCCAGTAAACTGGACAACCTGGATGAAATAAATTCCTGGAAACATACAGTCTTCCAAAACTACATTAGGAAGAATCAGAGAATCTGGATAGACAGATTATACCTATTGAAATTGAAGCAATAATCTATAAACTCCTAACAAACAAAAAAGCCCTGGATCAGATGACTTCACAGGTGAATTTTACCACACATTCTGAGAATAAGTAACACCTCTACTTCTCAACTATTTTATAAAACTCAAGGGGAGGGAAGTCTTCCAAACTCATTTTACAAGGCCAGCATTATCCTAATTCCAAAACCTGATAAAGACACTACAAAGAAAGAAAAGCATAAGCCAATATCTCTGATGAACATAGAAGATAAAATCCTCAAAAAAATTAGCAGACCTACCATACTTGTCGGACTATAAGACACACTTCCCCCCCAAATTTGGGAGGAAATGGGGGTGTGTCTTACGGTCTAAATGTAGCTTACCTGGCTCCCTGTGGGGAGGGGGCGGTAGAGCAGGGTCACAGGTTATTAAATATTTTACCACACTTTTTGCTTTGAAAATTTTTTTCCTATTTTCCTCCTCTAAAACCTAGGTGCATCTTATAGTCCTAAAAATACAGTAATACAGCAAAGCATCAAAAGATCATACTCCATGATCAAGTGGGATTTATTCTGGGAATGCAAGGTTTGAACAACATTCACAAATCAATGAATGTGATTCACCACATAAACAAAATGAAGGATAAAAATCACATGACCATATCAATAGATGAAGGAAAAAGCATCTAATAAAATACAACACTGATTCATTATAGAAACACTCAGCAAAGTGGGTTTAGAAGGAACATGCCTGAACAAAATAAAGGCCATATATGACAAAGTGACTGCCAGCATCATGTTCAACAGGCAAAAACGACAAGTGTTCTTAAAATCAGGAACAAAACAGGAATGTCTGCATTCACCTCTCTTATACAACATAGTACTGGAAGGCCTAGCCAAAGCAATCAGAAAAGAAGAAGAAATAAAAGGCATCCAAATTGAAAAGGAAGAAGTAAAACTGTTGTTATTTGCAGATGACATGATACTGTACCCCAAAGATTCCATCAAAAAACTACTAGAACTGATAAATGAATTCAGCAAAGTATCAGTATACAAAATTAATATCCAGAAATCAGTTGCATTTTTATATGCCAATGATGAACTATCAAAAAGGGAAATTAAGAAAACAGTCCCATTCACAATTGCGACAAAAAGAATAAAATAGCTAGGAATAAACTTAACCAAGGATGTAAAAGACCTGCATTCAGAAAATTATAAGATTTTGAAGAAAATACAAATAAGTGGAGCATATAGTGTTTTCATTGATAAGAGGAATTAACATCGTTACAGTGTCCATACTACCCAAAGCAGTTGATAGGTTCAACACAATACTTGTCAAAATTCCAATGATGTAATTCACAGATCTAGAACAAATATTTCACAAATGTATATGGAGCCAGAAAAGGTCCCACAAAGCAGCAGTTATCCTGAGAAAGAAGAACAAAGTTAGAGGAATCATGCTTCCTAATATCAAACTATACTACAAGGCCATAGTAATCAAAACAGCATGGTACTGGGACAAAAACAGACACATAGATCAATGGAACAGAATAGAGAGCTCAGAAATAAACCCACACCTTTATAAGCAATTAATATTCAGCACAGGAAGCAAGCACATACAATGGGCTAAAGATACTTTATTCAATAAATGGTGTTGGGAAAATTGGACAGAAACATGCAGAAAAATTAAACTAGACCACCTTACACCATACATAAGAATAAATTCAAAATGGATCATCCACTTAAATGTTAGGCCCAAAAGCATAAAAGTCCTAAAAGAACACATAGGCAGCAAAGTCTCTGACTTTGCAATATGTTACCAGATGTATCTCCCCAGGCAAGGGAAACAAAAGGACCTGAATAGTCACTTCTCCACAGATGGCCAATAGACATAAGAAAAGATGCTTATCGTCATAATCATTAGAGAAATGCAAATTAAAACAATGAGATATCTTACACCTGTCAGAATGGCTATCATTGATAAATCAACAAACAACAAGTGCTGGTGAGGATGTGGAGAAAAGGGAACCGTTTTGCACTGTTGGCAGAAATGCAGACTGGTACAGCCACTGTGGAAAGCAGAATGGAGATACCTCAGAAAATTAAAAAATGGGTCTGCCTTTTGACCCATCAATACCACTTCTGGGAGTATATCTGAAGGAACCCAAAACAGTAATTTGCAAGAACATAAGCACCCCTATGTTCATTGCAGCGTTATTTACAATTGCCAAGATATGGAAGGAGCCCAAGTGTCCATCAGTAGATGAGTGGATAAAACAACTATGGGACATTTACACAATGGAATACTAATTGGCTGTAAAAAACTTTTTTTTACCCATTGCGACAATATGGATGGACCTGCAGAATATTATGCTAAGTGAAATAAGCCAGTCAGAGAAAGACAAATGCCATATGATTTCACTCATATGTGGAATCTAATGAACAAACTGAACTAACAAGGAAAATTGGGACAGATTCTTATGGAGAGCAGGATTATAACTAGTGGGAGTGGGAGTGGGAGGTAGGAGGTGGAGAGATTAAGAAAAAAAGAAAAAGAACTCATGGACATGGACTACAGTGTGGTGATTGTCGGGTGAGGGGAGGACAACGGCACCAAATGGCAATGGGAAAAAAATACAGTAAAGATTAAATTAAAAGATAAACATCAAAGAAAGACCTTGTAAGTCTATTTAAATTTTTAATATCTAAATTCAATAAGGAGCCCTGGCTGGTGTGGCTCAGTGGATTGAGCCTCAGACTGAAAGCAAAAGGTCACCACTTCAATTCCCAGTCTAGGGCACATGCCTGGGTTTCAGGCAGGTTCCCCAGGGCAGGGTGCATGAGAGACAATCACACATTGATGTTTCTCTCCCTCTCTTTGTCCCTCCTTTCCCTTCTGTCTAAAAATGAACAAAATCTTTAAAAAATAAAAATAAATTCAATAAGCAGTAAAGTATTTGATCAATTGTCAAGGTCAGTGATAAAGATTAAGATTCTAAGAATTCAAGTAAAATACATTTAAAGGAAAGTAAATATAGATATAATCTATGCTGATAGATACTTTCTTTACTTAACATTGTCAACAGTTTGTATACTAGAAATTAATGTTTCTTAACCAGAGAAGATTTAGATTTCTGGATACATGATAGACTAAACTGAATACTCCCTTCCTGTTAAAAAACATGTTAACTAGGATGTTAAAAATAATTCATTTTTAATTCATAGCTCATCTCTAAAAGAGATAGGAACAGGTACCCCGAAATACTAAGAGCAAATCCAAAGTGGAAGGGAATATTGTTATTATGGTAGTTCTCTGGAGTAACAGAAACCATTTCTAGATTATGGGCTTCTTATACTTAAATGGGAGCAGGAGAAATGGTTGTTGGCCCACGTAAAGTGAGGAACTAAGATCAAGTGCTTTCTACAGAGCCTGAGTCTCAAGCCATATTAAATAACTACCCTCTGGTTCTGTGTAATGACAAGGGAGCTAGCCATCTTCTCAGAGGTTAACAAGGGAGAGAAGGTTGGGGAAAAGTTTACCCATAAGAAATTGGAGGATCTGCATTTATGCTATCCTGCTTGGGAAAACTCTTCAAGAACCATTGAAACCCCTTGAGACTTCAAAAAGAGCAGAAGTGAAACCACCCGAAATGGTGTTTCCTCAGCTAGGACACAGAGGACTCTCCACTGATGATGAGCTTACCATAAAAAGAATTATAAACTATATAATGAATGGTAGTCAGGAGATACTGTATACAAAAGAATAAAAATATTACAACAGTCTTCATATTTACAGGAACTGAAAATAAGACTAATCTCAAAGGCATTATTAATTAATCCATTTAAAATAAAGGTATGAAAGAAAAAATAGATACCATAATATGAAAGAGAACAATATAATAGAAAATAGGAATAATTGAAAAGAAAAACTAAATAGAAATTATGTGAGTGTATTCATTTAAATTATCAACTGGGTGGACAAGGCAAATAGTAAATTAGATACAGCTGAAAAAAATTAAATAACTGGAAGAAGGATCTGATTAAATCATTTAGCATGCAGCACAGAATAGTTAAGAGATAGAAAATATAAAAGAGCTGTTAACAGAGACATGGATATTAGAATGAAAATGTCCTCACCAAAGTTCCAAAGGAAAGAATCAAAAGATTAATAAAATAGGAAAACCTCTAACAAAGTTGATCAAGAAAAAGAAACAAATATCAGAAACAAGGGGGAACAGAACTACAGATACAGATGAGATTTTAAAACAAAGTAAATGCTACAGTATTATATCAATATATTGAATCCAATAAACAATTTTCTAGGAAATATAGTACTAAAATTTACCTAAGAGCAAATAAAATAGGCCAATAGTGTTTAAATAAACTAGTAGTCAAAACATAGCCACAATAAATCATCCTTCTACAGACAACTTTAGAGATAATCTGCACCATACTTATCAATACAGGCAAGTTTTATTTTACATAAATTCTTTCAGAGAACAGAATGGAAAAACTCAGTTCCTCATGGAATGCTAAGTCTAAATTACCAGCACAAGGGCACTATGAAATGATCATAGCCCTATCTCTTTAACACAAATGCAAAAATTCTATATAAATCATTAAACTGAATTGGACCACTTATTTAATTATTAAAAGTAGATACATATCATGTTACCAGTTCTCTCCAAAGTAATCATCTATATGTTTAGTAAAATTCTAGTCATTATGCCTAAAGACCTTGCCAGGGTTTTAAATTATACATTAAAAAGTAAAGGGCTAAGATTATCCAAGAAGAAAAAGAGGGTAGATTTATCAGGTATCAGAGCTTAATATGTGGTGATGTAAAATGGTATAACCACGTTGGAAATCTGTGAGGCAGTTACTTAAAAAATTAAACATACACCTACTTCATGACCTAGCAATTTCACTGCTAACTATTTACCCAAGAGGTAAAAAGCAGGTCCACAAAAGATCTGTACAAGAATGTTTTTTGTAGCTTTATCCTTAATGGCTCTACACTAGAAACAGCCTAAAAATCCATCAACAGAATAATGCACCTCCAGATTGCTGCCTTTTGTTCACAAAGTGGATGCTGTATCTCCAGGACTCATGTCCATATTCCAGGCAAGAAGATATGAGAAGCAAAGGGATTTTTTCCTAGTGAGGCTTTCCTTTTTTTGCAGGAGATGTCTCCCCAGGTTCTATGTTTATCTCATTGACCAGAAGTTTATCTCTATGTCAAGTGAACCCCAGCCCACTGCATATTTTATTGATAGTTGGACACACTAAACAAAGTTGGAGTTGTGTTTGTAAGGAAGGAGGGTAGAAGGTGAAGGCAAGGAAGTGTCAGTTATATCAGTAATACTTTATTTTCTGAAATAAACGGATCTGAAGTACATGGCAAAGTATTAACTGATTTGTTCAAGTTAGATGGTAGAGGCTCTATTTTATTTTATTCTATATGTCTTAAACATCTCATATTTTAAAAAGAAAAATAGCACAAAATAATGGAACGTAGTACTCAGAATGTGAGTAGCGGTGATTTGATGCTGTTCTGGTCATTAGGAAACTGGATGACAAAAGAGAGTGCATGTGCCCCAAGTGTGTGAATAACACTAAGTTTTCAAGGATAGAAAGAAGAAAGGTGGACGGTGAGACTCCACAGCTGCGAAGATAGGCTGGGAAGATGACCTTGGAATATGGACATAGTCAGAAATCATAAGTGTGAAAGTCAGAAAGGGGTGAGGACCCCTTCCTTAAGTGAAATGCTACTGCATCTGACTTTCACTAATTAGTCTCTTACTAAATGCTTTCATGGGAAATACTGAGTATGAGCTTTTGAGTGTAAACTCAGTGTAAGCAACTGATTTCATGAACCACTGATATAGTTGCTATTGGGAATCCATTAGGTTGACTAATATAATGCCTTGTCGTGTGTCTGGTATTGTAAAACAGTACCTGTGCAATAGTACATTATTCTTGTACAAGTATTTCACCACCTCTGATTGCCTTCAGATTACTACAGATGTTATAGAGTAGATAACTTCTTTCCTACAGATGACAGTCTCTATTTATATATACCTGGTTGGCATCATGTAAATGAAGTTAAAAGGTTTTCATGTTTTTCTGATTTGAAGCCTGAGTGGGTTTTGATCAAATGAAGTAGAAAGTAACATACTCAGCTGTGTTTGTGTATTTTCTGTTCTCCTGGCTGTGTGCCTCTTAATAATAAAGCTTTCCCTAGAAAATATGTTATGCAGGCAAACAGATTATACCTATTTTAAAAATTGTAAAACTGGTGAAAAATATAGTTCCTCTTGGTTTGCATTTTTTGCTTTTCTTTTTTAAGTTTGTAGATACTGTGGCTTCTCCAATGATGTCCAAACTTTTGGCATCTCTGCACCACACTAGAATAACAGTTGTCTTGGGCCACACATTAAATACATCATGACATGTAATCACAAGAAAATCTCATGATGTTTTAAGTAAATTACAATTTTTTTGTTGGGCCACATTCACAGTCATCCTGGGTGACATGCAGCTGGTGGACTGCAGGTTGGACACCCCTGTTTCATGCAGTAGACTTAAAACACCCACTGAGGGTCAGAGCTAGCTCTTTTGGAAACATTTCACCAAAGAGTCTATGATTGTTACCATTTTTCTTAAATTTTTATTTTGGTATCAGAGGCTGAGGAGCTTTATATTGTTTGCTTACAACTTTTATTGAAGTTTACTGACAGGAATATTTTTTAGATATCTTTCTTACTATATTGTTTTTCTTTCTGTATGCTTTAATGATGTCAGAGTTTTAATATCTTTTTTAAAATGAATCAGAAAAATTCTATTTCTAAAAGCATTTTGAAAATAAAACTTCATACACACTGCCTCAATTAATGTAGAAATAGTACTACTATTAGTTATTTCCTGCTCACCAGTACTATACATGGTGGGTATAAAACTTTAATCTGGACATCAGGTTTGTGTTCATGAATATTAGCCTTCATATCATTAGGGGGAAGTCCTCTGGCTTCATTCACCCAAAGCTGGTGCTCTTTGTGATTGGAGAGGAGCACCTGTTATTGCAGATGACTAAGGATGGAGTTCCAAGTTGGCCAGTCTCTCACTTCCCTTCCTTGGTGACCTGAAAACGTAAGAAAGCAAACTGTGGTGATGCAAAGCTGGGCTGCAGTGAGGTGGCAGTGTCATCATGTGGGTTTCCATGGCAGTTACATGGAGTTGCACAGAAGTACATTGGGACACTGCAGACTCTGCACGAGACCCACTCAGCCCTTTAGGTCTCAAGTATTTCCCTCTTTGAAAAGCAGCGAGTTTTGGTTAAAAAAAAATTTCATCTGGCTTAAGCACACCTCATACAGCATCTTTCAGTTCTTAATAAAATACCAAAGAAAACTCAGAAAAGAGTGTGAACTCACAGTGGCCAGCAGAATGGGTTTCAAAGTTAAGGTGGGTTTCTGCTTACCTGCCTAAAAGCAGGTGGGTAGTTTTGTTTCCCCAGCTTTGCAACACGAAGTTGGTATCAATCAAAAAACAGGTGTTTGACCTCTGCTGTCTGCATCTTGACTTCAGAGGGTGCTGAAGTGTTAGCTTATGTCACTCTCCAGGCAGAGAGAGGGGAAATAAGCCTCTGGAGTAACAAGCATGTATGAAGAAACACAGTACAGTACTGGAATGAAGAGTAAGAAAATGAATCTTGTGACAGAATGTGTAATATCTGTGGTCTTTTTTCACTTGCCAGACACTTCAGACTCATTAAATTTGAGGGTTGATGTAGTCCATTACACTTATACACTACATTAATTGCTAAATGGTTTGGGTCGGATTTGCAGGGAATGGAACAGTTTGCACCCTGGAGGGGCCTTAGGACAGAAATCATGTCTGTTTAATTTATTGCACCATGTCTTACGCCTAATATATGATAGAAATCCAGTACAGTAAAGCATTTTTGCAGTAAATAGATGGCTTTATGAAATAAATGATTTTGGAATAGCAGGTTTTCCATCCTGGGCAAAGATCTGGGGTTTGGAATGAGCAGGTCACACAAGGGCCAAACTCTGCCCCAGAGAATCTGTATTAGGAAGACCTGTAAAACAATAGGGGTATTTAATAGAGGGCCTTCTGTGTCAGACTTTGGAATTGGAATTTTTGTTATAAGCACTGCAGGAACCATGGTATGTTGCTAAGAAAAATTGTAGAGTCATACCCAAATGGAAGCTAGCGAGGTAGGTCTGACAGGGATTTGGAGGGAGAAGGGTGCTGTGGACAGGAGCCAGCGTGGGTCTCTTTGAAGTATTTTAATGACACCAGTTTTCTGAGGCCCCAGTGAGAGGGTCCCCCCACCCAGTCCAGATACTTGAATCTTTTTAAGATGGCTTTTCTCTTACAATGTGTGCATTAGATTCTGCTTCGTGAAGGCTGCAAGAAGATTCTCGTAGCTGACTCTCTGTCTTTACTGAAGAAAATGCATTGTACTCAAATGAAAGGCATTCTGGTCGATGGTGGGTAAAATTGCAATAATCATGTGGAACTATATGTCTAGCTTTCAGAAGAAACAGAGCAAATAGAAACCAGAAACAATTGTGTAATCTCAAGTGTATGTGTTTCCTTGCAGAAGAGAACATTTGTGAATCATGCCTTTCCCCTATTCTTCCATCAGGTAAGATGGTTGGGAGGGACAAAAATCCCCCAATATATGTTAATGATGAGTGAAATTTTAATAAAATTATATAACTTTCAGAATAATACAGTTTAGAGAATAATTTCAGCCTACATCTCTACTCAGTTGCCTGCTGAGAGGGCCATTCTTTAGAGCCAAGAATCTTCACCTGTGGAGTAAGTCAGCATCACCTGGCATATTTGTTAGCCTAGAATGCTGGTCCTACTCACGGAAGTTCCAATTCAGTATTTCTAGGGTAGGACATGAGAATTTGCATTTCTAACAAGTTCCCAAGCAATGTTGATGTTACTGGTTCAGGGGCCATTCTTTTGTGAAGCACTGCTATAGAGTAAAACAAAATAAAATGAAAACTTAGTGTCAGTGTGTTTAAGTTCCAAGGTTGAAGAATGATGTATGTATGTGGGTAATTTTTTTATATGGCTTTCCCTTTTTTAAACTTTTTCTCTCCTATATCGTTTTGGCATCCAAGTTACCTCACATGTCAATGAAAACATAATTAACACCCCCCCATATAATTGGAATGGTGACTTCTTAAGAGACATAAGCATTTGTTTATAATTCTTGGTTTATTTATCTTCATGTATAATCAAATCATCTTTGGATCATCTGACATGAGAAGAGGAAAAGTCTGTAATTTAAAAGTAGAAATTAAAGAACATTGTCAGGATACTAGAAAAACCTTTCTTGTTATTGTTGTTTTAATATAAATTCATCTTAGAGAAGTACTAAATGATCTAGTTGATGTAGCGTTTACTTAGCTATAAGGGATTATTTAATATGGCAGGAGCATGAAAAGTTTTTCCACTTAGGGCCTTTTCTAGAAGAAATAAATACGTTTGGATTTTAACTGTTTATGTTACAAACTGCATTGGGCACAGAGAAAGAGGGGAGCTTACATATTGTTTTAGGCAGCATTTTAACAGAAAGAGACTGCATACACTGGCACTGTACAGTTAGATTAAATTTCTGCAGAAGTGAGGTACAGTGCAAGGTCATAGCCTATGGTTTAACCAAGCTCTGCCCTGAAATCAGAAGATGCTCTTGACAAAGATAATAGGTGAACTGGCAAAAAGCATTTTTATAAAGCCACAAAACTGACCTCACTATGTGGTATGTAAGAATTCTGTGTAGGAGCAGGGTTCAGGAGGAGGGAATGCACAAACATGTACTGGCTCTCATATGATTAATATGGTTAAACATGGTTAAATTTGCTTATGGAACTGTCCCCAGTTTGTAGTTGTAGTAAGTGGCATAAAAGCCAAGCAAGTAATCTGTGACTCACATGGCAACATGAATAGAATATCTATTTTTCATTTGACCACCACTCCAACTCAGGAATGCATTTATAAATAAGCAATCCTCCTAAGGTAGTTGATTAACTACAGTTGGACTTTCATTAAGACTGGTTTGGCTGCTGAACACACAATACAGTATACAGATGATATATTACGGAATTGTACACTTGAAACCTATATAATTTTATTAACCAGTGTCACTGCAATAAATTCAAATTAATTTTATAAAAAGTATGCTAACAGATGGGGGAAAAAGACTGTTTTAAGATATAGATTCAAGATGGCAGCAATGGTAGAACACTGAACTCACCTCCTCTATGAGCAAACTGAAATATACACATACATAGAGAGCAGTTACTCCTGAGAGACATCTGAGTGCTGAATGAACAGCTTCTGACCAACAAACTAGAAAAAGAGACCAAATAGAAAAAACTGGGAATCCACAGGAGCTCTCCAGCAGCTATGGAAAATGTCTGGGCCAGGGGACCAATGAACACCATTGCTTACATTCCACACCACCCCTCACCCCACAGCTCCATTGGGTAGCCAGGAGCTATATCCAGGTGCTCTGGCCCAGCTGCAAGATCACCACACTGTATTCCCTAACACATCACTTGAGCTCTTTCAACTCCAGACAAAGTTGCTTCACCTGGCCTCCCCACCCAGAGCTGCTCTGGCACTCTACGTGAGGGCCCTGGATACCATAGGCCCTTGCTTCGCTCCAGCTGGCCTGCCAAAACCACCCAGCAGACACACCCTACAGAGAGGTATTTCTATACAAGGCCACTGTTTTCAAGACGGGGAAAGATGGCTATTTTGTCTTAATTTATATAACAAAATAGAAAGTCAAACTAAATGAAAAAATCAGAAGAATATCTCTCAGATGAAGAATAAGAAAAATCCCCAGAAGAAAATTCTAAGGACACGGAGACAAATAATTTGCCTAGTAAGTAATTCAAAGAATCAATCATAAGGATGCTCACCAAACTTGAAAGTGAAATAGAGGAATTTAGGGAGAACTTCAGCAAAAACTTAGAAAGCATACTAACAAAGAGCCAGGTAGAACTGAAGAACACAATAACTAAAATGAAAAATACATCAATAATAGATTAGCTTATACAGAAGAATGAGTCAGTGACCTGGAAGATAGACTAATGGAAATCAATCAGAACAGTAAAAAAGGAAAAAGATTTTAAAAAACAAAGATAGTTTAAAGGATGTCTGGGATAACATCAAGCACACAAACATTTGCATTTATAGAGGTCCCAGAAGGAAAAGGAAAGAACAGAAACTTTATTTAAGGAAATAACAGCTGAAAACTTTCCTAACCTGCAAAAGGAAATACACATCCAGGTTCAGGAAGCACAGAGAATTCCAAACAAGATAAACCTAGAGAGACCCACGCCAAGACATAGAGTAATTGTATTGGCAAAGTTAAGTATAAAGTGACAATCTTGAAAAAAGGAAAGAACTTATACAAAGGAAACCCCAAATGGCTGATTTCTCAGCCTCGACTTTCTAGACCAGGAGGAAGTGGCAGGACATATTTAAAGTGCTGAAAGAAAGGAAACTACAACCTAGAATAATTTACCCAGCAAGGTAATTCAGAACTGAAGATGAGAAAAGAGTTTCCCTGACAAACATAAAAGACAGGAGTTCATCACCATTAAACCAGTCCTACAAGAAATGTTATAGGGTCTTACTTTAAGTAAAAAGGAAAGACACTAACGAGAAATAAGATATGAGAAAAGAAAAACATCACAGGTAAAGCCAAATGGTTAATAAATATAGCAAATCAGACATTTAAAAAGCTACCGCCTTTTGGTCAAAAAATAAAAGTACCAAACTCAACTCAAACTACAATAAGTAGTTAAAAGATACATAACACAAAAACATCTAAAATATGACATCAAAAGTGTAACGCATGGAGAGGGGTGTACAAATATAGTCCTTTTAGAGTATATTCAAACTTAAATACCTATAAGCTTAAAATAAACTGCTATAGATATATAATGATATACATAAACCTAATGGCAACCACAAACCAAAAACCTACAAAAGACACACAAAGAATAAAGAGAACAGAACTCAAACAAAAAACTAAAGAAAATCAGCAAACCACAAGGGAAAAGAACAAGAGAAGAAAAGGAAAGAACACAACTATAAAAACAACCAAAAACATTTACAAAATGGCAATAAGCACATAGTTATCACAATTAATTTAAGTGTAAAATGTAGTGAATGCTCCAATAAAAAGAGAATGGTGCTGCGGCTGGCGTGGCTCAGTGGTTTGAGCATTGGACTGTGAACAGAAAGGTCACCGGTTCCATCCCCAGTCAGGGCAGATGCCTGGGTTGTGGGCCAGGTCCCCAGTTGGTGGCATGCAAGAGGCAACAAGTCAGTGTTTCTCTCCCTCTCTTCCTCCATCCCTCCCCTCTCTCTAAAAAATAAATACATAAAATAAAAATAAATACATGAAATAAAAAATACTTTTAAAAAAGACGCAGAGGGGCTGAATGATTAAAAAACATGACTCATCTATATGCTGCCTACAAGAGTCTTCAAATCAAAGGGCACACAGACTGAAAGTTAATGGATGGTAAAAGATATTTCATGCAGTTAGAAATGAAAAGATAGCTGGGGTAGCAATATTCACATCAGACTAAATAGACTTTAAAACAATATGTAACAAAAAGGCAAAGACATACATAATTATAAAATTGTCAATTAAAAAAAGTATGTAACAATCACAAATATCTGTGACCCAACATTGGAGCAACTAAATATATGAAGCAAATGTTAATGGACAGATAAAAGGAGAAATTCAGTAACAGGAGGATACTTTAATACCCCACTTTCATCAATGGATAGATCATTGAGGCAAAATTAATAAGGAAATAATGGCTTTAAGTGTCACATGAGACCAGGTCAACTTAATAGATATTTATAGAACATTTTATCCAAAAACTTGAGAATAGAATACAGAATTTTTCAAGTGCATATGGATCCTTCTCCAGAATAGATCACATATTAGGCAATATAACAAGCCTCAGTAAATTCAAGGATATTGAAATCATTATCAAGCATCTTTTCCAGCTGCAATGGCATGACAGTAGAATCAACTATGGAAAGAAAACTGGAGAAAAAAACACAAATACATGAAAACTAAAGAACGTGAAAACTAAACAGCCAGTGAATCAAAGAAGAAGTCAAATCAAATCAAAAACCACCTTGACACAAATGAAGATAAAAACACCACTTTTCTAAACACACTATGGAATGCAACAAAAAGAGTTCTAAGTTGGATGTTCATAGCTATATAGGCCTACAACAGGAAACAAGAAAAATCCCAAATAAACCATCTAACTCTACATCTATGGGAACTGGGGGGTAGGGGAAGAACAAATAAAACCCAAAGTAAACAGTAGGAGGGAAATAATTAAGATTGGAATGGAAATAAACAAAATAGAAATTTAAAAAAAACAATAGAAAAGTTCAATGAAACTAAGAGTTGGTTATTTGAAAAGATAAACAAAATTAAACCTTTAACCAAACTCATCAAGAATAAAGGAAAAAGAGTCCAAATAAATAAAATCATAAATGAAAGAGAAGTTAACAAGTGACACCACAGAAATACAAAGAGTCATTAAACAATACTTTGAAAAATTATATGCCAACAAACTTGACACATAATGGATAAATTTCCTACAAGACAGGAAGAAATAAATCTTAACAAACCAGTTACTAGTAATGAAATTGAGCAAATAATCAAAAAGCTCCCAACAAATAAAAGTCCTGGACCAGATGGCTTTTACAGGGGAATTCTACCACACATTTAAAGAAGAATTAATACTCATTCTTCTTAAACTATTTTTAAAAATACAGTAATTATAGTAAAAGAAACACTTCCAAACTCAGCCAAAGACATTACAAAAAAGGAAAATTAGAGGCCAGTATGCTTGATGAACATAGATACAGAAATTTTCAACAAAATACTAGTAAACCAGATGAAGTATACATTAAGTATAACCCATGACCAAGTAAGATTATTCAGGGATGCAAGGAGGCTTCATTATCTGTAAATCAATCAACATGATATACCCACTAACAAAATGAAAGATAGAAATGATAGGATCATCTCAGTAGAGGCAGAAAAAGGATTTGACAAACTTTAACATCCTTTTCTGATAAAAACTTCTCTCAACAAAGTGGGTATAGAAGAAACATACCTCAATATTATAAAGACTGTATATGACAAACCCACAGCTAATATTGTACTCAATGGTGAAAAGCTGAAAGCCTTTCCTCTAAGATCAGAAATAAGACAAGGATGCCCATTATTACCACTTCTATTCAACATAGCACTGGAAGCCCTAGCCAGAACAATCAGACAGGAAAAAGAAATGAAGGCA
The DNA here is from genome assembly GCA_028533065.1 of Trachops cirrhosus. Taxonomy (NCBI): domain Eukaryota; kingdom Metazoa; phylum Chordata; class Mammalia; order Chiroptera; family Phyllostomidae; genus Trachops; species Trachops cirrhosus. The sequence goes on along the minus strand of CM052549.1, from coordinate 46,958,119 downwards.
TCTAACTCAGAAAGGAAGAAATAAAACTGTCATTATTTGCAAATAGCATGATACTTTACATAGAAAACCCTAAAGATCCCACCAAGAAACTATTAGAATTAATAAGTGAATTCAGTAAAATTTCAGGATATAAAAATCATTATACAGAATTTTTTTGTTTCATTAACCAGTAATGAATGATCAGAAGGAGAAATTAAGAAAATCCTATTTACAATTACATCAAAAAATTACCTCAGAATAAATTTAACCAAAGAGGTGAAAGACATGTCCTGAGAGAACTGTGAGATATTAAAAGAAATTGAAGGAGATAACAAATAAATGGAAGAATATACCACACTCATGGACTGGAAAGATTAGTAATCGTAAAATGTCTTTACTACTATCTTAAGTCATTTACAGATGCACTACAATCCTTATTAAAAATACAAGTGGCACTTTTCTTAGAACAACTAATCCAAAAATGTATATGAAACCACAAAAGACCCTGCCTTGAAAAAGATCAAAGGGAAAGGTGACATGCTCCCAGATTTCAAACTACTATAGAACGAAAATGATCAAAGCAGTGCATACTGGCTTAAAAACAGACATATTAATCAATGGAATAAAATAGCCCAGAAATAAACTCTTGCTTATATGATCAATTAATTAATGACAAAGGAAACAAAAATATACAATGCAGTAAAAACAGTCTCATTAAGTAAATGGTGTTGGGAAAACTGGACATATACATGCAAAAAAAATGAAATGGGGCCTCTTTCTAAATTGGACCATATACAAAAATAAACTCCAAATGGATTAAAGACTTAAGTTTAAGACCTGAAACTCCTAGAAGAAAACATATACGATATAAACTCTTTGACATTGCTCTTAGCAATATCTTTTGTGATGTGTACAACAACAAAAATTAACAAGTGGGGCTACATCAAACTGAAAAGTTTTTGAACTGTGAAGGAAATAATAAACAAAATAAAAAGACAACCTACTGAATGGGAGAAGATACTCTCAAATGATACATCCAATAAGAGTTTAATATCTAAAATGTATAAGGTACTTACACAACTTAACACTAAGAAAACCAAACAGTCTGATTAAAAAATGGGCAGAGGACTTCTTTATACATTTCTCTCAGGAGGACATATACAGATGTCCAACAGAAATATGGAAAGATGCTCAACATCACTAATCATCAGGGAAATACAGATTAAAACCACAATGAGATATCACCTCACATATGTCAGAATGGCTATTATCAAATAATCAATGAATAACAAATTTTGGCCAGGATGTGGAAAAAAGGGAACACTTGTGTACTGTTGGGATTATAAATCAGTGCAGCCACTGTGGAAAAAAAAGTATGGATATTCCTTGAAAAAAATTAAAAATAGAGTTGCCAAACAATGCAGCAGTTCCACTACTTGGTATAGATCTGAAAGAAACATGAATTCAAAAAGACTTAGATACCCCCTATGTTCATCGTAGCATTATTTACAATAGCAAAGATATAGAAGCTACCTAGGTATCCATCAGTAAACAGATGAATGGATAAAGAAGATGTGGCATATCCAATGGCATTACTCAGCCATAAAAAAACCAAAATCTTGCCATTTGCAACAGTATGGATGTACCTAGAGGGTATTATATTATGCTAAGTGAGGTAAGTCAGAAAGAAAAAGGAAAGTATCATATAATTTCCCTTATATGTGGAATCTTTTAAAAAATGAATAAACAAAACATATCTACATAGAAAAAAAACTGACGGTTGCCAAAGGGAAAGGGTATGAGAGGATAGGGGAAAAAAAAGGCTGGTTTTGTAAGTTTCTGATCTGCTTGTTGCATTGAGTCCTCTCTTTTCTGCCCTCTGCCCGCAGACGCAGCTAAGCCCTTCAGCGTGGTGGTCTTCCATTGCCGGCATATGTTCCACAAGGAGTGCCTTCCCATGCCCAGCATGGTGAGTTGGCAGCTAGCCACCATCAACTAAAGAGAAACTGATGCAGTCAATGCTGTAGATGTGCTCAAAATCGTAGTCTGTCATCCTATGGCTCTCTGGGTTCTCAAAATTATAATATAGTTTTACATCATATTAGGAAAATTAATTCATCTAATTCTCAAATGTAAAAATGTTTATTATACTAACATTATAATATCATATTTACTGAAGTGAATTTGCTCAGGTAAAATTGATGACTGTTGAGCTATGGAGACATGAGATACAGTAAGAACCATTGTATGTTTTTTACAGCTCTCTCAACCTAATTTCTGCATCATTACCCTGCTCTTTTTTAGTGTCACGTTCCTCTCTGTCACAGTGGACTTGTTTTTTCTGTGGGGTGTCCTTTGAATAACAGCTGTTCTAGATAGAATCCTATGTGAATCAGCAGTAATCTCAAGGAAAAGAAAATGACATTTCATAGCATCCTCCCTGTCCCCTGACTGATGCTCCTATAATATTTCTGAATATGAAAGTAGAAACAAAAGGTTTTTTTTAATCTGTGTTTTTAAATTACATTTTAGACCTCTCCTGCACAGTTCTGCAACATCTGCAGCGCTAAGCACCGTGGACCAGGAAGTGCCATTTTGGAGATGAAAAAATAGCTCTGTTCCATTATCAGTCTCTTGCTGACCGCTCTTTTGAAGATAGTGTTTGCAACAACAGAAGCATTTGCTGAGTTTTATATGTTTATGTTATGCTCAAAAAATCTTTTGTCATCTTCACCTGTCTACTAGAGTTTTCTCTTTGTGGTCGATAAAGATGTTAGGTTTTTCCCCATCCATGCCTGAAATAGTTGGATTCACGGTCAATATTTCATCATTTGTTTGTTTGTCTCACTCTTTATTGAGGAATGGAAACATCAGTTTGGGAGTTAGAGAGGAATTTTTAGGGCATAGTAAAATTGTTCGTTCCTAAAGTGGACTGTTGAGGATCGTCCCCAGCTGTCTAATCATCGCCCATGTTGCTGTCCAGCCAGTTCCTGCTGCATTGGACCTTGGTCTGCATGCTCTGCAATTCTTGCATTTGAGTTTGGCTTTTTGTAATGTCATCAGCTGTTGATATTATGTTAATAGGTGTTTAATGAAACATTGTGCACACTGTCACTTATTCAGTGACATCTGGGTGACATGAGCATGCTGATGTCATGCAGTTTCATGTTGACTGATCACATGTTCTATGTGTCCCTATGACTAGCAGTGGTCCTGGCAGGCACTCAACATTTGTTGATTGAATAAATGTTAGCTCTCCTCACATGGAAGACTCTTGTTTATTGGGTTGAACAGCTTCAGTCAAGAATTCTGGCACCCTCTCAAGGAACAGAACAGACTCCCAGCACCCTAGAGTGTGATGGGTTGTGTTTAGGTTTTGCCCACCCAGAAGAAATGAGTAATACTGTAGAATCTGAAGGATTCTCAGGAGAAATGGGACTATCTGATGCCAGAGGATGGGCTTAATGATGTTTTTCTTCTCTGGTGCTTTCTCTGCCCTTGTATAACTTAGCATAGGATAGAGGGAGAGAATGGAAACTTGTGAATGTTTTCTTGTTATTAGCTTCATCTATACTGGGATATATTGCCAGCCTTTAAAGGGTAAAAAAACATGAAAAATATGTACTCACTGCCCCCACTCTCTTAGGTCCATGGAGAGAAATAAATGTAGCTTTCTGCTTCAGTCTTTTGGTGAAGAGGGCAGTATGCTAATGAGTACTGAGCACATACCAACCCCAATATTGGTGCAGGCATTTCCCTGAGCAACAAGTCAGTTAATTCTCATGGAACCCCAAGAAGAAGATATTATATCCCTCAGTCTGCTGGTGAAGAAACCAAAATGTAAAGACGTTATCACAGTGGCAGAGGTGCCTGCCTTACTTAAGAACACAGGGCTCCACTTGAGCAATCATAGGGCCAAACTCTGAGGAATTGTGCAGTGCATCTCATTGCATTGTTGTTAAAAAAGGATATTCTCTATTAGATAACACTCTTTCTGATAGTATTAAATATTTAGAACTGGAAATTCCTTTGTTGTTACTGAATGTAAGCCTCAATCCTCAGTATTCTCTTCTTCCAAGATTAGTGGTCTTTCTGCTACAAAGTTAGTTTTCAGTTTTTGTTTTTGTTTTAACCAAAGAAGCCCTTCCATCACAATAAAAACAACAACAAAAAAAATGAACAAACTCACAAGTAAATCTAATTTGAATCAGAAGTAGAAAGCTAAGCTACTTCCACTTATATTAGAAAAGAAGAACATTGTTGCAAAATGCATGTTTCATATCCTCCCTAAAAGAAAGCCATTTTCTGAGTGTCAAACAGCCAAGTTCAAACTTGTTTTGTGATAGCAGTTTTATTTTGCTTTTTTTAGCCAAAAGGATTTTATACTAGTTTGTTTGTTCATCTTTGAGTATCTTTGAGTTCTCAATAAATATCTCAATTGTTATTTTAAAGTAAACTTTGAGTAAATAAATATATACACAATTCTCAGTTTATTTTAAAGTTCCCTCTTAGTAACACTAAATATAGAATATTAGGGGTGTACATATGTGTGTAGGAGACATTTCTATGTGCTAAATATCACACCAGCTTTTTCTGTTTTCTAAACTTAAGACTCGGCTATTAAAACTCCACCAATTTTGATACTAAACAGTAACTTTCACTTCCCAAACACTTATTTCTGGACTCATTGTTAATTGTCACTTTATAAAACTTGGAAAGACATGCCTTCCTCTTTTATGATGCAGTTCAGGCTTTGGGATGATTAGGATCAATGTGATATCAGTAGTAAAGATAAGACAGGAGGCAGAATGAAAAACAGCCTCCAGAAGCAGCCAGTTAGCTAGCCAGTCCCCAGTCCTTTCTTTACATTCACCCAGAATGGTTGTTCTGAAATGAAAATGTCATTCCTCTTCTTCAAACCTCAGGAATGTCCTGCATGTGAATGGGCTTTTGGGTTTAACCCAGTCAACCCATTGCATTTCACTTGGCAGCCTCATTTTTTATCACTCCCTGAACTGTGGCCATTAGGGGTTGGCTAGGAAGGGGGTCCCTTACCTCACCACTGCTCTCCTTCACCCCACAGTACTCTGCTCAGTGTGGCACATTGTTCACTCCAACCTCATCAGACTGGATGGACCTCTTACTTGTCCTCAGAGCACCCAGGACTCCATCTGCCTTTGTCACACTACACTGTAGTTATCTTGAAGCAAGTATAATCTCAGTGCACAAACTCAGATCAATAAAAGGATAATGTTTAAATCTTTTCATGTCTTTAGTATACCTAATGGCCTAAATTTCATCTCAGTTCACACTGAACTGAGATAAATTAGACTTTTCTAGGTAGTTCAGGGACTCCTGTGTTACCTGTAAGTTTGGGGGTGATAGTAGGGATGGTCCCATTGTGTCCACTATCAATGAGGAGGTGGCATGTGGTTATCAGTTAACCTCTGTCCATACTGAAATGCCATCATCCCACGGCCTTCTGTCACCTGTATCTGCTCCCCGTGTCGGCAGCCGCAGTTAATCTCTGGTCCTTGGCTCTTATACTACCCCTGCTGTCTCTAACCTCCAGCCACCAACCCTCTTCAGACTCCCACCTCTGTCTGCCTTGTGGCTCTGGTGCTCTGGGAAATTCATACTTACCAACCAAGTTGGCCTTTCTCTATTGCTTCCTCACCATGCCCCTGGGAAAGTCTGGAAAATGTGGACATTTGGTTCACAAGGCTTGCTACCTCTCAAAGGAAATGGAAAATAGGGACCTTCTGCTTGCAAAGCTCCAAACCTCTGCTGGGTCTCGCTATACCATCTCCCAATCCCTGCCCCAAGAACTCAGTTCCAGAGTATGGAGCAAGGTGCCCCTCCTTCTCAGCTCTCTTTTTCCCTGAGCCTTGTCCTCCTGCCCCACCCCAGTGCAGTCCAGCACATCCTTACTGGGACAGTGGGACTGGCTCTCACATTATCATCATTTACTGGTTTTGGTGTCAACTATGATTTTTGATACTCAAAAGGATGAGGCTTCCGCAAACTCTGGACTCTAAATTTTTAAGAATCAATTTTGGGATTTAAAGGTTTGGTTTTCCTTCCCTGCTGTATCATTCCTGCCCTTGTTGCTATTTTACTATGAACAAGGGAACAATAGGAGAAAGGCCAGGGGCGGGGGGGCACCCCACCTTGATCACTACACCAAAGAGCTATTCTTATTTAAACACTTATTTGTTGGCTTCATACTGTGGACTGTGACTCAGTAAAGACAAAGAACGTATTGTGTTAATAATTCCCATGGTAGAGTGAGGCACTTGAAAATGGTGAAGGAAGGAAAGTAAGGCCAGTTCTCCTTCCCTGTTCAAGATAGATAAATCATAGATAGACACAGAGATGTATGCTTTATAGCTTCTATGTCAAAGAGTGACATGGCTTGTACATGTGGCCTTCTCCTGGTGGATGTTCTTATCTATAAGCTGCTGTCATTTGTACTCCCTTGTATTCCTCTCTCTTGATCCTTACCACAGCCATCAAAAAAAGACCCGTTTGTCTACTTTCTTACTTCTGTAACAGGGCACAATTTATTTTAACCTTCATCCCATTGAAACCTTATCTCTCAGTGTTCTTCCAGCTCTGCCTCCCCAACCAGTCAGCCATCCTTTCTCACCATCACACTGTCTTTCGCACACTCATTGCCACTGTCTTGCACCCAGGTTCTTACTACCTAGCATCTGGTAGGATTTTAACTAATTCCTTCCCAGTTTTCCTGCCTCCAGTATCTACACTTTTCTGATTTTATTATGTACCCAGCTTCTACATTAATCTTCCTTCCAGACTGATCCAATCAAGATCCCAGGTACTTTGCTATTCACAGGGCTTAAATTCTCTATTGATAAATTCTTCCCATGTCTTCAGTTCCTCTTTTCTATCTCTTCAACAACTGAATGCCCATCCAGCCTTCAAAGTCTAGCTTAATGTCTTACCATCTCCACATCGTCTTTCTCAACATACTCTGCCTACCCCCAACCTATATTAATTTGCATTCCAACATCCAATCACTGTGGCACAAGCATAACAGAGCTATTTGTGATATATTATCCTGTATATATGTTTTATCCCCTCAAAAATTGTTTTTCAGAGGAAACAAATTTGTTAGACTCTCCAAAGACATGCTGCAGTGTTCCCTAATGAACAGAGCAAAGCCCCATTCTCCCCCTGGGTTCTTTCCTCAGAAAGAAGTATGGGAAATACTACGGCAGAAAGAGAGTGGAGACAAGACCTGCTAGCTCAGGGAGCTCCTGTGATTTATCTTTATTGATACCTGATATGTACACAGACACATCTGCTTTCCTTAGTTCCCCTTTAATGCTGTTATTTTCTAAAAATGAACCTCTCTATTCACTGTAAAAAAATGAGACACATTGATAAGGTCCCTACTGCAGAAACTATAAATGCCTGAATAGGTCAGGTCACTACTGCTCAATGTGTTCAAGGGCATTAAACTAAAACATTTTTTCCAAAATTAATCTAGTTTTTGCCCCAGTTGTACCAAATAGCCTCAATTCCTTTTTGCTTTGATGTTGTCACATCAATGACATTTTAAAAATTCTGTCAACTTGTCTTTGACTACAGTGATTGTGTAAGTTGTGATCCCAACCAGGACATTTTGAGAATGTGAGGAAGCACTATGAAAAAACTCCACAAACTTGAGGAGGAAGATGGTGGCAAGGTAGGTGGGAGTGGAGCCCACTTCCCCCTGCACACACATGAAATACCTAGCCGATCTACTGAGGAACAGAGCAAACAGCCAACAGTACCCTGGCATATATGAAAATAGGAGACCAAAAATTGTACAGGACATTGAAAAACCTGTGGTAAGGAGAGTGCTTCAGGACAATAAGGTCTCAGGGACCAGCTCAGGGACCAGGATGGCTGCTGCCCAGGCCCAGCGCACACCGGGTCTGCCACGGGGTTCTTGGGAGAGAGCCAGGTCAATGGCTCCCGCCCCTGCCAAACAAGGTTTGAGCAGCACTGGGAGAGACCTGGTTGCTTGAAGTCCCAGAAAGGGGAATAAGAACTAAGTGGCAAACACATAGGGGCTGTGAGCACCCACAGAGTCTGTGGACACCGACTGGGAAGAGTTGAGAGATGGGCCGGAACAGGCCCTGACCCTGATAGTCCCCGGTCTGGTTGGAGAATTGGGCTGTGTGAGAGAGAGGCCAGGCTTCTGTAGGGAGTGGCAGGCTTGAGCAGGAGGAGTTTCTCAAAAAGAAAAAGTGAAAAAAGAGCTTGGTGGCTGTTTGGGGAATTCTCCTGCAGCAGCCACTCCAGCCTCCTCCCCACGTAGCTGCACGACACCCCAAGGTGGTGCCAAAGGCCCTGCGCACACTCCATAGCCCTAGGAAGAGTGCAAGCCCAAACCTGAGGGACTGGAGGCAGCCAGGCCAAGCGCACATGCCTGCAACCCGAGGAGAGTGCACTCTGCAGAAGGCCCTGAGCCCACACCTGAAGCCCTGGGGAGAGGTCCTCGAGCCCACACCCAAAGACCCGGGGAGCATGTGCACCCGAACCTGCGGGACCAAAGGCTGCTGGGGAACTGGGCTGGAGGCTGACTGCCAATCAGGAAAGGAGAAAAGTGAAATCAATCACCCCCCAGCCTGCTGCAGCCAGGAAGAACAGCAAAACTGGCTTGGCCAGTTTTTGGCCAGGAGAATTTTTTTAAAGTAATTCTTTTTTTTTGTTGTTATTTTTTTACTTGTTTAACTCCTTCTTCCTCTCTTTCCTTCTTTCTTCCTTTCTTTCCCTTTTTATCTCTTCTTCCTTCCTTTTTGTTTTAATAATTCCCAAAAGTGAGACAAAAAACCTGGAACTGTGAAAAGACCAGAGTTGGACCCAAAGAGGGGGCATCCCAACAGCTGAGACAGTGAGACAAATTTTACTATGCTACTACAGAGAACTTCCAAGTTATTGCATATTTCTATTATTATTTTTTTCATTATTCTTACATCTTTTATTAGTATTTTTGTATTCCTCTTCTTTCTGATTAGTCTTCTTTGCTTGGCTGGTTAAATTGCATTGTTTGACTGCTTTCCCTTGTTCTCTCTTTCATAGTGTATTGTTTTTTTACTGTGTTTCACTTCACTTTTGTTCCATTAGCACACTCATCTAGGTCCTGTACTTACTACTCTTCATATGCAGATCACATAGATTTTCTCATATGATTGTTGCTCCATTATTATTATAAATAATAACTGCTCCATACAATTGTAAATACTGCACAACAGCCCTCCCGGATCTTAGCCCACTTCACGGGTTCCTGAACTTCACTACTGTAGTAGTAAACTATATTCTCTCACACACTACACCTATTCACTATCCTTTATTCTCACCTTACCTCAGAATCTGACCTCCAACAACCTTGCTGCCTTCTAGATCCAACTCAACCCTTCCCACTTGAACAGGAGTCTTATCTCCTTTCCATCCTTTCTAAAAACTTGCTAGTTGGGTGGAATATCATGGTTAACATTATACATAGCCAAAGGATCTCCTATCTCTTCTCTACTGGCTGGTACTGTAAATATCATAAAATACACTCTTGCTATCTTAAACCATGTTGCCTTCTCCCTCGAAATGATCACAAAAAAAAGTAGGTGGAAGCTGTAAACACCAGGATAACAGCTGGAAGAGGAAACCCACCAACAAAGGAGCCACCAACAGATAATAACAGAAGAAGGTGAAGGAGGGAGTGGCAGCCACACTAACTCAACCCAGGACCTATCTGGAACTACAGCTAAATAGTGGAGAAATTACCCAGAACAAACAACTGAACAAGAGCAAGAGAGAATCCTCAAACTCTTGTACACATGGAAGAACCAGCTTCAACACAACCTGCCCACACCTGCACAACAGAACACAAGAGGTGGTGGACAGAGTGACCTTCAGTTAACCAAGTGGTGGGAGGGAGCCACCAAAGAAAGACCCAACAGCAATCAAAACCCAAAGATATACAGAGAGCCAACATAAATAACAGCCCAAGACCAGTGAGCTCGGGAAATCAAGGAGACGGCATCACTGAATATCACAGGTATTCTACCACAGAAGTTCACACCATAAACCTAGGGAGTCAGAATAGAACAATTTAAGAAGCAGAGGCTAACAAGAAGAGTCTCACAAACAATAGGAAGACAAACAATCCCCAAATGAAAGGAAAGGAGGAAGTCTCAGAAAGAATGCTAAATGAAATAGAGGCAAGTCAACTATCCGATACTGAGTTCAAAGCAGTGGTTATAAGGAAGCTCAGTTAGCTCACAGAGAATTACCAAAAACCACAGGGAAACTACAGTGAACTCACTGCAAACTATATCAACATGAAAAAGGAAATAGAAACTATCAACAAAGGCCAAGAGTAAATTAATACAATTTCTGAACTGAACACAGTAGAATAAATCAAAATCAGGCTCCATGAAGCAGAGGATTGCATTAGTGAGCTGGAGGACAAGGTAGAAAATAATACTCAGAATGAGAAAGACAAGGAAAAGAGGCTCAGAAAGAAGGAAGAGGGGTTAAGGGAAATGCAGGACAACATGAAATGTAACATACCCATATAATAGGGATACCAGAAGGAGAAGAAGAGCAAGGGAAAGAAAACCTGGTTGAAAAAGTCATGATGAAAAACTTCCCTAATTTGATAAGAGAAAAAGTCACATAAATTAAAGAAACAGAGTCCCAATGAAGAAGAACCCAAAGAGTCCCACATCAAGACACATCATAACAAAAATGGCAAAATTCCAAGATAGAGAATCTTAAAGGCAGCAAGGGAAAAAAAGGAAGTAACATACAAGGGAGCCCAGATAAGACTAGCAGCTGACTTCTCAATGGAAATGCTCCAAGCCAGAAGGGAAAGGCAAGAAATATTCCAAGTAATGATAACCAGAGGCCTTCAGCCAAGAATGCTTTATCCAGCAAGGCTCTCAATTGAAATGGAAGGCCAAATAAGGAGCTTCCCAGACAAAAGAAGACTCAAAGAATATACCTCCTCCAAACCAGCTCTGCAGGAGATGCTAAAGGGTTTGCTTTAAGAACAGGAAGAAAAACAGTGAGAGAGCAACACAGGTACGAAAAATGGCAATGAATAAGTATCTATCAATACTAACCTTAAACGTAAATGGATTAAATGCCCCAATCAAAAGACACAGAATAGCTGAATGGATAAGAAAACATCACCCACACATATCCTGCCTACAAGAGACCCACCTTAGAACAAAATACCTACACAGACTGAAAGTGAAGGGCTGGAAACAAATATTCCAAGCAAATGGACAGAAAAAAAAAAAAAAGCCAGGGTAGCAATACTCATATTGGACAAAATAGACTTCAAAAAAAAAAAAAAAAAAAAAGACCCAGAAGGTCACTTCCTGATACTCAAGGGAAGAATCCACCAAGAAGACATAAACATTGTAAATATATATGCACCCAACATAGGAGCACCCAAATACATAACGAATATCTTGGAGGACTTCAAGAAACATATTGACAGCACACAATTATATTAGGAGATTTTAACACCCCACTGTCAAAAATGGACAGATCTTCCAAATAAAATATCAACTCAGATATTGTGGCTTTTAACAATGCCCTAGATCAGATGGACTTAACTGATATATACAGAGCCCTTCATTCCAAAGAAGCAAAATACACATTCTTTTCAAATGCACATGTAATGTTTTCAAAGATAGACCACATGATAAGACAGAAAACAAGCCTCAGCAAATTCAAGAAAATTGAAATGCTATCAGTCATTTTCTCTGACCACAAGGGGCTGAAACTATAAATCAACCTCAAGGAAAAAAACCCAAAACACTCAAAACCATGGAGATTGAATAGCATGCTATTAAACAATGAATGGGTCAAAAATGAGATTACGGAAGAAATCAAAAAGTTTCTGGAAACAAATGAAAATGAACTCACAACAATCCAAATTTATGGGACACAGAGAAGGCAGTCCTGAGAGGGAAGTTCATAGTGATACAGGGCTACCTAAAAAAGAGAAATATTTCAAATAAATGATCTACCCCTACGAGAACTTAAGGAACAACAACAAAGACAGCCCACAGCAAGTAGAAGGAAAGACAGAACCAAGATAAGAGCAGAATTAAGTGACATAGAGACTAAAAGCACAATTCTAAGGATCAATGAATCCAGGAGCTGGTTCTTTGTAAAGATAAACAGCTTTTAGAGGACTTCCGGCCAAGATGGAGGCATAGGTGGACGCACTGTGCCTCCTCGCACAACCAAGATAGGGACAACAGCAATATAGAAACAAAATAACAACCAGAACTGACAGGAAATTGAAGTGTATGGAAGTCGGACACCCAAGGATTTAAAAATAGACATGTTCATCCAGACCGGTAGGAGGGGCGGAGTCGGTCCAGGCGAGGGACGCAGAGCAGAGAGCTGGGCTACCGGGGCAGCGCACAAGTCCACAGCAGGCAGACCCTGGGCACACAAGCAGC
>CM052549.1:46927100-46945146 GCA_028533065.1 Trachops cirrhosus | reverse complement strand
CTACAATAAGTTTAATGAAGAAAAATGCACAGGGAACCAATAGTGATGGAATGAAAGATGGGTCTCACATCATTGGAGTGGACCAGAAGGAAGAAAAAAATATACAACCAGAAAAGAATGAAAAAATAAGAATTCAAACAAAAAAAATGAGGAGAGGCTTAGGAACATCTGGGACATCTTTAAACATTCCAACATCCAAATTATAGGGGTACCAGAAGGAGAAGAGGAAAAACAACAAGTGGAAAAGATATTTGAACAAATAATAAAGGAGAACTTCCCCAATATGGCAAAGGAAATAGAATTCCAGGAAGTCCAGGAAGCTCAGAGAGTCCCAAAGAAGTTGGACCCAAGGAGAAACACACCAAGGCACATCTTAATTACATTAGCCAAGATTAAAGATAAGGAGAGAATCCTATGAGTAGCAAGAGATAAGGGGATAGTAACCTAAAAAGGAGTTCCCATCAGACTGTCAGCTCATTTCTCAAAAGAGACCTTACAGGCAAGAAGGAGCTGGAAAGAAATATTCCAAGTTATGAAAAACAAGGACCTACATCCCAGAGTGCTCTATCCAGCAAAGCTTTCATTTAGAATAGAAGGGCAGATCAAGTGCTTCTCAGATAAGGTCAAGTTAAAGGAGTTCATCATCACCAAGCCCTTATTGCATGAAATGTTAAAGAGACTTATCTAAGAAAAAGACGATAAAAAAACATGTAGTAAAATGATAGTAAACTCACAATTATTAACCACGCCTGAAACAAAAACAAGAAGAAACTAAGCAAACAAGTAGAACAGGAATGGAACCGCAGAAAACGAGATCACATGGAGGGTTAGCAACAGGGGAATAGTAGGAGGAGAGAGGGGGGAAAGGTACAAAGAGTAAGTAGCAATGAAGGTAGATAGAAAATAGGGGGAGGGTAAGAATAGTAGACGAAATGTAGAAACTAAAGAATTTATGACACATGGACATGAACTAAAGGGGGAATGTGGGTGGGAGAGGGTGTTGATGGTGGAGGGGAATGAAAAGGGGATAGTAGGACAACTGTAATAGCATAATCAATAAAATATATTTAAAAATTTTTAAAAAGATAAACAAAATAGACAAGCCTTTAAGCAGGCTCGTTAAGAAAAAAAGAGAGAAGACCCAAATAGACACAATCAGAAATGAAAGAGGAGATTACAACTGATACCACCAAACACAAAGCATTGTAAGAAATTCTATGAAGAACTATATGCCAAGAAATTTGAAAACCTAGGTGAAATGGACAAATTTCTAGAAAAGTATAATCTTCCAAAACTCAACAAAGAAGAAGCAGAAAGCCTGAACAGACCAATAACAGCTGATGAAATTGAAGCAGTAATCAAAAAGGTTCCAACACACAAAAGCCCTGGCCCAGATGGCTTCACCAAATGGGGAATTTTAAAAAGCATTTAAGGAAGAGCTAACCCTCATCCCCCACAGATTATTTCAAAAAATTCAGAAAATGGAAGACTCCCAAACTCTTTTTATGAAACCAGCATCATCCTAATCCCAAAACCAGATAAAGACATAACAAAGAAAGAAAACTTCAGGCCCATATTACTGATGAACATAGATGCTAAAATCCTCAACAAAATATTGGCATACTGCATCCAGCAATACATTAAAACGATTGTACACCATGACCAAGTGGGATTCATCCCAGGGATGCAAGGATGGTACAATATCTGCAAATCAATAAACATAATACACCACGTAAACAAAATGAAAGACAAAAATCTCATGATCATATCAATAGATGTGGAAAAAGCATTTGATAAGGTACAGCATTCATTTATGATAAAAAACACTGAGCAAAGTGGGAATAGAGGGAGCATTCTTCAACATAATAAAGGCCATATATGAGAGACCTACAGCCAACCTCATACTCAATGGACAAAAACTTAGAGCTTTCCCGTTAAGATCAGGAACAAGACAAGGATGCCCATTTACACCACTCCTATTCAACATAGTTGGAAGTCCTAGCCACAGTTATCAGACAAGAAAAAGAAATAAAAGGCATCCAAATTGGAAAGGAAGAAACAAAACTGTCACTGTTTGCATATGACATGATAGCGTACATAGAAAATCCTATAGAATCCACCAAAAAACTACTCGACCTAATAAATGAATTTGACAGAACAGCTGGGTACATATTCAATACTCAGAAATCAAAGGCATTTTTGTACACCAAAATGAAACATCAGAAACAGAAATATGGAAAAAAATCCCATTTGATATAGCAAAAAGAAAAATAAAATACCTAGGAATAAACCTAATCAAGGAGGTAAAAGACCTGTTCTCAGAAAACTATACAACACTGAAGAAAGAAATTAAGGAAGACACAAACAAATGGAAGTATGTACCTTGCTCATGGATTGGAAGAATTAACATCATCAAAATGGTCATACTACCCAAAGTGATTTATATATTCAATGCAATCCTTATTAAAGTACCAATGACATATTTCACAGATACAGAAGGAACATTTCAGAAATTTATATGGAACCATAAACAAGCCCAAATAGCTGCACTAATTTTGAGAAAAGAACAAAGCAGGAGGAATCACAATACCTGATACCAAACTGTATTACAAGGCCACTGTAATCAAAACAGCCTAGTACTGGAATAAAAATAGACTCATAGACCAATGGAACATAACAGAGAGCCCAGAAATAAACCCAAGTCTCTACCATCAATTAATATTTGACAAAGGTTGAAGAAGCATAAAATGGAGCGAAAATAGGCTCTTCAAGAAATGGCGTTGGGAGAGCTGGACAGGTACATGCAAAAAAATGAAACTCAAATACCACCTTACACCATACACAAAAATAAATTCAAGGTGGATAAAAGACTTAAATATAAGTCGTAACACCATAAAAGTCCTAGGGGAAAACTTTGAAAGGAAAATCTCAGACATTCCATGCAGCAACATCTTCACTGATTTGTCCCCTAAAGCAAGGAACATAAAGGAAAGAAACAAATGGGACCTCGTCAAATTAAAAAGCTCCTGCATGACTAAAGAAAACAGCATTAAAATGAGAAGAGAACCAACTATATGGGAAAACATATATGCCAATGACACCTCAAACAAAGGCTTGATCTCCAAAATATATAAAGAACTCACATGACTCCATTCCAGGAAGACAAAAAACTCAATTAAAAAATGGGCAAAGGACTTGAACAGACACTTCTCCAAGGAGAACATACAGAGGGCCCAGAGACACATGAAAAGATACTCAGCATCACTAGCCATCAGAGAGATGCAATGTAAAACCACAATGAGATACCACCTCACACCAGTCAGAATGGCCATCATAAACAAATCAACAAACAAGTGTTGGACAGGATGCAGAGAAAAGAGAACCCTAGAGCACTGTGGGAATGCAGACTGGTGCATCCACTGTGGAAAACAGTATGGAATTTCCTCAGAAAACTAAAAATGGAACTGCCTTTTGACCCAGCAATTCCACTGCTGGGATTATACCCTAAGAGCCCTGAAACACCAATCCAAAAGAACCTAGGCATCCCAATGTTCATAGCAGCACAATTTAGAATAGCCAAGTGCTGGAAGCAACCCTAAGTACCCATCAGCAAATGAGTGGATGAAACTATGGTACATTTACACAATGGAACTCTACACAGCAGAGAGAAAGAAGGAGCTTATCCCCTTTGCAACAGCGTGGATGGAACTGGAAAGCCTTATGCTAAGTGAAATAAGCCAGGTGGTGAGGGACAAATACCATATGATCTCACCTTTAACTGGAACATAAGAAAAAAGCAAACAAAATATAACCAGAGACATTGAGATTAAGAACAATCTAACAATACCCAGAAGGGAGGGGGGAGGGGACAGTGGGGAGAAGGGTTTTCAGGAACTGCTAAAAAGGACACATGGACAAAACCAAGGGGGAGGGTAGAAGCAAGGGAGGGAGGTGGGTTTGGAAGGGGTGGAGGAGGTGGGGAGAAAATTCAGACAACTGTAATTGAACAACAGTAAAATAAATTAAAAAATAAAATGATTACTTAAACTCAAAAACAAAACAAAACAAAAAAAACTACTCCAAGCCAACTGGACTCTCCCTGGCAACCCTCTTTATCTCAGTACTGTTGGTTCAATCCTACTTATAACAGAAGAAAGAAAATAATGTTACTTAAAAACAAAACTGACAGTACTTTCTTTCTAAGGGAAATTGTGTAAGGCTTACCAGTGAAAAAAATAAATACACTGCTCATGTCCACTTATGAAGACAGGTGGGACAATAGACATGGCGGCTCAAGAGGGAGAGAGGAAACATGGAAACATCAAAACCTCTTCAAATTCTTTGCTGAAAACAGTGCAAATTATTGAATCCTTATATAATGAAAGTTAGCCCAGAGTTCTATCAGGAATGCAGGCCCAAGTTGCTCTGCTTTCTGAAGTGAGGGGAATTGAGGGTTAAGGATTTTAGGGAATACGGAGAACAAGCAACCCAGCTGATCAAAGAACTCTTAAGAAAAGGAAATACTAATACTCAATTTTATGTTACATTGATACTTAATCTTTCCATCTCCCCAAATGTCTAGTAAAGTCTAGTATATAAACAATGTCTCCTGTAAGTAGTTTCTAGGCAAAACAGATGAGCAGTGTTCTACAACCAAGACCCTGAAGAGCAGAAGTGAACAGTGGCAGGAGCTGCTGTAGTTGACTGGGAACAGTTCAGACCCACAGGTGAAGACAGGAATATGAAAACCTGGAACCTGCTGAAATGTTGGGAGAGGACTGATCTTCCCAAACGGAAAGGGATAAAGGTCTTGAGACAATTTTATGTAAGTGTCATAGGACAGACTGGGCACCCTCAGGTCCATTGTGGTATATCCATATTGACAAATTTGGCTATGGAGGGCAAATTTAACCTTCAATTATATAGATACTTTTACTTCAAAAACTATACATTTTGTCAACGGTCTCATTTTATCCTAATGTATACCCTTTTTTATAGACACATCTGTACATTCTGGTTTCTTCAGCATTGTTTTCCATCATGACCTGTGTGCAAATAGAAGGATTTAT
This sequence comes from Trachops cirrhosus, assembly GCA_028533065.1. Lineage (NCBI taxonomy): Eukaryota > Metazoa > Chordata > Mammalia > Chiroptera > Phyllostomidae > Trachops > Trachops cirrhosus. The sequence goes on along the minus strand of CM052549.1, from coordinate 46,940,077 downwards.
AGATGGCATAAGTAGGTGAAAGGAACTCAGAAATGAGAGAATCAAATGAAAATTACCTTGTAATATTTAATAAGTATGCAAAATTTAATAGAGGTGAAGTGCAAAGTTCTTCAATCAATACTTAAAAAATTATTTGTACAAGGATGGATTAGGAGAGACCTGATTAGTAGTTCAGTGAATAGAGGCTTTTGGTTAAGAAAAAATAGACCATTTTGCCCTGAATTTAGACCTATGTCTTAACCCATGCTTTCCTTAAGAAACAATTTGGTTAAGCTACTTAATATTTCTAAGCCTCAGTTGTTTCAAGTGTAAAATGGAGTGATAATAATAGTGTCTACTTTAGAGGATGTTGAGAGCATTGAGATGATGCATGGAAAGTACTCAGCTAGTAAAAGCACAGGAAAAGTAACCAGCATGAAGCAAATGCTTCATAAATGTCAGCCTTTGAGATGATCCCCATGATCCTCACCTCTACCAAGGTTGGTCCATGACTATATGTGGCAAAATTGATGGTACATCACTTCCAAAATTAGGACATAAAAGATGCTGTGGCTTGACATTCCTTGTTCTGGGGGATGTTGTGTTGGAAATGGAGAGGCCACTTGGTGAGGAAGCAAAGCTCCTGCCAACAGCAGGGGAGGAGCTCACAAGTGGTTCACCAGTGCTGATCTGGTCTTCAGAATCCGCAGCGCCGGCCAACAGCTGACTGCAATTTTGTGAAAGACCCTGAGCTGGAACCACTCACTTCAGCCACTCCTGGATTCCTGATTCTCAGAAACTGTGAGATAATATGTGTTTGTTTTTTTAAGTTGCTAAATGTGGGAGTTAGGGGGTGGAATTTGTTATGCAGCAGTAGGTAACTGATACAGCAAATGTTTATTAACAGCCTGCTTACTGTCCCTTGACCACAAATATGGATCATCAGTCAGTGAGTGCTAAAAAAATCTAATGCAACATTTTGATCAACTATTTGTCCTATTCACAGAGAGCAGCATTCTCCACTTTGCATGTGAGAGCACTTTGTTCAGAACAATTTTTAACAGTGATTGACAAAGTACAGAGGAGTAGTTAGAAGAGTGACAGAATTTGAAATACCATTTAAAGAACAAGTGAAGGAATTGGACAGTACCTTATTTCAAAGACCTGAAAACTGAGGGCCATACTAATCTACAAGTTTTAGAAGTACAATGTGTCACATACAAAGGAGAAAGATACATTTCTGTTGGGCCAGAAGTCTAGTTGCTGAGATTAATCAGTAAAAGGTACAGCAAGAATGATGTAAATTCAACATAAGAAAACTTTGTAACATCCAAGATGTTCAGCAACAGATGAGTGAGTCCTGCTAGGGTCACGCCCTGGAGGAGTGAATCTGGTTCCAGCCACCATTGCTGCTGGCTGACCCCAGGGCCTCCAATTAGAGTAGTTGGTCTGTAACGTCCCTTTCCACTCTAAGCATATCTAAATCCCTCCAGAAACAGAAAATATAATCAGTTCCTCTCATGCTCTTGTTATTTTTATACTCAGATCCTGTGCCCATCTGCCATGTGTCTGAATACCTGTGTCTTTGGCTGGCTTACTCTTTTAGTGTCACTACAGGGTCCTTTCTCCTATCCTCCTCCCAGGCAAGATCCACTTGTCTCTTCCATCTGACCATTTTACAGCTTTATTTTTGCCAGATTAATGTATATTATTATTCAGTTCATAATAATGCTAGTTCTTACAGAGCTGCCATCATTGCTTTTAATTTTCTGAAAACGAAAACTTGTATGTTTCCATGTGTATTGAGGCTGAACTGTTTTCCCCAAAATTTGTATGTTAAAGTCCTAATCCCCAGCATCTCAGAATGTATTTGGAGACCAGGACCCTTAAAGAGGTAATTAAGGTAAAATAAAGTCACCTGGGTGGGCCCTAATCCATTATGACTGCTACCCTTATAAGAGGAGGCAATGTTTACACAGACCTGTGCACAGACAGAGGAAAGACCATGGGAGGACACTGAGAAGGTGGCCATTTGCCAGGTAAGGAGACACGCCTCAGAAGAAACCAAAGCTAAGGAAACCTTGTTCTTGGACTTTGAACCTCCAGAATTGTGAGAAAATACATTTCTATTGTTTAAGCCATCCAGTGCGTGGTATTGTGTTATGGCACTCCAAGCAAATGAATACAACGTAATTCCTCATTCCATAAATGGACTCCGTCTCAGCAACAGGAACATGCCACCGCTCCCTGCCCAAGGGACCACTGCCTGCACTTCTGATAAACACTAGACACGACACTTAGCCCACTCACATGCTGGATCTCCTCCCAAAATGCCATATGTCTTTATCATTTCTCTAGGTGTTACTTAACATGCTTTCAGATTCTTTGGCACCAGGCTTCCCCACCAAAAAAGTATTGATGAGAGTACAGCAAGAATTGTCCATTTAAACCAATGTGAAAAGACTCAGGAACATACATTTCTAATTTCAAAGATCTAAAAGAGGTGCTCATAAGAGCTCAGTAAAATATTTGTAGATAATGTTACTCTAATTTGAAGTTCACTTTAACATAGGTAGCTTCTTTATGATTATTTTTGACTTCAATAAAAATGCTTATGCTAAGGTTTAGGTTCAAAATATGTACTTTCACCTATACATTCAGTAATGTGATTGCATTGGTCAGGATTTAGCTGCAAGTGAGAGGAAAACTATTCAGACTAAGCTTGGACAAAATGGAGAATTCATGGTAAGGGTCACGGGACTGGAAGAAGGATGATGTGCCTGGGCTGTGGGGACTATGGTGAGGCATGTGCTCTAACTGCAAAAGAGACCTTCAGGCAGCTTGAGGTGACACAGCTGACTTGCTGGATGCGGTGGCACCCACAGTCTAATTTCCCTATGCAATCCAGAGAAAACTGATGAGCCTGAGAGAATCCATGGTTGCCTGGAGTTTTACCTCATGGGCAGTTCCCCAAGACTTGGGCCAGCACTTTTAGCTACATTCTCACATATTGCTTCTCAGTTGTGAATAGTGTCATCTAGTGTGGAGGGGGTCACTCTCCTCCATGATGAGTAAGGAGGTCTGAGCTCAACACTAATGGAGGAGAAAGTAGTGACAAGTAGGAGAATGAGCCACTCTGCCAATGCTTCCTCGCTAACACCTACATATCCTTCTGCTTCAACATTGCTTCCCTAGAGTTGCCTTCTCTGCCTTCCCAGATAAGGCTAGCTTCCCTGTTAAGTGCATTTATAGTAACCTGGATATCTCCAAATACTTTTGAATTAATGAAATTCCTTAGTCATTCATTTGATTCCCACTAGACTATTAATTCCCAGATAGCAAAGAGAGTCAATTCTATGTCTATCCCCATTGCCTAGTTGTGTACCTTGGATTTCTATAAAAGACACTCAAATATATTGGGTTGGCCAAAAGTCTGTGTGGATTTTTGCATGAAATAAAAGACACATTTTTTATTTTCACCAATAACTGTTTTGATTTGGATATTTTGAGTATGTTGGCTATTTTCCATGTGGTATAATGTTGACTGTTCTCAATTAATGTCTCAATTTGATCTTATCAACTTCAAAACAGGTCTACCTGACCACGGAGTATTGTCCAGTGAGAAATCAGAATGAAACTTTGCAAAGCACTTTTGAAACATTCAACCAGTCACAGCACCTTCTCCATACACTGCACAATATTTTTGTGTGTTTCAATTGCATTTTGACCTTTCTTGAAATAATAAAGCATAATAAGTTGAAAATATTGCTTGTTTTCTTCCATTTTCAATATTAAAATGACTCCACAAAAAGTCACCCATTTTGATAGGCTTTTTTTTAATGCACACTGATATGACAGTTTTCACAATACAATCTAACAAAATTGTTTCAAATGAAGTTCAAGACAACTAAGCGCCATAACAGCTATCTTACAGAAAGAAACAATTGAGCTTTTGGCAAATCCAAGATGTTCACTGATTAGTAGGATAACAGTAGAGTTAATTCTGCATCTACTGCAGTCTACTCAGGCCCAAATCTAGTAGATGCAGCCAAGGCATGTTAGCCCCTGTAATGTCTACTCCTGGGCCAATCTTCATTCTATCTCCCTTCCTCTCTAGCCAGGCAGTCATTGTGGTTGGAGATAGTTCAAACAATCAGGTATGGTCCTCTCTGTGCTGTGGGGGTCAAGAAGGACAAGGAGGTAGAGGGAAAAAACAGGAGGAGGAGGGAAGAAGGAGAGGAAGATGGAGAAGAACAAAAACCAGGGGAAGTAATACTGGCCTTAGAATTGGGAGGTCAGTAGGTTCTATAGTGAAGAGAATAGCCTGTAAACTGTAACAATTTGATAATAGGCTCTCTTTCTATAAAATTGCCATTTTCCCAAACTTCTGGCTTTTCTACATCCAGAATAAGTCAGAATTGACCTCTCCTTTTCTGTGTTCACCTAGCAAATTGCATATTTCTCTACCATACCATGTCCATCTGCTCAAGTAAATGGGAACCCTGGAAGGCAAAGACTTTTTCTTCACATATATATATCTCAGGGCATATCTAAATGGGTTGCTATACCTTTGAGGCTTAATAAATCTTTTCCAGATATACTGTAGATGGACAAAAGCATCCTGAAAAAGATTGGCACCAAAGATAGCTGGGAATTGCTGACTTGAGATGACCAGTTAATTCAAGGCTGTATCCTCAGTACATAATTAGAATGTTTCTTCACATTCACTTCTGTCTTCTAGGTACATATCTTATCTAATGAAATTGTTACAATAATTCCACAAGAGAAGTGCTATTATCTTTCTTTTACAAAGATAGTGACTGAGACCCAAAGAGGCAGAATGACTTGTTCAAATTGGAAAGTGTCCAAGTAAGTTGTAAGCAGTGTCTGTGACTCTTTGCCACTCCAGCCTCTACAATACTGCATTTTGAGCTGTACATTTTTATTTTTAAATCTCCGTCAACATGTCCTTCTGTCACAGGAATAAAATGAAGAATGAAAGCTAAGGAGTGTTCTCTGCCTCAACTCCTAACAAACTATTTTAAATACAGCAGGTTCTCAGTTTATATTTGACTTAAATGCTCCCAAAGGGTGCTGGTGCAACTTTGCTAATAATGGCTGTGCCTCCTCTTATTGTGTTAACCAAATCCAGAAGTGAGCCACATGGTGGGAGAATGATTCCACTTCATGGTCATCCAGAAAGTGCTAATGAAATTGGCAGTTTCCCAAGGCACACCATTTTGTTTGATGTACAATATGGAAGACCCACCAAGGAGCTAAAATGCTTGATTTTTAGTTTCCTTTCTTCTTTATACCTCAATAGCAACTTCAGTCCTGTCTGAAACATCTTTGATTCCCTGACAAATAACCTTTATATGACCCTGTATTCAAGAATGCACTCTTGGTTCATAGTTAGGGTACTACTTTAAGATCACTGGAACACACTGGATTGTAGTTTTCTTCCCAGAGTGCCTGCAATCTCTTACATTCATTTAATATAGGAAAATGACTTTAATACCCTCAGCAGCCTAGTTCTGGCAGTATCCATAGCTAAGATTTTATGAATATAATTTTTATTTGTGGCCACAAAAATAATGGAAAGTTTATTTTCTCTGTAACTAATGGCTATGTTCCTGAATGGAAAAGACATACTAGCCTCAACAAAGCTTAACTAAGGTTTTTTCCTAGAAAGGTATTTAGAGTCCACATGAGGCACAGCTCAGAGAAAAGAGCCCTCTTCCAATAGTTCCAGAAAATTCTATTAACTGTGATTGGCCCAAATTGGTTTATATGCATACACTTGGAGCCACTGGATAAGAGTCAGTCCTATCCTAACTAACCACAAAGATTGACATTGAGAGTGGGGAAGATACTGGGTTAGGAGGAAACATTAAAGTCAATGTATTTTTAATATATTAAATAACACCCATAAACATATGGGTGTTTTTATTTGTGGTCACAAAAAAAACAAAACAAAAAAAACCACTTCCTTAAGAATTTCTATAATCTGGAGTTCCGGCCAAGATGGAGGTGTAGGTAGAAACCCTTCATTTCCTCACACAACCAAAAGGAGGATAACAACCAATCTAAAATCAATAAACAACAAGAATTGCCAGAAAATCATAGTGCATGGAACTCTGACAACCATAGAATTAAACAGTCAAACAGAACAACCAGGCCGGTAACTCAGCAGACAGAGAGAACCCTTGGCAAGGTGACGGACAGTGCGGGTGGGGCTGGCTGTGGCAAGGCAGCAGGCTGACTTAAGGGAAAACTGAGACTCAGAGCTGGCTGTGGACTGAGGCAGTTGCCTTGGTGGTAGAAACTCCTGGTCTCACACCACAGTTCAATGAAAAGTGGGTTAGCAATAAGCAAGAGAGCTGCATTATTCCCTCTCTGGCCCCTCCTCCACAAGCAGTGCTGCAGTGCAGCCAGGAGTGCTGCCCTGTCCTGGTGAATACCCAAGGCCCTGCCCCCCTACAACTTAACAGGTCCCCTAACAAAGAAATAGGGCCAAAATGAAAGAACAGAGCAAAACTTGAGACAGAGAGCTCAGCAATGAGATAGCCAACTTATCTGATAGAGAATTTAAAGTCCTGGTAATCAAAATGCTCACAGAAGTGATTGAGCTTGGTTGAAAAATGAAAGAACAAATGAAAGATACCCAAAATGAAATAAAGCAAAATATTCAGGGAACCAACAGTGACAGGAAGGAAACCAAGATTCAGATCAACAATTTGGAACAAAAGAAAGAAATAAGCATCCAACGGGAACAGAATGAAGAAACAAAAATTCAAAAAATGAAGAGAGACTTATGAACCTCTGGAACAACCTGAAATGTCCCAATATCCAGATTATAGGGATGCCAGAAGGAGAAGAACAACAGCAAGAAATTGAAAACTTATTTGAACAAATAATGAAGGAAAACTTCCCCAATCTGGCAAAGGAAATAGACGTCTAGGAAGTCCAGGAAGCCCAGAGAGTCCCAAAGAAGTTGGACCCAAAGAGGAACACACCCAGGCACATCATCATTAAGTTACCCAAGATTAAAGATAAGGAGAGAATCTTAAGAGCAGCAAGAGGAAAGGAAAGAGTTACCTATAAAGAAGTACCCATAAGACTATCAGCTTATTTCTCAAAAGAAACCTTGCAGGCAAGAAGGGACTGGAAAGAAGTATTTGAAGTCATGAAAGACAAGGACCTACATCCAATATTATGCTATCCAGCAAAGCTATCATTTAGAATGGAAGGACAGATAAAGTGCTTCCCAGATAAGGTCAAGTTAAAGGAGTTCATCACACAAAGCCATTATTATATGAAATGTTAGAGACTTATCCAAGAAAAAGAAAATAAAAAATGTGAACAGTAAAATGACAACAAACTCACAACTATCAACAAATGAATCTAAAAAAATAAAAACAGCAAAAACAAAAACTGTAAACAACTAGAACAGGAACAGAATCAGAGAAATCAACATCACATGGAGGGTTTTCAGTGGGGAGGGGGAAGGGAGGAATAGGGAGGAAAATGTACAGGGAAGAAGAAGCATAACTGGTAGGAATTAAATAGATGGGCAGAGGTCAAAAATGGTACAGGAAACAGAGAACTCAAAGAACTTATATGTATAACCCATGGACATGAACTAAGGGGGAGGGATGCTGGAGGGGAATGGGGGTGCAGGGTGGAAAGGGGATAAAGGGAAAAATTGGGACAACTGTAATAGCATAATCAATAAAATATACTTAAAAAATAAAATTAAAATTAAAAAAGAATTTCCACAACCTATCCTCACACACAACACTACTGTGTTCTATGTACTGTCCTGGAAGCAGGGTTAAAATAAAAATTAAATAAGAGAGACCCTGTCCTCAAGAAACTGTAACTAATTAGAGTTTCTCTCAGATAGATCAAATAAAGAGAAACCCCTATAACATCTTTCAAACAGAGGAAATCTAACACAGGGATGTTGACAAAGATGCCCTAAAGGCTTTTAAAAAAAAGCAAAAGGAAAAAGGGACACTCGCAAGGCACATGAAAAGAAGGGGTGATACTCAAACACGAGAAGATATGAATGCCCCTGGGCTGAAGCCCATAGACAGGTGTGATCTGCCAGTTTGCTGTGAGACATCTTCAGGCAGTTCTGCATATGCCAAAGTGATGCTGCATTGACTGATGAAACTGCTGGAAGGTGCTGCTAGAGTCTGAGATCACCCCATCCCTGCTATTACTATGTCAGCGTTAGCAACCACAAGCAATTATTAACTGCTGCCAGCAAAACTGCACACACTGTGGGAGTCAGAAGTCAGAAGATGTTTTCTTCCTCCTGCCAGCTGAGCTCCCATTCATGTTTTGTATTGGCAGATCATAAAAATCTGGCCAAATGTAGTTTGCAGACTTCCAACCCCAACAAAATAAAGAAGAGCAGTTGTGGGGCTTAGAGATAATAGATAAATAACCAGCACCATGATGCAAGCAGATCCTTTCAAACCAAGAAAAAGTATAAAATGTCATAGGAGCAGATGAGTAAATCATCTAACCCAATATGGACTAAGGAAAATTACCTGAGCCAATTCTGAAAAGATACATGTATATTAGCAATTTATTTATTTCTTAATTCATCAGTACTAAAATGCCTTTTTGTACCAGAAAATAAAAGGCAGGTGAGAGATCAAGCAGAGGGAGCAGCTTATGTGAGAAAGCTGTCTGTCACATAATGAAAATACAAGATAGGAGGAAACAGGGAAATGGGTCAAGCTGTGAAGGAGGTACAGGCTGTGCTGTGGGGCTGACCTTTATTCCTAAGAGAAGTATGGAGTGTGGGGACGGACAGGGGGGAAATAGGAACCAATGAAGTGTTTAGTTAGGGAATGATGTGATCAAACTGCAGAGATAATTTTGTTGATATGGAAAACCATAAAGTCAGTGGTAATAACATAGGCATGAAACATGCCTTTAGGACTTGGACTTTTCTAGGTCAATCAGAGCACTCTCCATAGGAGGCTACCCACCTTACATATGAGCTTAGTTCCGCTTAGGAGAAACTGTGATCCAACTCAGCCTGACACTGCACATTTTGAAGATGTTACACTTGAGAATATTATAAATGGGAAATTCAATATATTTAGCAAGAGACATGAGTCTTCACAAACAATGTAAAGACTGATATCGCTGGTTACAAAGCATGCTTATCAAAGCCCAGAAAGTGAGATGATAGAAAGATATGCTGTGCACTCTGACTCTCACTCCCACTGCTGCAGTCTACATGTGTACCATGTGCCACTTAACTAGGGGGCACATTCTGAGAAATTTTTAGGCTATTTTATCATTGTGTGACCATCACAGAGTACACTCACACAAATTCAGGTGGTCTAGCCTACTCCACACCCAGGCTGTATGGTATACCACTATTGCACATGCTGTTCATCATGGGCCAAAATGTTGTTATGTGGCACATGAGTATACTTAGTAATAATTATTTTAAGAAACAAAAGTGTATATAGGGAAAACATATATTGCTTACTTCCACTGTCAGTTCAAGTTAGTATGAGAACTTTGTGGTCATTTAGGAAGGATACAGAACATGTAAGATTTATTTTCAAAAAAACTAATGCTCACCTTTAAAAGGCTGATATTCACCTTTGAACTGGTAGCACCAACATGCATTAACCATAACAGCAACATAGCTAGAAAGTGACTGGAGCACACCCTCTACTACTAAGCTTCCTAGACAATAGACATTGACTACATGTTAAGTGACTGAATTCTGTAGGCTTGCTCTATGCCCAGTCAGGGCAAAGAAGTAAATGAGGATGGAGTTCCCAAGGGGAGTATTTTTAAGAGTTATCAGGTCAATGGGCTCTTGGCCAAGACAGAGAAAAAATTTTAAGCCCATGACAGAAGAAAGGAGGATGATAATTGGGAGATTAAATGGCTTCATAATTGAGGCACAAAATATGAGAGGATTTTTGGATGGAATGAGTGTGGCAGTTGAAAACAAGGGACAGGGAGAGATGTGGATAAAATTGGTTTGGGCAAACAAAGGGCAGGCCTGCTGCAGTACCCCTACATATATCCCTTCTGTGCCACATGGGGCCCTAAGTATGTTATCCACTGTTACTATTTGCTGTGTTTTGTTTTGAAAGTTTTCAAACACTTACAAAAATAGGGAAACTGTAATAAATGCCTAAGTACCCATCCTTTAACTTCAATTATTATTAATTTTTATTCAATCTTGTTTCTTCTGTACCCTCCCCGGCCTCTCCCTACACCACCAGATAATTTTAAAGCAGATATTACATTATATTATTTCATTCATAAATATTTATGTACATGGAGGAAAACATAAAAACTATTTATAACAAGGCTATATTATATCTAAAAACTCATAATTTGTTTATATCATTATATATCCAGTTATAAATCACACTAACCTGTTTCTCTTCAAAAGTTTTATGGTTTGTTCAAATTATAGGCCAAGTAAGTCACATCGACATGTTTCTTTTTTTAAACTATAGGTTTAGGTTTATCCTTTTCTCTTTTTTTCATGCCCATTAAGAATTTATTTCTTGATAGTTTTTAATATTAATAAAAAATTTTATTGATTATAAAAGTAAGTTTGTGTTTTCACTAAAGAAAATTTGGAAAATGCAAAACTGCACAATGTAATTGTTTCAAAAATCACCCCTAATTCCAGTATTCAAGATAATCAACATTTTGATGTTATTTCCTTCCTGATACAGTTCAAGGTAAAGAGGGAACAGAAAGAAAACATAAGAACGCCACCTTGTGGAGAGACCTACCATTGCTGTCCTCTGCCACTCCCATCCTCCACACTCTATCTTTAGATAGCTAGATATTGACGTAGATATCTACAGATTATGTGTTTCTATATATTTTTGTTGCATGATGTCTTTACAGTAAATCTTCAGCTCCAAATATGTTCATTTTTAAGATTTTTTGAGACATATTAGCTAATTGCCCCCCAGAAAGACTGTATTAATCTGTATTCACAACAGCAGTGCTTGAAAACATGAGCATAAGCCTCAGTGATTACTAGGATGGAACAGAAGATTGATTGGCCTGGAAAGGTCAGTGAAGCTTTTGGAGTCCAAAGATGTCAGAGAGGCAGGAAGAGGGCTTTGAGGAAGACAAGCAGGAGGGTGAGTCAGGGAGAACCTTGGGCTGTTATGTCATGGGAACAGAGTCAGGTCACCAGCCACTTTATCAGACAGCCATGTAAAAACTTGGTCTACTGAGTAAGGGGACATTAACAGTCAAAGAGACCTTTGCAAGCAGCAGGAATGTGGAGGATAGTTGAAGAATTCTGCTGTCATACTTTCTTGGAACAGAGTTGTATTTACAACCAAGGATTAAAACCCTTCCAGTCAGTTCTAGCCTGTTCATCCAGGAGCCTTCCTGATCATGAAATCAAACTGTCTTGAACACAGATTTCTTTTTGCTTTTCTTCCCTTGCTCCTGTTTGAATTTCTAATTAAAATATGTGATAATTTCCTCATAAAAATGTGTTCAAATCTTTTTTATTTACTCATCAAATATTTCTGCACAGTGCTGGTCCTTGTCAGGATATTAAGTTTTAGTCTAGTTACTATTTTATGTCTATTTTTTATGTGGCTTTGCAATCTCACAAGTAGCTGAGGCTTAACCAAAAATGGTTTTTAATTTTGTAAACACCACAGAAATAATTTAGCACATTGGTAGGTCCAAGGAACAAAAAGGATTGAGACATTATTCCACCTTCTAGGACTTTACAAATTCCTCTAAATATCTAGAGCATCTAATTAACTAAGACCAATTTTTAGAAGAAAAAAAAAAGAAGAATCAAATGCCCAAGTAAGAAAATTACAAAAGATAGGAAGAAGCAATTTATTGAAATGAAAAAGGCAAATGGGAGAATGACAGAAAAAGTCCAACATCGATAACACTTAGGCAAATGCAGCAAAAAGTGCCAAGACTGTTGCTAAAGGTACAGAAAACAGAAACATTTATATACTGTAGGTTGAAGGTGTAAAGTGGTCACAGTCTTGGGGGAGGTAATTTGGCAACATTAATTAAAATTAAAAATGTATATAGTCTCATCACAGTAATTCAACTTGTAGATAGCAATCCTAGAGAAATTCTCACACTTAGCGCACAGAAAGTATGCCCAATGGCAGCCATTGTAAATGTCAAACAGGAAAGGGCCTGCATAAGCCCTGGTTCGTGCTATGGAATTCTGGAGAACAGCTTAAGTGCTAAAAAGGACTAATCTCTTAGAGCAGTTTTAAAATGTAAGTAAACAAGTCAAAAAATTGTAAATATAAAATGGTTCCACTTATGTACAAGAAAACAAAGCAGTCACATTCCTTAGGCATGTATATAAGCAAGTAAATGCATAGCAATTGCAGCAGTAAGTTACCTCTGGAGTGGCAAGACACATTGGAGAAAGAACTGTAAAAGATATTTTGGCCTTGTCTGGATTGTATTTATAAGAATGTATTTATACATTATTTGGGTGTCTAAAATATAAATATATATAAAGGATGAGCAACAGCAGGATATGATTCTTACAGTTATCAGGTTTCTGTACTCTTTGAAAGTAAATGTGCCTTCTAGTTTAGATCTTCTAATTTATAGTAGGTCCCTCCATGTTTACCTGACTAAGAAATTAAACTATATTGCCAGTTCTTCCTTTTTTTTTTCTTTTTGGGACATATAATACATTTTATTTATTTATTTATTTATTTATTTATTTATTTATTTATTTATTAATACTTTTTAATTTTATTGTTCAAGTAGTTTCCTGCCTTTTCCACCCACCCCTTCCCACCTCCCCAGCCATCCTCACCTCCCTCCCCTGTTTCTACCCCTTCTACTTTTGTCCATGTGTCCTTTATAGTTGTTCCTGTAAACCCTTCACCCTTTTCCCCCCATTATCCCCTCCCCTCTCCCTTCTGCTTACTGTCATCTTGTTCCCAATTTCAATGTCTTTGGTTATATTT
>CM052549.1:46876427-46926600 GCA_028533065.1 Trachops cirrhosus | reverse complement strand
AAATATAACCAAAGACATTGAAATTGGGAACAAGATGACAGTAAGCAGAAGGGAGAGGGGAGGGGATAATGGGGGGAAAAGGGTGAAGGGTTTACAGGAACAACTATAAAGGACACATGGACAAAAGTAGAAGGGGTAGAAACAGGGGAGGGAGGTGAGGATGGCTGGGGAGGTGGGAAGGGGTGGGTGGAAAAGGCAGAAAACTGCACTTGAACAATAATAAAAATCAAAAGTACTTAAAAAAAATAAAGAAATGCAAAGAGAAGATATGAATGTATATTGATAGGTTTCTTAGGCCATAAATCCTTATAAGGATTTTCTCATTAACTGTCTATGCATGCATAAAACCCTTAATGCACAATTTAAATAAAAACTTTCCTGACCTCTCTTATCATTGCTCTGTTCACTGTTGAGAAGAAATTATGGTATAGGACACTGTTAAGCAATTAGATTTTAAAATGCTACAACATAGGTCCCATTATTTGGTTACCTGAAACTTTTCCACAGCTAACACAACCTCTATGAGCCACAGTTTCCTTCTCTGTCGAGTGGAGAATGTTGATATTATCTGGCTGTTGCAGTTGTCATGAGAATTATGAAGTACTTAGAGCAATTACTGGCATATCGTTGTGGTTCAGTATATGTTAGTTATTGTAATTTTAGAGATTGAAAAGACTATTTGTGCCATGAGTGGCTCCCAAGAGTCATAGAAATTTTTTGCATCTGAGGGGTTCCTCTGCCTTGGACCTCTTTTCTATCTCTCTAAACTTCACCCCTGGACAATCACCTCCACTCTGTAGCTTCATATTATCTTGTTTGCCAATTACTCTAAATTCCATGACTTGATTCATGTCTTTAGCCCAGATAGTTCTTTAAAACCTCAGACTCACATATCCAAATGCCTTCTGGATATATCCACCTTGTTGCTCCCTAGTCACCTGCGTTTGAAGTGACTAGGGAAGGAAAAAGTGGATTACATCTGCCATGTCTAAAACAAAAAATAGGACAAGGACAGAAACAGGTGATAACCAGAGGAAAGGGAATTTGTTTGAAATGGGAAAGGCTAGAGCATCTTTAATGCTTGCAGAGAAAAGCTAGATAGAGGGACTGGCTGGAGCACAAGAGAAAAACAGATGTTATGAGGGCCTGAGGAAGAATGAGTGAGTGTGGTCCAGAGGACAGGAAGAAGAGGTGGCTGTGGTGAGGATAGGGAATACTGAGTAATCACTAGAGGAAGATGCACAAAGTGAGTTCTTCCCAGTGGCTGACTATTAGTTTTTCTGGGAAAGAGGACATTTTTTGCTATACTCAGAGTAGGGAGGGGAGTTAGGGAACATATTCAAGTTGTAAGGATTTCAAACTGTTGCCAAGGAATGGAAGATGAGCTCAATGCAAGACTGTGTGAGGGTCCTATTGAGGTCAGGGGACACAAGTCTGTACCCATTGCTCTGTGAGACTGAGTGATTTTCTCTATAGTCTGGCTGGAGACCCAGGACAGTGAACTAAAAAGATGGGCCCTTAACCTAGAGGTGTTAACTATTGGAGCCAGGAAGAGGAAGATGGTTTTGACTACAACACCACTGATGAATGGGAAAACCAAAGATATAGAGGCTGTGATGAAGCCAGGAAGAGAAAGAACAAGTGCTGGGCTGGTAGGATAGATCATGGTGGAGAATGGATGCTTGTGTTATAATTTTCTGAGTAATTCCAGGTAACTGCAAGGTTTATGATGTGGCCTTGTCAGTGCATAGCTGAAGGGGAGGTTATCAAAGATGGGCATGTGTGTTGTTTTGGTTACTTTTCTGGACATTGCAGGAAGTGTGGGGCAGGGCCAGGGCTTCAGCAACTGAACCATCAGAAATGATGTAAAAATAACAGGCTCAAGGGTCGGTGCAGCAAGAAATTTTGCCCCAGCTAGAGGAATGAAGGTGTGAGGCAAGCAGCACTGGAGGTAGAGAACTTGTGGAATCCTCTTTCTGGCATGGAGGACTGGATAAGAGGAGCTGCCCACATTGGTGTGTACTCCTGAGAACATAGACCAGGAAGGACAGACCAGTCTGTGGGTGGAACATGGGAGGACTTGTTCTAGGATGTAGAGGAGTGCATTTCTCATGGAATGGGGGTCCCTGAATGCCCAGAATGGACAGAAGCAGGGGGAGATTAATGAGAAGGAAGAACAAGGGAGGTTTGGGTTCCTGTAAAGTTGATGGCTGTGAGAAGCAGGTTTCAGGACTCCACTCTCTTCCCTCTGGATTACCTGGATAGGTGTGCTCAGGTATATAAGCCCTGGGTGACATGTGAATCACAGAGAGATGGTTTCAGTAGGATGACTTCACTTCCTAGAGCACAGGCAGAAAGTGTCTTCCTGTCCATTTGGAAGAAGCAGTTTAAAAAATAAGAACATTTTGACTGAAAAAAAAAAAAGAAAGCCTTGTTTGTTCAAGTAAAGAAAAGAGGCCAGCCTTTTGGTGTAGGGGATGATGCTCCAACCAACTGAGCCACACCCATCAGGACCTGGAGAACATCATGCTAAGTGAAATAAGCCAGTCAGAGAAAGACAAGTACTACAAGATTTCACTCATATGTGGAATCTAATAAACAAACTGAACTAAGATGTGAAATAGATACAGATTCATAGATAGAGAGTAGGCTGACAGCTCAGGAGGGAGTTGGGGGGTGGAGGGATTGAACAAAAAAAGAGAGAGAAAAAACCCATGGACATGAACAACAGTGTGGTGAGTGTAGGGGGTGGGGGTGGTGGGCAGAGGTAGAAAAGGGCATAAGGGGATAAATGGTAATAAAAAATACAATAAAGTAAATAAATAAACAAATTAATTAATTAATTATTTTTTAAAAAAGAAAATAGTCCAGAAATGGGTGTTCATGAGTGTGTGTGGGGGAGACAATTCCCCTACTTGGTGTAGTTTCCGCTGTCAGTTGAAGTAAAGCCACAAAAAAAGAACTAAAACTGAATAAAAAAGTAGAAAAAAATGTCTAGCTTGTAAACTCTGACATACCTATTTGTACGCACATATATTCGTTTAGGGGACATACCTGATATTGAGGGGAAAGCCCTTTTTATATTTCTATCATGGCAACCTTTGGAATTGCTGTGGGTAAATATTCTGATAGATTGCAGGTGAGAGCACCTAATTTTTCATCTCCCTGATCTTTTCTCACTATTTAAAAATGAAATGTCAA
The DNA here is from genome assembly GCA_028533065.1 of Trachops cirrhosus. Taxonomy (NCBI): domain Eukaryota; kingdom Metazoa; phylum Chordata; class Mammalia; order Chiroptera; family Phyllostomidae; genus Trachops; species Trachops cirrhosus. Next base: position 46,923,399 of record CM052549.1, on the reverse strand, counting down.
ATCCTTTGCTTGTTTTCTAACACCATTTTCCCTGGAAACTTCATTAAGGTGAAATGGATTAGTTAGACCAATGTCCTAGCCATAATTTAAAAAAATAAATCAATGTTTTACTTTTCTTATTACAAAAGATATACATATTCACTAAAAAATAATAATAATTAAAAAATAAAATCACAGAAGTTGCCCAACATCACAACTCTGGTAGAAACCACTTAACATCTTGAAATTTTTCCAGTTTTCTCAGAACGTTTTCCCTGGCCTGTATGTGGTGATTCAGGCTGTTCTGCCCCATTGTGGCCATACCACTACCTCCTACCCAATCCAGTGTACAGCCCTCAAATAAGGCAGTGGACCCATAATCTCAGAAACTGGGCACTCAGGACTCCTTGGAAATCACAGATGGCAAATGACTATTCCAGCAGACCTCAAATTGCGTGTCGTTTCTCTAAAATCCAACACCTACAGTAGACATGTTATTTGACCCTGCCTTTGGCCAAGTACCTGCTGAATGAATGAAAGTTTTGCTTTGCTTCCTGTTCTTCTCATCTTACCTGAAGTGACACAGCATGTTATATAGTGTAGGATGAATGTTTCTGAACACAAAAAGAGAGACATTACACTATCACTTTCAGGACAAATCTAAAACATTAGAATTAAGTCTTCAGAGCTCTCTCCAGTCCAGTGTTTCCCAATGAGGGCCTTTGTCATGAAATAAGTTTAAGGAATATTACAAATTCTATTTCCACCTTGGAAATACAAAAAAGCACATTCAAAGTCTTGATGGTCTAGCAATAAAGGCATCTGTGTCATGTCAACTTTTATTTTACAGAGGAAGGAAACTGAGGCCAGAGGGAGATAGGACTTGCTCCATCTGCACCACTAATGAGCCAGACCAGGGCCAGTCTGAATGCCTCTTTGCTTATGGGTCCTTTCCCATCCCTTCCTGCAGCCCCCTCCTCTCAGGTTTCTGTCACTTCATGAAGACTCAGATAAAAAGTTCTAAAATTGGAGTGTATCCTAATGGGCATATTTCCCATAGAGCATGAGAAAATTCATGTAGTTCATATGCCATCTGAAGATCACGGGCTTGTTGCCAGCTGGTTTTTATGCTGTTTTCTACTTGAATATGATCTGTGTAAAATTAAGTTTCGTATAGGGGCTAGTGCTTGAGGTCTTTCTTTCTACTTCTTTCTACTTGCCAGGGACACTAGTAATGGTTATTTCTCCTCCCATATTTGTGTGAGTCATGGATGCAGCATAATTTACTAAAACTCTACAATTGATATGCATTTGTATAACAATTGTGTGCATTCTTTATTTGTCACAAAAATGAAGTTATCCACATACATGATTTTTAAAAATAATTTTAAAATGGTTTGTGCTTCCTAGGGAAATTTTAATGTTCAGTGGAAATATGCTAAAGTTTTATTATCAGGGGACACTAAACATAATTTGTCATAATTATAAACACCAGCATTGTGAAAAATGTGGTGTCTACACCATAGAGGAGTGATAACCTGGTGAGGAGATGATGAGCTGAGGCTTAGGAAGGGGCCATGTGTGTGTCATCTTGGTTCTGTGACACACAACCTATGGGACCTGGAACAATTTACTTCACTTTTTGCTGTCTCATCTTGTTCTGCTGTCAAATGGAGATAAGTGACACCTACCCTCAAGGATGGTGGTGAGAATTTAAAGGACCTGGCACAGAATAACCCTTCAGTGGGTAGTAAATACTATTGGCTCTATGCTTCTGGATGTTTTTAAAATTCATTTTCTCTGCTTCCATTTTCTTTTAAGATGAACAGTCACTTTCTGCTACTTTCTGTCCCAGAAGCAGAGGTCTCCATGTATAAGGAAATCTGTCATTCACAAGTGCTCCAAGTCTCTTGAACATTCTCTCCACATTTGGATAATTTCCAATGGGAAAGGAAAAGCCTGTCTTTCCAAGACAGACTTTGAAAAAATGATAGCTTGTCAACCAGATGAATCCATGAGATAGCTTGATTCAGATGCCAGGATTGTCCTGTCCAAAGTCCCATGGTCACTAAAGACAGTACATATGGAACAGGGAAGGTGGATACAGTCCTTCACTTAGAATGCAGTTGGTGTATTTCAGCCTATGCAGAGTTTGCAGTACTAAGGAGAGGTAGATACCACTTCTCTACTCCAATTTGTCTCCCTAGGTCATAGGATTAGTTTATAATAGTTAAATTTCTGGCAAACTTGCTAAAACTAATCCTTTCAGAGTCACACCTGTCTACCTCTCACACTCAGCAGGGAAACCCTCACCAGCCTCTCTCTCCCCTGGCCCTGTAAGGGCTCATTTTAACCCATTAACTGTCACCCACATCTAGTACTTGAACACAGCCTCTGATGGAAGCTTCTGCTATTCAGCTCTATTTGGTTCTGCCAGAAAGGAGAGGAGTCCTTTCACACCAGAGAATGGAGGGGAGCTGTTACCTAATCAAAAGATAATTAACTGTTTCACACTGCTATGATCATCCCCCAGGCATCTCTCCTGTGTGTTGTTAAGTGAAAAAGAGTGTCCCTTTCCTCACCTTGAGTTTCAGATCAGAGGCCCCTTCAGTTACCTGATATTTTGTATTTGTCAGGAAGAAAGTTCATTTGCTGGGGGGAAAGAGGGTAGAGATTTAGCCTCCAAAGCTAAATTTTCAATTAAGAGATAGTCTCCAAAATCCTAAATTTTAAAAACAGGTATCTTCTTGGTCATGCAATCTGGGTGTCATCTTTTAGGATAATTTATTTAACTTCTCACTTAATAAACATGTGATTGCAATTGTGAACCCATGTGAAGGATACAGAATAATTTAACTACCAAAAGCTACTTGGAGGAGTTGCACGTGGATATAGCAGAGTGGCTATACCCATCTGACTTACCCAATGATAAAAGCTAGAAATCAACACCCATCTAACCCCATCAAAACAAAACAAAGCTGTTGAAGGTGCCAGAGGAAACTCACAGAGGTGAGATGCACCTCTTCTAGAGCTTTCTTGTCTGCAGAGTGTTTGCTAGTTCATAGTGCAGAGCAAAGAAGCCCAAAAGAGTCCAATACTGGGCTAGAGGTTGACACGGTCTCTCTGGGCTGGGAAGTCATAACTGGAGTTTAGAGCTATCACAGCAGCTAGGAAGCAAGAAGCCAACATCCAGAGAACAAGAAACTGCAGAGAAGGAATTCCACATCCTGCATTTGATGATTCCCAAAGAAAGGTGCATATTGAGAGTAAGACACAAGGAGACCAAGATTGAGGCAGCCATTCCCAAGAGTACTGCCTGGTCTAGTCAAATGTATGCACACCCAATGATACAGCACCTAATAACTAATAAATTAACAAATCAACAAAAAATAAAAATGAAAATAAGAAGTCTTGTGTAGATCAATGGAGTAAGGGATGTTATTTACCCAAACCTCTGTGACTAAGCTACAAGGAAGAAAAAAGCAATAATAGGAACCTACCTTATAAGTACTTAGAAGCAAAAGCAAAAAGAAGTATAAAAGATCAATAGGAAGAAAACAACTAAACTTATGGAGACACATGAAAGGTTTTGTTTTATTATACAAACTTTGATCCATTTTAAATTTCTCTTTGCTGTAAGAAGGCAGAGATTAAGTTTTATTTTCCCAAGTAGTTAGCCATTGACTGAATACCCACACCAATTACAAATGATTCTTACCACATACCAATTTCCCATGATTCATCCATTGTCTAGTTCTTTAGCAGTGCTATTTTAATTATTATAGTTTCATGTATTTTACATGCAAAGGCTAAATCAACCTTATTACTTTCTTTTTCACAATTTCTCCTAGCTATTCTGCAATATATTCTTTCATTTGATCTTTAAATTATTTGATCAAACAACACAAATAAAGAATTTTTTGTTTTGGTTTGCAACCACACCTAATTTTGTTGATATATTTGGGAAGATAAGACATCTCTACAATGTGGAATCTTTGGACCCAATCAGAGATATGTTGATAGTTTTCTTAAACGACAAATATTTTCAAAATAAAAGAATCTACATATTATTAATTATATTATTTAACTATAGTCTTATCAATATAACATTTCAATGGCTAAAAGAAACTTAAGTTTCTCTCCACAATTATGTTTCTGTCACATTCTCTTTATATTTTAAGCATTTTTTAAAGGTAATCCTCGACTTTACATTTGTTCATAACAGTTGAACTTTTATACATTTTTAAGCAGCTGTTGATTCCTCTATATTAACTTTGTTGTGCTGAATTCTTTCATGGTAGTGGTGCCTCTCAACCAAACAACAGTACACTTTATAATTGTTATTATTTTGTCTTATAAAATTACCTGAATATTAATTGCATTTTGTTACTTTTATAAAAATGATTGAAACACATGAACATAAATGGGTTAGTACTAGAGGTAAGACTTGTAGTCTTATAAGCTTAATTCTATTACAATACAGATGGAATTCATCAGATGTACCCAAAATAGCACATCTTCAGATATAACCAGGCACTTATTATAAAATAAAGCAAAATTAGGTTCCAAGATGACTGCAGAGTGGCTGGAAGCTCCATTCACTTGCTTTCAGCCCAGAACTGGTCTTACAGCTAAACCACAGAGCAATCAACTCACAAATCCAGTTGAATGTGAGACCGCATGTGAATGAATGTATGTGAGGGCAAGTGGGTGGGTGTGCATGCAAGTGTGTAAATCCCTGTCCACCTATGAGGGCACTTAGGGGTGGGTGGCCCAGGCTGCCACCACCATCTCCTCCCGGCCTGGTGCTTCTGGCAGTGCAGATTTGGAGTGGGAGCCATTTTGTGGAATTTACAATATCCTCCTCAGAAAGAAACTGCTGGAGCAGCTGTGCCTCAGTGTCTGGACTTGCCTCTGTGCCCTCTACACTGGGCTGCACATCCCACTGCCACTGGGAGCCACGGTCTGGGGACTGTGGTACTTTCTGGGGAGGAGGCTGTCACCTCCCCTGTCCCTGGTGCTAACGAAACCAGAAACAGAACAGAGTCTGACTGAGGAAGATACGGATAGGCCAAGGAGCCAGGAGAGCCAGGGGGCAGGGGGAAACATTCAGCTAGGGTGGTGCTGGTTGCAGAGACCACACTGGGAGTGCAGCAGAGAAAGCCCTAGGTGGAGGCTCACTGGAGGGAGCAGCAAGCACCCTGCCACCATCCCATGTTATTGTTTTTCTTCTGGACTATTCCCTTCCTTTCCCCACCCCATGAGGATGATATGACTTGAAAGAAGCCCATGCATACAGAAGATATTCTACTGATTTGGGAGAGAGGGAGAGCGGCATCAATGAGAGAGAGAAGTGTCAGTTGTAGCCTTCTGTGCATGCATGGACATGGGGACAAACCCACACCAAGAAGCCTTCTCAAGGCAGAAGTGATTGTGGTAAGGGTTGAGCCCCTAGTCAGTCAGATGGGGGAAAGTTCGCACCAATGAATAGGCCAATAAGAATCAAAACTCAAATACAACAGGAAAGTCCATATAACCCACATAAAGGACATGTATTTCTAGAGCATCCAGTTCAGGAGATCAAGGAGTTGGCACCGTGGGGACTCTGTGCCGGGGAGAGATGAAATCTGCTAGAGACAAAACCATCATCATTTTTTTTCCTTAAAGGGCAAAGCACAAGTTTTGTGTTTGCAGCTACCCACTTTGGGCCCCAGTGAAGGGAAGGTAACACAGGCTGGAGTTCCACAAGGAGAGTCTAGAGTGAGAGGCACTGAAGAGGGTTTTGGGGAAGTAGCTGTGGGATTTTGGGGGCCCAGATAGCCATCTTTCTTGAGAAGAGCTAGCCCCTCCCAGGGGAAAAATCAATAACCTTACCTGGTAGGATACCACACCACCATCTTCTGGAATTCACCTCCCCTGAAATCCTGTTAGCTCCACTTAACAACTCTCTTTGTAGTAGACTGTTCTGCGTGGCGTGAGCCTAGCTCCCGCTCAGAGTTGCACAGGACCCATGCCCACAGACAGGTTCTTCTGTGGGGAATCAGGCCTGCAATGTACCTAGGCCGCTATGAGTCTTGCTTTTTGCTAAAACTCCCTCACCCTGAATTGAGAACATTTACTGCAAAGCAACTTCCTAAAAACCATGCTAAACCTTCTAAGGATGAGTGTAACCGGTTCAACCACTTTTGCCTTTTTATTTGCAAATATCCCTCTTCTCTGATGTGATTAGCAGCATTGGCACCTTTGTTTTCTGTAAAAGGTAACCACCTAAAGCAAACCTATACATAGTAAATGAGGACCATCACATAATGGATGGAGAAACCTAATAAAGGCCTGTCATGGCAGAGGCGGCAGCTTTTGCACCCCTTGAGAGAAAAGCCATGCTGTCCTTTTTCCTTCACTGGAGTTGGTTGTCTGTGTGAATGTCTCATTTCATCCATAATGATGCAGACACTGCAGGCCGGTGTCTACATCATCTTTTTTTGTTCTTTTCCCAGTTTTGCTCTGTCTTGGTATTCTGTTTTGCTTGGAGTTTTGTTTTTTCTTTTCTCCCATTCTGCATCTTAACCCTTGCCAAGGGGGTAGCAACATAAACAGATTCAGGGGTCATCAGAGACTGGTGGTAAGGCAAATTATACATACACTATCCTGGGAAACAGACTGGTGCTTTCCCCTCAGGGTAGAGCCACAGAGACACTCTCCTGGCATCCAGAAGGCCCAAAATCTAAGCTCTGAAGGCCTACTAGGGGCCCTGTCCTGCCAAGTACAGGGAAATAATCCTGGACAGACTCAGACTAGTGACTCAGGGGACAAGGAACAAACACTCCATGTTCCCTGAAGTCTGAAAGGCACCTCCCATGGCAGATTCAGGAATCACAGCCCCTTGTTTCTTCCAGAAGCCCTCCCAGAAATAGTTTGGTTTGAAACTACTCTAAGACTGACAGCAGGCCAGCAGGCAGAGAAAGGCAGAGGCTGATCCTGTGGAGACTTGGGACATTTGCTGACATGCCCCTGGACCCAGGGCTGATATAAGCCAAATATGCAGAGCAGCTTGGCCCATCCTGAGAGGAGCCAAGCAAGCCCAGAGGAATCAGTTACAAACTGTGGATCACCTGTAGTTTTGAAAAGGCATCCAAGGGCCAGGTGTGGACAGCACCTGACATTCGCTTACACCAGACTCAGACATCAGAGTGGTATCCAAAGGGAGAAACCAGAAGGCAAGATCTAAACTGTACTGAGACAAATATACTTGGTTCTTTTTTTCATTATCCTAGCTATTTTTTCTTTTTCATGGCCTATTTATTTTTTTTATCTATTTTTCTTTATCTTTGTTGCTCTAATTTTTCTTTTTTATTACCTATGCTACTCTTACTTTTGATTACTCCATTGTTCCCTTCTTCTCCCCTTTTATTATTTTTGGTACCTTTTCTGTGTTCATTTTCCCCATTTTCCTCTTTCAATTCATTATTTGTAGTGATTCTCTTCCCCTTTCTCTTTTCATAACCACTTTTCTTTCCTCTGGTCTTCTCATTCTTTTTCCATTTCCCCTTTATTTACTATTCCATTTCTCTTTGTTCTTTTATTATTCTTTGCTCTCTTGTCATTGATGTTGCTGTGGTTGTCAGGGGGTTGCTTGTTTTGGTGTTGTTTTGGTATTGTTTTGGTTTGTTCTGCTGGCACCAATACAACAGCATACAACACATGGTTGGGGTTGAGTCTCTCAGTCAGCCAGCTGGAGGGGAGTTCCCACCAATGAAAGGGCCAATAACAATCAGGACCCAAATACAACGGGGGAGTCAACAGAGGACAATCCTAGAGCATACAAATCAGGAGTTCAAGGAGTCTGCACCACTGGGTCCCTGAGGACTCCTAATACACAAGACTACTCCACAAGACAGAGAGTCAAAGCAACTTAATCTAATACATAGAAACAAACACAAAGACACAACTAAAATAGGGAGACAAGGAAACAACCTCCAAACAAAACAGAAGGAAGAATCTCCAGGAAAATAAGGCAAACATTTTATCAGACATAGAGTTCAAAATAATGGTTATAAGTATGCTTAATGAACTCAGTGAGAACTATAAGACACTTAGTGGAAATTACATCAGCATGACAAAAGACATAGAAATCTTGAATAAGAACCAGTTGGAAATGAAAAACACATTTCTGAAAGGAAGAACACACTAGAAGAAATTAAAAGCCAGATAGATGAACCAGAGGATCGAATCAGCAAACTGGAAGACAAAGTAGAAAAAAACACCCAGTCATAGCAACAAAATGAAAAAAGACTCAAAAAGAATGAGGGTATATTAAGGGAGCTTTGGGACAACATGAAACTAACAATATCACATCACAGGTAAGCCAGAAGGAGAAGGAAAAGAGTAGGGAACATGTTGGCAAAAATAAAGACAGAAAACTTTCCTAATTTGGTGAGGAAAGAAGACACACAAGTCCAAGAAACACAGAGGGTCCCAATCAAGATGAACTCAAAGAGGCTCACTCCAAAATACAACACAATCAAAAGGGTAAAATTTAAAGACAAAGAGAAAATATTAAAGGCAGCAAGGGAGAAGTACCTAGTAACATACAAGGGAGCTCCAATAAATCTGTCGACTGATTTCTCTATAAAAATATTATAGGCAAAAAGGGACTGGCATGAAATATTCCCAGTAATCAAAAGCAAGGGCTCATAACCAAGACTACTCTACCCAACAAGGCTCTCACTTAAAACAGAAGGCAAAATAAAGAGCTTCCAAGACAAAAGGAGTCTAAAAGAGTGTATCTCCATTGAACCAGCATTGCCAGAAATGCTAAAGGGAATGCTGTAAGAAGAATGGGAGAGAGAGAGAGAGACAGAGACAGAGACAGAGACAGAAAGAGAGACAGAGAGAAGTACAAAGAAGAAAATGGCAAAGAATAAGTATCTATTAGTAATAACCTTAATGTAAATGGATTAAATGTTCCAATAAAAAACACAGGGTAGCTGAATGGATAAGAAAAAATGGCCTGCGTTTTTGCTACCTACAACAGACTCACCTCAGAACAAAAGATCTACAGACTGAAAGTGAAGCAATGGAAAAAAATATTACATGCAAATGGGCATAAAAAAACTACAGTTGCAATGTTTATATCAGATAAAATAGACTTTAAAAGGCCACTACAAGGGACAAAGAAGGTCACTACATAATACTTAGGGAATAGTCTAATAAGATACAACTCTTATAAAAATCTATGCACCCAATATAGGTGCACCTAAATATATAAGGAAAATCTTGGAGGACTTTAAGAAACAGATAGACAGTGATACAGTCATTGCAGAGAATGTTAACACCCCACTATCAAGAATGAATGGAACTTCTGAACAAGAAATCAACAAAAATATTGTAGCATTGAATGACTCTTGATCAAATGAACTTAGTTGATATTTATAGAACATTTCAATCCAAAGAAACAAAATATATATTCTTCTCAAAAGCACATGGATCATTTTCAAAGATAGACCATGTAGTAGGACATAAAACAAGCCTTAAACAATTCAAGAAAATTGAAATAAGATCAAATCTTCTTGAATCACAATGCCTTGAAACTAGAATCCAACCTCAAGAAAAAACTCAAAAATATTCAAATACATGGAGACTGAATAATATTTTATTAAATAATGCATGGGTTAACAATGAGATCAGGGAAGAAATCAAAAAGTTTCTGGAAACAAATGAAAATGAACACACAACAACCCAAAACCTATGGGACACAGCAAAAGCAGTCCTGAGAAGTTCATAGCAATACAGGCCTACCTAAAGAAGGTAGAAAAATCTCAAATAAACAACCTAATCCTATTGCTACAAGAACTAGAGGAACAACTACAAAGAAAGCCCAGAGCAAGCAGAAGGAAGAATATAATCAAGGTCAGAGGAGAATTAAATGACATAGAGTCTACAACAATTCAAAGGATCAATGAGTTTAGAAGTTGTTTCTTTGATGAGATAAAAAAAATGACAAGCCATTAACCAGACTCATCAAGGGAAAAAAAAGAGGAAGAGAACACAAATAAATAAAATTAGAAATGAAAAGGAGAAGAAACAACTGATACCATAGAAATATAAGGGATTGTAAGAAATTACTATGAACAACTCTATACCAAGAAATGGGAATACCTGGATGAAATGGATAAATTTCTAGAAAGATATGATATTCCAAAACTGAAAAAGGAAGAAGCAGAAAACCCAAATAGACTAACAACTAGCAAAACTGAATCAGTAATTTAAAAAAAACAACCCACACACAAAGCCCTGGACTAGATGGCTTCACAGGTGAATTTTATCGAATGTTCAAAGAAGAACTAACACATATACTTCTCAATCTATTTCAAAAATATTCAAGAAGAGGGAAGACTTGCAAACTTTTTTTATGAAGCCAGTATTATCTAGTCCCAAAACCAGGTAAACACACAACAAAGAAAGAAACTTACATGACAATATCTCTTATAAACATAGATGCTAAAATCCTCAACAAAATACTAGCAAGTGGGATCCAGCAATACATTAAAAAGACCATACACCATGATCAAGTGGGATTTATGCCATGGATGCTGGAATGATATAATATTTGCATCAATATGTAGTACATCACATAACTAAAATGAAAGACAAAAATCACATGACAATATCAATAGATGCAGAAAAACATTTGATAAGTTCCAGTACCCATATATGATAAAAACACTCCCACTACAAAGTGTGAATAGAGGGAGTATACCTCAACATAATAAAGGCCATACACAAAAAACCTACTGCCAATATCATACTCAATGGGCAAAAACTAAAACTGTTTCCCTTAAAATCAGGAACAAGACAAGTATGTCCACTTACCACTCTTATTCAATATAGTACTGGAGGTCCTACCCATAGCAATCAGAAAAGAATATATAACAGGCATACACATCAAAAAGAAGAAAGTAAAACTGTCATTATTTGAAGATGACATGATAGTGTACATAGGAAACCCTGCAGACTCCACCAAAAAACTACTTGACTTAATAAGTGTATTTGGCAAAATAGCAGGATACAACATCAAAATTCAGAAATTGAAAGCATTTTTGTATATTAACAATGAACTATCAGAAAGAGAAACTTCAAAAAAATCCCATTTACTATAGCAACAAAAAGAAAGTACCTAGGAATAGATTTAACCAAGGATGTAAATGACCTGCACTCAGCAAAATAGACAACACTGAAGAAAGATATTGAGGAAGAAACAAATAAATGGAAGCATGTACACTGTTCATGGACTGGAAAATTAACATCATTAAAATGTCTATACTATACAAAGCAATCTATAGATTAAATGCAATTCCTACTAAAATACCATTGACATACTTCACAGATCTATAACAAATACTTGAAAAATGTATATAGAAACAGAAAAGACCCTGAATAGCCTCAGCAATATTGAGAAAAAAGAACAAAGTTGGAGGGATCAAAAATACCTGATATCAAACAATACTACAAGGGCACTGTAATCAAAACAGCCTGGTACTGGCATAATAACAGACACAGAGATCAATGAAACAGAATAGGAGCCCAGAAATAAACCCATGTTTCTATGTTCAATTAATATTTGACAATGGAGGAATGAGCTTACAATGGAGAAAAATAGCCTTTTCAATAAATGGTGTTGAGAGATCCTGGACTGGTACAGTCCAAAAAAAATGAGACTAGACCACCAACTTATACCATACACCAGAATAAACTCATAGTGGATAAAATATAAGCCTTGACATGGACTTAAATATAAGCCATGATACCATAAAAGTCCTAGGAGAAAACATAGGCAGTAAAATTTCAGATGTCCCTCATAACAATATTTTAACTGATATGTCTCTTAGGGCAAGGGAAAAAAAGGAAAAAGTGAACAAATGGGACTACATCAAATTAAAAAGTTTCAGCTCGACTAAAGAAACCATCATCAAAATAAAAAAGGAAATGATTGTATGGGAGAACATATTTGCCAATAATATATTGGACAGGAATTGAATCTTCAAAAAATATAAAGAAATCATATGACTCAATACCAGGAAGACAAACAATCCAATTAAAAAATGGGCAAAGGGCCTGAATAGGCATCTCTCTCTCTAAGTAGGACATACAGGGAACCCATAGACATATGAAAAAATGTTCAACATCACTAGCTATCAGAGAGATGCAAATTAAAACCACAATGAGATAGCACCTCACACCTGTCAGAAAGACTATTGTTAACAAATCAACTACAACAAGTGCTTTATAAGGATGTGGAGAAAAGGCAGCCCTAGTGCACTGTTGGTGGGAATGAAGACTAGTGTAGCCCTTGTGGAAAACAGTATGGAATTTCCTTAAAAAAACTAGAAATGGAACTGCCTTTTGACCCTGTGATTCCATTGCTGGGAATATACCATAAGAATCCGGAATCTTTCTATCTTCAAAAGAAGTTACTTACTCCTCTGTTCATAGCAGTGCTATTTACAACAGCCAAGTGCTGGAACCAGCCTACATGCCCATCAGTAGATGAGTGGATGAAAAAATTATGGTACATTTATACAATTGAATACTATGTGGCAGAAAGAAAGAAGGAATTCCTACGTTTTGCAACAGCATGGTTGGAACTGGAGACTCATGTTAAATGAAATAAGCCAGTCAGAGGAAGACAAATACCTTATGATCTCAGTTTAAGAGGAATCTAATGAACAAAATAAACTAGAGAGCAAAACAGAACCAGAGTCATGGAAACATAAAACAGTCTGACAACTGTCAGAGGAGTGGGGAAAGAAAGGGAAGGGTTTAAATGTCAAAGAACATGTATGAATGACCTATGGACATGGACAACAGTGTGGGGATTGACTGCGGAAGCTAGTGGTGTGCTGGGCAGAGGAGGGCAAAGGGAGAAAAGACTGGAAAAACTGTAATATAATAAGCAAGAATAAATAAAAAATAAAGCAAAATTAAAGAAACCAGATGAATTAAATCAAAATTTTATCAATAAAGATGGTTATATAGAAGAGCAATGTTCAATGGAATATAATACAAGCCACATAGGTAACTTTAAATTTTCTAGTAGTTTCATTAAAAAGGGGAAAATGTAGAAAATAAATTAATTTAATAATATTTAACCCAATGCATCCAAAATATTTCAGTATATAATAAATATTAAATCTTATTGATAGGTCGATTTTTTTTATGTTAAGACTCAGCTGGTATTTCTTTTTATACTTCTAGTATCTCACTTCAGGCCAGCCCAGTTTTCAAGCTCTCTAAAGTACTCATAGGTAGTTAGTAGCTATTGTAATGGATGGTACATATTGGTAAGGTAAGGTGTAACTAGGAATCTTAACATTATTTAGGTCTCTTAGAATGAAATTCCCTTTGTAACTTAAAGGGTTGTCAATCTTTGGCACATTATATTTTTATAAACTTTATTATGAATATATATGAGGTGGAACCCCCCAAAACAAACAAACAAACAAAAAACAAAACAAAATGGAATTATCTTCCAGAGGGCAGGCCCCTTGTAGTACAGGCTTCTCCCTGTACTACAGGGAGTACTAGGGAGTACACCCTAGTGGTTGTACTAGGACCCCAACTGTATCAGTGTACCGGCTGATGTGACAGGCTGTGTTCTGCTTCAATGAATTTTTTTGAAGACTAGGTATTTCAATACATTTGCCAATTTCTTGATGGGTGATTTACGAGAGCACCTGCCTGTATAATGCTGAGTATTTGGCAGTTTTTGACAAAAAGGGCATGATCCCCATGCCTCACCCTCCTTATTCACTTGATGTAACCCTGAGTGACTTTTCTTTTTGTTTCCCTGATAAAAAAAGTCTTCAAAGGGAAATGTTTGCCTATGTGGAAGAAGTGAAACAAAAAATGTCAGAAGCACTAAAAGATATCAAAATTAATGAGTTCAAAACCTGTTTTGAGCAGTGGAAAAAAAGTCTCCATATAGGTCTATTGCATCAAATGGAGAGTACTTTGAAGGTGACTGAAGTTTAAACATGTAAAAATAAATACACAATGTTTTATAAATAAGTTCTAGTGTTAATATATATAAATATATATGTATATATATTTTTATATATAAACCCTCACTCAAAAATATGTTTATTGATTTTTCAGAAAGAGAGGAAGTGGGGAGAGAGAGAGAGACATTTATGTGAGAAACATTAATCTGTTGTCTCTCATACGTGCCCTTACTGTGAACCAAACTCGCAACCTAGGTATGTGACCTAACAAGGAATCGAACCCTCAATGTTTTGTTATACTGAATGATGCTCCAACCAACTGAACCACTAAACAGAGCATGAATATATTTTTTAAAGAGAGAACTGTTGGAATCATATTTTGATGCTATGGGTTTATGGAGATTAGGAACATATTATGAATTTCTTTACTCCTCACCCATGTAAAGTGATACTCTTAGGCATGTTTAATGTTCTTTGCTTAATTTAACTTGATTAAATGTGACTTATATTTCATTTTGCTTGCATGTCCCTAACATACTTTGTCCATCTTTTACAATTTATTTTATTTCAGTTGTCATTTTATTTTTTGAATTTATTAATTTATTTTTAATTTAATTTTTATTGTATTTTTTCCATTACCATTTAGTCCCCTTCTACCCCCTCCCCCAGCCATCATCACACTGTTGTCCATGAGTCCTTTTTACTTTTTGTTCAATCCCTCCAGCCCTAACCATCCCCACCAGCTGCCATCTTGCTTTCCATCTATGAGTCTGTCCCCATTTTCCTTGTTAGTTCAGTGTTTTCATTAGACTCCACAAATGAATGAAATCATATGGCATTGAATAATCTGTCTTTCTCTGATGGGCCTATTTCACTTAGCATCATTTTCTACAGGTCCACCCATACTGTCACAAAGAGTAAAATTTTCTTCTTTGTTATAGCCAAGTAGTATTTCACTGTGTAAATACCCCATAGTTGTTTTATCCAATCATCTACTGATGGAAACTTGGACTGTTTCCATATCTTGACAATTGTAAATAGCACTGCAATGAACATAGAGTTGCTTATATTCTTTTGAATTAATGTTTTAGGTTCCTTTGGATACTTCCCAGAAATGGGATTCCTGGGGAAAAAGGCAGATCCATTTTTAATTTTTTGAGGTATCTCCATACTGCATTCCACAGTGCCTGCACCAGTCTGCATTCCCACCAACAATGCCAAAGAGATCCCCTTTCTCCACATCCACACCAGCACTTGTTGTTTTTGATTTATTGATGATAACCATTCTATCATGTGTGAGGAATATCTCATGGTGGTTTTAGTTTGCATTTCTCTAGTGATTGGCTTTGAGCATCTTTTCATATGTCTATTGTCTATCTGTATATCTTCTTTGGAGAAGTGTCTATTCAGGTCATTTGCCCTTTTTTAAATTGGGTGGTTTGTTTTTTTGGTGTTGAGCTTTTTAAGTATTTTATAAATTTTGGATATTAATCCCTTATTAGATGTATCAGCAAATACTTTTTCCCATTCTGTGGACTTGATGATTTCCTTTGCTGTGCAAAAACATTTTAGTTTGAAGTAGTGCCATTTGTTTATTTTTTCTTTTGCTTACCCTTCCTAGGGAGATATATCTGATAAAATATTTCTACGAGCAATGTCCGAGATTTTGCTGCCTATGTTTTCTTCTATGATTTTTATGGGTTTGGGTCTAACATTTAAGTTTTTGATCCATTTTGAATGTATTCTTGTGTGGTATAAGAAGGTGGTCTAGTTTCATTTTTCTGCATATATCTGTCTGATTTTCCCAACACCATTTGTTTTTTATTTATTTATTTATTTATTTATTTTTAGAGAGAGGGGAAGGGAGGGAGAAAGCGAGAAAAACATCGATGTGGTGTTGCTTCTTGCATGCCCCCAACTGGGAACCTGGCCCACAATCTAGGCATGTGCCCTGACTGGTAATCGACTGGCAAACCTTTGGTTCACAGGCCAGCACTCAATCTACTGAGCCATGATGAGGACCCCAGTTCATAGGGTCCATGGCATTATGGATGAGATGGGACAAATCCACAGGGACTACCTGTAGAGGAAAAGAGATGGCATGGCCACTCCCTCAAGGGGAAAGCAACTCAGAGCGCCTGAGCCACACTCTCAAGAGGAGAGACCACCGACCCTTGCCTTGACAAGCTTTTTTGCTTTTCTAGGCACATTACATTGAGGACAATCCTCATTTACTCTGCACAGGTTCACTTTAGGTGGTTTTTTGTTTTAGGTTCACTTTTACAGAAAACAAAGGAGAGGATGCCACTAATCACATCACAGAGGAAGGATATTTGCAAATGCAAAGGGAAAAGTGGTTGAAATGGTTACACTCATCCTTGGAAGGTTTAACATAGATTTTAGGAAGTTACTTTAAAGCTATGCAGTACACGTTTGCTGCCTCAATTCATGGTGAGGGAGTTTTAGCAAAAAGCGAGTCTCAAAGTGGCCTAGGTACAATGCAGGCCTGATTCCCCATGGGAGAACCTATCCATGGGTGTGGGTCCTGTGTACTGGACCTTGTTTTCTACTGGCCTTTCCGAGAGGGAGCTGGGCCTATGCCATGCAGAACGGTCTCCTATAGAAACACACCAGCCAGGGACCAACATCATTTACTGAAAAAACTATCTTCATCCCATTGTATGTGCTTGTTTTCTCTGTTTAATATTAATTGACTATAAATGTGTGGGTTTATTTCTGGGCTCTATATTCTGTTCCATTGACTTATGTGTCTGTTTTTATGCCAGTGCCATGCTGTTTTGATGAAAATCACCTTATAGTATAATTTGACATTAGGTAATATGATTCCTCCAACTTTGTTTTTCCTCATGTTTGCTATGGCTATGTAGGGTCTTTTTTGGTTCCATATGACTTTTTGAAATATTTTATGTAGTTCTATGAAATACATCATTGGAATCTTTATAGGAATTGTGTTGAAACTATAGGTTTCTTTGAGTAGTATGGGCATTTTAATGATGTTAATTCTTCCTATCCATGAACACAGTGTGTGCTCCACTTATTTGTATTGTCTTCAGTTTCTTCTTCAGTGTCTTATAATTTTCTGAGTACAGGTCATTTACATCTTTGGTTAGGTTTATTCCTAGCTACTTTATTCTTTTTGAAGCAATTGTGAATGGGATTGTTTTCTTAATTTCCTTTCTGATAGTTTATTATTGGAATACAAAAACACAACTGATTTCTGGATATTAATTTTGTGTGCTGATATTTTGCTGAATTCATTTATCAGTTCTAGTAGTTTCTTGGTGGAATCGTTGGATTTCTCATGTCATCTGCAGATAATGACAGTTTTACTTTTTCTGTTTCAATTTGGATGCCTTTAATTTCCTCTTGTCTGATTGCTGTGGCTAGGACTTACAGTACAATTTTCAATAAGAGAGGTGAAAGTGAACATCCCTGTCTTGTTCCTGATTGTAAAGGGAATTTACAATCTGATTGCTTATAGTTTTTTTGTCTATTGAGTATGATGCTGACAGTGGATTTGTCATATATGTTGGGAACCACCCTGCCTGGTTTCAAAAGCTGTAACCCCGAATGACTAAGGCAGGGTAAAAGATCTTTGAGACCCTAAGCCACTGAGGGGACAAAGCTTATCTCCCTGGCAAGAGCACTGCCTCTGCCCACCTTACTTCATCCTGCCTGGCCCCCAGTGCATGACAGGTTAGCCAATGATGGGTAAAATTCCTCAAGGGAGGGATGACCTAAGACAGGCATAGTCATGAGGGGGCCCTGAGGGAAGGACTTGAGGGGCTATGGAGAAAGGGGGTGAAGGACCCTGGCCCCTTGGCTTTGACATAGCCTGAGTCCTCATTCTGTCTGCAAGAAGTCTCCTAATCTCTTGGCTGCCTTACTTCCCCTGCCTGACTTAAGCTTGAAATAATGCCTTAAGCCTGAAATAATGCCAGAGGTGGGTGTGGCCCTGTTCTGGAAAGGGCAGGTTCCCTAGGGCAATCAGGCCTAAGAAAGAATGCATAAAATCCTGTGAAACCTACTTTGCTAATACCCTCAATTTATATGATAAGGGTCCAAGCAGGAAGTGAGTTTGTTGGCCCAAAGTTTTATGGCCCTTTATCTATCTGACCCTAACTCAGAATAAGCCCTCAGAGTTCTTTTATTGTTATCTATTGTTTGATTGTTACTGCCTGACAATGATTGAAGAGCTTTATGTATACAGCCTTGTATTCCTATGCAAATTAAACCCAATAAAAGCCCATTGAGGAACAGGTTCTGGGACCTTCTCCTTTGAGAGATTGGCCTCCTTTCCTCCGCAAGCAGATCAGGTCTTTGTAGACTTATTCTTATTCATGGTAGACGGGGGACCCTGCGGGTGGAGCACCCCCATCTCCAAGTATATGGCCTTTATTATGTTTAGGTATGTTCCCTCTAATCCCAATTTCCTGAGAGTTTTATCATAAGTGGGTGCTGGATTTTATCAAGTTTTTTTATGCATCTATTGGTATGATTATGTGGGTTTTAACCTTCATTTTGTTTATGTAGTGAATGACATTTATTGATTTGTGAATGTTGCACCAACCTTGCATTCCCAGAATAAATCCCACTTGATCATGGTGTATGATCTTTCTGATGCATTGCTATATTTACTTTGCTAATATTTTGTTGAGGATTTTAGCATCTATGTTCACCAGGGATATTGGCCTATAATTTTCTTTCTTTGTAGTCTCTCTCTCTGGTTTGGGAATTAAGATAATGCTGGCCTTATAAAATGAGTTTGAGAGCCTTCCAGTCCCTTGTTTGCTCTCTTCTCCTTCTGGTATTCTCATGATGCAGATGTTACAATTCATGTTGTTCAAAATGTTTGTTAAGCTCTCCTATATTTTTTTTAATTCATTGTTCTTTTTTGCTGCTCCCTGGGTTTTTTTTCCTACCTTGTCTCCCACATCACTGATTTGATCCTCTGCTTCCTCTAACCTACTGTTTATTCCTCCCAGTGTATTATTGTTTCAGGTATTGCATTCTTTATTTCTGTGTGGTCCTCTTTTATGGTTTCTATATCTATTTCATGCTGCTGAAATCCTTATAATCATTACTCTATTTCTCTACCTGATGAATCGCTTGCCTTCATTTCATCTAGTTCTAGAGAAGTCTCTTATTCTTTCATTTAGGGTCTGTTTCTTTGTCTTCCCATTTTGGCTGCTACTTTGTTTTTTCACCTTAGTTGTTAAACTGATCAGTGATAAAGTATTAAACTGTAATCAGCATCTGGGCTTAAGTACCACAGGGTGGAGCACAGGGTGGTGCAGGCAGGCATATTGCTTTCCCTCAAGCTGATGACTTGGAGAGGAGTGTTCTGCCTAAGAAATATGGCAACTGCAGTATGGGGAATGATTCAGCACAGGGATCCTGTCAGTTGTTCCTTCAGTTCTCTACCCAGAGCACCACCCCAGACTTTCCTCAAGCATCTCTAGTCCACTCTGCACTCTTTTACCTGGAGCCCAAGGTAAGTGGTTACAAACAAAATTTTGTGCATTGGCCCTTTAGGAAGTTGTCTGTGTATCTATCTAGCTGTCTCTCACTGGCAGACTGAAAATCATGCTGCTTTTCACAGCTGGATGTTTTCTGGGTTCTTTTACAGCTCTAGTGCTGTAGGTTGGGGAAACCCACTTGGGATTTAGAGCCCATACTTCTTAGTGAAATCCCTCAGCCAGTGAAATATCCCCCAAGAACTTCAGCTGCTGCCCATGGGAGCCCAGCTAGGCCTTTTGTGCCTTGTCCTCACTCCCTACCAGTCTTGTTCTGGTGAAGTTGTTTCTTTTGTCTTTCTTTTGTTATAAGGCTTCTCTCCAGCTAGTGTTCTATTGTTTTTTCAGGATGATTTCTCTACAATTTACTTGTATTTCCAGATTGGTCCTGAAAGGAGGTTGGTGTAGCTTCCACTTATTCCTCTGGTCTTGGATATCTTCTGTCCATCTTCTTATTTTAAGTTTTGATTGCTCTTGTTTGATATCTCCTATAGACATTCATAATTATAGACCTGCTGTTTGAATTATATCTTGTAAAGATATTAAGTCATCAGTTTAATTTTGTGATCCAGTACATGAGTAAAAAAAAAAACACATATCTGTGTTATTACTGTAGACATTTTCATTGTCACTTTTGTGAGTATTATTTCTTTATTTCCCATTTTTGCTACATGGCCTATATTTTCTTTGAATTCATCTTAACCTTCTCTCTTTGATAACTTGAAAGTTACTAAGAATGATCTTATTTCAACTTTAACAAAATTAAATGTGGATATTTCAAGTCAACTTCATTTAACTTTACAAGCAAAATAAAATCTTTTAATACTTATAAATTTACTTCTATGGAAAGTGAGGGAATTAACCCATTTGAACTTCTTTCTGATATCAGGTCAATTTTTGTCAGGATATATTAGGATTTTTGCCAATCATTGTTATTATTTTAAATATTATGGGGCTTTTCTGTAAATAGGTATAACACCTACACTCTGTATTATAAACATAATTATGTTATGTTTAAGTAATTTGATGTTTACTGTTAGCCAGGACTGGCTACATAATTTGTAGAACTCTGTGAGAAATGAAAACATAGGGCTCTTTGTTCAAAAATAAGAATTTTAAGATGGTAACAGCAGAGTGTTTAACCACATGGGGCTCTTTGAAGTATGAGGCCCCATACAGCTGCATGGATTGTAAAATCCATGGAGGAGACCCTGCTACAGTCTTTTCACATAACTTTCCTGTTTGTTAGTCATTTTGATTTATCATTTGATAGACTGGGTTAAGACTTTGCACCAGTCCTGTGCTGGCTAGCCACACATTCCTTCTCCAGGGGTGTCAAACTCATTTTTACTGGGGGCCACACCAGCCTTGCAGTTGCCTTCAAAGGGTCAAATGTAATTTTAGGACTGTATAAATGAAACTACTCCTTAACTAGGGGCAAGGAGCTTGGAGCTGCCGCTGGGTAGAAACAAGGTACCGGACCGGATAAAACAAGGTGGAGGGCCAGATTCGGCCTGTGGGCCTTGTGTTTGCCACCTGTGTTCTACACCCTTCTCCTACTTGCTCTGAATCACAGAGGGCCTTGCCTCTGCAGAATATTTCCCCAGGTCCTTGAGTCAGCTTATTCTCAGCAAGGTTTAGTTAATGGGAGAGGAGGGTAAGAAATTGGAAGAATGGAGGAAGGGTGAAGCAGAGTATTTCTCCCTAGTCCTTCACATTTCAGACAGCATCTCAGGCACCAACTCCTCACATGTCTCAAACAATATTTCCATTCCTGCTGGATAGGTCAGCTTCCTTCAGATAACTCTGGCTCCTGGGCTACCTTTGTCCTACCAGCTGAGAGACTTGCTGTTGCTAATCTTGAAGGGTCTCATTGGCCCTTATTAGCTTAGCTCTGACAGCAATTGTGAAACAGATTTTCTTCATTCAATTTCCCTGTTTCAAATGCTCATGAGAAATATATTTCCTGAGTCTATATATAGAAGAGATAGTTGTCTGTTAAACTTTCATGTAAATGTCAATAGAGTATGGTTTAGAATTCATGGGTTGCACTGTGTTTATTTTAAAAAAAACAACAACTCTGAAGCAGGGCTCCTCAAACTTAAGCATGCACCAGAATCACCTAGAGGACTAATTAAAACAGAATTCTTGAGTTGAGTGGCACTGCTCTGAAATCTATTAGTACTTAAAGCTACTTAGATGTCTGAGTTCATCTTCAGTTTTACACTTAATAGTGTGACATGAGTATTTATTTATAAGACTATCTTTAACCTTGTAGTTTATCAAGTTCACCAGAATATGTCATGGCCTTGATTATCCATTATCCATTTTATTTTTAACCTGAAGATCACTGCCTTCCTTCACTTAGAGAATTTTTTTCTGAAAGCATCTTCAAGTATATATGAGTTTCTGTTTCATTTGCTTGTCCTATACTGCAGACCATAACACCAAATTATCTACATACTGGTCTCCTAGGTTTGTTGAGACCTCCTAAGTTTCTTGTACCTTGGTAACACCCATGCTAGGTCCAGTTTCTAAGATGGTTGATGGATTGGGAATGAAACGAGGCTATCTGGTAACTTTGTCCTCATACATTCTTCTGACAGACCTGAGAATGTCTCACAGAATTTCTCACAAACATAGTGAAAAGTAGTTCAGTCAACCATGGATTAGGGTTCATAAATAACCTAGGTCTGTATAATGTTATTCTATGGTGAGGTACTGGCCCCATCTTCTCCCATCCAAGTACTAACCAGGCCCAATCCTGCTTAGCTTCTGAGATCAGACAAGATTGGGTGTGTTCAGGGTGGTATGGCTGTAGACCCATCTTTTCTCTTGGCTTCCAAGATAGTCACATCCATCCTCCAAACTGGGACTCCTTATTAAGACCTTCAAAAATCTCTTGGTTCATTTCTCCTCATTGTAAGGTTTTTCTTAGGCTCTGCCGAGAAAGAAATGCCAATCAGCTGCAAAATTAGGCAATGTAGGACTTTATTGGGGTTTGCGCACCTGGGTGAGGTTCTTCGGTCCACAGAGCGGGGCTGAGGAAGTTGTGCCCAAACAAAGAGCATGGCAGGGTTTTTATACCCCAAGTCTGGGGGTCTTCTTCATGGGATCTGGGGATTGGTCTCTTTGAGCCAAGTGGCAGCATATCATTGGTGGTCCTCCTCAGGCTCTGGTTGCCATGGCAAAGCCCATCATTTCGGCTCTCTGGCCTGACGTCAGCTGTCTTTTTCTGGGTTGTAGTTCAGCTGCCATTGTGCCCTACCACGCCCACCCTGACATTCCGACCTCTTTGATAGGATAAGGGGTGCCGTGTTCGATCTCGCTACTTCCTGCTGTCTGAGGGATGCAGAGGGGAGGGGCTAGAGATCAGCTGTTTCTGGCTCCTCAGGGAGGGGAGAGTAGGTTCAGGCCTGGAGCAGCATCTGGTTAAAGATGACCCAGGAGGCTTCGAGAATTCTTTCCTGGAGGAACTGGGGGGCTGGTGGTGGTTCCCAATATCTGCACAGTCCAGCTGCAGGAGGAAGTACCCGCAGTAGTATAACATACCTTAGGACTATCCATTTGGTTTTGAAAGAGAAGCACTTCTTTCAGGAGAAAAGGTGTTGGGGAGCTTGTGACATTCAGAGGAGTAGGTATGGGAACGGCAGTGATGGGTGATTGGTCGATATAAGCACAGAGAAAACAGTTAGTGATTTTCCTGATAGCAGTAATGTTAAATATTTGGATGCCCTGATTAATGAGAGATAGCCAGGAGAAGAGGGTGGCTCTTTGCCTTTCCCACTTGGTCTGTTGAATTAGCTTCTGGAGGGCCTGCTCCTGATTAAAAATAGAATTGGTTAATACCGTTCTGTTGGGAGCCTCCAGAACCAGGGTTCAGTATATTTCTAGGGTACTCTGAGGATAGGAGTAGGAAAAGCTTTGGTATAACTTGCCTTTTACCCCCTTTTCCCACCTGAGGTCCCAAGGATCGCAGATGGTGTATTTCCAAGGTTTGTGTGCCTCCCACTCATGATATTTGCGGGAGTAGTAGGGGCAGCCTCCGTAGGTGTCTGGCCACAATTTGCATCTTGCTTGTGTTTGTTCATGGAGAAGACAGAGGGCATGATTGAATAAGGGGGAGCCTACAGAAGTATAGGATGTTAGGCCCCTAAAGTGGTTGTTGTTTGCACGCAAGGTGATAGGTGCAGAACATCCGGAAGCAGGGCAGCAGTGGAGGTGACAGGGTGGGACACTGATGTCCCATTAAGGGTGTACATTTCACATACAAAGAATTTCCAGGTGTAAGGTGTTGGGGGGTTAAGAGGCATCTTTGACAGACATGGTTGAGCAAGAAGGAGGAGAAGAAGGATCCGTAGGGATTTTATCGAGAGAACCTGGTGTTTGAGTAAAGCGGACTCGGGTATTTCCTATGAGCTGAGCTGACCACTTTTCTGAGGCAGGGTCCGGTTTAAGGCGGGAGAGGTGGACCCACACTGGCTGACCCAATAATTTTGCTGCTGTAGGGGTGGTGAGAATAACAGTATGGGGTCCTGTCCACTTGGGATGGAGTGGCCCAGGTCAGAGTTTTTTGAGTAATACCTGGTCTCCAGGCTTCAGGAGAGTGGCCAGGCCTGTCTCCAGACACCCCTTTACCAGAGGAAGAACTCTGTCAGAGTGCTCTCATAGGAGATGCTGGAGGAGGGAGAAATAGGGCAGGTAGGAAGCCAGAGGAGGAGTATGTACTGGCAGATTATTGTTAATTAGGAAAGGACGGCCGTACAGTAGTTCAAAAGGGCTAAGTCCTGTTGGTTCCTGTGGGGCCGCCCATATTTGAGTGAGGGCCAGAGGGAGCAGAGAGTTTCTAGTTTCTAGGGAAAGTTTAGTTAGGTGGGTTTTCAGAATGCTGTTAGCCCGCTCTACTTTACCGGAGGACTGGGGATGATAAGGAATGTGCAGCTTCCAGGCAATGCTGAGAGAGGTGGAGACTTGCTGGACAATTTGGGAGATGAAGCCCAGGCTATTGTCCAACTGGATAGAGGAAGGCAGTCCAAATCGAGGGATGATGTAGTTGAGGAGGAAGTCGGCCACTGTATTCGCTGTTTCTTTTTCCGTGGGATAGGCCTTAATCCAACCTGAAAATGTGTCAACAAAAGTTAAGAGGTAGCAGAATTTTTTATGGGGAGGCATGTGCGTGAAGTCGACCTGCCAATATTGTCCTGGGAGGTGTTCTCATAGTTGTGGGTTGACTAGGGAAGGAGAAATAGGTGGAGCTGGGGGAGGAGTTGGGTCCTCCAACAGCTGGAGGATAAATGAGGAAGAAGAGGCCAGGTTTTGCGTGATCTGGAGAGTGGCACCTAATAGTTGGAGAACATCCGGTCCTAGGAGCGGAATGGAGAAGGAGGGTATGACAAAGAATGAATGGGAGAAGGGAAAGCCATCCAGACTGCAGTTAAGTAGGGGGGTTCGCCACGGGTGAGATGGGGTCCCATCAACCCCCATGACCAAGATCTGGGAAGGAGTAAGAGGTCCTGAAAAAGATGGTAAAACAGAGTAGGTAGCCCCCTGTGTCCACTAGGAAAGAGGTGGACTTACCTGCTACCTGCAGCGTTACCCTGGGCTCGGCGAGGGTGATGGGGGTCTTCGAGTTCGGCTGCTTCAGTCTTCCAGTAGTCCTAGAAGTTCCTGAGTGGCCAGAGAAGAGTCCACACCTTGATCAGCTGGTCCCCTGCATGGAGGCACCGGGGACGAGCTTCTAAGGGGACAGGCATCCCTCCAGTGGCCAAACTGTCGGCAGTTGGGGCAGGGCTTTGTTGGTGGCCGAAGCTGAGGACATTGGCAGGCCCAGTGTCCCTCTTTGCCGCACTAGAAACAGGCCCCCAGTGGGGCATTCTGTGGCCCGGACTTAGGCTTTGCCCCTGTACCAATGTTTGCTGCCGGCTGCAAGGCCGCTATCATGGCTTGGGTTTGCAGGGATACCTTTTGCTGTAGGCAAGCCTGGTGGGTGGCCTCAGCCTCTGCTTCCCAGTTATTGAAAACTTTAAATGCCATATTTACCAGATCTCGGATGGGGGTTTGGGGGCCATCTTCGGCCATTTTTTGTTTTGTTCTAATGTCTGGGGCCAACTGGGAGATAAAGTGGGTAGCTAAGACAGTGACCCCAGCGTTAGAAGCCAGGTCAAGGTGGGTATGGAGCACCATTGCCTTGTTTAGCCTGTTGAGGAACAGCACTGGATTTTCCCCGGGGCCTTGGGTGATCTCTCTGAGTTTATCATAATTTACCGCCTTTTGGGCTGATTGGTGCATGCCTGCTATTGGGCATTCAGCCATTTGGTTGCAGCACCTCCGACCCACCTGTCCTACCTGGTAGTCCCAGTCTGATTCTGCCTCTGGTACTGCCTCACCCCCTACTAGCATGAGGGGATTGGTGTTGTGAGTTTGGTCTGCATGAGACCTAGCTGCAATCTGGACACGGTCGAGGTCATGGTCGTGCTCGTCCGGGGTCAGGGTGGAAGTTAATATGATATGTAGGTCATGCTATGTGAGATCATAGGCCTAGACTAGGTATTGGAATTCTTTAATAAAATTGGTAGGGTTAGTGGAAAAGGAGGCTAGGTGCTTCTCAATTGAAGAGAGGTCAGCCAGTGAGAAAGGGACGTGGACCCCGACGACACCTTCTGCTCCTGCCACTTCCGGAAGGGGGCAAATACGGGAGTCTAGGGGCCTAAATTCAGGTGGGAGCTGGGTTGTGAGCTGACAGGGAAGAAAGGTCTTCAGAGGGAGGGTGGGAGTCAGGCTGAGAGGGAGGGGCCGGAGCTGGAGTAGCTGGCGGTGGGTGTTGATAAGGAGGAGGGGGAGGAGGGGGAGGAGGGGAGAAGCAAGATTTTCAAGGGAATCAGAAAAAGAGGAAGGAGGTTCTGGAGCAGTAGGCTTAGGAGGCTGTGTGGGTTCAGAGTTCCCGTGGGCCAGGAGAGCTTGGGCTGTAGAGGATTGGGCGCATAGGTCAGGGCGGGAGCGCAAGGCCCAAAAGCCTTGAATGTAGGGGACCTCAGACCATTTGCCAGTTCATTTGCAAAAATTATCTAGATCAGTAAGGGTAGCGAAATCGAAAGTACCTTCAGGAGGCCAGGTTTCATGATTATTGAGCTGCTATAATGGCGAGGCTGTAGTGGATAGGAAAATCAGCCATTTTCGCTTTAGGCCAGGATCAATCACTGGCAAATTCTTTAGAAGACACCCTAGAGGTGACTTGGAGTCTGGTTTGGACTCCTGCCCCCCCCCCCCCATTCCTGGTCCCGGGAGAATCAGCAGGTGGGAATTGGCGTCCCACAACCCAATCTACTGATCCGGTCCAGAAAATATGAGGATCCAAGCCCAGGGACTCCTCCAGTGCCTGGAGCCTCTCAGTGGAGGGAGAGCAGCCTCTCCCGGAAGGGTCACCCCGAGGCAGTGCTGCAGTTTTCAGTAGGAGAGCAGCCTCTCCCAGCAGACAGGGGCTCTGGATCAGTGTTCAGGAACCAGAAACTTAAGGGTGATGTCACTTACCCTGGTTCTTAGTTTGGACTGGTGGGGTGGCCTCGAGGTTTCCTCAGGGAGTAGGGAGAGGAGCGGTCTACAATAGACAACAGCTCCTCCTGGGTTTCTGCACCAAATGTAAGGTTTTTCTTAGGCTCCGCCTAGAAAGAAATGCCAATCAGCCGCAAAATTAGGCAGTATAGAGCTTTATTGGGGTTTGCGCACCCCAGAAGGTTCTTCGGTCCACAGGGCGGGGCTGGGGAAGCCATGCCAAACAAAGAGCAGGGTGGGGTTTCATACCCCAAGTCTGGGGGGTCTTCTTCATGGGATCTGGGGCTTGGTCCCTTTGAGCCAAGTGGCAGCGTATGGTTGGTGGTCCTCCTCAGGCTCTGGTTGCCATGGCAAAGCCCGCCACGTCAGCTCTCTGGCCTGACATCAGCCGTCTTTTTCGGGGTTGCAGTTCGGCTTCCATTTTGTCCTACCACGCCCACCCTGACATTCATGACCAGCAACAGGCTCTTAAGTAGTGGAACTATGTGCTGACTCCTTCTTCAACCTAGTCAAAAATAAATGATTTTGGTTTCTGAATATATAAAGTTTTCTGAAATACTAGCTAAAAATTTTTGTTCATTTAGATGAGTATAAGGAAGGTTTTGTTTTACTTTTACTTCCCAATAAGTTCTGTTTTCTAGTTTAAAAATAACTAATGCATAGTGGAGAAAGTTGGGAATGCATGGAAAATGTAGAGAAACAAGAAACAAAAATTGCCCATTATCACACCACCTGAAATAACAAATGCTAACATTTTTGCATAGGTCCTTTCTATATTTTTCTATGTACTTTAACTTATTGAGAGAAAAATTATATAATTGAATTTTGATGTTACATTTTTGCTAGTAGAAGCTTGTAAGTAAATATCCTACTCAGGTGGAGGGAGATCTGGCAGGTATACAATCCTATTTACATGGCATGGCCAAAGATTTATTTGATTACATTTATTGTCCCAGTGTAATTATTAGTATTGCCTTTTTTTTCACTCTCAGAAGTGTTTTAATAAAGCAAAGGGGAAAAAAGTTGGAGAAAAGAATAGCATTTTAGGGAGAGGTTAGAAAAGTCAAGATAAAGTTGACTGAACCAAAAAAGTAAAACTTTGTGTATATTAATTGAGGTTTGAAGATACCAAAACAAAAATTAAACATAATTTTAAAATAAAAGTTTGGAAGGAGCAGACGGAGAGGAGAGAGGAGTGTTAGAGTGAGTTACATCCTTGTCATGGATGTAACCCCAACAGGAACAGATATAACCAAAAACAAAACCCGACAGAACTGCTCTTTTGGAATCTCCATTGTCACCATACCCTGTCAGTTGGCACTTCTGATATTAAAGGTTTGAGTCTAAGCTACACTCAGAGCAGAGCCTCTGCCACAGTTAGTATAAAATAATAGGCATTTCCACCCACAGATTTGCCCAGAGATCCCATCATCTCAAATTGCAAAGTCCCTTCTTCTAAGTTTTACACAAATGGTATGTGTGCTTGATGAAAGCTAGGTCACATATGTATCCCCAGCTTCAAAAGAGTATGGGAAAGGTAGGTTTATACCTTTTTAAAAGAAATCTCTAACTTCTACCATACAGGAAGGCAATAGAGGGTGTAGGAGTTTGTCTTTACTGAGCCAGTTTGCAGAATTGCCATTATCTATCCACCTTAATAACACCTATTGACAGTAGTTTAAAGAATACAAATAATTCATCTATACAGACATAAAATTCATACAGTATAGAAGGCTGTTGGGATTTCCTGACACTGAGAGACCAAAGAAAATGACAACACCAGAATTACATCAAGAGATCATCAAGGGAATTTACGGGTAGAAGCAGCACCTTGGACGGGAACAAGGCAGTTAAATCTCAGCCAGGAAGGGCTGGGGCTTCCTGCTAACACAAGAGGCTTGTAGCCAGGAGCCATGTGCTTTTTAAGGGCTCTATAAATCCAAACCTTAAGCAATTTAATGAGCCCACTTTTCTATGCAGGAATATTCCCTGCAGGTGATAGGGACCCATCTCTCCCAGGCAAACTGGCAGTCACATTGTTTAAAGTATCAGGAATCATTTTTGCCTAACAATGGCATAAAATAAAATGTAAAAGCTCCTTTACCCTTCCATTCTCTTTCCCTGTATTAGTTGTTGTATCAGGGATTACCTCAATTGTAGAGTTTTTAGACTAAAACATTTACCATCTCAGTTTATTTGGCTCAGAAATCTAGGAACTACTTAGCTGGCTGTCCCTGGCTCATGGTCTCTCATGAGGTGTAGTCAAGCTGTTGACTAGGACTTAAGTCTCATTTAAATGCTCCACTAGGGGAGGATCTCCTTCCAAGCTCACACCCTTGGTTGTTGGTAGGATCTGGTCCCTCACAGATAAAGGACTCAGGGCCTCAGTTCCTCACAGGCAGTTGGATGCAGGCCCCTCAGTTCCCTGCCACATGAGCCGGTGCACAGGACATCTCACAACATAGCGACCAGACAAGAAAAGGGAAAATAAAACACCCAAGGTGGAAGCCACAGTCTTTCTATAACCTAAGTTTGGAAGTGAGATCCATCACTTCTGCTGAATTCTGCTCATTAGAAGCAAGTCAGTAAGTGCAGCCTATAGTCAGGAGGAGGGGATTGTGCAAGACTGTGAATCCTGGGAGGTGGGGTCATTTTAGAGGTTGTCTGCCACAACTCCTCTCTTCCCATGTGCCTGTTACCCAAAAGTGAACACTGTTAGTAGTTTCTTATGATTCCTTTGAGGAAAAAACATTGGATTTAAATCAATTTTCCAAAATTAACCTGGAAGTATTCCAACAGTTGACATTTAAATGTCAACCATTCTTAAATGGCATAAAAATCATCCTGTTAGCCAAGCAGACCAGATGAACATTGAAACTCACAGCTTGTGTTCAAGCAAAAAAAAAAAAAAAAAGGTACCTAGCACAGCCATGGTAATGTAGGGAAAGTGCCCAAGGGTGTTTTCATATTTTCACAGATGAAAAAAAAATCAACCATTAACATAGGACTGTGCCTAAGAAAGAGTTTTTGAGAAAAATACACTTAGATGAAATGTCCACTCCTGTGTCCACAGAGCTGACACAGAAACAGGGCGATGCTCATAACACATTTGTGCCACTAGCCTAAGGTACAAGTGTTGGTGACTGGTGTCTGCTCACCCACCGGCCACACCTGGCTTCACTCAGTACTCATGGCCAACTTTTCAGAAGCAATATTAACCCCTCTCAGAGATGAAGAAATTGTGCTACTTGAAATGTGACTTGCCCAAGTTCCAACTCCAGGGCCTCTGGTTTCAATGCCTTTGCTCTTTCTACTTCACTCTCCAGTGCCTGAGGTTAGTTTTAGCATCTTCCCATCTTTGCCAATATCCAAACTATTGCATAGCTTGACTAGGTAGATGTAGCTATGGTCTGCCTTGTGGATATTTTTCCTTTATGCAGAAGGATAACTTTCAGCTGCTACCTGCCAGCCCCTCTCCTATGTGAAGAGGGATCCTGGAAATCAGGATCATATGCTTCTCATCTGGTTCCCATCCATCTAGCTAAGTGGTGCCACGCAAGGTCTCTCCTCATAGAAACCAGCCAACATTTAGAAATAATCCTTAAGTTGTATATACTGCAGCAGGACCTAGATACTGGCTTTTGTCCTGTTTGAATTTAAATTTAAAAAGCAACTGAAAATAGATGGAAGACTTAGCTATTTGAGGAAGAAAATTCTACAACAAATAATACTTATAGATAATGTTCAGATATAACCGATAAAACATAATTATATTAGAGAGTCCATTGGAAATTAGAAACTACTGGAAGCCATTTGATTTAGAAATTTGAGCTGTAACTATCTTTAATCCCTGAAGTATTAAATATCACTTCAGAATTAAGCATTCATTTAACAAACATTTATTGAATTTAGTACCAGGCACAGGAAATTCAAAAATAAGCAAAAGCATCTCTGGGATTTGAAGAATCTAGAAGGGCAGAATGTGAGATGATCATATAAAAATAATTATAGTACTGTTAAGGAGGCATTTATTCCCAAGTTCATGAGGAGCTTCATTAGACAACACTAAGCTTTTCTCCACCCTCCCCTCTCCTTTCTCCTTCACTGATAGCTGGCCAGGGGTAAATGGAGAGTTTGGAGGAGTAAAATGGACTTATTTCTTTGCTTTTCTCTCTCCTCTCATTCTACTCCTACTCTTAAGCTCTCTGCCACTCTACTTACAGGGCATGTGATAGGTCAAATTCTGTTCAGATGGAGACAGTTTCATTTTGACAAGATTGTGTAGTCATAAGCCCACATGACCACACACTTAAGCTTCAGCTTCCAGGGTACTGTCTATTAGTAATGGAGTTGAAATTTTGATTTTCCACTGATGTTTCCTATGTTTCTCTCTTAGAACTAGGCAAGGAAGAGAGATGTTACTTTACTGTGCTCCTAAAGACTCAAAAAGAAAACACAGGACATGTGTATAGTAAGTATGTAAGGCTGTAGAGCACTGAGGAGAAACCACCTCTTCCCACTGAAAAAATAAGGATCCCAAAGCGTAGATGTTATTGGGGCTAGATGTTGAAGTGTCTGGAATGAGCAAGGCAAGGAAGGCAGGAAAGAACATACTAGGAAAGATATAGAAAGTTACTCAGCACAAATCTGTAATGGTAGGAAAATGGAAAACAATCTATGTGGCCTCAGGGTATGGTGGGTTGTGGGGACATGGGAAGTGTGGTTGAGGTCACGTTGTGGAGGGCTCGTGTGGAGAGTACTACACAGATTCCTGTGTCCCACCCTCAGGATTCAATGCATCTGAGATGAAGCTGAGGTGCATCAGTTTTAGGAACCACTGTCTTCCAGGCGAAGGAGTTTGAACTTCATCACACAGTAAGTAATAAAAGACCATTTGAGGGAGCTGACTATAGAAAGCTTACTCTGGTGACCAGTGTGGCAGCAAAGACAAATGAGAAAAGCCTAAATCACAGAGTAGTCAAATGTATAGAGCCAGAAAGTAGAGTGGGGTTGCCAAAGGCTGAGGTCAGGGGAAAAAGGGAAGCTATTGTTTAATGGGTATAGAATTTCAGGGTTTTTTTTTATTGCTGTTCAAGTACAGTTGTCTCCATTTTCACTCCACCCTGCTTCCCCACACCACCCATGCCTGCCTCCCACCCTCCAATCTACCCCCTTTGGCTTTGTCCATGTGTCCTTTATACATGTTCCTTGATGGCCCTTCCCCTATTATACCTCTCTCCCCTCCTCTCTGATTATTGTCAGCTTGTTCTTTATTTCGATGTCTCTGGTTGTATTTTGCTTGCATGTTTGTTTTGTTGGTTAGATTCCACTTATAGGTGAAATCATATAGTTTTACACAATGGAATACTACACAGCAGAAAGAAAGGATGAGCTCCTCCCCTTAGTGATAGCATGGATGGAACTGGAAAGCATTATGCTAAATGGAATAAGCCAAGCTGTGAAAGAGAATTTCAGTTTTGCAAGATGAAATGAGCTCTGCTGGTTGGTGGTGGTCACAACAATGTGAATGTACTTAATGCCACAGAACTTTATACTTAAAAATGGTTAAGATGGTAAATTTTATGTATATTTTGCCATAATTTAAAAATGTAAATAATTTTTTTTTGCTTAAAGATACCTTGAAAGGAAGCAAAAGACAAGACCTGTGAGAATATTTAGGGTGAAATATTTACATTTTCAATATAAAATTAGAATTAAGTATATTTTTCCTCTGGCAGAATTTGTTCTGCTCTTTCTTGGCATATTAGTACCTGTAAAGATAGTATTTTCTCAGTTAAAATATAGATCATGGTATGCAAAGGAGAGGCAAGTGAAGGTGAGAACAATTTTAAATTTATTAACCATCAAATACACATTGAAAATTATTGGCAATTTTTTAAAAGGTTTAAAAACATTTAAAAAATTAAGTTGTTCAGAAAAATATTAGTGGCAGAGAAACAGACATGGTTGAGAAATAGATTAGAGTAAGTGAATGTGTACCAAGAATAATTATTTTGTTTGCATTTTTCAAGTGCTTAAATAATCAATATAAAGAAGTTTTATAAAATTTGCTTTAATATAAATAGAAACATATTACTTTTATTTTTTAGAAAGTATTTTATTTTTAAAAATAGTTTTTATGGATTGATTTTATAAGCCTATCAACATCATAAAATCAGTTGAAGGTAAATAAATAAATATTTCAAATTATATGATTCATTCTTAAACATTTTCAGTCTCAAAAAAATCATGTTTAGATGATAGATTATATGCTTAGCTGTTTATAAAACTGGTATGTTTCTCATTTGGTTGTTAATCCTCAGTCCCTCAGTAGGGAACGTAAGAGGAGAGAAAGATGAATAGCAGGGCATGAACCATAGGCACCGGTGCCCAGCCCAGAGAGGACACCCTCAAGGCTAGCAGTCAAAGGCAAATGTACTTCAGGGGAAGCCACAGTTCATTGCAGAGCTGTGGAAGTTGATAGGGTAGCTGAGGCTGGTATGAGATTATTGGAGATGGAGCTTCTTTTAATTCCATTTAAGGCTGAATTCAGAACAGACTGAGCTTCAGACAGGCAGCTTGGGGGAGAATGTTAGTTTGCTGTCATAGCTTCTTTTCCCTTTTAATCTGTTCCTCAGTCATGACAGCATACAGGGTCCGTAAACTACAAAAGCACCTAATTTCCTCATATGCCTCAGAGCTCTCATGTGTAATGTTCAGGGCCTTTGGTTCATTAGCTGCAGGTATAGGCATGTGGCCCTGAATCAGTATTCCCAGTTGTGTACCCAGAACCAAGAAAGGAAACATGGTATGGCTGACTTCTTGGATTTATGCATCTTGAGCAGATTCTTGGATTCACCTCCTTCCTCCCCCACCCCCCCATGTAACAACTTAACTTTGGATTGCTAATTATATACCCTTTAATTGCATTCAAGATTTCATGACTTGAACTATGGTTTAAATCTCAGTGGGTGATGGAATTTAATTTCCAATAAATAGATGAAGATGTTGAGGGTCTTATTACACAAGAACTATCTCATCCTGAGTTAAGGTGGATTCTAATAGATTGTATTACTTTTGGCCAAATATTTTAGCTTTCCTTTCTTAGTCTGTAGGAGTTCTATACATTCTTACACAGTTGAAATCAGGAGTGGCCAAGTGACTTGCATTGACCAATGAAATAAGGGCAGAAGTGATATGTGTTACTGCTAAGCAGAAGCTTTAGGAGCCAGTATGTGGTTCTCTATGTCTCTTTTTTCTCTGATGCAGCAACTGGCAGTATTTCAGGTAGAGACCGCTCCACTAGCCTGGTTTCAGCATGAAGATGATATGGAGCAAAACCATAGCAACCTGTCACAATAGACAGATCATGTGAGTGAAAAATAAACCTTTACCATTATAAGTTACTAAGACTTGGGGTTGTTTGTTACTGCAACATAACTTAACCCATCCCCACTAATTCATAATTATTATAAACTCAAAAAGCTAGAAATAAAATCTAGGTGTGCTTGGATACTTTGTTTATGTGAATCAGGGTTGCTGAGGGATTCATGGAAGAATGGGATGAAAGCACAGTGAAGACAAGTCAGGCACCACCAAAAGAATGTAGTGCCAGCCATTGTTAGATGTCGGGATAATAGAAGGATGCTTCTGGGGTCAAACTGCCCCATTTAGAAAAGTAGAGGTATAGAGGTGAGCATGATTTTAAGAAATATGTGTTCTTATAGATTCAGAACTTGTTACATTAAGATATCTTACTGTGGAGGATCCTGGAAGATAATGTGTAATCATATTAAGAAAAAAATGTTTAAGCTAAAAAACA
Organism: Trachops cirrhosus; assembly: GCA_028533065.1. Lineage (NCBI taxonomy): Eukaryota > Metazoa > Chordata > Mammalia > Chiroptera > Phyllostomidae > Trachops > Trachops cirrhosus. The sequence continues at coordinate 46,888,513 of CM052549.1, read as the reverse complement.
AAATGAAAAGGGGAAGAGAGCACTCTAGCCCAGTGCACAGTGTTAGCCCTACATGTACTAGAGAGGAAACAGGACCACTCTGCAAGCTGGTTAGATGTTTGAATCCAAATGGACCTGCTTGAGAGAGTAGGAAACAGTAGAAGGAATATGGGTTCTGCAGATTTATCCCAAATTTGTAAGAAAAGAGGTATCATGAAGACGACTTTCTACTGTTACAGAAGGCACACATGTTACCCCAAGACTGGAAGTGAAGAATTTGATGCCTTGCTTTGCTGTTTCTACCATGATGAGTCCCTCTGGAGCAGTGGAGACTCCATCTGGTGGTCTGGTAAAGGTCAGGGATGAGAGTAGAGGGAGGCTTTGGAAACACATCTTGGCCAATGCTGGCCTAACATTTTAATACTGTCCCCCTCACATCTATCAGCACAGTGGCAATTCCATTGTCCTTCTGTGACTCTACCTTGTGGGGGCAGTTTAGGCACATGGTGTTGGTGTCAGGGAAGAGGAGGTGTTATTAGTACTTCCTCCTATACCTGGTCACTTAATTCATAACATAAATATAATTAAATATACCTCAACTGATTACAGGTGCAAGTACAGTGACTGGTGTTTCAACAAGCAGTTTTCTAAGCCATAAACACATAATTAGAGGGAGCCAGCCAGCCTGTAGCTGAAATAAGCAGGGGGCTGGCAGAGTCAGTCTGTGACAGCTGTAATAGGATGCATGCCCAACAGAAGAAAAGGTCCAGCAGCCTAAAGGGAATGTGCCAGCTTTGCTGTAGGCTCTGCTCAGCAAAAGCTGACACCTGGGTGAAGAAAGGCAAGTGCTGGATGGGCTTCAGAGAGGAAAACCCTTCTGCTTTATGGTAGTATGGGAATGATTGAGAATTTGAGACAAAAATGGTGAGCCTGCTTCCTTTTCCCCTGTGACTGATGCTTTCAGGCATGCACTTGTGTGTACACATAGACATGCATGGATACACACAGAGACATACAAACCCAAGGACTGACATGCCAATGACAGGGATAGCGATGTGAATGGGCCAATTGTGAGATAAAGGGGGTTGGGGAAGGTATACAGACCAGAAAAACTGCTTGTTTAGCTCTGCTGGAGTTAAGATACATGGAGTGTTGTCCCTTGCCTTCCATAGGGAGTCCAGAAAAAATGAATTCTTCTCTGAAGTTTGAAAATGATTCTAAATATAGATGTAGCAGGCTTTGCCTGCGCTCTGCTCGGTCCTGGGATTGTTTACTCTGTCTCCTTCTCCCCTGTTTCCATTTGCTTTTGCCCCCAGAGCTCTGCACCTGTGATTCTTCCAGAAGATTTCCACAGCCTTCTGGAGCAGCTTATATCTCTGGGAGCTTAGAGGCCCAGGTATCTGGGAGTTGGTGACTCTGCCCCCATACCCCTTATCAATGGCAGATGGACTAGCGTGGTTTAGGGTAGTTAAGACTGTCTGGGTAGGCTGGGATGGGAGTAAAGGACTGAAAACTGTACTTGAACAACTATTAAAATAAAAAAAAAGACTGCCTGGCTTTGCTACTCAGGTGCAGACATCTCTCAGGCTCATTTACACTCCAGAGTTTTTCTGAGGAATCAGGCTGCAGCCATCCTCCCCTGAGAATCTGACTGGAAGTGTACCCTTTCTTGCCTTTGTCCCCTTCACCCCCTAGCCACCTTCTACTCTCTTTTTGTTTGTCTTTTCTGAAAGCATCCCCTTAATAAATCACAGGCATCCAAATACTTATCTCAGAGTCTTTTTCTGAGGAATTTTATTCAAAACCATAGAGGACTGATGTTGGCTTCCTGCTGGAATTTGTGGGGAGGTGCCATCTGCAGACAGCCATGCTACTGTGGCAGTGACAAAGCTGTAAGGTGCCAGGCAGTAGAGTATGGGAGAGAGTGGTCATCTTCCCACAGGATCAGTCAGTGACAAGGCTACAGGAGGGCCCACCTAGGTACCTGAAAATCTAACTGCCACAGCAAAAAGCCAATATTGAGTACATCCAGGATGATGAGCTAAGAGCCATCATCAGCTACAGTCGTGCACCAGAGCCAGCAAATCTGATGAAAATGAAGACATATGTGACTTCCTCGAATTTCCATCCAAGTGCTCCCCATGGAAACAGACACTTCTCTGTGATGCTTCCCAGAGATGGGAACACCAGAGCCTGTGGAAATAGAAATAGGATCAGCAGGACGTGAGAGGAAGACCTTAGGATGGTAAAGAGTTTTTGAAGGGAAGCTATGGTTAAAGTAATATTTTACTTCAACTGAATATTTACCTGGATGAGATGCAATTTTAAAACAGTAGTGACTAGAATAGCTGGAAGAGACAAGGTCAATATCTACTAGGTTCTGCTGAGAAGGAATGGGATCTCATAAAGGGAAATGAGATCTGTTAGAAAAATAATTTTTAGTTTATTTCTTTTCACACATCTGCTTTGTCATACACCTGACACCATTCTCACTTCTTGTTTAAAGGTAGAAGATACTAAACTTTCAAATGGCCTGCCTTCTTCAGTCCCCTTTATAACTTTGAATAACTTTTCTATCCTAAGGGTTTGTTTTTAAACCCTTAGGATAGAAAACCTGTCCTACTGGACAGCATGGCCTTATCTAAGACCCATCACAAAACAACTGTTAGGATGGATAATAGCTTTCTCAGATGTATTTCAATTTCTTAATGATAGAGTCATCTGAAGGTATTGTCATTTAGTTAGTGTGTGTGGATACAACCTGCTTTGTGAGATTTCAGCCACAGGGCTCACCTCCTTAGGCTGTGAGACCACCTTCCCAGGTCACAGACTTTGGGCCTAAAGCTCTAGAGCTACCCCTAAATGAATGCTCACTGTAAACTTTTGGGTTTGGTCATCATCCAGCCCATATGAGCAGGGAGTGCAGTTGTTAGGAATAAGTTCTTTCATCTTCTCACACTGAGGAAGCTAAACTCATGACTACTCAAAGAAACTGTTTAATTTAAACTGTGCCCGGAATCCCTGTTCTTCAGTGACAAAATGTAAGATGTTGTGGATGTTAATCTTTCATTCTGCCATCATTCCTATAATGCTCCAATTGACTATGTTCCTGATACATTTATGTGATGGGGACTGGTATCCCTCCTTGCTCGCATTGCCATTCCCAAAGATCAGACACCACTGTATCACAAAGTAAACAAAACAAAACTTGGCTCCTTGGAAGCTCATGCCACTGGATTTATCATACTCGACCTATTAGCCACTAGTCTATCTCATATTTAATCATTTCCATTTATTAAGAATTTTGAAATCAGGTTGATAATCAGTTGTATTCCAAATTCTTCATTCTAGGTGATTTCCACATTTATTGGAATGACCCATCTATTATATAATTTTCTCCGTTCTTTAATCACTTTATCTCTAATACCTTTTCCTTTCCCTCTCAAGCTACCATCTCCCAAAGTCATAGTGTTGAATTGAAGAGGACAATAAATAGTCCCACTCCTCTTCTATAATTAAGTTCTATACTAATTATAATATAGAGAGGAAATGAGACAGCTGAATATGAATTTCTTATCTTTATTACATGTAATAGCTAGATTAGAGAGTGTTATTTAGCTGAGCAGTCATGATTAAGCTTCTTGATAGTGGGCTCCCAAATTAGATGCATCTACCCAGGTGAATATGTACAGGTTTCCTCCTGAGGAAGTCAGAAGAACAGATCAGAATGTGAACTTCCTGGTGTGGTGAAGGAGATAAGGGAGAAAGAGCTAGGGTCCCACATTTAACTTCTCTTTTCCAACTCATCCAGAGTAGACATGAATGAAAGACTCTGGATTCTCTTATACCTACATTCAAATGGCCAACTACCCCTGGAGAAAGACAAACTATAGAGCAAATTGTTATTTAAAATACATAGTCATCTGTCTCAAATATACACTCACACTGACTAGCAATACTATTACATTCTCTGATCAACTCTCTCTCCTGATATCAACAATAACTATTTAAAATCATGCCCCATCCTTCTCTGAATCCTTTTGGTTTTCAGCAAATGAGACGATGTCCTATTTTACTAAGAAATGTGAATCCATTATATAGGACATCAATTTCAGGACATCAGACATCAACTTCCTAATACCAAACCTACATAACCTACCCACATCTATACCCAATTGTCCTTCCTCCTATACATAGCACACACCTTCTATTGTGCCTTGGACTCTATTTGCTCCTGCTATCACGCTCACACCTTTATCAAATCTCCCTTCTCTTTCTGTATATTCAACCAGTCCTTCCCAACTAGAACCTTCCTAACACCATTTAACTGTGCTCAAGTCCCTTCTCTCTTAAAAATAACCTCCCTTTTAGGAGTATGTGACTTGGAAGTAGGGCTTCTGAAATTCTGGTAGTGTTCTTTTCTTGAAGTTAGTTGTGGGTCTATGGGTATTTGTTTATTTTATTCTTTAAACTATGTTTGTATGTTACACTCTTTTGTGTATATATTTTTTTCATGATTAGAAAGGCAAAATGAAACAAACCCTTTTCTCAATCTCAAATCATTTTTTATCCCATCACCATACTTCTTTCTTTCACAACCAGACTTCTTGAAAGAGAAGTCTGTATTTTCTGTCTCCACTTTCTTAATTCCCAATCTCCCCTCAACCTATTCCAGGTTCCACACTCCCCTCTCTGCCAGTCACTCCTCTGAGACAGCTCTAATGAGGTCAACAATGACCACCATGTCCTCCAATAGTGGACATTTTTCAGACTTTATCTTATTGCACAATTCAGTATGTTCTTGAACAGTATTAGCTACTTTTAATTTCTTGCAACACTTCCTCCCCTTGCCTTCAATGCTCCTACATTGAATGCTGGTTTCCTTTCTACCTCTCTGCCTGCCCATTCCTAGCTTATTTTGTGGATTTGCTTTCTACTCAGTCATTACATTCAAAACTTATCAAGGTCTAGGTCTTTTTTTCCAGTGAATATTTTCTTTTTAGGCAACCCCACCCAAGATCATTAGAGTTATAACTGCCATCTCCAATATACTTATATCCAGTTAAATCTTAGGCTCTGACATTTCCTTTGCATTCCAGATGCAGATATCCAACACCAATTTAATATCATCCCTCAGTATGTTGCAAAGGCACTTCAGGCACCTCATGTCCAAGACCAAACCAGGTTCTTCCCCCATAAATTTGGTCTTTTGCCAGTGATCCCTCTCTCATGGATTCCTCATGCATCTTACTGGTCTTCTCTGTCCCACCATAGGATATTCACACATATTTCAATCTACCTGAATGGAATGTTCCTCCTTGTCTCTTTCCTTAGATAACTCCAGACATTCCTTATGTGTTAACTGTCTCTCCCTCAGAGAAATCTTTCAAACTCCACAAGACTAGGTCAGCATTACATTTCTTTTCTTTAAAATACTTATCTAAATTTGCTGTTTGCATTTGTTAATTAGCATTTATATTTGGTAAGTCTTTGGGGCTGTCACTGGACTCTTAACTGCCTCTCCGACAGAACTACCCTTGTCATTGCTCCAGTATGTTCCTAGTCCCTGGTGCAGTGCCTGACACCCATGGAGTAGGTACTCAATATTTGTTTAAAGTATGTGTGTGTAACCATAAATGAATTAATGATTAGTATGTAGTATGATATAATTTATACCCTATGTAAGAGTTAAGTAACTTGGATGCTTGTTGTATTTTGAAGTCTGGATTGTATTATTTTGTACTTCTTTTATTTTATTGTGTGGCTAATGTCCAGAGAGTTGTGGATTTCAGTGGCATACTGGACATTCTGATGCACCTAAAATTATTATATGAATAGTACTATAGGCACTATAGGATAAGATGCCAAGAGCCCAAAGAAGAATATTTAAAAAAACTATTATTGAAGAAGAATATCAAAAGCTTCTCATTGCCTTCCTGTCTTGCTAAAAGGTAAAGTTATATTACGGGATGTGGATATTTTGATAACATGGAGGGAGGTAATATTTGTGAAGGCATTATAATGTGACCAAGGGCTTAGTCTATAAAAGTTTTTTATAAAAAAACTTTTTTTATAAAGGGGCAAAAGTCTTTTCTTTTGAGATAATATTAAATGTTGTCATGGCTACTCTTCTGAATATGAAGGATTTTATGAAGAACATAAGAATATTCTAAGGTTCTACAAACAGACTGCTCTTTCTTTTCTATCCATTCCCACAGGATCCCAGAAAGACCACAAAAAAGGCATCCTAGCAATGGTAATACCAAGAAGAAAGAGTATGGGCTGAAGCTCTGTGACAAACAGGATGAGGACAACAATTTTAAAACATTGACCATGATTCTGGTGCTGTCCCAAGAGTTCATATATATTAACTATTTTAATCCTCAACATAAATTTATGAAAGTACTATTTTTACCCTAATTTTAAGGACTAGGAAACTGGGGCAGAAAGGAGCTAAGTAACTTGTCCAAGATTATCAATGTGTGCCATGGCTGTAAACTTTTTCAATCTGCCAATAGTCCCAGAATTAAGCTAGACTCTTAATGGGATGTTGTTGACTTATTGCTGGGGGCACACAGTTGTTTGCAAATCTTCCTCCTTCAAAAATTGCTTACTGTTTTGGTGAGTATATTCATTTATCTATGTCTTCAGATTCTTCTGAACCCATTGAACATATAAACTAAATCCTTGTTGGCCTACAGAGTGAGACTGATGGGCACTTGTGGGACTGAATTATTTTTATTTTCAGAAATTGGGGTGGGTTGGAATCTGGGAGCATGAATTGTGACCTTAAGTCCTTGCCCAGTTTGCACATGGATCCTTACCATTTTGCTTGAATTCAAGCACCATTTGGGTCAAAAGCTATGTGTCTTAGAAAACATGATGCTATAGAAGTCCATTCTCCTCTTTGTAAAGAGAGCACACAGAGAAAAAATAAGAACAATAAATATGTCCTGAGGACATGCTTATTGATTTTTTTTATAGAGAGGGGAAGGGAGGGAAAGAAACATCATTGTGTAAGAGAGAAACATTGACTGGTTGCCTCTCGTGTCTGCTCTGATTGGGGACCAATCCTACAACCTAGGCATGTGCTCTGATCAGGAATCAAATCTGCAACCTTTCCATTTGCATGATGATGCTCCAACCAACTGAGGCATATCAACTGGGGCAAGAACATTCTTAGCTCAGTTTGACTCACTTCTCAAGTAACATGGAGATCCAAAATTGAAGTGGCTTGCCAAGAAGCCAAAGTTCTATATATTAATGAAAACAGAAATATACCTAGAATATAACCGGTGTCAGGAAAGTTAGGGTACAAACGTTTAAGGCCCTGGAATCAGTGAATGATAGCTACAAATGTCCTGTGACAGCTCAGTAAATAGGATCTCAGAGATTTAGATAAGAAGTTCTGCTGAGAACACTGAGGGACAACAGCAGGAACAACATTCAGCTGAGGGGATATCTCTGGATACCTTCATTGTCAGAGCCATTCCACTCTCCAGCCCCTGGTGGATCTGGGTCAGGGACCACTGCAAGCAGTTCATAAGGACAATGCTGGGGCTGCTGACCCACTCCCCAGGGAGGGCTGGATGTCTGAACAACTACAGGTCTTGAGGCACACAACAGAGGGAACTGTGACCGAATGGAGGGTGGTGAGTGACAAAGACTAAGAGAGATCTGAATGCATTCTCAGGATTAGGAGAAAGTGCCAGAAAGGGAGACATACCCAAACAAACAACAAAAGACAATAACAGAAAAAGTGTCTTAAAAGAGTCAAGAGCATGGGATGAGATTAGCAAAGTCACCACTAAGGAGATCAGGTGGCAGATGCAAAAGGTACTTGGAGAATTACTCCTACTTCAGAGTCAAATCGAAGTGAAAGAGTTCTGACAAGTCTACCCTTCATGGCTTCACATGAAGGCATACAGTAGTTAGTTCCATATGAGGGCATAAAATAAAACATTAATAAACAGAAAATTGTACCACATTCCTTATGAGAAAATTTGATATTATGAAAATCTGAATTCTTCCATTAATATAGAAATTGAGAGCAAACCAAACTACATCTCTGGTTTGGGTTTTTATTATTATTAAATAAACAAAGTTTATATAAAGAATAAATGTTCAAGAATACTCAAAATTTTGAAAGAAAGGACCGTATATTAAGACAGGTGAAGCCATTATAATAAAAACAGTATGATGTTGGAATAGGCATGGCAAAAATGTAAGTAGAACTTTGTAGAATATGGTACCCCAAAATAGATTCCACTTATTTTGGGAATTTAATATAGAAAAATATTTTTAATTCAGCAGGGAAGAGTGGTTTATTTAATAAATAATACTAGCAAAACTGACTATGCATTGGGAAAGAATAAATTTGATACCTGTTTCTCATACAAAAATAAAGAAAAAGAAACCATGGACACAAGCAACAGTATGGTGATTGGGGGCAGGGAGGGAGATGGGTGAAGGTGGAAAAGAGTATGGGAGGGTAAATGGTAATGGACAAAATACAATGAAGAATTTAGAAGAAAAAAATTCCAGATGGAGTAAAATCTTAAATGTAAAGGATACAACAATAAAATTTAGAAGTAAATGTCAAACTAGTGGTTGGTGAGGCAAGAAACTCATAAATTATTTAAAAAATTGGTCATATTTGATTTTATAAATATTAAGATTTTTAAAAGGTAAAATATAACAAATATGGAAATAGAATACAAACAATGAATTGAGAAAAAACATTTGCAATGGGTATAACTGTTAAAGGGTATAAACAACCATAACAAATGTATAACCACACAAAAGAAAACTCAGTAGAAAAAAATGAACAGAGATTATAAATGAGCAAGTCACAAAGAGTAATCCCAAATGTCTTAGGTGACCAACAAAAGGTCTTTAAGCTTCCTGGTAGTAGGGAAAACAAAGTATGAAGTATCACTATCTATCAACGACACTGGCAAATATTTAAAAGGAATCTCACCTGTTGTTGGTATCTTACTGCCAAGAAAAGGGGATGCTTATTCAGTGATGATTAAAGTATGAATTGCTCAGCTTTATGTGAAAATAATCTAGCAAAATCTATTTTTCTTAAAAAAAGCAACCCAAAACCTGGAAATATAATCTCTAGGTATAAAAGTACCAATACAAAAAGGAATAGGTACTCATATGTTTGTTTCAGTATACTTCACAGTACTAAAAATCCTATAAACAGAGTGAATACACATCAATAGGGGAATGGTTACATAAATGGAGGTATAGCTTACCAAAGCATAGCATGCAGCTATTTAAAAAACACCTAGAGCTACACTAGTTGACGTGGAGAAATTTCATGAAGCTGTGAAACTAGGAATGCAAGATGCAGAGGAAATATAACACAATCCCACTTTTGTAAGAGTTAATGATAAAAAAGCTCCTAAATTTTATGTGTTTGTTTTGTGTTGTTTACATATTTGAAAATGTATATATGCTCACAGATACGTGCACCAATAACTTATGAAAGGATGGCCACCAAAACGTCACTTTGTGGTGACTGCAAGATGAGGTTTCTAAGTTACCCTAGGGTCAGTTGAGTCTTGGGATGGGGCACAGAGCACAGTGGCAAAGGGGACAGGCTTTGGAACCAGATAGGCTGAATTTGAAGTCCACCTCAGCTGCATTATAATTATGAAATTCACTTAATCCCCTCCTTTAACTCACATGTGAGTTAGGTATTATAAATCCATTTTATCATTGAGGAAACTGAGATGTTAATTAAATAAGAAGTTAATTAAATGAGTCAATATTTAAAATACTTGGAACAGAACTAGGCACACAGTAAGCAGTGGATAAATCTTTGTTACTTGAATGGTCACATATTGCTTTATTTTTTTTGCAATGAGAAAATATTATTTATGCATTCAGAAAAATGTGAAATACATTAAAGGAACAAACAGATTCTATTGTTATAATAGAATTTTCTGATTAAAAAATTATAGACATTTTTAACTTCACTTTTCTTTCTGTAAAGTATAAGTGAAAACAACACCAAAATTTTTCTTTCTGGATAGGAAGTAAGAAACAATAGATAAAAAGAAGGGAGAAAGTCAAGAAGGAAAGGAGGGAAACAAAGACGATAGAGTGATGTGCATGTGCCTCTATGGAAAGGTCGGCCAAGTACAGAACAGTGTAAATAGTATTATCATTTGTGTAAATCAAAATAAAGAGTGATGTTATCAAGTTGGGAATATAGGAAGTTCCAGTACACATCTCTCCACAAATATCCACAGACTAAAATAGCTCTGGAAGAGTACTGTAATATATATAGAAGCTGCAGTGACCCGGTAAAGCACAGAAGCAGAGGACAGTCACATAAAAAAAGAAGAAGCATTTTACCTACGTCATTCCATACCCCAGATCAGCAAAACTCAGCAGTGAGAAGCATCACCTTGGACATGAGTTCGCTCCATGGGAGAAAAGGAGAGCAGGAGGAGCCCAGCAGCCTTCACCACTAAGTATCCCTGCATCTTCCCTGAGTGGACCACAGCTGCCAAAGCTTCCCAGAGCTCATGCCATGGCAACCCTCTGAAGCAAGCGCCACCACAGCATCCCCCAGCACTGGCCTCACTGTACTTCTTTCCTTTTAGCAATGAATCATATTCGTTTGTCTGGATGTACCACACTGTATTTACCTATTGATCTACTGAAGACATCTTGCTTGTCTCCCAGTTTTGGCAATTATGAATAAAACTGCTATTGACATCTATGTGCAGGTTTTTTGCAGACATAAGTTTTCAATGTTTAGATAAATACCAAAGCACATAATTGCTGGATCATATCACAAGTGTATATTTAGTTTTGTAATAAGCTGCCAGAGTGTCTTCCAAAGTGATCTTATCATTTTGCATTCGCATCAGTAATGAATGAGAATTAACTGTTACTCCACATCCTTGCCAGCAATTGGTGTCAGTGTACTGGATTTTAGCCAAGCTAACAGGCATGTAGTGCTTCATTGTTTTAATTTACATTTCCCTCATGACATTTGATGTGGAATCTCTTTTCATACATTTATTTTCGATCTGTATATCTTCTTTGGTGCAGTGTCTGTTAAGGTCTTTGGCCCATTTTTAAAATAAGGCTGCTTTTTTATCGCTGAATTTTAAGACTTTTTTGTGTATTTCAGATAACAGTGTTTTATCAGATGAATCTTTTGCAAATATTTTCTCCCCGTGTGTAGCTTATTTTCTCATTCTCTTGACATTGTCTGTCATGGAGCAAAAGTTTTTAATGTTAATTTTGATATTAACAGTTATTTCTTTCATGGGTCATATCTTTTGTGTGATATCAAAAAGAGCTACCACCACACCCATGGTCATCAAAGTTTTATCTTCTAGGACTTTTACAGTTTTGTATTTTATATTTAGGTCTGTGATACATTTTGAGTTAATTTTTGTGAAGGGTACAAGGGTGTTTAGATTCATTTTATTTTATTTTTGTGTGTGTTTTTTTTTCATTTTTATTTTAATTGTTGTTGAAGTACAATTTTCTATCTTTTACTTCCATCCTAGCACCCCCATCCAGCCCTCCCCACCTCCCTCCCATTTCTACCTACCCCTAGTTTTTGTCCAAGTGTCCTTTATATTTGTTCCTGTAAACCCTTAGATTCATTTTATTGCTTGTGGATGTACAGTTGTTCTAGCACCATTTTTTTGAGACTGCAACCTAGGGAATGGGAGAAGATATTTGCAAACCATATATCTGATAAGAGTTAACTCCCAAAATACAAAAGGAACCCCTACAACTCCATCGCTAAAAAACCAATAACCTGATTTTAAAATTGGTTAAGGACTTTAATAGTCCTAGAGGAGAACATAGGCAGGGAAATTTCAGATATTTCATGCAACAACATTTTTATTGATATGTCCCCTACAGCAAGGGACATAAAGGAAAGAATAAACAAATGGGATCTCATCAACATAAAAACCTTCTGCCCAGCTAAAGAAAACGGCATTTAAAAAAAAAGAACCAACCGTATGGGAAAACATATTTGTCAATGATACCTCAGACAAGGGTTTAATCTCCAAAATATATAAAGAACTTACATGACTCCACCCTAAGAAGACAAGCAACCC
>CM052549.1:46807250-46876327 GCA_028533065.1 Trachops cirrhosus | reverse complement strand
AGACATGTGAAAAGATGCTCAGCATCGCTAGCCATCAGAGAGATGCAAATTAAAACCACAATGAGATACCATTTCCCACTGGTCAGAATGGCCATCATAAACAAAGCAACAAACAACAAGTGTTGGAGAGGTTGTGGAGGAAAGGGGACCCTAGTGCACTGTTGGTGGGATTGCAGACTGGTACAACCACTATGGAAAACAATATGGAACTTCCTCAGAAAACTAAAAATGGATCTGCCTTTTGACCCAGCAATTTCACTGCTGGGGCTATATCCTAAGAGCCCTGAAACACCAATCCAAAAGAACCTATGCACCCCAATGTTCATAGCAGCATAATTTACAATAGCCAAGTGCTGGAAACAACCTAGGTGCCCATTAATAAATGAATGGATCAAAAAACTATGGTACATTTACACAATGGAATTCTATGCAGCAGAAAGAAAGAAGGAGCTCCTACCCTTTGTGACAGCATGGATGGAACTGCAAAGCATTATGCTAACCAAAATAAACCAGGCAGTGAAGGACAAATACCATACAATCTCACCTTTAACAGGAACCTAAACACAAAACGAACAAAGAAACAAGCAAAATATAACCAAAGACACTGAAATAGAAAATAGGCTGACCAGAGGGGAGAGGGGAGGGAATTTTAAGGGAAAAGGGGAAGGGTTTACAGGAACAAGTATAAAGGACACATGGACAAAAACTAGGGGGGGTGGAAATGGGAGGAACATGGGGAGGGTTGTGGGGGTTGGTTGAGATGGAAGTAAGACAGAAAACCATACTTGCACAACAATTAAATAAAAAAGAAAAAATAAAACTGGTTAAGGACTTTAATAAACACTTCTCCACTTATAAAATGGCCAGTAAGTATATGAAAAAACTTCAGTGTCAAATGACATCAAAATGAAAATTAATAAAAAATCCACACTATCACCTCACACATTTCCAGAAAGCTATTATTAAAAAGTAAAAATCAACATACATTGACAAGGATGTGGAGAAAAGGGAAACCTTGTACATTGTTTGTGCAATGAAAAATGGTGCAGCTGCTATGGAAAATAGTATGGAGTTTCCTCAGAAAACGAAAAATTAACATATTATCCAGGGATCCCATTTCTGGCTATTTTTCCAAAAGATTCAATATCAGTATCTCAAAGAGATATAAACCCTCCTGTGTTCACTGAAGCATTATTCATAATAGCCAAAATATGGAAATAACTTAAATGTTCATTGACAGAGGAATGGATAAAGAAAATGTGCTATTTATATACAATGGAATATTAATCAACCTTAAAAAGATAAGAAAATTCTACAAAATGAACAATACAGATTATGTTAAAGGAAATAAGCCAGTCACAGAAAGACAAATACTGCATGATTTTGTGTATATGAAGTATCTAAAATAGTCAAATTTATAGACTCAAAGAGGGGTATGCTGGTAGCTAGGGGAAGGGATAGGAAATAGGGAGTTACTAAGTAAGTATACTAAATAAGTTACTAAATAAGTTTAAAGTTTTAGTTAAGCAAGACGAGTGAGTCCCAGAGATCTGTATAACATGGTACAGTTAATAATACTGTATTACTCACTTAAAAATATATTAAGCTCAAGATCCAGGATGGTGGCAGAGGAGGAAGTTACACACACTTACTTCCAGGACCAAATAGGGATTACAACTAAATTATAGTACAATAAACCTGAATAACCAACTGAAAACTAGCTGAAAACAAGTCTTATAACCAATGATATACAAAACAAGTTACCTTGAGACTGATAGGAAAGGTAGGGATGTGAAAAGGGTTGGCCTGTCAACCACATGGTGCAGTTGAGAATCAGGAGGGATATCTCAGCTGCAAAGGTCTTCCCCTTAGAAGCACCTTTGCTGGGAAGAGGTGACCACATAACATCTGGTTGTGAAAATCAGTGGGGATTCCATCCATCAGAGTGAGATGTGAAACTACTAGAAACCCAGTCACCCTCTTAAATGGTCAACACACAAAATCTCATTTGTGGCCACTCACCCTGGGCTCTGGTGGAGGGACAGAAGTTCAGAGTAGATGGGAGTCATACAGGGAGAAAATAAGTTATGTGGCTTCAGGGAGAGGGCTTCAGGGATACCTGCCAATGTCCCTGTTCTGAGTCCCTCTCCCATACCACCCAGAGATGCCATGTTCCCTGGCTGAGCACTCCCCTCCATATGGCATCAATTTGGGGAGATACACCAGCCCCATCCTCTGACTCCCTGGGGCTTTGCCCTGTCAGGCTTCTTCCCCACATAAGAATCAGCGAGGTGAGGGCAGCCTGAATCCATGGTGCATTGCCTCTTGGAAGGCTCTAGAGGAGTTGTTGGCAGACTCAGAGGGTGTCAGAGAAGCACAGGGAGAGACTGAGTTCATAGCTTTGGGAAAAGGGCCATTTTTCCCAAATGCCAGACCAGCACCATCCCCTATGTAATCAGCCTGGAGAGATAACCTAGCCCCATACTCCCAACTTCCTGTGAACACCCCTGTTAATCTCATGCCCTGTGTTCTGTGCACTGCAGAGAAATCAGCTAGCTGTGGCCAATGTGAGTTCATAGTGCAGTCTTTCTTGGAAGGTTTTCAAGGAGGTACAGGCAGAATTAGAGGTATTATAGATGCATAGGGAGAGACTAAGTTGTGTGGTTCAAGGGCAAGGGCAACTTTTCCCCACGCCCTGCCCTGACCAGTGCTACTATTGCTGTGTAGAGCCCACCCTTCTACTACTAAATCCAAATCTGTTTTAGCCTCATGAGCTCTAATTGCCTGAACCTGATGACTCTCTAGGACCCTACCCTACCACAAAGGTCCACAGGCCCCAGGTAGCTGGCAGCTGGCAGCTGGCCTAGGTATATACTGAGAATTTTGCTGAGTGGCTTCTGGCCCAGCACTGGTGCCAAGTTTGAATGTGTATAAACCCGGTAAATACCACTTGCCCTATCTCATGACTAACAGAAAACCTAACTCATGCAAATAACAGGCAACCAGCAGGCAGAGATAACTCTTGGGGTGCTTTGAGCATTAGCTGGCCTGTCCTAGAGTTGGTACTGGTGGAAGCTAACCACAGTACGCTGTATAGCCCCTCTTATGTGAATCTAGACTTAGCAGAGACAGCCACCAACCACCCATGGATCACTTTGTAGCCCAGTGCCATTCACAGGCAGCATCTGACATTGATCTGTGCTGGAGTCTCTCCCAAGAGGCCCCAGAGCCAACACACCTAGTGATGGGCTTCAGACAGCATCAGAGTATGACCCAATTAGCTCCACAAGTGGCATACTCAGAGGTTTTGGCAGGCACCACTAACTACTAGAGCGAATTCCACTTCATGGGATTAGCCCCTGCACAACAGCTCATACACTGTGGTTAGGGGCAATCTTCACAGTTAAGTCAGCCTGAGGGTCAGCCTCACCCACAAATGGGCCACCAGGAATCAAGACAAAACTACAACAGGATGATTACATAACCCACACAAGAGAAATTCTAGGAGCACTTAGCTCAGGTGATCAGAGAGATTACCACCGAGCCCCACAGAACACCTACTATATGAGGCCACAATACAAAGACTGAGAGACATAGCACATCTACACAATACACAAAAACAAACACAGGGGGCAGCCAAATGGAGAGACAAAAAAATGTGCCTTAAATTCAAGGAAAGGAAAAAAAAGAACTAAATGAAATGAGGGCAAGAAATCTACCAAATACGGAGTTGAAAACAAAGGTAATAAGGATGTTCAAGGAACTTAGGGGAAGAATGGGTAAACTCAGTGAGAACTTAAACAAAGAGATAGTTGAAATTATAGTTAAATAGATAGTATAGTTAAAGTGTAAAAAGAACATAGAAACCATAAAAAGGAAATGAAGAATACAATCTCTGAAATGAAGATTACACTAGAAGGAATCAACAGCAGATTAGATTAAGCAGAGAATCAAATCAAGGATTTGGAAGACATGGTATCCCACCCAATCAGAACAGCAAAAAGGAAAAATAAGTTTAAAAAATGAGGATAGTGGTATCTCATTGTGGCTTTAATTAGCATTTCTTTGATGGCTACATATGTTGAGTATTCTTTCATATGTCTACGGTCCCTCTGTATGTCGTCCTTGGAGCTGTGTCCCTTTTTTTTAAATTGGATTGTTTGCCTTCCTGGTGTTGAGTTGGATGAGTTCTTTATATAATTGGAGATCAAAACCTTGTCCAAAGTATGATCAACAAATATGTTTTCCCATATGGTTGGTTCACTTTTTATTTTGCTGATGTTTTCTTTAGCCTTGCAAAAGCTTTATAATTTGACATAGTCCCATTTATTTATGCTTTCCTTTATGTCCTTTGCCTTAGGAAATATATTGGTGAAAATATTGCTGCATAGCATATCCGAATTTTTTTGGCCTATGTTTTCCTCTAGGACTTCTATGGTGTCATGACTTATATTTAAGTCTTTTATCCATCTTGAGTTTATTTTTGTGTGCGATGTAAACTGGTGGTCTACTATCATTTTTTTTCATGTACCTGTTCAGATCTCTCAACACCATTTATTGAAGAGGCTATTTTTACTCCATTTTATCTTCCTTCCCCCTTTGTCAAATATTAGTTGACTATAGAGACAACACACCAGTCAGAATGGCCATCATTAGCAAATCAACAAACAACAGCGCTGGAAAGGATGTGGAGGAAAGTGAACCTTAGTACAGTGTTGGTGGGAATGTAGGTTAGTGCAGCCACTGTGGAAAACAGTATAGAATTTCCTCAAAAAACTAAAAATAAAACTGCATTTTGATCCAGTCATCCCACTGCTTGGATTATACCCTAAGAATCACAAATCACCAATTCAAAAGAACCTATGCATCCCAATGTTCATAGCAGCACAATTTACAATAGCCAAGTGCTGGAAACAGTCTGAGTACCCATCAGTAAATGAGTGAGTCAAAAAACTGTGCTACATATTCATAATGGAATACTATGCAGCAGAAAGAAGAAACTCCTATCCCTTGATTTTATTATGCTAAATGAAATAAGCCAGGCAGCAAAAGACAAATACCATATGATCTCACCTATAAGTGGAGCCTAATCAATAAAAAAACCCCAAATGAGTAAAATAGAAACAGAGACACAGAAATAAGGAACAAACTGAAAGTGACCAGAGGGGAGGGGGGAGGAGGATAATGGGGGAAAGAAGGGGAAGGGTCTTATCAAGGAATATGTATAAAGGACCCATGGACATGGACAACAGGGTGAGGATTGACTGTGGGAGCAGAGCATGGGCCAGGCAAGGGAGAGCAATGGGAGAAAAATTAAAACAATTATAATTGAATAACTAAAAAAATGAGGATAGTAAAAGTGACCTCTGGAACAACATTAAGAGTTACAACAGCAGTAACAAGAGGAGAAGAGAGATTGAGAACCTACTGGAGGAAATTAAACTTTCCTAACCTGGTGGGGGAATAAAAAAGACACTCAAGTCCAGAAAGCACAAAGAGTACCAAACAAGACGAATACAAAGAGGTCCACCTCAAGACATGAAAGTAGTAAAATGCCAAAGGTTAAAGACAAAGAATCATAAAAGCACCAAGAGAAATATAGTTACCTATAAGGAAGTTCCTATAAAACTGTCAGCTAATTTCTTAACAGAAACATTTCTCAAAAGAAAAGATTGGCATCAAATATTTAAAGTAATGAAAAGTAAAGACTGACAACCAAGACTAGTCTACCAAACAAGGATATTATTTAAAATTGAGACAGAAATTAAAGTCTTCCCAGACAAAAAAAAAGAAAAAACAAAAAGAGTTCATCACCGTCCAACCAGTATTATAAGAAATGTCAAAGAATATTATTCAGAAAAGATAAAAAGAGGAACATAAATATGTATGTATAATAAAATGGTGATAAATATGCACCTATCAGTAACCACTTTAAATGTAAATGGATTAAATGACCCAATCAAAAGATACAGGGTAGCCGAGTGGATAAAAAACAGACCTATATATATGCTTTCTACAAGAGACCCATTTCAGGTTAAAAAGATACACACACACTGAAAGTAAAGGGATGGAAAAAGATACAGCATGCAAAAGAAAACAAAAAAAAGTTACTTGTGTAAGACAAACTTTACAACAAAAAGAGATCAATGAGAGACAAAGAAGGTCATTACAAAATAATAAAAAAATCAATAGAATAAGAGAATATAACCATTGACAACATTTATGCACCAAACATAGGAGCACCTAAATATATAAAGGAAATATTGATGGGCATAAGAGAGAAACTGACAGGACACAGTCATAGCTGGGGACTTTAACACCCCATTGACATCAATGGATACATCTTTCAGACACATAATCATCAAGGAACCAGTGGCCTTAACTGACACATTAGACCAGATGGATTTAATTTATATTTTTGTAACATTTCACCCCAAAGCAGCAGGAAATACATTCTTTTCAAGTGCATGTGGAATGTTTGCTAGGATAAAACAAATGTGAGGCACAAAAAAGTCTCAATAAATTTAATAAGATTGAAATTATATCAAATATCTTCTCCAACCACAATGCTGTGAAACTAAAAATCAATTATAAGAAAAAACTTGGAAAACACAAACATAGAGGATAAATAATATGTCACAGAACAATAAATAGGTAACAATGAGATTGAGAAAGAAATTTTACAAATGAAAATGAAAACACAGCAACATAAAATCTGGAGGACACAGAGAAAGTAGTCTTAAGAGGGAAACTTATATCAGTGCAGGCTTACCCCAACAAATAAGAAAAACCACAAGTAAACAATCTAAACTTCCACCTAAAGGAATTAAAAAAAAAAAAAAACAACTAACAAAGCCCAAAGTAGGAGAAAGGAAATAACATATGTTAGAGAAAACAAAACAAAATACAGTCTAAAAAATACAAAAGATTAATAAAATCATGAGCTGGTTCTTTAAAAAGATAAAGAAGATTGATAAACCTTTAACTAGACTTGTCAAGAAAAAAAGAGAGAAAACCACAATAAATAAAATCAGAAATGAAAGAGAAGTAACAATTTATACCACAGAAACACAAAGGATTATAAAAAATGTTATGCTAACAAAGAGAACAATCTGGAAAAATGAATAAATTTCTAGAAACATACAATCTTCCAAACTGAATCAAGAAGAAGCAGAAAATCTGACTGGAATGTTTACAACTAATGAAATTGAAGCTATACTCAAAAGACTCCAACAAACAAAATTCCTGGGCTGGATGGCTTTAAGTAAATTTTACCAAACATTAAAAGAAGAATTAACATCTATGCTTCTGAATTATTCCCAAAACTTCAAGAGGAGGAAAGATTCCCAAACTCATTTTATGAGGCCAGCATTGTTTGATGTCTGAAACCAGATACACTTCAAAAAAACAAAATAAATTATAGGCCAATATCTCTGATGAATATAGACACAAAAATCCACAGCAAAATATTAGCAAACTGAATCCAGCAATACATTAGAAAAATGATACACCATGATCAAGTGGAATTTATTCCTGGGATACAAGGTTGGTATGATACCAGCAAATCAGTTAACACTATATACCATATAAACAAAATGAAAGATATAAATTATATGATCATATCAATAGAAACAGAAAAGCATTTGTCAAATCCAGCACCAATTTATGAAAAAAACCCTCAGCAAAGTGAGGATAGAGGGAATATATCTTAACATAATAAAGCCCATATATAGTAAATGCACAGCTAATGTCATATTCAATGAGGAAAAACTAAAAGTGTTCCCCTTAAGGTCAGGAACAAGATAGTCATGTCTAGTTTCATCACTCTTAATTCAACATATTACAATGGTGTGGGGATTGCCTAAGGGAGTTGGGGGTGGGGCTGAGAGGAGTGGGACAAAAGGGCAAAAACTGGGACAGCTGTAACAGCATAATCAATAAAATATAATGTAGAAAAAGAGGTCCTAGCCATAGTCATCAGACAAGAAGAAGAAATAAGATGCATTAAAATTGGAAAGAGAGAAATACTGTCATTATTTGCAGACGACATGATACTGTATATGGAGAACCCTAAAGATTCCATGGAAAAGCTACTAGAACCAATGAATGAATTCAGTCAATTAGCAGCACACAAAATAAATAGCCAGAATCAATTGCATTTTTATACACCAATAATTAACTACCAGAAAGGAAACCTAAAAAAATTCCACTTACAATTGCATTAAAAAAACCCCTAGGAATAAGTTTAACTAAGGATGTAAAAGACCTGTGCTTGAAAAATTATAAGACACTGAAGAAAGAAATTGAAAGAGACATAAATAAACGGAAGCATATACCCTGTTCATGGATAGGAAGAATCAACATTGTTAAAATGTCTGCACTACCCAAAGCATTCTATAGATTCAGTGCAATTCCTATAAAAAATACTAATGACATATTTCACAGAACTAGAACAAATAATCTGAAAATTTATATGAAATCACAAAAGAACCTAAATAGCCACAGCGATCTGAGAATAAGAATAAAGTTGTAGGAATCATACTACCTGATATCAAACTATACTATAAAGCCATAGTAATCAAAACAGCATGGTATTGGCATAAAAACAGACATATAGAGCAATAGAAGAGAATAAAGAGCAGAAATAAACCCACACCCATATAGTCTATTAACATTTGACAAAGGAATCAAGAACATACAATAGGGTGAAAATAGTCTATTCAATAAATGGTGTTGGGAAAACTGTGCAGATATCTGCAAAAAAGAAAAAAGAAAATGAAACTAAACCACCTTCTTATATCACATACAAGAATAAACTCAAAATTTATTTAAAGACTTAAATGTAATATTTGAAGTTATAAAATTCCTAGAAGAGAACATAGGCAGTAAAATGTCTGACATTTCTCTTAGTAATATTTTCTCTGATATGTCTCCTTGGACAAGAGAAACAAAAGAAAAAATAAACAAATGGGACTATATCAAACTAAAAAGTTTAAACACAGCAAAAGAAACCTTCAACAAAATGAAAATACAACCTACTGAATAGGAGACTATATTAGCCAATGATACATTTGATAAGGAGTTAATATCCATAATTTATAAAGGACACATGCAACTCAACACCAACCCCTCTCCATTCAATCCAATTTAAAAATAGGCAAAGGACTTGAATAGACACTTCTCCAATGACGATGTACAGATAGCCAACAGACATACGAAAAGATGCTGAACATCACTAATCATCAAAGAAATGCAAATTAAAACCAAAGCGATATACCATCTCACACCTGTCAGAATGGCTATCATCAATAAATCAACAAACAAGTGTTGGTGAGGATGTGGAGAAAAGTTAACCCTCATGTACTCTTTGTAGGAAAGCAGGTTGGTATTACCAGTATGGAAAATAGTATGGAGGTTCATCAAAAAATTAAAAATAGAGCTCCAATTCTACTTCTGGGTACACATATCCAAAGAAAACCCAGAACATTAATTTAGAAGGATATATGCACCTCTGTGTTCATTGCAACTTTATTTTTGATTGTTGGGAGCTGCCCTGCCTGGTTTCGGGAGCTGTAAGCCCCCCATGGCTAAGGCTGAGTGAGCGAACTTCGGACCATAAGCCACTAAGGAGACAAAGCTTATCTCCCTGGCAGGAACGCTGCTTCTGCTCCTTTTTTCATAACTGGCCCCCAATGCTTGATCAGTTAGCCAATGACGGGTAAGATTCCCCAAGAGGGGAATGACCAAAGACAGGCATGATCACATGGAGGCCCCAGGAAAGGACTTGAGGGGCTACAGTAAAAGGGGTGATGGACCCTCACCCCTCAGCTTTGACAAAGCCTGAGTCCTCATTCTGTCTGCCAGACCTCTCTTAATCTCTTGGCTGTCTTGCCTCCTCTGCCTGATTTAATCCTGAAACAATGACAGAGGGCGGTGCAGCTCTGTGCTAGAAAGGGCAGGTTCCCCGGGTAATCAGGCCTGAGAAAGAACACATAAACTCCTGTGAAACCTGATTTGCTAAGAATGGTCTTACTTAAATGATAAGGGTCCAAGCAAGAAGTGAGTTTGTTCCTCAAAAGTTTTATTGCTCTTTTTAGCTATCTGACCCTGACTCAAAATAGGCTCTCATCGTTCTTTGTTATCTAATGTTTAATCCTTACGGCCTGACAATGATTAATGAGCTTTGCCTGTATTTCTGTGCAAATTGATCCCAATAAAAACCCGTCAAGGGAAGGATTGGGGCGCTCTCCCCTAGAGAGAGAGGCCAGGCCACTCTGAGGCACCCTCCCCTTGAGAGGGTAGCCATGCTGTCCCTTTTCCTCCACAGGACTCAGTAGTCCATGTGAATGTATCTCATGTTTCATCCATAACACTGCAGACACTGCAGGCCGGTGTCTGCGTCATTTGATAGCTAACATATTGTAGCAACTTAAGTCCTCATCAATAGATAATTGGAAAAAAAAAAAAAAGCTTGGAACATTTACAGAATGAAATACTACTCAGCCATAAAAAAGAAGGGAGTATTACCTTTTGTGACAGGATAGATGGACCTAGAAGATATTATGCTAAGTGAAATAAGCCAGTCATACAAAGGCAAATATCATATATAATAACTTCATTTCTCTGTGGTATCTAATGAACAAAATAAACAAACAAATAAAATAGGAATATACTCATGGATAAAGAAAAAGGATTGACATCTGACAGAGGGGAGGAGTTTTGAGGGCTGGGTGAAAAAGATGAAGGGATTAAGCAGTACAAACTGGTAGTTGAAAAATAGCCACAGAGATGTAGATTATAGCATAGGGAATATAGTCAATAATATCAAGATAAATAGGTATGGGGCCAGATAGGTACTTAAAGGAACAGGGGGATCACTATGTAAAGTACACGACTTTTAACTATTTTTCTATACATCTGAAATTAATATAGAATAATATGGAATGTAAACTATAATTGAAAAATAAATAATTAAAAAAGAGTAGTATGTATATAAAATATATTACTTGGACATAAGAAGGAATGTAATTTTACCATTTGTGACAGCATGGATGGTACAAGAGGTTATTATGCTAAGTGAAATAAATGTTTCAGGGAAAGACAAATACCATATGTTTTTACTTATATGTGGAATCTAAAGAACGAAATAAAGGAACAAACAAAATTGAAACATGACTCAGATACAGAGGAGAAACTAATGGCTGACAGAGAGAGGGGGGTTAGGAGACAGTGTAAAAATATTATTGAACTCAGAAATACAAATTGGTAGTTACAAAATAGTCACAGGGGTGTAAAGTACAGTATAAGAATACACTGAATAATATTGTCATAACTATGTATGGTGCCAGGTGGGTACTGGCAATATCTGGAGGATCACTTTGTAAAGGATATGATTTTCAAACTACTGTGCTGTGCACTTGAAATTAATGCAAAGTAATATTGAATGTAAAATATAGTAATTGAAAAATGAAAGTTAAAATAAAAAATCTGTTAAGCACATTGATCTTGTGCTGAGTATTCTTATCACAAAAACTGAAGTTTTTAAAAAATATGGGGGAAATAATAACTGAAAGATTATAAATTTAGATGCTTATTGACATAGTTATTGACACTATAGAAAAATAAGGAAAGGCTGAGCAATTAACTGGCAATTTAAAGACCAGCATGAAGATCAGCATACTTTTTGGGAGAATGCAAAGAGGCTCTGGAAAGCATCCTGCAGTGCAAGTGCATACAAAGCTGAGCATGAAGCCCCGGACTTCATCATCAGAGTAGCAGAGCTCTAAAGATTAAATGCTCAGCTATGCCTAGGTCTTCAATGCCAAGATTAGAGCCTTGTTTGGGCAAGAATAAGACACTGACACATAGGATGGGGATATCTGGATTTAAAGCCTTGAAAATCTTAAATCCATACATTTCCCTTAAATTTATGAGCATTCAAATGTGGCCCATGCCTATTTAGAATTAGTACTCCATTCCTTCAAAGATAATTCAAAGTCCTTTCCTCTTTAATGCAAGGGTGTACCTCTGGGTATACCTGACTACCCTCTTGGCTATTAGACCTATAACTCAAGTATGGTCACAGAATGTCCTAACCAGTGATCTGCAGGGCATGAAAAGGGAGGAAATAGACTATATATACCACAAAGGAACTGTCAGTCCCAAATATCATGCACTGCTAGGGTATGGGGGAGGATGCTTGGGACTAGAGTTTAAGTGTGCTTGATAAAGGGAGCCCAGAATTTAAGATTGGATAAGGGAAAGTTTATAAATGAGTTGTACTTTCCCAGATATTGGGTTTAACTGTCTGGCAAGGACTCACAGCTGACTAGTGGAATGGATCCTGGAAGCATGGTAAAATTAATGGCCTATGCTCAGTGATGAAAAATATCAGAATTACTGTGGCTGACAGTGGAGGAAGGGATTAAAGGACTCAGGGAAGTGAGCATGCTGGAGTAGATATACTGTGTAAAGGCCAGAAAACTCCACAGATAATCTTGCGTAATAGAAACACAAGACCCAAATGTAAAGTTAGTTCTTCAGACTTAACAATTCTCCTGCTTTTTTTGAATTAGTGGTGGTTGGTGATGGGGGTAACAGACAGAAATAGCTCTTGGTCTGACTATGTCTGTGTCACAGGCTGCAGAGGCCTGATACCACCTGAAGAACATTGCAAACTAGAGAATGAATTAACTAAATCTTTACCCCAGCTGCTACCAGCTCAACTCACAATAAAGATCAAAGAGATCAGCCTCTCAGTAGTATAAGAAGCTGGAAAGCAGGGAGAGAGATCTCAAGTTCTTGTAGCATACAGGTGAATTGCATGCAAAGCCCTACTGGAGAGAGGGGACTGACTTCATTTTAAAGATCTTGGTTTCTAAATACTATTTTCCACAAACATGAACCAGGGACTGTTAAAAAAAAAGGCTTATTCAAAGCCTTTTTGGGGCTGGGAAAATACAAGATGAACCTTTAACATTGTGCCAAAAAATAAGAACTTTTCAAAAAATGATGAAGACATACAAAAACATGAAGAGGCCATTCACTGACCAAATTTAAGATGACTTGAGCATCAAGGTAAATAAAATAAAAAATAGAGTCAATAAAACAAGAATCTATTAGTCCACATTGACAACAGATAATAAATATAAGTGAAGAAAGGGAAAACTCATACGATATAATATTGATTAGTGAATATAGCAGTACTGATGGAATTAGAAAACCATTATTTAAAAACCATCTTAGCAAAAATAGATTTAGGCAAGAATCATTATGCTCACCAAAATGGGTGAAGGAAAATTTGACAAGAAATGGCATTTACATAGTCTTACAGTATCTACCTACAAGTTTCTTATTTTTACAAATGGAAAAATAGTACCTATACAGTGAAGAAACCTGACAATGCAGATAATTATATAATTAATTAGCTAGGGGCAAATGGAACGTTTATATGTAAAAGTGTGGGCTTTGAGGATCATGAACAAGTTAGTATTAAGATACGTTCAGAAACATCTCAGTGTAGGTGAGAGGCATGAAAACACGGAAGGGTGAAGAAAGAAGATGTTTTGGAGAGGACTGAAGAACATGTGCCTACCATGTGCTAGGAGCTCTACATCTAAACAAGAGAGTGGGTGATGTACTACTGCCTAGGTCCCTGTTCAAGAAGGACTTACTGCCCACCTCTGAGAGTGTGGCCTCCTGCCCATGCCTGCAGGGTGGGCTGAGTAGCAGAAAGCTGCCTGGCTCTAGTTCACACCTCTTCTAGGACACCAGCTCCTTGTGACTGGTGGGCAGAGATGTAATGACTCAGGCCCTGTCAGCTAGATGGAGACTATGGGCAGTGCTCATGATAGAACCCCAACCTGGTTGACCAAGGCTTTGTCAGGACTGCCTGGCTGTCGGACTTCTTCCTCTGCCAACCCTGCTTTCTTCCCCAGCCTTCACAGGTTCATCACTCCCCAGTCAACTTGTACTGCAAACTCAGCCTCTGCTTCCAGAAAACCCAACTTACAACAGACTAACTCAAATGCTGCTGTTTTTTTCCACTAAATTAAGAAGGAAAATAAAGACAAATCATACACTTACAAAAATACATTGTTTAAAAAAAAGGCAACAGATGAACACAGGCTGTTCCTGCTAATGAAAACTTTGTTTTTGGATATCTGATTGTCAGTTATTAAATCAGGGGATAAATTATTACAAGATGCATATTGTTTTGAAGTAGGTTGAATTCTGTGTTAGTTTCCAAGGCCTGCTGTAACAAAGTAACACAAACTGGGTGGCTTAAAACAACAGAAATTATTCTCGGTTTTGGAGGCTAGAAGTCTGCAATCAAGGTGTTGGTAGGACCATGCTCATTCTCCTAGCTTCTGTGGGTGCTGGCACTCCTTGGTGTTTCTTGGCGTGCAGTTGCATTACTCCAATGTCTGCTTCCTTCATTACATGGTCATCTTCTCTCTTTCCTCTGAGTTTGTCTTCACATGGCATCTCCTTTCTGTGTGTGTCTGTCTCCGAGTCTCCTTCTTTTTTTAATAAAGACACCAGTCATATGGGAGTAAGGACCAACCTTATTCCATTACAACTTCATTTTAACTTACATCTTAATTAAGTATTTACATCTGTAAAGACTGTATTTCCAAATAAGGAGCAGAGATTTCTTACTTCCTTCAGTAAATAAGGTTATATTTACAGGTATGTTGGCTAGGACCTGAATTATCTATTGTGGAGAGTGTAAAGAAAAAAAATATTGTGCATTTCCTCTCTACTTTCAATACTTCTGGCCACCAAATGTTGGGGAAGAGGAAGGGTTTCCTCACACCTAGCAATCCTGAAATATCAGCTAGGTGTTCTACAACTCAGTCCAGTTCTGGCACTATCTAGATCCAGCATCAGATCCCACGGATTGAAGGTTCTTGGCAACAAGACTGCTCATCTCCAACCCCCACTTCAATTCCGGGTTGTCACTGTGCTTCTGACCAAACTGGCCTTAAATGAAAGGTTCCTGTGACCTCCCTCCTGGATTTGGTTAAATTGCTACAATGGCTCACAGAACACAGAGAAACATTTAACTTACTAGATCACTGGTTTATTATAAAATGATATAACTCAGGAACAGCCAGATAGAAGAGATGCACAGAGATTCCTTGTCCCCTCCAGGCCTGCCCCTCTACCCACAGATCTACGTGTTCACCAACTCAGAAACTATCTGAATTTCTTCGGGTTTTTATGGAGGTTTCATTACATAAGTATGATTTATTAAATCATTGGCCATTGGTGATTAAACTCAATCTCCAGCATCTCTCCCCTCCCCAGAGGTCTGGGGATGGGGAGCTGAAAATTCTAACCTATTTAAATGGTTGGTAACTCTGGCAACCAGCCCCTATCCTTAGGAGCTTTCCAAAAGTCACATCATTAACCTAAGCTCAGGTGTAGTTGAGAGGGGCTTTCTTAGGAATAGCAAAAGCCACATTTATTGCCCTAATCACTTGGGAAATCACAAGGGTTTTAGAAACTCTGTGTCAGGATCAAGGACAAAGATCAAAGATAATATTTCTTATTATAAAACACAATACCACAGGTACATAATTGAGCCACAACTGGTTGTTCTAAACTAGTTTATTAAAGCCTATTTAAGCCCAATAATGCTGACCTGTAGCAGTAACACTGAAAGGAATGCTAATAGGTACTGTTCCCATCATTAATCTCCCCGACCTACCAACTGGTTTGATTCATTGGAGGTTGCTCTAAGCAGTAGAATGTCCAGGATTTTAGGGAAGAGAGGTAAGGTTACTGAGGGATTTTAGATATAATAACAGGTAGAAGGTTTTGTGGCCTTTGAAGAGGAAGGAGGCTCTACTGCAATAGGCAGATGTTTGGGACAATACAACACTCAGCCCAGGCTTCCTGCACATAAAAGCATACCATGACCCTGGGTGGCCTTGTTAGCTGAATTGCAGGTGCTGAGTGGAGGGACATTGTTGTTAATGGTAATACTGGGAGCAACTTTGGGGAGAGGAGTGTAAGGGTAGCAGAAGGCAGGGCAAGGACAGAGGGGTAGCTATGCAGTCAAAGGCAGGCATATCTAGCTAGCTATAATCACATAAAATATAAACATGGGCAAATTTAACCCCAAATCCCTTCCTTAAACCCAAAAAGTCTCTGGCAATGTATGATAAAATTAAACATTTAAAAGAGGTTTTGAAGTAAACCACTGTTACAAAGTGGGGGTTTGTCCAAGTTGGAAAACTTCCTGAAAAAATCATCCAGCCATATAAGCAATTAAGAGAGTGCTCTCAGTAGGTAACCCAGACAAATATGCTGATTCCCATGATGTATATGGAAGTTTTATAGCTTATTTATGGATAGAAAACACCTTAAAATACTTGTAGGGACTTTTTCCTTTCTTTAGAAAGAGTTGTAGTTAATTAGAATTTCCATTTTGTTTTGCTCCCTCACCTCTCAGTTGGCTTGAAAGCTATTAAGTACTGTCCAAGCAATATGTTTAGGGAACAGGAACTTTGTATCTGCTTTGCATAAAAGCATCAAACATGGTGTCCAAATAGGTTAAAATTATTAGGTAATTTAATAGGGTGTCACTGTTCACCTTGTGGCCAATGGCTCTGTTTATTTAAGACAAACCTCTTGCCTCCTATTTAGCATTTTGGGATACATTAAGGATGCATTATTAATGAAGTTAGAAGGTTGTTATCCTTAGACTCTGTTGAATTAAGAAAGGAAGAGAGTAGTAATGCAGGGTAAAGTTATTAAAATATATGTAGAATTAGAATGTAAATAGTTGGCATAATTTGAAGAGTTTGAATGTTTTCACTTGAATGTTTTCACTCAAAATGTACAAGAAAATCAGTCCATATATATAGATATTTTACAGGGCATCCTCCTTGTGCAGTGATTTTAACATTTGGGAGAGAAAATAAAATTTCGCCTGTGTCTTTAAGCAAAGAAGTTAAGTACAAGAGCTGGTACTAATTTGGTTGGGTTGAAAATTCCAATTAGGTTCAACTAAATGTTTAAATAAAATGGCTCCTTAATTACTTATACAGAAGGTCTTGGAATAATGTTGTTTTATTTGACATGGCTCATTATAATGTTGATGAGGGGGAAAAGGTAATTCCTGGCCAAGGCCACTATCTGTGTGGAGCTTGCACTTTCTCCATGTTTCCTCCCACACCCAGAAGATGAGCCCATGAGGTGAGCTGGAGTGTCTAAATGGTCCCAGTCTGAATGAATATGGTGGCTGTGAGTGCACTCTGTGATGGAAGGTTGTCCTGTCCATAGAGGGCTCCCGCCTTGTGCTCTGAGCTGCTGGGATAGGCTCTGGTCACCCAGAGCTGGCATAAGTGGTTTGGGAAATCATTGTTTTACTTGTTTTTATTAATCTTCCTTAAATATATATATATATATATATATAGTTTACATTTATTTTAATGTTCAATATTAGAAGTATTTTAGGTCTTTATTTAGAGGCTTGGTGATGTTTTTGTGGTCACAAGTATGCCACAGGAATTTAACACATTTATGTCAATTAGCCTATGGTGAAAGTAATTTTGTTATAGAATCTACTGATGTTGATAATGAGGACTTACTGTAAAGTGACACAAAGAAGTTGCGGCTGATTAGAATATATAGCATAGAGCAAAGAGCTAGATACATTTAAAAACTGGATCTAGAACTCTTCTATTCTAAGGGCTTAAACTGGACTTACAAGATTCAAGGATAAGTGAGGATCAACTTCTGTGCCATTAAGATATGAAAAATGAGCCTTGCAACAATACAGTAGTAATTCTGGGCCTATTCCAAATTTTCAAAACCTGTCACAATACACATTCTTCACTAATCAACCAATTTGAAGTGCAACTTAGAAGAGAGGAAGTTCTCAGAAAAAGGGCTCATGGACATAGACAACAGCGTGGTGATTGAGGTGGGGAGGGGGTTAAAAGGGGGCTAAACAGTAATAGAAAAAAATACAATTAAAACAGTTCAAAAAATAAAGGAGAGGAAAAGAAGGTGATTTGGAAGTTACAATTATTTCAGAAATCCTGTCTTGCTCAGATGGAGATCTGGGTTTGGAATTATGATATTTTTTGTGAACCTTACCTGAATAAATATTGGATATAATTTGACATCTAAGCTTATCCCAACGTTGGAGAGAATTAGGGTTACTTTTCATTCATTTAGTAAAATCTGCATGGAACTGCAAGACCCAAATTTTTCCTTGACTGGAAACAAATGGATGGCAACTCTAAGGAGGAGACACGAGCTATCAAGGCTTGTTGTTGGGCAAGGCCAGTGGTGTCGGAATAAAGGAAACACACACAAAAGCCCGGGTCCTACAACTTTGGAGATAAATGGTGTTGCTGAGGTCACTGGGTCTGTGTGTTACCGGACAGGGATCGGCCTGGAGTGGGGTCTGCCTCATGCCTGCCTGCAGTGTGTGGGTTCTGGACTTTGTGTAGGAAAGATTTCACAAGTCCAGGTGATTATGAGAGTATTTATTAAAAATGGGGACAGTGAAACAAAGGAAGAACTTAGGGTAGAGGAAGTAACAGGAGAGCCTAGGCAGTGCTCTGCTTTGGCTCCCTAGAAAAGTTATAGGCAAGGAGTGAGCCAAGGTGGGGCTGTTGTTAACTCTCTGGGAAGTGAAGGTCACAGAGACAGAATCAACCAAGGTGGCGCTGCTTTAGGCTGACAGGAGAGTCAGAGAAAGGGGGCCTTGGAGACAGGGTCAAGGGGGTAAGTCCCCATGTTAGGGGAAGGGGCATGGGCATGCTCTAGAGCGAGCCTGTCCTGAGTCTTTATCCTGAGGGCTTTTAATATTTTTTTCTGTGGGTGGGAATCTTAGCAGAGGGTTTCAGAGAAATATTCATCAGCTTTCTAGGTGCATTTTAAATATGCTGATGTGTCAAAATGAGTGCATAGGAGGAGTTTGGGAATAATCTTTGGTCTGCCATACTGTCTCACTTTATCTTGGGTCTGTCTGGCATTTAATGGGGTTTTTGTTATTTGTTTCTCTGACTTCCTCTGTCCTTGGGTTTAGCTGGCACAGATGATGTTAATTGGGTCTCTGTTCTCTATTTCCCAGACCAGGGTGATTTAAGCTATGTATTCTTTGGTTAGGGAGCAGAGGTATAAACCATTTGCTCTCATTTTGGTAAACCTTACCTGAATATTCGTTAGATATAATTTGACATCTAAGCTTGCATTTCACCAGCTGGCTGTATGTTGTTCAAACTCTTTTTGGCCTTGTTCAATTTTCTTGTCTCAGTTTCCCCATTCCGCTTGCCCAGGAATTTTCCTAGCTTCTTACTATCTTGTCACATGTGGGCTCCCATTGTGTGCAGGGGTTTCTTCAGGTCTGAGGATCTTCGTTGGGGACAGACAGCTGCAGGGAATACAGAGTGGGACTCTGGGCACCCAACATTTCTGTAATCAGGGAGGGCCCATCTGATTAACAAATTTGGGTCCTGCACAAGACTTTGTATGAAAAAAGACTTCACTGTCTGGCACAACAATGTTTAAAAAACATTGTAGTCAGGGTGCCCTTTCCCCTGTCCCTATTCCAGTAGTATTGCATAATTATGAGAAAGAATGGCTAAGGATGGATGCTCATGAGCTAGTGTCATGCACAAATGTATTTTTTTTCAACAAATATTTAAGAAGCTCCTGTTAAGTAGCAGCTAAAGTGCGTTGCCAATATTTCAGAGTGGCTAGAATGAAGCACATGGCAACTGGAAAGTGGATACTGATTTTCTGGTCAGTTGGAATGAAATGATTTGATAACAGTTTTCACATAATAACTTTTAATTTTTCTTTTTTATAATAACTTTTCTTTTTTATAATAACTTTTTAATAGGCTCAGCATGAATTCCAAATAGAATTATCAAGAAATGACAAGCTTTCCCTTTCTACCCACCTTACAGAACTAGATATGGGCATCTGAATGATAAGCTAAAGCTAACCATTTGTGATTTCATTTCCAAAGATATTTGCTGTGTTCCAAAAATTGGTGGGGGAATAACTGCAAGGAGAGATAAAGGCTGGTACAGTGGGAACTGGTGGCTTGGGCTCAAAGGAAGCAGAGGAAAAGTAAACGCACTGCTTGGAACTCTGCTCTTTGATTGTTAGAGAGATGGCAGTGATGTCTGCAAGGGGAGCTGTAGCCAGGCCTAGTATAGGAGCAGAGGGACCGCTGGGGCACATAGTGTAAGTGACCATGGCCTGATATTCTGCAGAACATTCTGGTGTATTCCAGCATTCTGAGGCTTGTATCCTCATTTCCATGATCCCAAGGTAGAGGTGAAGTTCTGAAGCCTCATGCTTTAGAAAGCTGACTGAAATTCCTGGCTTCTGAGCAGTCTTTCCCACTGAATGCTGATGAAGAAGGGAATCAATTTTCCCTTTACTCTCCTCTGAAATGGTCTCTTTGTTTACTTGGAATGTTGGAACTCAGGTGACCAGCTCATCCAGGTTTACCCAGCACTTCCCTGATTTTAGCAGTGAAAGTCTTGTCCTGGAAACCCCTTCATCCCCACGCAAACTGGAATAAATAGTCATTCTAAGGAAATGAGAGCCAGGTGAATAGACTGACGCAACAGAAGTTAGTGGCTTAAAGCAACTACCAATTTATTTGTTCGCCATTCCGCACTCTGGGCTGGGATCAGCTGGGCAGATCTTCTGTTGGTCTTGCTAAGATTATTTGTATGGCTGCATTCAGCCAATCAGTCAGCTGGAGGCTGGGCTCAGCTGGGATACAAGGACATCTGGGCCATGATCCCTGTGCAAGTAGCCTTTCCATGTGCTTCTAAGAAGCTTTTTATAGCAGGGAAGCTGAACTTCTACATGGATGCACAGGGCTCCTCAGAGTGCAAAATCTGCTTACTTTCTTAGGCTTAGGCCTAGGCCTGGGAATGGCACAGTGTAACTCCGCCATATCTTATTGGTAAAAGCCAGTCACAGTGCCATTCTTGAATCAAGGTGGGGGACCACACAAGGATTGAATTACCTGGGTAGTTCAGAGAGGGTTACCAATGTAATAGTCTACTCCAGAGGTGTAGATGCTCACATAGACTCCGTGGTGCCTGATTCACTCTGCTGGATATCTTCCTTATTATCCTCACACAATCAGATAGAACAGAATATGAATAGATTGACTATTGATCAGAACCTTCAAGAACTCTAGGTAGGTGTAGGACAAGTTTATCCCCATTATACTTAACTCCTGCTAAGCATATATAGGAGGGTGCATCCCTGTTTAGGTTTCCAGAAGGTTTGCAAGGAGCAACAGGTTAGGAGGCCTGAGTCTTACAATGTTGGTGTGAGGTAATAAATGACCTGACTCAACATTTCTTGGGGAGTGAGTACCTATGCCAAGGTCTCTCTCTGCTCAGGACAGGAATTACAGAGATCACCAAAGCACAGCACTGGCTCAAAGTAGCTGACCCTTCTCAACATGGAATCTTCCCACCCATGCCCCAGGTCTTGTCTTAAGGTTAAAGCACTGTCAGTACGGGTCCTTACCTCCTTTCTTCTGGACCTGCCTTTCTACTGCAGCTCTGACTGCTGCACTGACCTGGTTCCCTAGTCAGCTTTCCTGAGCAGTGAGCATCCCTGTAAGGCAAGGCTCAGTCCTTCTGGAACACAACCACGGTGAGGAGTGCACTCTCCGCCCCAGGGTGGTCCACCTGGCACTCCCAGTAGACCAGACCAGCCCCTCCACTTCAGAGCAGGCCCAATACTGCTTGCTCCCACATCCCTCAGCCTTTTCCTTCCCTCTTCTCCCTCCTCCCCCTTTCTGTTTTGCTCTCCCCCTAAACAAACTCGGCCTTAAAAAGAATCATTGAGCTGCTTCCGGGATTCTGGATCTGCTGCTAGCTTTCTCCTCCAGGCCTCCTCCTCCATCATTGTGGTTACTATCTGGCCATTTTGACTTTTGGCTCCCTCCCTCTCTTTTTCTCACCACACTGGCGAGTGTTGCCTCCACGCTGTCGCTTTAAGCCTGTTCCACGCCACCGCGCCCCTTCATTGCTCCCGGAGCTCCACTGCTCCTCGCCACCTCTCCCGCTGCTCCTCCTCTCCCGCTGCTCCGCACCTGCTCCTCACCTGCTCCTCCTCACCCGCTCCACCTCCTCTCTCGCTTTTCTTCACCCGCTCCACCTCCTCTCCTGCTCCTCCTCTCGCACTGCTCCTCACCCGCTCTTACTCGCCGCTGCCGGCCCAGCTCCCGCTCCGCGTCTCGCAGCCCCTGTGGACCCGCTACCATGGCCGACATCAAGACGGGCATTTTCGCCAAGAATGTCCAGAAACGACTCAACCGCGCGCAGGAAAAGGTCAGAAACGAGCGGCAGTGCAGGTGGCGGGACGGGACCGCGAAGGCCTAGAGGGCTAGAGGAGCGACGGAGGCCTGGCTTTAGCGGTGCAGGGCCGGCCGGGGTCGCGCTGACGCCTTGCCCTCTGGCGTGGCGACTGCTGCTAGGCGGCACCAGGCGCTGGGGACAGAGGCGGCCCCGGAGGTGGGAAGGTAGCGGAACTCCGACCTGGTCCCCGGGGGCGAGGCGCGGGGTCTGCGGAGACTCCTGCTCCCTCTCCCCTTGCGCAGCTGGCAGCGCTGTCCGCTCTCCCCGCTGGCTCCCGGCCTGAGTAGTCTCAAGTGCGGCGGTTCGCCCGCTGTCCCCGGCCTGAGAGCATCTGCCTCCCGGCACCGATTCCCCGGTCTCCGCCGGGAACTGTTAGGGAGGCACCCGCAGGTTCGGGCGGGAGATTTCGGCAGCGGTTCTTCCTCTGAGGGTATTTTCTGGCTACGTGAGTGCAGCAGAAACACTTTAGCACAGAAGATACTCCCCAAATCTGTTTTGATCAACAGAACTGATCGCGAAAACCAGCAGCTTTAATACAGTGCTGTGCAGTGAATCCTGGAGTTCAAAACAGATATCTACATACACAGTTTTGTTGTTGTTGTTTGTTTTGTTTTGTTTTCTTGTCTTGCTTTGGGCATTCTGTGTGTGCCCCCTTTTGACGCAAATGCCCTTCTCTGGAAGGTCAAAAGTAAATATGACCTGAACCTTACAGTTCCTCTCTGCACATTTTTGTACAAAGGATGGGGCTTCCTTGCTTAAAAAAAATGGTATTGCACGAGTTGGGTTCCCTGTTGTTTTACAAACCCCTCAGTCAATTGGCCACAGTGATTTATTTTTCTCACCCAGAGACGTGCTCAAATGGATCCCAGATCCATACCGCACAGCCCTGAGCAGTTGGAGAGAGATCGTAGTAGGCACGGGGCTGGCCTGGCTGCCTGGAGACTGCTTGTCATGAAGACCTTGCTGGCACTGAGGTCCTCATTTGTGTTCTGAGCAAA
The DNA here is from genome assembly GCA_028533065.1 of Trachops cirrhosus. Classification (NCBI taxonomy): domain Eukaryota; kingdom Metazoa; phylum Chordata; class Mammalia; order Chiroptera; family Phyllostomidae; genus Trachops; species Trachops cirrhosus. The sequence continues at coordinate 46,852,959 of CM052549.1, read as the reverse complement.
GGACATTCTGCTCAAAAGGTAGTCTGAGTGCTGTACTTGGAAAAGGATACCAAATAATGAGCTTCATGGTTTGTATCAGTCCAACTGTGTTCTCTCCTACGTGGCAGGATTTTCCATCCCTGGGATACTGGGTTTTACTGGTACTTTCCTATTTTACTGGGAGTCAGATTTGCAGTCGCCCACTAGGACAATGAATTTTCCTTTTCCCAGGCTCAGGCTGCCTTCCGCAGAAAATGAGCTGAACCGGGCACGGGTCCCTTTGCCTGTCCGCAGGCTGAGGGACGGGGTCCCTCCCTTCACATGGCACACTCTCAATGCATTAAGAGGATTACATTTCTTTTAATATCTACCCAAGCTCATCCTAAACTAACGTGATCCTCTCTCACCGCTCCTTTAGCAGCTGCATTAGCAAGGCTTCCTGCCCCAGTCCAGTCCCTGATTACTTGTCCAGAAAGTAGCCAGGATCTACTGGGATCTGCGCCAGGTTTTGTCATCATTTTTTCATACTCCATTTTACCCACTTGTAGGTGTTCTCTCCCTCCCTCCAGGTAATTACTTGAATCTTTGATTTGAAGCTTTGCATTGAATCCACTTCCATCTGTGAATGAATTTAGTGGTGCTGGTGCAGCCTGTTTTTCACATATTATTTCTTAATCTAGGTCACCAGCTGTTAACATATGCCAAAAATAAATGAAAAGAAAATATAATCTATCTTACACAGTATTCAAGCCCTTACGAATTGTTGAAAACTCACTTTTTCATTATTAAGTCCAAGTGTGTATTATGATTGCCGCTGTGGATGGTGCTCACTCTTTTACAGGAGTGGGGGCGGGGTCTAAGGGAGCCTTGCTTGGACAGGGCTTCAAGTGTCCTATTTCCTTTCATGGTGAAAGTTGCTGATGAAAAATGCCGGTTGCACTTAGTTTTAGGAGGTTAAGACACCAAGAGGCTGAGAGTGTGGGTTCTGCCCCTGGGCAAGTTCTGAGCCCTTCTCAAGCCTGTGCAACACAAAGGGAAAAGGCAGTGTGGGAATCCACATAACGTTGTTCAGTTAAGCCCAAAGGAAGCTAGCTACTGGGGAACGGAAAGCACAGTATGCTGCAGGTTTCATTAGCTATCACCCCCAGTGATTCCTTCTTTTTGCATTTTTGGCCTTTTCCTCTTCTCCAACCCACAGACACTCCATTGCAATAACTATATGCCACATATGTTCTCGAAAGTCTTTCTTCTTGTTTTTACAACCAAATTTTCTAAAAGGAGAGTCCATTCCCTTGACTTTCCCATTATCTGTGCTCTAACAGCTTGCATGATTTTGACTTCAAATGCAGGAGTGAAACTACTCTGAGAAGTGACTTATGGCTTTTTATGAATTTAAAATATGTTTTTTTCTTATTAAAAATCTATAAAGCTTCAATAGACATAGAATTAAATATATGTATAAGCTAAAAAAAACTCTCACAAAATTAGATCATTCATAATTCCACCACCCAGAAATTTCACTATCATTTGATCTGTATTCTAGTAGATCTTTTTACATATGTATATTTATAAAACTAAAATATAGACTTATACTACAGTAGTTTCCCCTTATCCTTGGTGTTGCTTTCTGTGGTATCAGTTACCCACAGTCTGAAGATATTAAATGGAAAATTCCAGAAATAATTTATAAATTTTATACTGTATGTCATTCTGTGTATCATGATGAAATCTCATCTGTTCTGTCTCACCCATCATGTGAATCATCCTTTTGTCTAGCGTCTCAACCTGTATACATGGTATCATGGTGTTTGTTTTCAAGTAACCTGCATCATCTGAAAGTCAGTAGTAGCCTAATACTATATCAATGCCCACATCATTCACCTTACTTCATCTCATCTTGTAGGCTTTGCATCATCTCACATCATCACAAGAAGAGAAAGAGTGAGTACAATACCATAAGATATTTTGAGAGAGATCACATTCCATAACTTTTGTTACAGTATATTGTTATAATTGTTCTAATTTAGTATTTTTGTTGTTTAGCTCTTGCTGTACCTAACTTACAAGTTAAAATTTATCATTGATATATATGTATAGAAAAAAACATAGTATATATAGGATTTGGTACTATCTGGTTTCAGGTATCCATTAGGGGTCTTGGAATAGGTCTTGGAATGTATCTCCCATGGATAAGGGGGGAATGCTATATATGATTTTATAATCATACATTTCATTTAATAATCATAAACATTCTTCAATACATGTATTTTTTAAAAAAGCATTTTAAATGACTGAGCATTATTAGAATGTATGGATTTTAATGAATCCCCTATATTTTGGACATTCTGTGTTCAATGTTCCTGTTTATAATTACAGATCAGTGAGAAAACTTGCAAGGAAAATGTTCCCATGCACCTTTAAATATTTCCTTAAATAAACTCCTAGAAGAATTATTGTTTCAAAGGTACGCTTATTTTTATTATAGCTAGATTGCCTTTCAGAGAGGTCATATAATTTATGTTTTTACCAGCAGTCAATGAGAAAGTTGCCAACACTGGATAATAATTTAAAACAGTCTTTAGGTATGTCATTGGAAAAAATTAGTTTCTATTATTTTATTTGCTTGAATTTTGGAAACTGAACATTAATTTTTACATTTCTATATTTTTCATTTGCTAACTGTGTGTTTATATTTTTGCCCATTTTCTGTAGTACCTCCTTGTTATTTGTAAGGGCAAAACCGTATCAGTCCTAAAAATTGTAAACATTCTTTCTCCCTTTTCTATCTATGGTTTAATTCTTTAAAAGATTATTTATTGCTTATTTATCTTTAGAAAGAGGGGAAGGGAGGAAGAGAGGGAGAGACATCAATGTGTGGTTGCCTCTCTGCCCCCTGCTGGGGATCTGGCCTGCAACCCAGGCATGTGCCCTGACTGGGAATACAACCAACAACCCTTTGGTTTGTAGGCTGGCACTCAGTCCACTGAGCCACATCAGCCAGGGCTACTGTTTAATTTTTTGATGATTTTTTTCCTGATATAGAGAATGTTTATGTTTTATGCATATTTGCTTAAATCTATTTAATGATTGTGTGGTTCTCATATGTGCAGAATTAGTCAGAATCCTGTCACTTGTAAGTATCAGACAATGCAATTCAAACTGGCTTAAGGAAAAAAGGGAATTTTGTTGCTAAAAACAAAAATGTGAATTTGCACATGTAAATTTAAATGAGAATTTAATATATAAATAAATATTTGTATTAAGCTATATACATATATTCTTATACATATGTGCCTATAAAAATATATGCTTATATACTATATACACTCATATATTAACTCATTTGATTCTCTGAGGGAGGTACTATTACCATCTCATTTTATAGATAAGGAGGAAATTAAGTAATGTGCCCAAACTCACATAGTAAATAGTAAAGCCAAAGTTTGAACCTAAGTAGTACAATGCTTGGATTGCATTACACAATGCTGCCTCTTATAATTATGAAAAGGGCAGGGATAGACAAACTTCAGGCCTGCATGGAACCAGGGCCTCAACCACAGATATCAGGGCTCAAGGGACTTCTCCCATATCTCATCTCTGCTCTTCACCCTGTCAGCCCCATTCTTGAGCAATTAATTCTCTTTTGATGGCAAGATGGTTGCCAAAAGTTCTAAGTAAGAGAATGTCTATACAGGGGGCTCCTCTGTATAGCCTTTATTGGCTCAAATTGGGCCTTGTGACTATCACGGGAAGAAAATATCTCTCTGGATGAGGGCCAGGCCCATGGATTGGATTGGGCTTGAGTCACAAGATACTACTGAAGCTGAGATGGAGAAATTCCTTCTGGACCATATGGACTGATGGTGGTGAGGAAAGGAAAATCAGAATATAGAGTTTACTGCACTGGCAAAATAAAAGGTGTCACTGAGGCATACTTAAAATACCTTCTCTGCTTCATGTTTAATAAGTGATCACATATTTAATAATTTATAATTCAAAATTTAAAAATTTCCTCATCAAATTAATATATATACAGTTTTAAAAAACATCAAATATTACTAAGAGACTGGTTGTACAAAATAGCATTCCTCTATTCTTATTCTCCATCTCCTAAACCTCCAGTCTTGTTTTCCAGAGGCAGCTAATACTAACTATAAAATTTCTCAAAATTGTGCTCACATAACTTCTTGGTTTATCATGTTTGCTAAGGATAGATAAAGATTTAACTCTCTTAATTTCATCCCTCTAATTCCATATCCTTTAATCATGTAATATAGCAAAAAGTGTTGATTGCTTAAGGTTGTATTTTTAATTAAAATATGATTTTATTGAATAAAGTATATAAATCTTAAATATTCAGCTTGGTGAATTTTTATGTATATGGATATCTGCATAGCTACTGCCCAGGTCAAGTTATAGAACATTTCTGTTGTATCAAGTACCAATCATCTCTTGTGTCTCTTTTGTCCTTTGTCTTTTTATATTCATAGTTTTAGAATTCATTTACTGTCATTTCCCTGATAAACATTTTTTCATGTACTTATTGGTAATTTTTATATTTTAATCTATGAAGTACCTGTTAAAGTATTTTGCCTATTTCTATTTTTTATTTGGGTTACTTGTCACTTTCCTATTTATTTATATTGGGTTGGTCAAAAAATTCATTTGGTGTTTTCCATAAGATGGCTGTTATGGTGCTCAATTGTCTTTAGCTTCATTTGAAACAATTTTGTTAGACTGTATTGTGACAGTTGTCATATCAGCATGCATTTAAAGAAAACTGATCAAATGGTGCATTTTTGTGTAGCCATTTTATATTGAAGATGGAAAAACAAGCAATATTTTCAGCATATTATGCTTTATTACTTCAAGAAAGGTAAAAACACAACTGCAACACAAATTAGATTTGAGCAGTGTATGAAAAAGCTGCTGTGACTGAGCGAACATGTTAAAAGTGGTTTGCAAAGTTTCTTGCTGGAGATTTCACTGTGGACAATGTTCCAGTTAGGTAGACCACTTGAAATTGATAGCGATCAAACTGAGACATTAGTTGAGAACAATCAACGTTATACCATGTGGGAGATAGCTGACATACTCAAATATCCAAATCAATCAAATTATTGGTGAAAATGAACTATGTCTTTTATTTTCTGAAAAAAAAATATGGACATTTGGCCAACCCAATAGAATTTCTTTCTATATTCCAGATATGAGTCCTTTGTCAGATAGACATTTTACAAATATTTTTTCTCAGAAAGTGTCTTGCCTTTTTACTTTCTTAATGGTACCCTTTGGTGAGCTGAAGTTTTAAGTTTTTTAAAAAGATTTTATTTATTTATTTATTTTTAGAGATGGGGAAGGGAAGTAGAAAGGGAGAGATACATCAATGTGTGGTTGCCTTGCCTGTGCCCCCTGCTGGGGACCTGGCCTGAAACCTAGGCATATGCCCTGACTAGGAATGAAACCAGTGACCCTTTGGTTCCCAGGCTGGCACTCAATCCACTGAGCCAGACCAGCCAAGGCTAAAGTTTTAAATTTTTAAAGAAGTCTTATCTGAGATTAAGTTTTCCCTGTAGTTAATTTTTTATTGCTTATTTTAGTATGAACTAGTTAGAAATGTCTGCTTTCACTCCATCAGATCTGTCAGATGTCTCTCAATATTATCAAAGGTTCAATGTATCAGAACCCCCTGTCTCCTACCTGCCACCCCCAACACACAACTTTTGGAGTATCTATCTTTTTGCTGTATTCTGGGCTGATTTTTTTCTAGGCTTCATATGTAGCTACTACCCTAGATCTTTCCTTGCCTGTGTGAGGTCGAGGAAGGTACCTCAAGAGTATATCAATTCTATATTTCTAGGTTTTCAAACAGTACCCTGATATCAGTGTTGTGCTTCATGCTTTCATTCTGGAGTACATGATGGAACCTGGCCCAGTTTCTCTCTTCTCCTGAATTGGTTCCATTGTTCTCTCCTCTTTCCTGCTAAAATATAATAAATTCTCTCATCCACTAATGATGCCTCTCCTGTTTTTATCCTTAATGTTTATACTTTTTAAAATTTCTTTACTGTCATTTCATTTGGATTTTGGGAGTAGACACATGTAGTCAGTTTGTTTACTCAACCTTTTTACTGAATCATTTAATCTCTCTGGGATTTATTTTTGTCCATCTTCTATTTGTGAAATCCCTTGGTATTTGTTTGATCTTAACCCTCCTTGACCTCTAATATTTAACTCCATTGAGCACTTTAAATATTTTTTAACAGTTAAAACATTTTTTAACATGACTAGTGAATAGGGAAATCTTTGGTAATGAGGTACTAACCTCATTAAGCATCAGTTTTTTTGCCTTTTGTTTTTATAAGGGGGTTGAACTGTGTGAATTTTAAGGATGTGTCTAGTTTAATATTCTTTGTGCCACTTTATCTGTCCCAAGTGATTATTGTATAATAGTTTTAGGTGTGATTTTTTCATGCCTTGTATCTTCCTTACTAGATTGTAGATGCTTGAGAACAAGGACAAAATGTCTTTTCAATTGTACATATTCACTGATAATGTATTGAATCAACTTTCTATGTTCTGGCTTGTTTATGTCCCACTCTTCCAAACACATTGTCTTAAAGGATCTTTTCATATTATTCTTTCTTAATTTTTGTGAAATTATCATAAGGGTTTCACTGTATATCACTGTCATTTGCACTGTCATTTTGTAGGTAGTACATTAAATATAATTATTCTCATGGGTCTTGTACATGGTAGGAACTCCATCAATATTTGTTTGACCTATGCTAAATTGTCATTTCTGTAAGTCATGTGACTTGTCTTAAAATTGATTGTGTGATATGGTAAGAAAAACAAGATAATCTCCATACTTACACCCAGTAATGTGACATTTGTGGGTTTTAAATTTTATATTGCCTTGCTGATGCCCACATTTAGGTTTGTTCTCAAAGAGAAACATGTGGATGGTGTTTATGTGTGAATGTACTTATGTGTATGGGTGTGTGTATGTATGTAAAAAGAATGGAAGGCTGAAGACCCTGCTATGTACAGGAGATGCTTTCGATGGAACCCCAAGCCTTGTCACTACAAGAGTAGCTTATGTGACTTTGTGTACATTCAAGGACAGTCTCTGAGGCATATCCAGAGCTTCCCTTTTTAAGATCATCTCAAGACTTTCTTTCCTGCTTCTAAATTGTACAAGGTTATACCTTCTCTTCCACTAAGAACATTTTCTATGGCTGTGTTAGAAACTGCCAAAATTAAAAATAATAATTATAAGAATAGTCTCAACAGAAGGTTTCCTTCAAAGTTTTTTAATACTCAAACACATACATAGCCATGTATCCTTTTTTTCCTCTAGCAATGAATGCAATAGGGAATCAGAACTGTAGGGACTGAGATTTTAACATTAGTAAAAGTTACTATTCTTTATAATATTGCAGTGTGTATATATGTGTGTGTGTATGTGTGTGTGATTCCTTTACTTTAGAAGTCAGCCTATCTGTGGATCAATACAACCTTCTTAAAATGCCTGAAAAACCCACTTTCATACCCACTTTGGGGTACAAAATTAGATTCCATTTATTTGATTATTCAATTAAGTGATTTCGATGTTTCATCCAATATGTCACCAGAGACTCTTACTCCTTCCTGGAGTGATCTGTTCAGAAAACCCATGGTGAGTTTCCCATCTCTAAGGGAGTCCATGGTTTTCACTGCAACCTTATGAAAATGAGCCCCAAAAGGTCCCAACAGTATTCATATGTCACTCCTGTCCCTGGATAAGCACTGTAGTGAACATTGAACACAGTGTCCTCACTTATGGTTCTCATGGTTAAGGCAGAGGCAGGAAGCCTCTCTCTTTAGGGTTATTCTCAACTGTTGTCACTACGTGCTACAGCGTGCTGGAACTCCAAATGTCTGAGCTCTTTATTAATCATTTCAATACTTGCATTCATGCATGTAGCTTTCCCTGCCCCACAATTGCCTGTGGTGCCAGGATCCTTAAGTTAGGAAAGATTTCATCAAAGACTATATACCTAGAATTATCCATTCCATTCTATTCCATTCCATTCCACTCCATTCCATTCCATTTTTAAGAAAATGCTCATATGGATATATTAAATTGATCTCAACCTTGAAATTTGAAAACCACTACCATAAAAGAACTCTGGCACCCTTTCCTATAAGTTGGCTTTCTTTTGCACCATTCAGTTCATCCAAGGATATAGGTATATGGATGTGGATTTGGGTGTGTGTATGTGTGTGCAATCAAGTTTCAAATGAAAAATACTGTGAAGCACTTTGGAAGAGGATGCGTATGGAAGGGAAAGGATGTTTAAAAATGATATGTTCTGACTTTTAAAGTTTTGAAATTCCTGCTTTACCATTAAACACAGTTTTTAATTTTTTTAGCCATTTACACTAGGGACCATCTGAGTAGAACTCCTGAGGAAATAAGTGGGCCTGTGGAATTCTCTGAAGGAGATAACAGATGTAAAGATTTCTTGTGTTGCAGATATCATTTTCCAGACATTCTCAATAATAGCTAACATTTATATAATGAAAAGTTCCATCATCATAGAGTTCAAGGAAACTACCCATGAAAGACTATTTCTTACAAGACTGTATATATAGCATTATGCAGAATTAAAGTGATAGCAATTATGATGTCTTAAGAACACATCCGTGGGCCAACTTTTACAGTAGAAATGCTAAAACTTCATTCTTATTGATTCAAACTCTAAATTTAAGTGTGGTATTTAAGTAGATGTATTTCCTGAACATGTATGAGCAAATTTCTTAGCAATGATGTTGGGTAAAGCCATGGATGAGATCTTAGTTTTGAAATATTTGCTGTGCTATAGTCATATCAAATTTGATTATCCCAATGCTACTTAAAACAGATGTTCAAAAATCAGAAATCCACCGTTTTAGTAATTTCCATCTTATTCCCATATAGGTAGATAGTTGAAAGTTTAGTTCAGGAGTGGGAAGAACCTTAAAGCGCTGATAATGATTTAATAAAATACACAGGAATCCAAGTGTAGATGCACTTTTGTTATGGCACCTTATACTTCTTGAATAAAGGCTGCTAAATTTACATGGTCTAATAGTTATGTATTCTATTGTGAAGTCAATCTCATAGACTTAATTCATTCATTTTGAGTCATTTATTAAGAAGGTAATACATGAAAAGCACTTGCTAGATACTTGTAATAAGCAGGAAACAAAGATGTCCTGGCTGAACATGTAGACCAGCAAGAGTTGGTAATAACTATATAGTTATTAATGAAAAATCATAATGAAAAGTTCTATGAGGAGAAAAAAAACAGTTTTTTTTAAAAATGTAACTAGGGAACTCACCCAGAGTGCCAAAATTGGACACACCTAACTGAAGAAGGTAGGTTTTAACCTGAGTTCCTAAGATGAGTTACAGCTAACCAGGCAAGAAGAGTCAAGAATCATTTCATACATCAGTCTCTTTGCTCTTATTCAAAATAAATAAAAATAAAAGCTACAGAATATAGGTATCCGAATCAATGGTTAATATTGGCCTTACAAATGATTTCTTCTACCATTTGCATATTTAATGAGAGAAAGTGAATCCTAATTGGCAGGGTCTTACTGCAGTAGAATTCCCTCTACTCTGTGAATAGATTTTTACTCTCACATGTTGGAGGGTCCTTCTGGGGCAAAATTCCCCCTTGACACAGAAGCAGGACACTGATTTAGAGCTGATTTGCCCTCTGAATGAATGAATTATCAGTCATTTGTAGATCCCTTTACACAACAGCGGTAAACTCTAGCCCAGTCTGTTTTCATAGATTTGTAGGGTCTCTTACATTAAACCATTAGAAAGTCAAAATAAAAATGAAAGCCATTATAAAATTCTTAAATGTCACATATCTAGAAAGATTAGTTTGTCTGTAAAAGATAATGACTGTGCTTGGATTCCTAACATTTACTGAAAGAAACAGAAAGAGAGAGAGAACCACAGACATGGTTAAGGCTGGCATCAACTTGGCAATTATGTTGTGGTCATGGACTTGATTATTTTGCAGGCAGTAGTCTGAATGTAGAACTAATCTGTTTAAAGAGATTTGCAATTTAGAAATAATCTTAAATTTGACAGAGAATCTTTTGTAGAAGACAATCTTTTCTACTACTTAGTAATAGTTGCTAACAGTTGAATAACATAGATGGTCCTTAGAAGAATCTCCCATTTTGTGGTAGCATAGGCCAGAACAATGTGATACCTTTTCTGCACTTTATGTTCCTGAGTATTTGAGACATTTGTGCAAGAAATCTTGCCTCTTTAACCCATGTATTTTTATAGCAAACTATAGATTGGACATGAGAGGGCTCTCCTGGGGACCAATGTGGGCTCACACTTGCTCCTTTTAAGTATAGAGAATGAAGCTAGAAATCAGGTATCTCCAGGACAATGTTTTCTCAAAGTGTAGTTAGGACTATTTGGGGAGGGGAGAATTAAAATGCAGATTCCTGGGTCTAGTTACAAACTTACTATAATCTCTTAAGTAAGGACTTGGGGATATGCATTTTTAATAAGCTCCACTGGTAATTCAAAAGCTTGATGAAGTTTGTAAAGCACACTGCTTTAGAAAAGGGGGTTTTATTGAGATTTTGCAGTGGTTATGAGTTGTTAGGCCCACTTCAGGGTTAATAATATGAAGAGTAAGACTTTCTACCTCCCAGTGACTATAAATTTATTTCCATTTTAGTAAAGAGAAGAAGGTAAAAATTAGTGTCCTTATGGAGTCCTTAAAAGTGTCCCACCTTAAAATAGCCTACTTAAATCTCAAATAAATCAGCCAATTTGGAGATGTTTCATCAAGAGCCAACTGGCTTCTTTATTAGGAATATTTTATAGGATGGAAGGTTGCTGTGTAATCTAATTCTGTAAAAAAATATTATTTTAGAGTAAGCCTGGTTAATGCATCAATCACAAAGATAGAAAGATCCACTTCAAAAAACTGCCTAATATTTTTGGTAGGTGACAGAAAGAGATGACACAAATTTGGTAGATTTATTTACAGTTACATTTATTTTGTCTGTTTTATTATGGGGTTAATGGGAATGAGATTGCTTAACATGACTAATAGAGAAAGTGGTGAAAACTCAGAGGATGATTTTGGTACCCTGTGGAAGTCACTCCATTTTCTAGGAACTAGACCGATAGATCCTAAGTTTAATTTTTTAAAAGTATTTTGTTGACTGTTTATATTCTTAACAAATATTGCTTTGTAGTTTTCTTACAATGTATTTGTTTTTAAGTAATTTTTAATCTTTCAATTATAATTGATATACAACATTATATTAGTGTACAACCCAGTGATTAGACATTTATATAACTTACTATATGATCACCCTGAGAAATCTAATACCCATCTATCACCATACATAGGTATTACAATATTATTGATACATTCCCTATGCTGTATTTTACATCCCTAAGACTATTGTAACTACCAATTTGTGCTTCTTTTTTTTTTTAAAGACTCATTTTTTTTTTAAATTTTATTTATTTATCTTCAGGGGGGAAGGGAAGGAGAGAGGGAGAGAAATATCAATGTATGGTTGCTTCCTGTGCATTCCCTGCTGGGAACTGGCCTGCAACCCAGGCATGTGCCCTGACTGGGAATCGAACCGTGATGTCTTGGTTCACAGGCCCGCGCTTAATCCACTAAGCTACACCAGCCAGGGCCCAATTTGTGCTTCCTAATATCTTCATATTTTTTATCCAGCCCCTGTTCCCCCACCCCTCTAACAAACCTTCAAAATGTTCTCTGTTATCTATGAGTCTGTTTCTGTTTGTTTGTTTGTTTGTTTATTGTGTTCATTAGATTCCTCATAGAAGTGAAATCATATGGTATTTGTCTCTCTGACTTAATTTTTAAAAATATCTTAATTTTTCAAAAAGATTTTATATATTTAATTTTAGAGAGAGTGGAAAAGAGGGAGAAAGAGAGGGAGAGAAACATTAATGTGTGGTTGCCTCTCACGTACCCCCTACTGTGGACCTGGCCCACAACCCAGGTATGTGTCCTGACTGGGGATCAATCCTCCAACCCTTTGGTTCACAGGCCTGTGCTCAATCCACTGAGCTACACCAGCTGAAGCTATCTGGCTTATTTCACTCAGCACAATATCCTCTAGGTCCATCCATGTTGTTGTAGATGGCAAGATTTTATTCTTTTTAATGGTTGATTCATATTTCATTGTTATGTGTACCTTTTCTCTTTATCCATTCATCTATTGCTGAATACTTAGGTTGCTGCCATATCTTAGCTTATATCCATATCTTACAGATATTATAAGTAATGCTGCAGTGAACATATGGATGCATAAGTCTTTTAGACTCTGTGGTTTTGTCTCTTCAAATAAATACCCAGAATTGGAATTGGCTAGGTCCTTTGTTGTCTATTGTTACAGCCTTTGTTTGAAAGTCTATTTTGTCTGGTATAAGTATTGTTACCCTAGCTTTGTTTTGTTTTGTTTTCATTTTCATGAAATTGCTTTTTCTATCTCTTTACTTCCAGTCTGTGTGGGTCATTTGAACTGAAGTGAGTTTCATGTAGATGGCATATGTAAATGTCATGCTATGTTATCTACTCAGCCACGATGTGTCTTTTGATAAGAATATTCAATCTATTTGCGTTTAAAGTATTTGTTGGTACATATATACTTATTGTTATTTGATAATTCATACTTTTAACCTTTTTTCTTCTTCTTAAAGAAGACCCTTTAACATTTCTTGTAATACTGGTTTGATGGTGGACTCTTAGCTCTTTCTTGTCTGGGAATTTTTTATTTATCCTTTGATTCTAAATGGTAGCCTTCCTGGGTAGAGCAGTTTTATTTGTATGTTCTTGCTTTTCATCATTTTGAACATTTTGTGCCAATCTCTCTGGCTTGTCAAGATTTTGTTGAGAAATTAACTGATAGTCTTATGGGATCTCCCTTGTAGGTAACTAACTGCTTTTCTCTTACCATTTTTAAGATTCTTTGTTTTTAACCTTTGGCATTTTAATTATGATATATCTTGGTGTGGACCTCTTTGAGTTCATCTTGTTTGGGACTCTGTTCTTCCTGGAGTTGTGTGTTTATTTCCTTTACCCAGTTAGGAAAGTTTTCTGTCATTTTTTTTTTTCAAATAGGTTTTCAATTTCTTGCTCTCCTTCTTCTCCTTCTGGCAACCCCATGATGCAAATGTTAGTGTGCTTGATGGTGTCCCAGAAGCCTGTTAAACTCTACTCATATTTTAGGAGTTTTTTTTCTTTTTGCTGTTCTAATTGGGTGTTTTCTGTTACTTTATCTTCCAAATTGCTGATTTGATCCTCTGCTTCATCCAATCTACTCTTGATTTCTTCTAGTGTATTCTTCATTTTAGTGACTGTATTCTAGTCATTTCTGACTAGTTGTTTTTTCTTTATCTCCACTTTTATGTTTTCTATCTTTTTGGTGAAATTCTCACTGAGTTGATCTATTCTTTCCCTAAGTTTATGGAGCATTCTATTTTTTAAAAATAATTAATTTATTTATTTCTCACATTTTTAAATTGTTTCTTTTTTTTAAAATTTTTTATTTTAGTTTATTCAGTACAGTTTCTATCCTTTATTCCCATTCCAGCCCACCCACCCAAATGAGTCAGATAAATTGTTGTTCAAGTGTAATTGTTTTCATTTTTTCCCCACCACTCCCCACTGAGCATTCTAATAACCAGTGTTTTGAACTCTACGTCTGGTAGATTGCTTGTCTTCATTTTATTTAGTTCTTTTTCTGGAGTTTTGTTCTGTTCCTTCACTTGGGACATGTTTCTTTGTCTCCTTATTTTAGTAGTCTTCCTGTGTTCATATAGAGCTGCTATGTCTCCCGGTCTTGGTAGAGTGGCCTTATATAGTGGGTATCCTGTGGGGCCTAGTCATTTGAGCAGGAAGCTCCATATTCACCCTCTTCTGTGTTCCTCATGCAGGCTGTGTGAACCCTTCTGTTGTTGAGCCTTGATTGCTGCTGGCTCATCAGTGGGAGGGATGGACTCTGGAGCCCATTGGGTGTGAGAACAATCTGAGACCATAGCAGAGGAGCTGCTGTGTGGGTGTCCACCCTATGGAGCAGGACTTGCTTCAGCAGCACTCTGATGCTTGATGAGTCTGCTACTTGTATATTGCTCAAGGAGGTGCTTTGGTGTGGGCTGAAGCTGGTCACTCTGTGCACTGTCCCTTGGGCTTCCTGGGAGGTATAGGCCAAGGTCAGCTGCTGCCTGTGCCCTGCCTGGGGCCACATGGCATGAGCTACAGAGTGAACTGCAGATGGTGGCCACTCATGCTATGCCTGGAGGTGCCCAGGAGAGGCTGAGCTTCGAACTGATGTCCTATGTCACTATTTCCAGGCTTAGCAGGAGATATGGGGCATGCTGAGGTTATATGCTATTTGTTTAGGGTTTGTGGGTCTTTGAAAGATTTTTAGGAAAGTTTGCAGCAATAGTGAGCCAAGATAGGCCGTTTGTATGGAAATGCCACTGGAAGAGCTTGGGTGGGTCTGTAAGCTGGGTGGAACCAGGTCTCAGGAAATCACCAGAGTATGGTGAATGGTGTTAGCCAGGTTGATGGAGACTCAAATATGGTGCCTATTTGGGCCTTCAAGGGGATGGCTTAACAAAGGAACAATGGCCTCTGCCTGCACTTCCTCTGGGAGAAAGCTGTGCCTCCAACTCATGCCCTAAAGTCATACAGTTCAGTTCCTCCTGTCTGTCTCTGGTGTGTTTTGAGCTGAAGCCTCAGGGCTGGAGCTCAGAGCTAGTGTGTCTTAGTGAGTCTGTGTGTGAGTGCTTTAAGAGGACTATCTGAAACCATAGCAGCCACAATCTCTGCTGGTTTTCACAGGCAGAAGTTATGGGGACTTCTCTTCATGGCACTGGGACCTTGGGCTGGGATGCCTAACTTCTCAGGGGGACCTCGGCAACTGGGATGTCCCTCTTGATTCTTAACCAGTTCATATGGGTGTGAGATGTAGCTATTCCATGTCTCTGCCCTTTCTACCAGTCTTTATATGGCTTCTTTTTTATATTCTTAGTTATAGCACTTTTGTTTAGTTGTTTTTCAGGTGGTTCTGAATGATGGTTGTTATTTAGATTAGTTGTAATTTTGATGTGGTTGTGGGAGGATGAAAGTGTCACATTTATCCCTTCCACCATCCTGACCAGAAACTTGTTTCTTTTTGTATCTCAGTAATAATGACCTCAAAGAATGAATTGGGAACTTTCCCCTCTCCTGTTTTTTTGGAAGTGTTTGTGAAAGTTTGGTGTTAATTCTTTTATTCTATTGGTAGAATTCACTAGTGATGCAATCCAGGCTTGGGTTTTTATTTGTGGGAAGTTGTTTGTTAATACCTATTTACTTGTTTTAGATCTATGCAGATATTCTATTTCTTTTTCAGTCAGTTTTGGTAGTTTGTGTCTTTCTAGGAATTTTGTTTACTTTGTTTATCTAATTTGCTGGCATACAATTATTTATAATATTCCTTTATACATATTCCCTTGTATTTCTGTAAGGTTGGTTGTAATGTCACTTGTTTCATTCCAGTTTTAGAAATTCAGTTTTCTCTATTCATTACTCTAGCTAAAGGCTTGTCAATTTTGGTAATCTCTTGATGGAACCAACTTTTGTTTTCATTGATTTTTTTCTATTGTTTTCTCTATTCTCTATTCCACTTATTTCCACTATAAACTCTATTTTTTCCTTCTGTTTTCTTTGGGTTTAGTAGTATTTATTATTACATGGAAGGTTAGATTATTGATTTGACAACTTTTTAAAAACAGGTGCTTACAGCTTTAAATTTCTCATTGAGTTTTGCTTTAGCTGCATCCCATAAGTGTTGGTATTTTGTGTTTTAATTTATCTGAAAGTATATTCCAGTTTTCCTTATGATTTATTTTTTGATCGATTGGTTACTTAGGAATGTGTTGTTTTATTTTGACATATTGTTAATTTCCCCATTTTTTGTTAGTGATTTCTAATTTAATTCAATCATAATTGGATAACATGTTAATGTGCTTTGAACTTTTTAACTTAACTGAAGTTTTATAGTCTAACATATACTTTATCATGAAGAATGTTCCATGTACACTTGAGAAGAACTGTATTTTGCTGTTGTTGAGTGGAGTGTTCTATAGATATGTGTTAGGACTACTGGTTTATAGTGCTGTTCAAGCCGATCTTCTGTCTAGTTCTATTATTGAAAGTAATGTATTAGTGGGTTCAATTATTGTTGAATTATGTGTTCTCTTCAGTTCTGTCAGTTTTTGCTTCATGATTTTGATATACATTTATTAGGTGTATAAATGTTTATATTTGTTATATCCTTTTTTGAATTGACATTTTGTTACTTTAAGATGTTCCTTATGTCTAACAACAATTTTTGTATTGAAGTTTATATACTCTAGCTCACTTTTGCTTACTGTTTGCATGGTATGTTTTTTTTGATTCTATTTGTGTCTTCAAATCTAAATTGTGTCTTGTAGACAGTACAAAGCTTGATCTTTTAAAAATTCATTCTGCCAATCACTGTCTTTTAATTGGGTGTTCAATCTATTTAAATGTAACATAGTTACTGATAATGTATCATTTATGTCTACCAGTTTTGTTCCTCTATTCTTCATTAATGTCTTTTTTTGTATTAGATATTTTATAGTATGCCATTTTAATTCTCTTGTTATTTCTTTTACTGTATTTTAAATTATTTTCTTAGTGGTTTCCCTGGGATTATAATTAATATCTTAATTTGCAACAATCTAGTTCAGATTAATGATAATTTTAATTCAATAGCAAACAAAAATTTGTTCCTACTGTGTATGAGCAAAATGGGTTTCAGCTGCCCACGGCTGAACACAGGTGTAAAACAAAGGTTGGTGGGGAAGGAAAAAGGTTTTTATTAAAATGTTGTCTAATTTGGGGTAGTGTAGTACTCCCTGGCTCTGGGCTCCTCTCTTCCTCAAAACATAGAAATTCCCTTATTCCCCAAAAAACTGAAATTCAAATCCATGCCCAGAGATCTCCCCACTCCCCATTCTTATCAGTTGTTTTGGAGCACAAGGCTGCTAAGCAGACTGCTCTCTGGCTTCACCCTCCCTTCCTGGGGTATGTGCTGGGTTGGCTGGCACGGCCAGTGCCTTGCTGAAGCTTCCCATAGCCTAGGGCCATTGCTGACCACAGTTGTGCAGGAGCTCTGTCTGTGGATTGGCGCCACAGGCTGCTTGCATGTCTGGGGCCTGCAAGCATTCTGGCCCACGTGTCCATGTGCTGATCTCAGAGGAAGGGAAAGCACAGTCCAGGACCATCCATATAGCATGGAGCTGCTGCATCCTGCAGGCTGCCAGGGCACGTGTCTCCAGGGCACGGCCCAGTGCACTGGACTTGGCTATGGTTTGAGCTGACCACCAACCGGGTGAGTGTGGGAAACCAGAAGGGGTGAGACTCTGTGTGTCCTGTTTAAATCTTGGACCCCAAAATTCCATATGCTCTGGAAGCGTCCTGTTTTCTAGTTATTCCCGTGGGCTAGACTGGCAGGTCAGTATCTCCCATGCCGCCATGTTAACCTCCATGGCACATGTGTCGCTGTGACCTCTCCAACATAAACTTTGTGCAAGCTTCTTCTGCCACCTCATGCTGTGCCAGCTCCATTGCTGGGGCAATGTGACCCTGGTACACTGGTTTGTTTACCCTTTGCCTGGGAAGCACACCCTCTTCTGGGCTGCCTTGAGGGGTGGAAAAGTTGTCACACTGCACTGCACTGCATCTTTAGTCCCGCTCCCTTTGGCATTTCCTGACCCCTCCCTTCTCCTGCACCTGGGCTCTTCCTTGCCATCTTGGGGTCCCTCTCCTATCTCTAGCGATCTTACCAAATCTCCCCGTATTACTACATAGTTCCATATTCTCACCCCTTCTTTGTGCTGTGATTGTCACACAAATTATATTTTGTGTAATAGGTCATTCCCTCATTTTTTAGTATTATAACAAAGTCATACCAGGAGAGATCTAGTGTTAGCATATTTACTACTTATAATTACAGCTAAAAACAAAGTAATGTAAGTTAGTATATAAACTGAATTAGTCCTTAGTTTTAATATAAATATACATCTGCATTTTGTTAGAATGAATTACTGAGTAAAGGTTTCAGACTCCTTGTAATAATTGCATAGCTCTGTGGTTAAGATGTATTAAATACTCAAGACCAGTCAAAATACAAGGTCTGGCACAAATAATGCCCCTTTTTATTACAAAATCTTTTATTACAAAATCATAAGTGTAATGCTCTAACATAACAATATTCACTCAAGCACACCATATGACATTTTAGGTGAAATGTTCAAATTAAAACTATGAATTATTACATTCATATCATTACCTACCAACCACACTCAAGCAGGCCTTACTTCTGCTGGACCTTGTATATGTGACATTTATGTTTTTATTTTCCTGGGTCTCCATAGCTTGTATCATATTCCCCAAAAGACCTGTGACATTAAAAAGCTTAAACACTGAGTCTAAAATATTAAGGGACTCTTTTGGCTCAAACATATATACAAAAATTGTTGAAGAACAGGAAGGAGAATGAAGTCATTGACGGACACGAGAGTTACTGGTACCCAGTATCACTTGTTTTACTTTTGGTCTTGGCCTTTATCCTTGAAGACTCAGATTAAATGGGTCCCTTGGGATTTAGTGCAATTATTGTGATTGTTTCAACATGACTGTGGCACATGCTCTCCACGACTCCAAGTTCCTCATCTCACACTTTTATTTTTTAATTTTTATTTTTTATTAATGTTTGAATACATTAAGTTGTCCCCATTTTCCCACCTCCACTTTCTCCAGCCCTACCCACCCCCACCTCCCACCCTCAGTCCTAACCCCTTTTGGCTTTGTCCATGGGTTCTTTATACATGTTCATTTATGGCCCTTTCCCTTCTTTCCCACATTATTTCTGGTCCCCCTCCCATCTGCTTACTGTTAGTTTGTTCTTAATTTCAATGTCTCTGGTTATATTTTGCTTGCTTGTTTGTTTTGTTAATTAGGTTCCACTTATAGGTGAGATCATATGGTATTTGTCTTTTACCACCTGGCTTACTTTACTTAGCATAATGCTCTCCAGTTCATCTCACACTTTTAAAAGAATTACTTTGACCTTTTATTTAAAGGATAATAACATTTTACAATTGATTTAGTCTTTAGTCAGAATAGCCTACCTTTTCCCATTTGCCCATCCCATGGCAGCTAGTGATATGGATATAGAGGTGGCCCAGGTAAATAATGAGAGAATCTCTATCAGAGGTGCCCAGGGAGAAGTCTGCATTTATCTCCAGAGTGTACTAGATAAAAGTCTTTTGGCTACAGAGCATTTTTTGGGGGGTAACATAGTAATACCAATGACCCTCCTCTCACCACTAAAGCCCCTGCTTCCTCAAATTGAGATAAAAGGACTGTTAGCACATATGTGTGTGCCTATGTGTGACTGCCCCTGAGATGAAGTCACAGAGCATTTCCACAGCCTCGTAGGCTCCCTCATGCCTCTTTCTAGTGAATACTTCCTCTCCTCTGCTCACTTCTTCTCCCAGATAGGCACTGTTCTATTCTTATACCCATAGGTTAATTTTATCTGTTTTTTAACTTTGTACAGTGTGTATTCTTTCAACTCTTCTTTCACTCATCATGATGTAGATGAGATTTATGTATATTGCCAAGTGTAGGAGTTAATTTTTTAATTCATAAATAGTGTTACACTGAATAATTTCCCATGATTATTTATCCATTTTCAATTGATAAGCATTGGGTTTGTTTCCAGTATTTGGGTATTATGGATAGCGTTGCTATAAACTTTCTTGCTCATGTCTTTTGGTGGACAAAAACACTAATTTCTCTTGGGTTAATACCTAGGAGTGGAATTACTGATTCATTGGGGCAGGCATTATTTAGCTTTAGGAGATAGTGACAATTAGTTTTCTGAAGCATTGTACCAAATTCACACTCTCATCAGCAATTATGAGAGTTTAGAAGGCCTGTATCTTGAAATGATAGGTTTGATGTTGAAAACTAAGTTGTATTTGTTCACTTCTATATTCCCATAGGACTCATATTGTTTGATGAATGAATGATTTTATCTTCATACTTTTTATATATAATCATAGGAACATTCCTCTCTCAAGACCCTGTCAATATATTGTGTTTAAATTATGTGGTGAGGGAGTGGTCACCTTTTTTACCTCACATGTGCAGAGGAAGTGTACAGATGGTGTCTGTGTACATGGGTGTGGGGGAGGATGACTGTGGTGAAATAGTGTCATGGTGGCAAGGATACTTTGGTATTCTATATGCTGCTTCCTTTCTTCTAGGGGCAGTGTCCCTGGCCCACATGAGTGGCTTTTCCTGCAGGCATATGTGGTTCAATGACTTGTGCTCTGCATCTCTGAGCTCAAGCATGCTCCAACTGGCTCAGGTTTATCTTGGATTTTCCTGAACTGTACAATGCTCTTCCCACTAGCTGAACTGGTATTCAACTGTGATGCCCAGTCCTTGCTACAGAGTCACATAGCCACTGCCACAGCAACCCCCTACTTTAATCTGGCAGTTTTCCAGTCAGACTTTGAAGTAACTATGTCTTCAGCACATGAGTGTCAAGGTCATCTTGGGGAATCTCAATTTAAATGTCTCCTTTACCTGGTTGCATCATGCAGCCACAACAATATAGTTGTGCCCTGTATTGGTGAGTAGAACAACCTGAGATGTGAGCTTTCTAGAATGCTCTGGGGTGTTAGGGCTGAAGTTCTCCTTTCCCTTTGACATGATCATCATTCCAAAGGGAGGAAAGGGGAAAATTGGAACACACTTCTCTTCTACCTTTTTTTCTCTTCCCCGTGTTGAATAAGACTTTTCCTTTACTTTCTGTTGTATCTTCCTGCTACAGAGCTTGCTAGGCTGTCATGGATGAAGGAGCCATCTTTATCCCAATATGGAAGCCAGGACTCTATGAACTGGGCTTTCACGCTTATTTACCTGTTCAGCATTTGATATACTAAAGAGAGAAATGAAAGATTATGGAAAATTTGCATTTGAGACATCTTAATTTTTGTGCTGGGCCTAGTTTGCATTTAGTATTGTATGCTTACCATCTATTAGGCATTGTTATGGGCATGTAACCCTCATAGTAAACCAATGAAGTACATGTTCTCATTTTTCTTAGTTTATAGCTGAGGAGATTGAAGTTCACAAAGGAAAATATTAGGCACATTGCTTGAGATTACTTAGCTAAGTATAGAATTGGGATTTGATGTTGGAAGTCTGGTTGTAGAGAGCCCACATTTTCTTGAAACTTTGTAGTGCACTGTTCTTTTCATCAATGCAGGTAATGTTCTTGTGAAGTGTTGAGTTGAGAAAATGTCAGGTCTCATGTAGTGGTTGAGGGTGGAGGGAATATCCATGTGGTTTGGTATCTGAAAATGTGTCATCATATTTATATTCCTGGGAACCCTCTTCTAAAATTCTGGAGACTATTTTTTACATACGGTTTTTTCTTAAAGTGGGGCATACCAATGTGACAATCACCTGTTTTGGGTTACATGGTAGTTTTATCCCAGCAACTCAAACTACTTTAATAAACTTAATTAAAGTCTTGTGGGATCTGGGCAGGAGACACTGGTAACTTGGGGTCTTAGTGCCTCAAAATGGTTTTGGAAAAACATAAGAATTCTTGAGTATATGATTTATTTCATTTCTTACAACACAAACATCCCATAAGCTCTTTACAGCTCACCCTAAATTGAGTACCAGGAGAAGTAAGAGAAAGCTGGGCCACTAAATGCAGTCTCACAAATTGGGGAAGAGAGAGCAGAGAGTGAATGTGTAGGGTCTGTCAGATTGACAAAGGGCAGCTTTCTCCAAAGGGCAGAGTTTTCCTAAGCCATCAGTGAACTTGTGCATGTTCTATATCTGCTTCTTAGAAACTTAACATATGCTAAGAATGCTGACTTCCTCTTAATTTGACCTTGCTTGAATAATTCAGTTTTTATCTTTTTAAATGCTTTTCCAGAGCCTTTTTCAATTCAGTAAGTTTTATATGATCCATAAGAACTGTAGCATTTTGACAGTTCCTATTCTTTCTCTTGTGTGTGACAGAGATTGCAGGTTCCCTTTTCATTTGGTAATAAAACCCTAATTTTTGCTGGGCATGTGGTTATCTACCTAAAGACAGCATTCACCAACCTCATTTGCAACTAGATGTGGCCACATTAGGAAGTTCTGACCAGGGAGATGAGCAGAACGTGCACAGGTTGAACTTCCTGGTCTTGATTTTTAAGGTTAAGGTTTGTGTTCCACTGTCCCCTCTTCATCCCCTGTGTCTGGATTGTAGATGCAGTGCTGGGAAGTGGAGCTGAGACCTTAGACTATGAGATGGACATATGCCATCTCATGTGGCAGGAAAATGAGTTGGAAGAAGCCTGGATCCCTCACACTATGGAACTGCTATAACATCCTGGGCTACTTACATTGGAACAGTTCCATGACAGGAACATAGAATTCTATCTCCACAGGAGTTTCTGTGGGGTATTTTTTGCTTTTATTTCTGTAGCTAAACTTATGTGCTTAGGTTTAGTTTGAACCATTTGAAAGTGCTGTTTTTTTGTGAATCAAAGTCGTCAAATATCATCAACTTCATATAGTTCAACTTAAAAAACACACATTCATTTAATCATTATTTTTCATTGAGTTTTGCACCTACTGTCTGGGGATGCATACTGTGAAAGTAGAGAGTGTTTTATGGAAGGTGCAAAGATGACTCAGACACAGTGGAAAAATACTCTTAGTATGAACACAGGATAATGAGCAGGTGCTTGATAACTTAGAATTATCCAGATTCCATCTGTTGAAGATTGATCTCTTTAGTTAAGACCTCCTGGGTTAGCATGTACAATAGGATATTTGTATTTTAATTAGTTGAAAGGCAGCTAGGCAGCTACCTCAGAGGCCAAGTGTATTAACGAATGGCTTTGAGGTTTGACCTATGGGTGGTATTTTCATTTGATTTGTGATGTGGATGGCCCACTTGTATTGTGTTCTATTCCAATGGTAGACACTGAAGATGTTTCCAGGGGACAGTTTGGAACTGGTCATGGTACTTTAGAAAGGGCTACCTTTTTTCATGTATTTTTCAAGATGGCAAATTAGTACTATATTTATATGTTTTAATCTTCCTTTAGAATAGATGCAGAAAGAGGATCTAAGTATATACTGCATACATCTATTTAAGCCACATGGGAAAGTACCATGTTCAAACTGAGAAAACCTGGTACACAACACATATTTCTTTTGGTCATATGCAAGTGTGCTAAAGAGGTGCTCCAGATCATAGGTGGGGACAGACCATTTGACATCATCAGCCTACCTGCAGGTCCAGTGCCTCACAGGTAGAATGTATGGCCCTTATCTTCAGCCATGTGGAAGTGAATCCATGGATTCTTTTGAAAATCCTGATTTCTGTTCATGCAGAAAACCAACTTTAAATAAAATCAAAATGGAAAGATACTCTTTTCTCAAAGCTCTCCACGTATCAGTGCTTTCTGAGGCCCTTTGAAAAGGCTGTTTAGGTTACAGTGAAGAACTATCCTGTGGGTGAAATAAGATTTAAAAGAAATCAACCTTGTCTTTTATTCAAACCCCCTTTGAAACTCTAGTGACATTTTCACAATGATAATGGTAAAAAACAAAAGCAGTATTACTAGTGTCTTGTTTGAACTTAGATTCAAAATTTTACATCTAGAAGAGAAGTGAGAAATCAGAGGCGTGTTCTCAGACCAGAGTCACTTACTTAGCCTTCTGTTTAAGTTGTGTGTATGGGCCCTATTTGGGACCTATTACATTCAGAGTACCTAGGCTCATAACTTTTCCTGTGATTTGACTATCTCATGAGTATGATCAAGGTTTTAATAATCCCTATTGCTAACATTTATGAAGTAAGGAATTAATTAAACCCTCTGTTCCAGTCCAGTGCATAGGAAATATATTTGAGACACCTGTAGGCAAGATGGGCTAATCTAGGTGAGATAATCTGTGGCTGGTGTGTAGAATTCAACTGCTGGTTTCATTTATTCTGGGATGCTGCAAATAACAATTGCAGAGTTATTGTACCAGGTGCAATAACTCTGTTGATAGAATGTTGATAGTTGATAGAATATTGATAGAAGTTGATAGAATATTGATAGAAGTTGATAGAATATTTCCTGTTCTGCCTATGCTTTCCAGAGTGGAGGCTGGAGGTTTAGGAATCAGAGCTGTACACAGGGGTTAGTCACATAAT
Source organism: Trachops cirrhosus (assembly GCA_028533065.1). Lineage (NCBI taxonomy): Eukaryota > Metazoa > Chordata > Mammalia > Chiroptera > Phyllostomidae > Trachops > Trachops cirrhosus. The sequence continues at coordinate 46,828,608 of CM052549.1, read as the reverse complement.
CATAGCTGTGTAGAACATATATAATCCAGGGGCCCAGATAAGACAAGTGCCTCCTTTACATTTTTCTCTTTTACTGTGATAAGAACACAGTATGAGAGCTATTACATTCATAAATTACTAAGTGCATAATCACTTAATGTTGGGTGGCAGATCTCTAGAAATTATCTTGCTTAACCAAAAGTTTATGCCCATTGATTAGCGACTCCCCATTTTCCCTCCCCCCAGCTCTTGGCAATTATACTCTGATTCTATAAATTTAACTATTTCAGACAACTCACAGGAGTAAACTTATGAAGTATTTTGTTCTTCTGTGACTGGCTTATTTCAGTTAGCATAATGTCCTGAAGATTCATCCATGTTGTCACATTTGCAGAATTTCCTTGTATTTAAAAAAAAAGAATAAATTAAAGTTCTTTATTAAAAGATCAAGACTCCCAGATTGAGTTAAGAAATAAAATTCAATTATATCTGGACTTAAAATATACATATAAATTAAAAGGTAAAAGATAGGTAAATATCTACCAGGTTTATTTAAATAAAAAGATTAATAACACAAAAAGTAGACAAAGGCACAGGGCAAAACAAAGAATGTAAAATAGAGTGCTTAAAAAAGCTAGACTTCATATCAAAAATATAGTAGGAACCATTATGCACCTAGTTAGTACTATTAAACCATGTAAAGCATGAAACTTTTTTTTAATCCCCGCCCAAGGATATATTTATTAATTCTAAAGGGGGAGGAAGGGGGCAAGTGGGGGGGGGAGGAAGGGAGAGAGAGAGAGGAGAGAAAGGAGAGGTTGGGGAGGGAGAGAGAGAAACATTGATTGGCAACTACTCCCTAGTATCAGCCCCTTCCAGGGATGGAACCTACAACCCTGGCATGTGCCTTGACCAGGAACCAAAACCCACACCCTTTTGGTATACAAGATGACATTCTAACCAACAGAGCCATTTGGCTAGGGCAAATATACAACACTTCTATATATTGGGAAAAACAGACACACACACAACTAAGATCTTGAAACTTTTCCATGATAAATCAAGTAAGCCTAGTATAAAGCAGAGTTAACTAATAATTTTAATGGCTTCATTTTTATAAAGTTTATACCCTTCAGTGAGTACATATACTTTTAAAACATTTGCAGAATATTTTTAGAAATTAATCAAGTAGTAAAACAAAAATAAAGTTTGGATAAAATCTATAGTGGATTTTATGGATCTTATTTCCTGTATGTTAAGGCTAATATTCCATTGTATGTATATATTACATTTTCCTTATTCATTTATCTGTAGATGGACATTGTTTCCACGTCTTGACTATTGTGAATAGTGCTGCAACAAACATGGGAGTGTATACATCTCTTCAAGATCCTGATTTTAGTTCTTTTGGATAAATACCCAGGAGTGGGATTGCTGGATTATTGAACCTAATACTTGAATCTAATATTGCCCACCTCACTTCAGCTTTTTTCTTTCTGCTCTCCTGTTCTGCTGCTCTGTTGTTATAGTCCTTGATTCTTTGCTATATGTGCTCATAAGATAAAATTAAATTATATTTTTGTTTACTGAATATTCTAAGCATCCTTCATTAAATTTATAAAGGCAGTAAAGGTGGACAGAATCACGTTTAAAACGTGGTTCTTCCAATTACTTGATGTTTGACTAGGGAGAAGTCATTCATTTTTTGTAAATTTCACTTTCCTTATTTGTAAAATTTGTAAAACACTTAACTTAAATGATTCTTGAAAAGATTAGTAGACGATTCAAATAAAATGTCTAGCAAAGAACATGAGATAGGCTAAATTCTCCTTACATTGTAGGTACTATTTTTTAAATCATATAAGTTGAGCATGTTACATTTTTCTTAGAATAAACTAAATTGGTTTTTTACTTGCATGTGCCTTTCTATGGATTTTTCTTTTCTGCAAGCCACTGAATTTCTTTTATATTATGCTATTTCCCAGCTCCCCCTCCTCCCACTTTTACTGGTTTTTGAACACAGTTTTTAGAAAATGGTTATGGAGTAAATATTTTCAAACTGATATATAAGTTTCCTATTTAAGAAATAGCTGCTTTACAATTATGAATGTTTTACACATTCATTGCTGAAAAGCACCTACATTCTATTAACTAGCAATAACCACTCTTTAAATGCATATATACTCTATATCATATGACCCCAATTTTATTTAAAAATAGAAAAATTTAAAAAATTGAGATTATGTAGACCATAGCATTTCTTTTGCTTTATATTTTTGGTGTTATACACTTGCAGAATGTGGTTTTAATGGATCCTTGCTTGAAGCAAATTCCTGACTGTGCTCATGGAGTTCTAGAGTTGGCTTCAGGCACTCTCCCATGTTTAAATGTTTCTGACGAAATATCTAGAAGTGTTCTGAGTTAGTGGCTGCTGCTGCTGAGTTTGGCCAGGAGGATTTCTGGATCTTATCAAGTATTAAGGGGAGTCTAGCAGTTATCTGTCCAGTTGGCTTTGAGGGGCTTTATTGGCAATAAGTGAAACAGAAATGAAAGTAAATCTCTATCCAAGAAGAGAGCCCTTGTTCATCCAAAGATGTCTGTGCCTCTGTCCCCATGTATGCTACCTGTATGCACCTGCTTACACTGGCTTTGATACTATTAACTGCCACTGAAAATAGTTCCTGTTTAAGAGTCAAGCCTGAAAGCAGAGAGCTGATTTCAGCAGCCTGCCTCCCTCTTAGCCTTGTAATTTGAGGATTAGCCTCTTCATACCTATGAAAGGTAATCATTTTACCTTTCAAGTGAATGGAGTTGGTGCCAAGAGTCAATGGATCTTTTGTCAAAGCTTATCTTTTGCTTGAAATAATTCTATTTTCTTTATGATTATTTATTATTGACTACATATAGCACAGTGAATACAACAAAAAGAAAATAGTCATTTAAGCTTCCCATTGTGTTGCTCAAAAAAACACTTTTTACATCACCTGTTTTTCTGTAGAAACATTCCTAACATAGGTTTGCCAAGGGGAAATGAACAGATTTAAAGATAAATGGTCCTACCATGATTTTTACTGTGATGCAGGCTGGATGGATTAAAATGATTTACTGCTGAAGCATTTTTATTTTGTATGAGAGAGAGGCAAGTGTAAAGATTTTAATCTGCTGCTGATGGCATCTAGTGACCAGTCCTTTACCTTGATTTATCTGTGTATGGTCCTCGTCTCTGTTTCTCTGGTGTGATGTTGGTATTGATAGTGACAGTTAGTGGCATCAATATATTAGGGGATGTAGGAGATACATGAAAGAGACAAAATTTATCAGCCTTTCTTCTTTTAAGCCTGGGGTCTTTGGGGTGCTGATCAGGTTAATAGTTGCAGAGTTGTAACTACTTCAGAATTGAAAACAGAAAACTGTATTTGAATGATTAAAATAAAATTTAAAAAAAGAATTGAAAAAGCTTCAGTCAAGCTCAGAGTGATGTATTAGAAAGGTGGGAAGCTACTTAGTGAAGAAAAGGTGAAAGAGCGGACAAAAGAAAAAAATTTTAAATATATTTTATTGATTATGTTATTACAGTTGTCCCATTTTTTTCTCTCTTTTACCCCCTCTGCCCTGCATGCCCCCCACATCATTTCCCCACCTTAATTCATGTCCATGGGTCATGCATATAAGTTCTTTGGCTGCTCCATTTCCCATACTATTCTTAACCTCCCCCTATCTATTTTGGACCATTTATGCTTCTTATTCCCTGTAGCTTTTCCCCCATTCTCCTCACACCCCTGCCATGCTGATAACTCTCTATGTGATTTTGATTTCTGTGAATCTGTTCCTGTTCTAGTTGTTTGTTTAGTTCATTTTTGCTTTTGTTTTCTTAGGTTAGGTTGTTGAGAGCTGTGAGTTTATTGTCATTTTACTGTTTGCATTTTTGATTTTCTTCTTTTTCTTTAGTTAAATGCCTGTAACGTTTCATATAATAAGGGCTTGGTGATGATGAACTCCTTTAATTTGACCTTATCTGGGAAGCACTTTTGCTAGATAGAGTAATCTTGGATGTAAGTTGTTGCCTTCATGACTTAGAATACTTTCCAGCCCCTTCTTGTCTATAAGGTTTCTTTTGAGAAATAAGCTGTAAGTCTTATGGGAACTCCTTTGTAGGTAATTGTCTTCTTTTCTCTTGCTGCTTTTAACATTCTGTTCTTATGTTTAATCTTGGGTAATGTAATTATGAAGTCCTTAGTGTGTGCTTCCTTGTGTCCAACTTCTTTGGGACTCTCTGAGCTTCCTGGAGTTCCTGGAAGTCTATTTCCTTTGCCAGATTGGGGAAGTTCTCCTTCATTATGTTTTCAAATAAGTTTTTAATTTCTTGCTCTTCCTCTTCTCCTTCTGTCACCCTTATGATTCAGATTTTGGAATGTTTAAAGTTGTCCCAGAGGTTCCTAAGCCTCTAGTCATTTCTTTGAATTCTTGTTTCTTCATTCTGTTCTGGTTGAATATTTCTTTCTTCCTTCTGGTCCAAACTGTTGATTTGAGTCCCAGTTTTCTTCCCTTCCCTGTTGGTTCCCTTAATTTCACTTTTCGTAGCCTTCACTTTTTCCTCTATTTTGCGACCCTACTCAACCATTTCTGTGAGCACCCTGATTGCCAGTGTTTTGAACTGTGCATCTGATAGATTGGCTATCTCTTCATCGCTTAGTTGTATTTTTTCTGGAACTTTGATCTGTGCTTTCATGGGGGCCATATTTTTTTGTCTGGGCACATCTGTTACATAGTGGAGGCTTAGGTATTTGCCAGGGTGGGGCAACCCAGGTTGCTGTGTTGTGGTGCTATCTGTAGCGGGGTGATGCAAGAGGGAATAATGCTGCTTGCTCACTTCTTGGCATTTTTTAGTCACTTCCTCCACTACCCAGAAGCAAACTGGGCCCTTTGGGTGTTGATTCCTGGGAGAGTGTTTTGTGTACATTCTAGGACCCTGTAGGTCTCTCCAATGAACTCTCATGTGAGGCTGGGAGTTTCTCCCACCTCCTCAACCTCCACAGGTATTTTCAGTCAGAGGTTTTGGGGCTTTATTTCCCCACGTGGGAACCCTGGGCTGTGTGATTTGTCTTGTTCCCCAGTTGTTCCTCTGGTTTATCTGCACACAAATGTGGGACTGCCTGCTCCACCAGCTGCTGCCTTGCCTGGTCTACCAGCCTCTATCTGGCCCTCTGTGGTCCTCCAGTAGCCACCTTGCCACAGGTCCTCTCCACCCTGCCTGCCTATCTCTGCCGTCCCTCCTACCAGTCTGGAGGAATGTTTCTTCTTTAACTCCTTGGTTGTTGGACTTCCTTACAGTTAGATTTTCTGGCAGGTCTGGTTACTTTTTGTTTTTAAATTTGTTATTGTCCTTATTTTGGTTTTTCGAGGAGGTAAAGTGTATCTTATCTATGCTTCCATCTTGGCTGGAAGTTCAAAAGAGAAAATTTATAATTTAATTTTCAGAAAAAATTATAATTTAATTTCCACAACAGTATTGGGAGCTAGAGAACTTTTCCTTTATTTTTACAGTTGAGAATATCAAGGTGCAGTGAGATAAGTGGAGGGTAATCAGAGCAGCTGGCATGACCTTGAGGTAGCATCTAGGAAGGCTGGCCTGTGGATTCATGCTCAGACTCCCACAGTCCTGCACATCATCACAGCTCATGTCTTATGCAAGCAAATACCCACAGAAGCACTGACCACAGGGATTTTATGAGCAGCAACAAAATTTGCTGATTCATGTCAGTCTTTTACTCTAAGGGGAAAATAAAAGAAAGTTCCATCATTTAAGTAATTTTCATAATGCTTTATAAATGGAGTTTTTAATACATTTAGTGTTTGTAACATCAAGAATTAGTGCCACAAAAGCCTAGATATTGGAAGTCTTAGATCTTATTTTCAGTATCTTCAGTGGTATAAGCAATGAAAATAAAATTCATTAACAGGAAAATGGTGCAAGTATCTCCCTGTAGCATCTAGACCCCATGAACTTTCATTTTATTGTGCAGTCATGGAGATAGATGACTTAGCAGACAGACTTTAGACCATTCCCCAAAGATAGAAATAAAACATCTTGGCTTCTCTTTGTCATTTTTCTTCCCCCAACTAGCTGTAGTTCTTGCTTCATTGGAAGCCCTAATTTATTCTAAAAGGGCCTTTGCACACTCCTGCTTTTGACAACGATAGCCTCTTTTATGTTACATTGAAACATTGCATAAAATTAGTGCTTTAAAAAATTGGACATGAACCATTAATAAATTACCCAAGGTACATGTAATTATTTTAGCATTATGACTGTTCTGCTTTGGAAATTTCATTACAGTGGAGTTTAAAATTAAGACAAAAAGTCACATGTGTCAGAATGGCTATGATAAATAAATCGTCAAACAACAAGTGCTGGCAAGGATATGGAGAAAAGGGAACCCTAGTGTACTATTGGTGTGAATGCAGACTGGTACAGCCACTGTGAAAAACAGTATGGAAGTTCCTCAAAAAATTAAAACAGGAATGGCCTTATGGCCCAGTGATTCTACTTTTGGCTATATATCTGTAGACATCCAAAACACTAATTCAAAAGAGTAACAGCATTATTTACAATAGCCAAGGTATAGAAGCAACCCGAGTGCCCATCAGTAAATGAGTGGATAAAAAAAGTGATGGTACGTGTGTACAATGGCATGAATATTACTTGGCCATAAAAAAGAATGAAATCTTACCATTTTTTATAAATTGGATGGACCTAGAGTGTATTATGCTAAGTGAAGTAAGTCAGAGAAAGACAAATACCATATAATTTCACATGTGGAATCTAAAGAACAAAATAAATGAACAAACAAAATAGAAACAGACTCATAGATGCAGAGAACAGACTGATGATTGCCAGATGGGAGCGATGTTGGGGAGTTGGGTGAAAAAGGTGTAAGTTCTTACTTGTAGTAAGAACTACAAGTTGGTAGCTACAAGATAATCACAGAGATGTAAAGTACAGCATAGGGAATGTAGTCAGAAACTATGTATGGTATCAGGTGGGTACAAGAAATATCAGGGGGACCACTTTGTAAAGGGTATGATCATCTAATCACTATGCTGTAGGTATGAAACTAATACCTACAGCATACAATACAATACAGCAATACAATAATATTGAATGTAAATTAATTGAAAATAAAATTTAAATCAATATCTTTTAAAGAAGGAAATGAAATAACTTTAAGTGCTGGGTAGATTCTTTGGTATCGGTGAAGATTCTATAATTTTGGGGAACTTCAGAAATGAGTAGTGAAATTGAGAATGTTTTGGTTAGTAGAATTCATGACATTCTTTTGAATGTGTCATTTTTAAGTCATTGTTTCATCAACAAATACTTTCTGAGTCTCTTTGGACTCCTCTCAGCATAGTGATTGCCATGGGAATCAGTGCCATTTGGAAGAGAGTCATGGGTCTTCCTAAAGGAATTGAAAACAGGCATTTGAGCAATAAATTATATATGGCTATTCATAACAGTAGTATTCACAATAACCAAAGGTGAAAAACAACTCAAATGACCATCCAATGAGGAATAAACAAAAGGAATATAAATGTTGCATTGTATATCCATACAATGAAACATTACTCATCTTAAAAAGGAGTGTTGTTCTGAGCCTTGTTACAACATGAATGAATCTGGAAAAGATTATGTTAAGTGAAGGAAGCCAGATACAGATGCTTATTGGATGATTCCAATATCAAATATATATATAAATATATTATATATATTTATAAGTATATATAAAATATCCAGCATAGGCAAATCCATACAGACAGAAAGCAGTTTAGTGGTTGCCAAGGACTGGGGAAGGAAGGAATGGGTTCTTACTGCTTAATGGGTATAACATTTTCTTTTGGGGTGTTGAAAATATTCTGGAACTAGATAGTAGAGATGTTTGCCCTCAGTATGAATGTATTTAATGCCACCAAATTGTCCATTTCAAAATGATTAGAATGGTGAATTTCATGTTCTGTGAATTTTACCACAATTTTTAAAAAAGCAACAAAACAAAAACCAAAAGCATAGGGGTCGGAGTTGGACTGACCTGGGTTTGGGTGTTGGATCTACCATTTACCTGCTGTGTGAGCTTACACATGTTAGGTAATCTCTCTGAGTTTCTGTTTCTTCACTTCCTCCCTGATAGACTGCATTTTCTACACTACCCAGTGTGAGGATTACGTGAGACGGTGTATAAGAGAGAATGATAAACTCATGGGGATGAGGCTCTTTTTCAAGTGAGTTAGGCTGCAAGTACTCAAAATAGCAATGTAAGTCCCAAAAGAATATTGAGCCAAAATTCTAAAATAAAAAGAAATATTAAATACATTCATCCTTTAATTTTTCATGGAAAACTAAGTGTGACCTCCAAAAACTCTTAGAAAGTACTAGAAGTCTTTGCTAACATCTCTCAGAAAGGTGCCAAAGGGTTGGTGGTGGGATTGAATGATATACAGCAGCATGTTCTGGAGATGTTTTTTACCTCATCTATTTTTTTCTACCATCCCATTTACCATGGTGGTGTGGCACCCTAAAATCTCTATTGTCTTCCTCTTGCTATGTAGCTCCACTCCCAAACTTTAGTCCATTCTCCTCTCTGGTCTCCTTACCTTTCCTCTCTTGCTTCTCTCTTTCATCCCTTCTTCACTGCATAGCTTTCGTACTGTGTACTAGTCTAACCTCTATCTAGGCCTTTTCAATCTGTAGCAATACCTATTACACTGACCAATAGTCCCAAAGCCCTCAGACTTCAAAGAAGAGAATTAGTCGTTTTATCCTTGTCACAAGAAATTTCTATGTGGCAAATGTCCTTTGTTAATTTCCACTAGTCCTAAAATGAATCCTCTGGATCCTTTTTCATTTTTATGAAGGATGGAGAAGTATTACTAAATAAAAATGATAATCTGAGTTTACTAGTCACCTTATACCTCCAAATAGAGAAAACCATTAGACAAAAATGAAAGAAAATGCTATTTTTATAGACAGAATGAGAAGAAGAGAGAAAGGAGGAAAGTTTTGAGTGGCTCTCATTTGCTTTACGTGACAAAGTCAGTCTTTCTGAGGCTGATGGAAGGGTGAAGGGTGAATTTAGTTCATGTGAGATAGAGGTTTTATTGTAGAGTTCTGGTAATAATAAGAGGTAGGCCTTTGGATAATGATCCAATTCAGATCTCAGGAACCATTAGAGGCAGCTAATGAGGAAACTGAGGCTCCGGGAGGTGGGGTGACCTTCTCAACTCATGAACAAAATACAGCGGAGGCAGGATTCCAGCCAGGCCACACTCAAATCCCACGCTCTTTCCTCCTGTGTGCAACCCTCAGGCAATGTGTGCTCATCCTTATTCCTTTGTATCTCCTTCCTTTCTCCACCCCACACCCTGAGTGCTTCCCAGCACACGGACACTGTGAACATGCAGGAGCAAAGGCTTTGGGTCTGGAGGTTTTGGAGGATTTATTACCCCATCTTCCCATCTAGGAAGAGAATTTAGTGGATGGGGTATTTGCTACAGAGCACCTGGGAGGGTGCCTAGTAGTGATCTTTTGACCCCATGTCTCAAGGACTTCTTGGGGTACATCCTTGCGCTGATGGGTGTGGTCTTCTGCTTTTCCCCCACCCTGATCTCTCAGGGTTTGGTATTTAAATTTCAGCTGCCTATTTGATGTATCATTATTCTTAGTTTTCTAGATATGTTTACTATAGATATTTTTCTGTGTGCTTTTTTGGGGACAGTGGAAATATCTCCTTTTTTTTTATTTAGAAAGATTTTAGTGCACAAGTGAATGAGGACCAACACTTGAAGTTTCATCTACCAGCTGTGGTCTTCATAAATGACCACATCAGCCCACTCCAGACAGGTGCAATTGCACTTATTTGCCTAGTTTTGAAGCTTTCTGGAAATTCACTTAACATCTTAATCAGCTCAGAGTATAATTCTCATGCTTAGCTAATTCTTTCTGCCATATAACCTAGATCCTTTATGCTATGTCCTTTGTCCACTACAAAGACTTTGCATGTCCTATGTTGCACATTTACATACTCTGTGAGATTTGTCAAAGCCTGTATCTCTTTCTTATTTTTCTTTCCAGGATGACAGCAGGGTCTGAATACAACTGAGCTGGGTTTGGTAGCACCCTTTGCTCCAGCATTTAATAGTCTCGGGCTTCAGGGTGGTGTCACAAAAATGACCAAGCTGTACAACCAGGGTCAGCTGGAGCTGTATGAGGCTCAGTACTGGCAGTGAGCTGTCACTCTGGGTTTGATGAGCTTCTTGGCATATTGGGTCTTAGAGCCTGTGTTTTGGATACATATGGAGACTTGCTTTAATTACTCTATGGTAATTAGGGCCTTTAGCAACCACCCCCCATACCCATTTTAGGCCACCATGGAAGCACGTGCACTCATAGCTGTAATTTATGCTTAGCTTATCACCAAAATGGTTTAGGCACTAGAAAGAATCTGGTTCCCATGGAATCCAAACAAAGATGAGAGAATAGAAAATAATTTCAAAATTAGTTCATATAGCCTTCTCTTTTGCTTTGGAATTCTGAGACATGAGAATTATGTTTTTTAATGTGATATTTTCTGCCTTATTTTAAATTTTTATCTTGACATAATTTTCTAGATAAGTTCTAAAGTGGTGCAATATTCAAAATCAGGAAACTGATACAGGCTAGTAATGTCCAACCTATAAACCTGATTCAGGTCTTTCCAGTTGTGTCCTTTATAGTACCATGCATTTTTAGTCTCCTTTGATCAGAAGCAATCCTAGCCTTCCTTTGTATCAGGATATTGACAGTTTTGAAGACTTTAGGTCAGTTATTTTGTAGACTGCCCCTCAGTTTCGCATGCTGTTTTCTCATGATTTGGTGATTTTGGCAGTAGTACTTCAGAAGTGATGCAGTATTCTCAATGTGTCATTTCGGTGCATCACGTCAAGGCCTTGGAGATTATAGTAAGCATGATAATGTACCCTCAAAACAGCCACAGCCTAATTTCTGGAACCTGTGAACTTTACATTACTTGCAAAAGGGACTTCACAGATTTGATTAAGTGAAGGATATTGAGATGGGAAGATTATTTTGGAATATCTCAATGGGTCCAATGTAATCACAGGGGTTCTTATAAAGAAAGAGGTAGGCAGGGGAGTTAGGGAAGGAGACATGATGAAGGAAACAGAGGTTTGAATGATGGGCCTTGAGCCAAAGAATGTGGGAAGCTTCTAGAAACTGGAAAAGGCAATGGAACAGATGGTCCCTTAGAACCCCCAGAAAGGATGCAGTTAGTCTGTGAGACTAACAAAACTCATTTTAGACTCTGACCTCTAAAACAAATAATAGGTTTGTGTTGTTTTAAGACATTAAATTAGTAGTAATTTATTATAGCAACAGGAAACTCATACAGAGATCTGCCTAGAAAGCTGGACTACTGAGACAACAAGGAGAAGGGCTCTGAGGGGAGGTTGTCTGGTGATCAGGATGGGCCTCTGTAGCCCTTGGCACCAGGTGTCCCATCCTCCTCATGGGCTCTGCTGCACAGTCCACTGTTGGCCAGTACAGTGGTCCTGGTCATCCTCAGATATCTGGCTGTTCTTAACATTTACCATTATGAAGAATGTAGGCAGAGCCAAGGTGACTAGTGGGCTCAAAGGACTTTATTTATGATGCCTTCATTTGGGTTTTCCTTTAGATCCATTTGAAAATTTTTCTGGTAGTTTTGCAGTGATACTTACAGGCAATTGGTTTTGATTTTGGGATCTAAACAATACACAGGGTCCTCTGTAGCATTCTGGGGTTCTTTGTAGGATGTTAGGATGAGATGGGGATTTGAGAAGGTGAGGAATGCTTGCTCTTTGTGAGGAACTATATTTTGTTTTCTTCTTGAGAGTTATCAGCAGTGTGAAGAAGTAGCTCGGGTTTGTCCATATTACAAAAGTGGAAGCAGAGACCCAGAGAGCTTGTCACTTGCACAAAGTCACACAGTGGAGCTGGGGTTTCAAGACAGGTCTGCGGGACTTGAGGTCCTGGCTTCTCCATAATACTACCTGACCTTGGAGAAAGGGGTTATGTTTTTTTTTTTTTTTTTAAAGAAAAGAAAGGGGGTTATGTTAATGTTTGTAATCCAGCAAACATTCAATGTGCCATTTAATGATCAGTACTGTGCTCAAGACATGGTGAGGGCTTGAAAGGATAAAAAGATGAATAACAGACAGCTTGCATTTCAACTTTCTTATAAATTTGATTTTTAGAACATTCCCTTGAGTGCCCTAGGCCATGGAAAAAATAACTGTTTGATTTTAAAAGACCTTTAACAAAATGAAATTTAAGTTGGATTGGGCAAAGGGAGAAATGAATTTCAGTCTGAAGTCAGATGGAGGTCTCTGGCCTTGCTGCCAAGGGAAGCTGCTTTTAATGGGGTGTTATTTTAGCACATCTGGATGGAGTGTAGTCAGACACCTGCTTCTTGAGGATGAGAGCTTCCAATTAGTGTCAGGATGAGTTGTGGGGACAGTTCTTGCAATAGTGACAAAGAGTGGGGGCCAGCAATGGCAGCTGTCAACTATGCCTTGGTGTTTTGATGCCTGGACATTTTCTCTTCACCACCATCACAGAAGGACAGGTTTTGGCTGGTCATGGCCTGTAAGGTACCCCCGCCCCCTGCCCCCTGCCCCGCACTGATAGTGGAAAAGCTGCTTTGGAGCTAGAGAGGAGAGCCACCGGATGACAAGGAGCCTCGAGAGATCAGAGTCTTGGTGCTAAAGAGCTTCAAGGAAAAGATGAAAACCAATATAATGAGCAATCCTTTATAGTAGCCTTTTGAATAGTGGTCATTTGGCAGAAGAACACACTGTATCTTTGGCTCAGTGTCAGCATGGAGACCATTTATTTATGGTGGTACCTGTCCCTATATAAGTGTCTTAATGTTTTATTTGAATTGCCTTATAACAAGACTGAACAAAGAATGCCTAGTGCAAGCTCACTGATGAATCTAGAAACAAAAGCCCTGTATAAAAATGTTGACAAACTAAATTTAGAAGAGTATTAAGGGAATTATCTTCTAGCAGGTAGGATTTGCCTCTTAAGTTCAGGGATGTTTTAATATTTATCATATCTTTTAACATGTTGCATTGAATAATAGGAAATCACCATGTTTTCTAGATAAAAAAAATGATTGAAAGGCATTTTCCTATGGTTCAGCATGAAAATGTTGTTAATCAATAGGCAATAATTTCAATAGGTGTATAAAAGCATATGATAAATTTTACCACCCATTTCTGATTTAACTATTCTTCCTTCCCATGACAAAAAATGTTAATATCAATGTTATGGTGAATATTAAGTGAAAATGATTCCCTAATTAATATATTACTTAGTGTTGATCTGGCATTTCTGGCTAATTCAAAGAGATATGAAATGGCAGTAATTATAACATGGATGTGACATGATTAACAGATACAAAGAAAAATTTAAATATTTAAAACTCATGCAACTATTTAAGTCATTTAGTAATAAATTTAGTACATTAGTATATATGAGACAAACAAAATTACTATTTTCTTATAGATCATCAATATTCACAAGGTATGGTAAGAAAAATAGTCTATCTAGCATAACAACAAAAATTCTCAACTCTGGATGATCCTACTAAGCAATTTGTGGGAATTATATTGAAGAAAATTATATGCTGAGAGTCATAGTTATAAGCTAAGTGATAGGTAAAAGGATCTGCATGCATAGAAATATGTACTGTATTCTTTTAGAAAACCTTTTAAAGATGGTAGCACATGAGGGGGATAAATGGTAATGGAAAAAATACAATAAATAACTATTAAAAAATAAAGATGGAAGCACTTCCCACCTTAATCTCAATTTTAAAAAGTCTCAGCAGAACATTATCAGATAAGAGTATGTATGAATATTTTGGATTCTTTTGTACTATCAGAGGACTCACTTTCATATTTAATATAAAATAAAATAATTAAAACAATGGGGCATTTGTTTAAAAATCTATACACAGATTAGATCAGAAAACAAACCCCAGAAAAAGGCAGACCTTTCATGGAACCATCACTATGGTAAAGGGAAGCACTGAAAATATATAAAAAGCATATTCATCAATAGTCATTCAAAAGAAAAGTAGGTAATAGGGAAGTGATGATTATGTAAGCCATCATCTTATACCATAAACAAAAAAAATTTCAAATGGATTAAATATAAAAATGAAAGCAGGTAAGACTGTAATAATTAAACATGAATATGTAACTGAATCCATGAAGAGGATGAATTTTCTAAGCATAAAAGTAACAAAACAACCATAGTTTTGGTCATATAGAATTTTAAATGTAAGTTTATTTAAAATGTATTAATTAATGTTAAAATTAATACATTAAAATAAAACAACATAATATAATAAATAATGTAATAAAATAATAATTAAAATATATTATTTACAACATGTGAGTTTTTTTCCCACTAAAGTTTATCTTTGAGTTACATGGGTGTGAATTATGTGGGTCCACTTATACACAGATATTTTTTGCCAATTGACCCTCACAGTTCAAACCCATGTTGTTCCAGAGTCAGCTCTGTGGCCGGGAATCTGAGTTTGCTGAGGGCCAACTGTAGTTATACTCGAATTTTTGACTGCGAGGGAAGTTGGTGCCCCTAATCTCAAGTTGTTCAAGGGTTACTTGTATATCAAAAAGTTTCATACATTAAAGTGACTTCTTTAAAATTAATGTAAACTCTTTAAAATTCATGTGGATCATTTAAAATAGTCTAGCAGGAGATGGACTAATGATTGGCTTAGATAGTTCTTAAAAGAAGCAATAAATATGATTTAGAAACATATGTAAAAGTTCAGATTAATTGGTAATAAAAGAAACACATTTAAATTGGATTTTCATCTCTTAGTTTATTAGGTTCTCAAAGAAGAAAGGCTCTCTTTATTTAGGCTCTCAAAATAAAAACAAGTCATTACGTCTTGATGGGGGTCAGATCAAAGGTCACTCTCCCAATTTGCTGGTTGGGAGTGCAGTCCTTAAAAATGTTTTCAACCTTTGATTCAATAATTCTATTTTCAGGAATATATTATAGCTGTTGCCTCCTTATGGAGAATTAAATACATTCCAAGATCCCGAGTGGATGCCTGAAATCTCAGAGGTACCAAACACTATATATGTTATGTTTTTTCTTATACATACCTATGATGAAGTTTAATTTATAAATTAGGTACAGTTAAGAGAGTACCAACAATAATAATAAATAGAACAATTATAATAAAACTTATGTGTGTGGTCTTTCTCTCCCAAAATATCTTATTGTACTATAATCATTCTTCTACTTGTGATGATATTAAATGATAAAGTACCCATGTGATTAGCCGAATTAATGTGAATGAGAATTATTAAGTAAAATAAGGGTTATATGAACAGAAACACTGTGATAATAAGAAATTGCTGGTAACTGACTAATGGTGAGGGCACATCTTTAGCTTGAAGATGCTGGACAGAGGGATGATTCATGTCCTGGGCAGGGTTGAGTGGGATGGTGAGGTTTCATCATGCTGCTCAGAATGATGTGCATTTTAAATCTTATAAATTGTTTATTTCTGGAATTTTTCATTTAATATTTTTGAACTATGATTGACAAATGGTAACTGAAACTGTAGAAAACAAAATAGTGGATAAGGGGGGCTATTCTATAAGAAAATTAAAAGCTACAAGGATATTTTATATAACAATGTTTGGGTAGGGAAATTTATAATAGTGAATGTTGAAATAAACAATACTGGAAAATCAGAGCTTTGTTAATTAACTTGTTAGATACATTATTAACTTATTAAAATAATAGGTACAAAAAGTTTATTTAAAGAAAGAGATATAAAGTATTTCAAATCTACTTACTATTGATGATAAAATATTAGACTAAATATAATATTATATGTATGAACATATCAACTTATATTGCTATTTATTTATACATAAAATGGAGGATATGATTCACTTATTGTGCCTTATAGACCTATATATGTGTTCTTTTGCAGTGATTCAAGAGTATTTGCACAGACAGTACTATATTAAGCTGCTAAGGTCATCTCACCTCATTGCTAACAGAAGGTATCACACAGATCACATGCTCTCCACATGCCAAAGTATTAGAAAACAACTAAAAATTAATCACAATTCAACCACTTGAAAAATTACAAAGAATCCATTTAAGTAACTTAAGTCAAAAAGAATATATCAAAACTGTATTTAAGACACTGTGTAGAAGTGAATGACAATTAATGTTGAAGGCATAAAAGGAGAGCTGCTCCTCTCTGTCCATTCATAGTCTTCCTGCCTAGTTTTACTTGGCAAGTTTCTCTCCTAGAGGGAAAATGCCATTTGGTTTCTTTACCTTTGGTACATTTGGTATGTCACACATACCATTACAGTGGCCTAGAAGTTAGTGTGAAAATTCTTACTTTTTTTTTTTGACTCATTCATGTCTCTGTGAAGTCTCTTAGATTCTTTGAATGTGTCTTCATCACCTAGGATGATCAGTTGAAAAATATTGCTAATAAAAAATTCTAGAAAGAATTTAAAATTAGCAATGTTGACTTCTCCATCTTGCTCAGATGCACTGCCCTTAGGTGAAATTAGGAATGCAGGTGTGTTTGTTTAGCCCACTTAGTGTTAGTTTTTCAAAACTACACATTTAACTATCAGGAGATTTTACATAATCTGCAGTTCATACTTTCCCAGAGAAATATAAAGAAGTGGCAATACTGGCCTGGCTTTCCCTCCTGGCAGCAAACTGCTGGAGCAGAACAGGTACCCCCTTTATTTTTTATTTTTGTAAAGATTTTATTTCATTACTTCTAGAGAGAGGGGAAAGGAGGGAGAAAGAGAGGGAAAGAAACATCAAATGGTTGACTTTTGCATGCCCCTAACTGGGGTCCTTGCTCACAACATAGGCATGTGCCCTGACTGGGAACTGAGCCAGTGACCCTTTGGTCTACAGGCCAGCATTCAATCCACTGAGCCACACCAGCCAGGGTGGTATCCCCCTTTAGATGTGCTATCTTCTCCCTGTCCAGCTTTAGGCTGATCACCTGCTTCTGCTGAGCCATAAGTGTCTTTACCGTAAAATGGGCTAATAATCACTAGCCCATTTTTAGTGTGGATTATGTGCACACAAAGGCCCTAGCATGATGTCTGATCTGAGATAGACAAACAATCTGTGTGGCCTACTGTCACCTAAAGAGCTAGGTTATAGGGTTAAGAGAATATGGTGTGTTTTGGGGATATCAGAAGAGGAGCCTGGAAGGAGCTTGGAATTCACTGGGATCATATATGTATCCGGTGTACAGATCTGGCAGAAACTTTGTCATCCTAGACTCCTCTCTCTCTTGCCTCATATCCAGTCCATCAATAAATCATGTCAGCTCTACTTTCAGAACATATCTGGAATTTGATCGCTCCTCACCACTTTCTCTGATCTAGGCTACCTTCATTTGTCACCTTGTTATGGGACTAGTATCCCAAAGTGACTTCCTGTTTCTGTCCTTGCCCACTTCAATATGTTCTCCACAAGACTGCCAGAGTACTATGGTCAGAGTGTGTCAGGTCTCTGGTCAATACCCTCCAATGGCTTTCCATGTCACTGGGGTAAGAGCTATTGTTATCACCATGTCTCAAAGGCCCTCATGATCTGACTCCTCCTTATCTCTTTGACCTCATTTCCTACCACTCTACCCCTCTCTTCACTCCATTTTTCTTCTCTCTGGGTCCCTTATTGCATTTTGAGCATTTCTACCATCTAACACACCACTTATTTTACTTACTCATCATATTATTTCTCTACCCAGTTGTATATAAGCTTTGGGAAAGAATTTTTGACTGTGTGTTCAGTACTGTGTCCCCAGTGTTAAGTACCTGGCACATAGTGGGTACTTCACAAATGTTAGTGGATGAAGAAATGAAAATTAATGAAAATATGTTACCCAATAGGTTCTAATGTAGAATTCTTCTTTCCAAAGGGAAACTATAAATAATGCAGCCAATTAATACTTGCTGTTTTTATAGAGGCTCCTGTGACAGAACAGATAGCAGTAAAGGGAAAATTACTGGCCCCTTAGTATTTTTTCTTTTTCTCTTTTTTATTAAATACTTTTGAATATTATTGTTGTTTAAATACAGTTTTCTGCCTTTTCCCCCACCCTTCCTCACCAACTCAGCCATCCCCATCTCCCTCCCCTGTTTCCACCCCCTCTTGTTTTTGTCCATGTGTCCTTTATAGTTGTTCCTGTAAATACTTCATATTCTCCCCCCCCGCCATTATCCCCTCCCCTCTCCCCACTGGTTACTGTCAGTTTGTTCTTAATTTCAATGTCTTTGGTTATCTTTTGCTTGCTTGTTTGTTTTGCTGTTTTTTCTTGATTAAATGTAAGAGCCAACCAGGAACATTGCCTGTTATCCTTGGGTGCTGAGTGCTTACTCCCTTAGAGCACAAGTTCATTAGAGTGCCCTGGGAGTTACTGGAGTTTTTTTTCTCAAAGAATGTCAAAGCAATTTAGTGGATACATTCCTACACTGAAAGAATATATTTTGTTTTACTAGAGTGGAATAGATTCTTTTAAAAATACAAAAATAATGAAATGTTTGAGATACTTTATAGTTTCTTTCCTCTAGAAAGTCTTTCATTTATATAATTTAGTCAGTATATTTATTATGCCCCTACTATGTGCCAAGTGTTTTGTAAGATACAAGGAGAAGTATTAAAATGATGCCTGTATTTCAACAACTTCCAATTTATTTAGAGATAATACAGGTTCATAAGCAATTGCAAGAGGAGGTAAGTACAATAAAAGAGATCCAGCTTTAATAGTCATTGGGGCTTAGAATATGCCAGACACCATCCTCAGCATGGGGAAAAACACATGCCCTTATTTAATCAGCTGTGATGTAAGCATTTCCACTTCATCTATTCCTGAAGTAAGATACAGAGAGCTTAAGTAATGGATCAAGATCACACAGATAGGCCCCTGCAGTGGGAGAAACCAAATTTCAATCAAGGTCATTAGACTCCAAGGTCATTTGGCCCCAAGGTCATTTCTCCTTCCACTCAAAAACATGCTTGAGAAGGTGCCATTCATGAGGCAGGAAATATGTGCAGAGGAAGAACACAGAGAAAGTTGAATGGAGGGACCTTCAGTGTTAAGGAAGTGAACAGAGGAACGGAAGTAGTACAAGGGCATCCTGAGTACGACTGCCTGCATGCTGAGTTGGACTGTCTGCAGTTTGGTTGTGGGCTTCTTGTCAGTAAGGTAGGAGAAGGATGATAAGGATTTGGGCAACTTTAAAGTATTTCTCTATTTTGGGGACCCTTTCACATTTATGAGAGCAGAATTGACAGAAAGGAGGTGCTGGGCTTCTGCAATTTGTACATTATTCCCTCTCAGTTGGGATAATTTTTACTTAGAAATTGTGAGTTTGGGGTGGGAGTCAGAGGAGACTTTGCATCTTAGCCCTAGCTTCAAATAATGTAAAAAATAATTGGGAAAGCTCTTATGGTTAAACAAAGACTGTTCTGGGCTTTGGACCCAGATTCACCCAGGTATTGATTCCCCTACCATCACTAAGTAGCTTGTGGTATGTTTTGCCCTCTCTAAAATGATGATAGTGATAGTTGTCATGTTCTTCTGAGCATAAGGCAACCAGTAAGAAGATTCACTCTCAATCTTCTTTTGCCCCGGGTATATATATATACTTATACAGCTGTCAGTAAAATAGTTGAATGTTAACTTATAATATTAATGTATTAACATAGTAACAGATGTTAAAAATCTTTTATACAAAATATATTTTATGCTAGGGTATAGCTTTTCAACTCTTACATTTTAGGACACATTGTTTTACCCTTCCATATGCATCTTTGACCTCAGTGTCTTTGTTCCTAATGGAACTACATTTTGAATTCTTTATCTTAATTCCCAGAGCATTTTAATACAGAGTCAAAGTTGTTTGAGATAAAGTACCCTTTGGAACCCTGTGTGATGCTGTCCTTGGAAAGTTTATCCCAAGTAATAAGAACCCAATAGAATAGCTTTTTATTTTTTACTCATTCTGCTTGTGATTGTGATTTCCATTCATTACATTGGTTTAAGTGAACTAAAATCTTGCCTCTGACAGGGTCCAACGTTTGTAATCATGTGTTCACAGGTACCCTTTCTGGGCATACAAAACTGGCATTGAGTAATCTTGGGTCAGGTTAGTGTGGCTCCCCCAAACTGTACTTTCTTATTCTCATTTAATAACTGAGAACTATACAATATAAACTACTGTGCAACACACAAATATAAGGTTTTTATTCTTAGAGGAATAATTTTATTTAGTAAAATCTCATCTTCAGGTCAGGCAGAAACAGTATTCCATAAGATGGTTGTGATGACTCAGGCAATGACAGGAATATGTGACATTCGACATCACCTCTTTGGTTTAGATGCAGTGTTTTTTTAAAAAATATTTTATTGATTATGTTATTACAGTTGTTCCATTACCCCCCTTTAATTCCCCTCCACCCTGCACACCCTCTCCCACCCTCATTCCCCTCCTTTAGTTCATGTCCATGTGTCATAAGTTCTTTAGCTTCTAAATTTCCCATACTATTCTTGCCCTCCCCCTGTCTATTTTCTACCTATCATCTATGCTACTTATTCTCTATACTTTTTCCCCCTCTCTCCTTTTCCCACTCCCCTGTTGCTAACCCTCCATGTGACCTCCATTTCTGTGGTTCTGTTCCTGTTCTAGTTGTTTGGTTAGTTTCTTTTTGTTTTGTTTTAGGTATGGTTGTTAATAATTGTGAGTTTGCTGTCATTTTACTGTACACATTTTTTTTATCTTCTTTTTCTTAGATAAGTCCCTTTAACATTTCATACAATAAGGGCTTGGTGATGATGAACTCCTTTAACTTGACCTTATCTGAGAAGCACTTTATCTGCCATTCCATTCTAAATGAAAGCTTTGCTGGATAGAGCAATCTGGGATGTAGGTCCTTGTCCTTCATGACTTGGAATACTTCTCTCCAGCCCCTTCTTCCCTGTAAGGTCTCTTTTGAGAAATCAGCTGACAGTCTAATGGGAACTCCTTTGTAGGTGACTGTCCCCTTCTCTCTTGCTGCTTCTAGGATTCTCTCCTTCATTTTTACCTTGGCTAATGTAATTATGATGTGCCTTGGTGTGTTTCTCCTTGGGTCCAACTTCTTTGGGACTCTCTGAGCTTCCTGGACTTCCTGGCAGTCTGTTTCCTTTGCCAGATTGGGAAAGTTCTCCTTTATTATTTGTTCAAATATCTTTTC
>CM052549.1:46784024-46806750 GCA_028533065.1 Trachops cirrhosus | reverse complement strand
ACTCTCTGAGCTTCCTGGACTTCCTGGCAGTCTGTTTCCTTTGCCAGATTGGGAAAGTTCTCCTTTATTATTTGTTCAAATATCTTTTCCACTTGTTGCTCTTCCTCTTCTCCTTCTGATACCCCTATAATTCAGATGTTGGAACGTTTTAAGATGTCCTGGAGGTTCCTAAGCCTCTCCTCCTTTTTTTGAATTCTTATTTCTTCATTCTTTTCTGATTGTATGTATCCTTCTGGTCCACTCCATTGATGAGAGATCCAGCTTTCTTTCCATCACTATTGGTTCCTTGTGCATTTTCCTTCATTTCACTTATTGTAGCCTTCATTTGTTCATCTAGTTTGTGACCAAATTCAACCAATTCTGTGAGCATCCTGATCACCAGTGCTTTGAAGTGTGCATCTGATAGGTTGGCTATTTCTTGGTCACTTCAAAGTATTGGCTGTGGGGCTTTGATTGGTTCTGTTTGAGCCTTTTTTTTTTTTTTTTTTTGGTCTGGTTGCACCTGTTACGTATTGAGGGGCGGAGCCTTAGGTGTTCACTAGGGCGGAGCAACCCAGTTGCTGAGCTGTGATGCTGTATGGGGGGGCGAGGTCAGAGAGGGAACAATGGTGCTTACTCCACTCTCTCTAGGACTTCAAGTCCCCTCTGCCGCTTCCCACAAGCAAATTGGGCCCTTCTGGTGCTGGCTGCTGGGTGGGTGGGCTTGTGTATGTTCTAGGACCCTGTGGGTCACCCCAAGGCACTCTCCTGTGAGGCTGGGAGATTCTCCAGCACCTCAACCCTCACAGGTGTTTTCAATCGGTGCTTTTAGGCTTTATTTCGCGACTCTGGGTCCCTGGGTTGTGAGGTCTGTGTCGCTGCCTGTTTTCTCCTGGTTTATCTGCAGGAGAATGTGTGACTATGGACAGCCAGCTACCTTGTGTGCCTCACTGGGTCTGCTGGTTGCCTCCCCACACCTGTGCCTAGGGTCTGCCACCGAGTCCATCAGCTGCCCCTGTGCATTGGGGTCTGCCAACTGCTGCCTGTGCCCTGCATGCTTGCATCTTCCACTCACCACTTTTTCCTTCAGGGACCCCTCGACCCCTCTCAGTTGGCCTCTGACTCTGCCCCTCTTACCAGTCTGGATGAATGGGTGTCAGACTTCTGTACAGTTCATTTCTCTCTGTTCTGGTTGTTTTTTTGTTTCTAAATTTTTGTTGTCCTTAGTTTTGGTTGTGTGAGGAGGCACAGTGTGTCTACCTATGCCTCCATGTTGGGTGGAAGTCTCGATGCAGTGGTTTTGATGCCAGGTTTAGGTTGACATAGTTTAGAAGTAAAGCCATTAAACATCCTGTTATTTTAAAAAGCTATCCAGTAGTATGTATAAAACAGTCATCTTTACACCCCGCATAAGCTTAGTCACATCAACCTGAGCTGAGGATAAAGGCACAGGTGGCTATGAGAGATGTAGTGAGTAACTGGTGAGATTCAGAAATGGGTAAGTGTTGGTGTAAGAGGTAGACATGATCTGACAGCTAAACCACACCTAACCAAGAGTTATATGTTTACCCTACTTACTTATTCCAGAAAGGGACATCAGCCATTCTCTACAGAGCATCTGCTCACACTGTATCTTATATGGTTTGAATCTCAGATCACCTGATTTCTATCTCAATGTTTAATTGTAATGACTTTGGTATCAATTAACCAACAATAATTAAAATTGGAATTTGATTAATAACAAATTATGATGCTTTTCATTCTAAAATGTAGAGAATGGATGCACCTACTTTTAGTAGGCTTTCTTACTATTCTAATTTCATTTGATTGAATATCTACAAGGCAGTGGTTTTTAAGGGGCCAAGAGAAGGTGTGGAGGAGAGTATTGAAATTTTCAATTAAATTTTAACAATTTCAGAAACAACTCAGTAAAATACATGTGAAATTTAGTATCAAAACTGTTCTTTATACTAATGGTTTGACAATGAAGAAGTAATCTGTGAAAATTTAGTTAATTGATTCCAGTATATTTCTATGATGTAAGCTATAATTGAAATGTTTTTTTCTTCATCTTTCTTCTCTGTGTCTTGAAGTCAACTGAATGAAAAATCAATTATGATATTGTTTATTTATAACAAAGTTATTAAAATTAATTAAAATTATTTTAAATTTTTGTTGTGGTACAAAGTACATGCCATTAAATTTACTATCTTAATCATTAAAAAAAGAAGTAATAATATCTAGATTCAAAACTATTTCTCACAGATTTTCTAAAAATATCTGTATTTTTTTCTGATCATAAAAACTCATAACAATTAGTCTAGTGTAGCCTCCCTTAATTGGGTAGTTGACTAGGCACTAAATAAAGTCAGGAATGTGTGTATGGTATATTAATTGGGAAAATAAATTTTACATTTTGACAGGTCCATTTTGATGTGGTGGTATTAATATGTCTGGCCCATACAGAAGACTTTTAGAAAATCATGAATTGTAGTGCCCCATGCTTACCCAGATCAGTTCACCAACAGAGGAAGAGCAGAATAATAGCTATACATATGCCTAGAGTTCCCTTTGCTTTTTAAAAACTATCATGGGAACCAAATTCAGTGGAAAAGATTTAAGGTAATGAGGATAATTATGTGTAGGTGTCTGAGAGAATGGTGCAGATCCAAAGTTGAGAGGGAAAGACTATTTGAGATAAAATGGAAGATACTATAGAAAATGAGAGTTAATGGTAGTTAATAAACTGTTTTAAAGTTCAGGATTTTGAAACTGAAAAGCCTAGCTGATTACTCAAGACTATTTTGGGGCTTTATGTTAGAATAAATATCATTTAGGGCTTAGGGAATGAGAATCATTGGCAGTCACAATAATTATGAAGATTTCCTTTTAGAATGGGCCAAAGATACTAAGCCATATATATATCCTGATGTTCTAGTATATCAAAGCAGGGTCATCACTGCACTACTTTCAGGGTTTTTTTTTATTGTTTGAGAAATATGTTAAATATTTTTTAAAGAATTAAACTTAGAGGACTCTGATATACATTTCCCAGCCCCAGTGAATGAATAGCTCAGGTTATAACATAGTGCTTTCTCTTTTGCAAGTTTTCATTAGTTAACTCTTAAGAGTCTCTACAAATACCTTTTTAGTTCATTTCAGTACAGATTGTTCTTTAACTATCAGAGGGTCTTTAAATATGTGGATTTACATACCAGTTATATCATTCAAGAGGTTTAAGCCTGTATTTTCCCCTTGAAGCACCTTCTCCAAAGTACTTCCAGATTGGTGTCAATGCTGTTTTTGAATGCGCTGAACAGTCAGAACTGCTAAACCTTGTGTCCCACTTGCTGTAGGAAACACCAGCATTCAGAGCTGTTTCTTAATATCTAAGGTGGTCTGAGGTACAATAAAGGGTGTGGAGCTCAATGTACAGACTGACATGGCTTCAGCTCCTAGATTTATTTGCTCTTTTTAAGGAGTCACAAAAAAGTTATGAAGTTGTTAAAGGACCTAGTAGTCTCAGATTTTAACCAGATATTACACCGGTACTTATCATTCCATTCATTAAAACCTAATAGTTCCAGAATAGGTGTGGATTCTATATTTGTGTGTGTATTCATATAATTGATATTTAGATCAATATTACTTGGGAACCAAGTGTGTTACGGGGAAGAGAATACAGACTGAAGTCAGAAGGACTTGGTTTATAATGTAGATTCTACTGAACAAGTAACATAATCTTTCTAAGCCTCTGTTTCTTCATCTGCAAATTGATAAAAGTACTGATGTTTAAAGTGCTTAGCACAGGATTGCAGGCTAGAGTGGATGGGTAGTAAATGGTTATGATAGGGGTAATGATGATAAGTAAAATTTGGATCTGTGGTCTCAACTCTGGCGTGGCATAATGTAGACTATTTATTTTCCTGATTTGAGACATAGCATTCACCTTGTATACTGAATTAGCTTTAGACCACCCCTTTCATCTTGGATTTTGGATTTCCATGTGAATGTGGTAAATGTACAAAAAAAGATCAGACTGTATTGCCTAGAGCTGACTCACTAGCAATTTGCACTTTCATATCTTGCTTTGTTGCAAGTATGAGTTACTATCTAGAGTAGTTTTAAAATTGAGCAGATGCTCTTGATTTGCGATGCCTCGTGATTTGTACCACAAGGTAGAAGTCTGAAGGAATTATTGTCACTCACATAATGCTGTTATAAAGTATCAAATTTCTGACACCACTGGTATTCTAATGTAAGGTTTATATTGCTCAAAGAATGCCTCTTTAAAAATTCTCATGAGAATGGGATGGAGCCACAAAAATGGCAGAAGCTGGGTGATGCGTATATGACTTTTCATTATATTGTTACCTGTACTCATGTGTATTGGAGAGTTTCTATAATAAAGAAATTTCCACATTTAAAAAATCTGGGATGGTTGCCTTCCTGTTGAAATATTCGGAAGTAATAGGCATGTTTTAATCCACGTCTGGACTTTGTGCAGCCATGTTTTAGGTGCTGTTTAATGTACTGTGTCATTATTTGTTGGATGAGATGTTTTAAAAGTGTAAAAAAGATAAAAGCTAATTTCAAAAGAACTGTGAGAACATTATTGCAGTGCAAAGAAATGAAACTTAGAAAAAAATCTCTCAGGATAACTACAATCTGTCTGTCCTCTGATTTAAGGACAGCGTAAGTGAAATACTCTATGTATCCAAAATTCATAGTTAAGCATACATTTATATTTAATTTCCCATCAGGAGAAGTCATCAGTGCTGAAGCATTATTGAAATTTTGAAATTTTACCATATAAGGCACTTAAATGATGAAGGATGTTCAAAAATAGTCCTCACTGCATTTGAACATCTACTCTAAGTAGATACAGGAAAATTCCACTAGCACAGTGCACTGGGAGTCTGTTTAATAGACCCATATATAAAAAGCTTAGGCTAAATTTGGGTCTGTGATGTATACAATAACATCAAAACCTAGTATCAAGTGCTTTTGTCACATTGTTTCCTCAAGGTTGTGTATATGTAAATAGAATGGTATCTATTACATATTCTATTGCATATTCTATTCTTGATGGTGACAGGAGCCCTGAGGTCATGTGTGGTACCAGGTCCTGCAGATTCCTGGCTTAATAAGCGATAAGCCAGGAATCTGCAGGACCTGGTACCACACATGACCTCAGGGCTCCTGTCACCATCAAGCTCCACCTTCTTACTATGCAAGAGCACTGTAAGTGCCATGACATAATTAACTCAGTCTATGCATCTCTCCTCCCCTCCAGCTAAAAGCTAGTAGTCAGTTTACATCTCCTGCCTTATTTCATACCAACTGGAAAAATGATGTTTGTTTTCTTCTTTCTAAAGGAGTTATAGTTTAGACCTTAGACCTTGGAGTCAGACAGACCTGTGTTTAAGACCCTGATAGTGCATCTTAATAGCTATGATGCTTGGGTTTCAAAAATGCTCAGATTCCTCATCATAAATTGGGAATAATAGAGATATCTACCCCATATCTCTATTGTTCAAGGAAATAAGACACTGTTTCTTACTTAACTGGCACCCAATAAATAATTTTGTGATAACCATTGTTATTATTATGATTATGAATCATTGACTTAGAAATTTGAGTGTTTGAACATGTGGCTTACTGCTGTCCAAAGTTTGAAATTGCCATCTTTCTTTGTTTTCATGGAGAATTCAAAGATGAGTATTTTGTAATTCTTACTTGGAAGGGAGGGAAATTTCAGTCTAAAACATGAAGCATGTGGGGAAAATGTAGACCCCAGTGGCTATTTGACCAAATAACACATATGACCTTGCACACTGGATTCAAGACCAGATGTTTACATAATGGACGTTTTATTTAGGTAGAAGTCATGAGTACATGGCTCCATCTGCTCAGGTCTCTGATGAGGCAGCAGTGGAACCAGGCTGTGTGCCCAAGAGAGTACAGAGGGAAAATTTCCAGGAAGTCTGCTGCCCATGTCAGTTTCTCAGGTCTCTGTCCAGAAACTTGGCCTTCTAAATTCCTACAAGGTCTTTTCCCTTTTATACCACTTTAGGAGATTCATGGTTAAATGCCAAGATTTACCCACCAGAGAGAAACAGTATATCCCTAAGGGAAGCTTTACTTTTTGGCAGAATAACTCCCTCCAGGGGAGAGTCCTTCACACATGGCATTGTCTGAAAAGGAACAGCCAGGCATCACAAATGACTAACCTGCCTATGGAGACACTTCATGAGTATGACTACATCTAATGTTAAATAGCTGTCTAATGAAGAGGCTTAGAAACAATGGCATCTGTGCAATATCCGTGTCCTACTTAAAAGAACCATTCCCTACTAAAATTTCCTACTGTCAGGGCTCCTTGGAGAAATAACTGTGCTGTGTGTCAGCAGAAAATGTACAAGATGAGTCTGGAATGCCTCTTATCTTGTTCCCTGGAATAAAGCAAGAATAATCCAAGAAGCTATTCAAGACTAACTAGGGTCACATGCAAAGGATACAGACACCAGTGTGGAAGTACTACCATTGGTCTGAGATGCCACAATAAGAGCATCAAAAGGATAATGACTACAATGGATTAAAACATATCAAATGTAGTCACGCACTACATAATGAATGACATTTTGGTCAATGATGAACTACATATGTGATGATGGTTGTCCCATAAGATTATGATGGAGCTATATTATTCATGTTACATAATGATTTCATAGCCATTGTAACATCGCAGTGCAAAGGTTGCAAAAATTGACAACAGTGGCTGAGATGGTAAACAACTTGGGTATAGATGAGGATGACATTGAGAAACAGCTAGAGGTGGTTCATAAGGAATTGCCTAATGAGGAGCTGTTGGAAGTGGAACACAAATACATACCTTGAAAAAAAGGCAAGAGGATGTCTCTATTTTGCTTGTACTTCAGTTTCTTTATTAGATTCCACATATGAATGAAATCATGTGGTATTTGTCTTTGTCTGACTGGCTTATTTCACTTAGCATAATGTTCTCCAGGTCCTGACTGGCGTGGCTCAGTTGATTGGAGCATTGTCCCATACACCAAAAGGCTGAACTCTTTTCTTTACTTGAACAAACAAGGCTCTCTTTTTTCTATTCTTGTGTGTGGAGTAAAAGGTGGTCTAATTTTGTTTTACTGCATGTATCTGTCCAATTTTCTTAACACCATTTATATAGAACAGGCTAAGAGCCCTTTGGGTAGGGATTAAGTGGTGAAGAGATTGAGCAAAAAGGAAAAAAGACTCATGGGTGTGAACATTATGGTGATTGTGGGGTTAAGAAGGGGGGTGAATAGTAATGGAAAAAAATAGAATAAAAATAAATTTAAAAAAAAGGCAAGAGGAAAGGAAACTGTAGGAAAAAAAAAAAGAAGAACCCCCAAGAAAATTTACAGCAAAGGGTTTAGCAGAAGCTCTTGCAGATATTAACAAGCTCCTTAACAACTCTGCAAACATGGATCCCAACACCAAAAGATATTCATAAGTAGACAGAAATATGTTCATAGTGCATTATCTATTTATAGCAAATCTATGACAAAAAAAGAAAAAGAAACTGAAAAAGCACATGGACATAATTGTGGAAAGAGTGACACTTCCTCAAGAAGAATCTCTGGCAGGTCCTACAGGAGGTATTCAAGAAGGAGGCCTGGTTATCATAGGAGATGACAGCTTCATGTGTGTCAATGACCCAAAAAACCTTTCAGTGGGACAAGATATGAAGATAGGAGACAGTAATATTGATGGTCCTGATGCCGTATGCCTAAGCTACGTGTATGTTTGTGTCTTAGTTTTTTTTAAATTTATTTACTGATTTTAGAGAGAGAGAGGAAGGGGGAATGAGAGAGAAAGAAACATCAATTTGTGTCATCTCTCCATACATTCATGGGTTGATTCTTGTATATGCCTTGACTGGGGATCAAATCTGCAACCTTGGCATATTGGGAGGATGCTCCAACCAATTGAGCTAACCAGCCAGGGTTATATCTTAATTTTTAACAAAACAGTTTAAGGAATAAAAATTATAAAATTTAAAAAATAGAAAAATGTTATAGCATAAGGACATAAAGAAAAAATATTTTTGTGTAGCTGTAGAATCTGTTTTTTTAATCTTATTTTTCAATTACAGTTCACATTCAGTATTATTTTATGTCAGTTTCAGTTTTACAGCATTAGGGAATTACATAATTTACAAAGTGATGCCCATGATAATTCCAGTACACATCTGGCATTGTACATTATTATAATATTTTGACTCTATTACCTTATGCTGTATTTTACATCCTTGTGACTATTTGGTAACTACCAATTTATACTTCTTAATCCCTCCAGCTTTTTCACCCAACACCTCAATGCCCCTTGTATCTGACAATCCTCAGTTTGTTTTCTGTGTTTTTGAGAGTGTTTCTGTTTTGTTTGTTAGCATATTTTGTTCTTTAGGTTCCACATAGAAGTGAAATTATATGGTATTTTTCTTTCTCTGTCTGCCTTTTTCACTTAGCATAATACCCTCTAGGTCCATCCATGTTGTGGGCAAAGGAAAGATTTATTTATTTTTTTATGGCCAAGTGATATTTCACTTTATATTATATACTACTCTTCTTAAACCAATCATCCATTGATGGGTACTTAGGTTGCTTCTATACCTTGGCTATTGTAAATAATGCTGAAATGAACATAGAAGGGCATATATTTTTTCAAATGAGTGTTTTGGGTTTCTTCAGATATATAATCCAGAAGTGGAATTGCTAGGTCATACAGTAATTTTATTTTCAATTTTTTTAGGAACCTTAACACTGTTCCATAGTGGCCATACCAATCTGCATTACTACCAACAGTACACAAGGTTTCCCATTTCTCAACATCCTTGTCCACACTTGTTTATTGACTTATTGATGATAGCTGTTCTGACAGGTGTGAGGCGATATCTTATTGTGGTTTTTTAAAAAATATTTTATTTATTTATTTTTAGAGAGAGGGGAAGGGAGTGAGAAAGAAAGGGAAAGAAACATCAATGTGTGGTTGCCTCTGGCGTGCTGCCTACCAGGGACCTGGCCTGCAGCCCAGATATGTTCCCCCTTTGGCAATTTAACAAGTGACCCTTTGGTTCGCAGGTCTCCACTCAATCCACTGAACCACACACCATTCAGGGACTCATTGTGGTTTTAATTTTCATCTCTCTGATTGTTGCTGATGGAAGTGGAATTCTTTCAGGGCATTGAGAGAAAAGCATTTCACTGACCCCCACATGGGACATTAGTGTGGCAAGATTGATTTGGGTGGAAGGATGCCCCTGTGTCCCATCCCAAAGTGGAGTTCCCTGTTTCCTACCATGGAAAAAGTCCAACTGTGTCTTTATCAAGGCCAAAACAAAGGCAGTGCCCAAAGTTTCTGTGTCATATTAAAGCTTAGTCCTTTGGTGTCTGTTGTTGGCTGCTAAGTGGTCTCAGTCCCCATTCAAGTAGCTTAGCACTGTTCCTGGCTTTGCTGCAGTACCCAGGTTCCTGCCTGGAGACTTGGTTTGGAGACTGTGTGACTGTTGGCTATGCAGCTGCTGAGGCCACATGGCAAGAGAGAGAGAAGCGTGAATGTATGGGGCATGCACCAGTCACTGAGTGGGAGAGAGCTTCTTTGTTAAAGTGGGATTATATTATTTTGGGAAGGGCCAAGAGTTTATTCAAAATAACCAATCAATTTCCCAAACTTTCATGGTCTTCTGATGGTTCTGCTCTCCTCAACACTGTATTACCGATGTGGGGGAGGGAGGGATGTTAATCCTTGTAGGGGCAACGCTTTAATCCCCTGGAATATGTTAAACTGTAGCTTCCTGGTGAAGCAAACAGGCTTATGCTTCCTGGTTGATTATGCTCGACAATGTCCAATTCCCTTTGCTTCCTTCCCTGTTAATAAGTAGCTACCTTTCTGTCGTAACATGATGGTTAGAGACATTGAGCATCTTTTCATATGTCTATTGGCAATCTCTTCTTTAGAGATGTGTCTATTTAGGTTCTCTACCCACTTTCAAATTGGATTGTTTTTTGTTTTTGTTTTTTGGTGTTGTGTTGTATGAATTATTTATAAAATATGGATATTAACCACGTATCAGATGTATCATTGGTAAATATGTTTTCTTACTCAGTAGGTTGTCTTTTTGTTTTGTTGATTGATTCCATTTTTGTGTAAACACATTTTAGTTTGATGTAGTCCCATTTGTTTATTTTTTCATTTTGTTTTCTTTGCCCTAGGAAATGAGAGAAAAATATTACTATGAGAAATATCAGAGAGTTTACTACCTATATTTTCTTCTCAGACTGATAAATGGTTTCAAGTCTTACATTTAAGGCCTTAATTCATTTTGAGTTTATTCTTGTATATGGTGTAGGAAGGTTTCTAGTTCCATTTCTTCCAATTTTCTCAACACCATTATTGAATAAATTGTATGTTCTTGCCTCCTTTGTCATACAATAGATTAATTGATGATAACTGTTTGGGTTTATTTCTGAGATTTCTATCCTATTTTCTTGCTCTATGTGTCTTTTTTTATGCCAGTACCATTCTGTTTTGATTGCTAGAGCTTTGTAGTATAGTTTGATATCAAGTAGCATGATCTTGTGACTGAGTTTTTTTTTTTTTTGTCTTTTTTAAGATTACTGTGGTTATTTGAAGTCTTTTATGGTTCCATATAAATTTTTGGATTATTAGTTCTAGTTCTATGAAAAATGTATTTTGATAGGAATTACATTAAATCTATATATTGCTTTGGATAGTGTGCACATTTTAACAATGTTAATTCTTCCTATCTGTGAGCATGGTATATGCCTCCATTTATTTGTGTCTTTTTTAGTTTCTTTCTTCAGTGTCTTAAATTTTCTGAGTACAAGTCTTTTGCGTCTTTGGTTGAATTTATTCCTAAGTATTTTATTTCATTTTTTATGCAGTTGTAAATGGGATTATCTTCTTAGTTTCTCTGATTGATACTTCATTATTAGTATATAAAATGCAAACCATTTCTGAATATTTATTTGGTGTCCTGACACTTTTAATGAGTTAATTTATCAGTCCTAGTAGTTCTTTTGGTGAATCTTTAGGGTCCTCTATGTATAGTATGATGTCATCTGCAAGCCAGGACAGTTTTACTTTTTCCTTTCCAACTTGGATGCTTTTTATTTCTTTTTTGATCCAATTGCTGTGGCTAGAACTTCCATTAATATGATGAATAATAAAAGTTGTGAAAGTGGACATCCCTGTATTGTTCCTGATTTTAAGGAAATGCTTTAAGCCTTTCCCCATTCAGTATGATATTAGCTGTGGGCTAGTCATATATGACCTGTATTGTGTTGAGGCATGTTCCCTCTAGCTACACTTTTTGAGAGTTTTTATCATAAATGGATGCTGGATTTTGTCAAATGCTTTTCTGTATCTATTGATATGATCATATGCTTTTTATTCTTCATTTTATTTATGTGGTGTATCATGTTAATTGATTTGCAGATATTGAACCAACCATACATCCCAGGAATATATTACCCATGACTATGGTATATGATCTTTTTAATATATTGCTTAATTTGGTTGGAGAATATTTTGTTGAGGATTTTTACATCTACATTCATCAGGGATGATGACATATATATATATTTTAAATGTCTTTGCCTGGTATTGGAATCAGGATAATGGTGGCCTTGGAAAATGAGGTTGGGAGCCTTGCTTCCTTTTGCATTTTTTGAAGTAGTTTGAGAAGGATAGATGTTAAATCTTGTTTGAATATTTGGTAAAATTCACCTGTGAAATCATCTGGGTTAGGACTTTTGTGTGTTGGAAATTTTTTGATTACTGATTCAATTTTGTTGGTAGTAATCAATGTGTTTATATTCTGTTTTATACTATTTCTTCTTGATTAAGTCTTTGAAGATTGTATGTTTCTAGGAATTTATCCATTTCTTCCAGATTATCCAATTTGTTGGCATATAATTTTTCTTAGTATTTAGTAAATAATCCTTTGTATTTATGTGGTATCAGTTGTCATTTCTCCTCTTTTATTTGTGACTTTATTTATTTGAGTACTTTCCTTTTTTTCTTGGTGGTTAAAGGTTTATCAGTTTTGTTTATCTTTTCAAAGAATCAGCTCTTGGTTTTATTGATCTTTGTTATTGTTTTTATAGACTATATTATGTTTATTTCCACTCTGATCTTTATTATTTTCTTTCTTCTACTCACTTTGGGCTTTGTTATTTTGTTCTTTTCTCCAGTTCCTTTAGATGTAAGGTTAGATTATTTATTTGATATTTTTCTTGTTCCTCTAGGTAGGCCTCTATTGCTATAAATTTTCCTCTTAAGATTGCTTTCACTATTTCCCATATGTTTTTTTTGTCATGTTGTCATTTTTATTTGCATCAAGGTATCTTTTGATTTCTTCCTTGATCTCATTTTTAACTCACTCATGTCTTAGGAACTTGTCACTTAGCTTTCACATGTGTGTGTTTGTGTTTTCCTTTTTTTTCTTGTATTTTAAGTCCTTTAAAATATCCTATAATACCTGTGCAGTGGTGATGAACTTCTTTGGCTTTTTCATGTATGGGAAGCTCTTTTGCTCTCCTTTAATTTTAAATGATAGCCTTCCTGAATAGATTAGTCTTGGTTGTAGTTCTTTGTTTTTCATCACTTTGAATATTTTATGCCAATCCCTTCTGGCCCTGCTAAGTTTCTGTTGAGAAATCAACTGACAGTCTAATGGGAGCTTCCTGTAAGTAACCAACTACTTTTCAATTGCTGCCTTTACTATTCTCTTTGTTTTTAACCCTTGATGTTTTCATTGTGATGTGTTTTTCTGTGGGCCTTTTTGGTTTTATCTTGTTTGGACTGTGTACTTCCTGGACTTGTGTGTCTTTTTTCTTTAATAGGTTGATGAAGTTTTGAGTCATTATTTCTTCAAATAGATTCTCAAATCTTTGCTCTTTCTTTCTTCTTCTGGTACCCCTTTGATGCAAATGTTGTTATGCTTGGCATTGTTCTAGAGGTCCCTTAAATTATCCTCATTTTTTTACTTCTCTTTTCTTTTTGCTATTTTGACTAGGTGTTTTCTGCTACTTCCCCCAACCCCCCAATTGCTAATTTGTTTCTCTGCTTCATCTAACCTGATGTCGATTTTTTTCTAGCATATTTTCCATTGCAGTTGTGTTCTTCATTTCTTACTGTTCTTTTAAATAGTTTCTATGTTCTTTTTTATGCTTACTATTTCCTTTTTGATGTCCTCATTGATTTCATCTTGTCTTCCCCCAAGTTTCTTGAGCATTCTTATAACCCATCTTTAGGAATCTGTGTCTGGTAAATTGCTCACCTCCATTTCATTTAGTTATTTTTCTGGAGCTTTCTCCTATTCTTTTATTTTGGACAAGATTCTTTTTCCCCCTATTTTGACTGCTTCTCTCTGTTTGTTTCTGTTTATTAGGGAGATCTCCTACATCTCTCAGTCTTTGCAAGTTGGTCTTATGCATTAGTTGTCCTATTGGGCCCAGTAGTGCAATCTCTCTGATCACTTCATCTGGCTTCTTTAGGAGTTACCCTTTTGTGGGTTGTGTGTGCCCTCCTGTTGTAGTCAATCCTTGATTGCTGTCGGCACATTGGTGGGTGGGATTGACCCTCATGATAGGTGGCTGTGAGGACTGGCCATTACTATAGTGTACTAGCTGCTGTGCCAGACCTGACTCCATGGAGTAGAATTTGTTCTGAAGAGATCTGGTACCTATGGAGTGCCACTTGTGGAGCTAATCAAGTAGTTCTTTGTTGTGCTCTGAAGTCAGCCACTGGGTAAGTTTTTTCTGGGGCCACTTGGGAGGAACTCTGGTGCAGGTAAATGTCAGAGCTGTCTGTAACTGGCTCAGGACTACCTGTTAGGAGCTACAAAGTTATTCATGATTATTAGCCACCTTTGCTGGGCCTGGATGTGCATGGCAGTAGCAGATATGCTGTGAATTGATGCTGGGTCTGAGGCAGGTCAGAAGAATGTCTAAGGCACCTTGAGACCTGCCTCCACCTGTCGACTGCCCATAGGGCTCACTTGCTGCAAGTACCTCAGGAGATTCTCAAGTTGTGTAAGGCAGAGTCTCAGGGAGTCACCTTGATTGGGTGAGTGTTGTTCACCAGGTTAATACATTTTCCCTTTGGCACCAGTGTTGGGTCTGAGGCTACTCAGCAAAAGTTCCAGGGTTTACCAGTCTCAGCTGCCACCCCTGCCCCTGGGGCATATAGTCCTTTTTGGTGGGGTGGGGTTTCAAGGAGTCATCAGGATGAAGCTTGTACAGTTCACCAGACTATTGCAGATTCACATTTGGCTGTGTCAGGGGAGGGCTCAATGCGGTGATGATGGCAGCTGTTCCTCCAGCTTATGCCCTGAAGCCACAAAACTCAGTTTCTCCCTGTATGGCTCCAGCCCCTCCTCTTCACACCCTCTGCAGCCACTGTCCTTGTCCTAGAGCCCAAGGTATTTGTGAGCTTGACCTTTTAGGGAACACCTTGGTTTTCAGTAGCTTTCTGTCTCACCTGGACAGATAGAATTCTTGCTGAGTTTTATAGCCAGATGTTATATGGGCTCCTCTTGTTGCCAGTAGTGTTTCAGGCTGGGGAGCCCAGCATAGGATTGAGATCCTGTGCTCCTAGGGGGCACATCTGCAGCTGAGATATCCCTCAGGATTCTCAGTTGCCATACATGTGTGGGGGCCAGCCCCTTTCGTGTCTCTGCCCCTCCTACCAGTCTCAAGGTGGATTCTTCTGTCTCTCCTTAGTTATATGACTTCTGCTTAGCTACAATTCAGATGGTTATTCATGTTGATTTCTCTATAATTGAGTTGCAATTTTGATGTGGTCATGAGAAGTGATGAGTACATTGGCCACCTATTTTGCCATCTTGTCTAGAACCATGTGTTTGTGTTTTATGCTAAGTATGATTAAAGAGTCAAAAAATTGAAAAATATATATACAGTTTATACAGAACAGTAAAAAAGTTAAAGTAAGTCGATTAATTTATTATTGATGAAAAATAAATTCAGTATTCAGTATTTATAAAGTCTACAGTAGTGTACAGTAATGTCCTAGGTCTTAAAAATTCTTTC
Source organism: Trachops cirrhosus (assembly GCA_028533065.1). NCBI lineage: Eukaryota > Metazoa > Chordata > Mammalia > Chiroptera > Phyllostomidae > Trachops > Trachops cirrhosus. Next base: position 46,791,634 of record CM052549.1, on the reverse strand, counting down.
ACCACTTACTCACTTAAAGAAACTTCTCGTTCTGTAAGCTCCATTCACAGTAAGTGCCCTGCCCTATACTGGTTTACCATTTCTTATCAATTGCACTGCATTTTTTTGCTGTACCTTTTCTATGTTTAGATATGTTTAGATATAAACTTATCATTCTGTTACAATTGTCTACAGCATTCGGTAGCAGTAACACACTGTACAGGCTTATAGCCTAGGATCTAGAGTTTATATCATATATTCTACATGTGTTGTAGGCTCTACCATCCAATTTTGTGTAAGTGCATTTTATGATGTTTGCACAAGGATGAATTGCCTAATGATGCTAAAAATGTTTTTTAAATGTACACGTGTAAAAATAAACCAGTTGCAATGAAATCATTTTTTATGGATTTAGACAGATGAGGATCAAATCCTAAATCCTCAAAACACAATCACAGTCCATCTCTCTCTGACTGTGTCATTATAGAACTGAACTCGTGTGAGCAAGTGGTGTGATAGTGGTGCTGATGGGAGGGAGAGCTCTGTAGAGACAACTCCGTAGGGTTCTTAGTCACTTACAGAAGATTATAAGACTTGATGGGCAGCAAGCAGTGCAGTGGCTCCAGGACTCTCCTCACTCTACCTCCACGTTGCTCAGTGCATGGGCCTCGAAGCATTGTCCCTCTGTATTGCAGTTTTGTTCAGGGTGTTTCTCTATTAGACTATGAGTTTCTCAGAGGGTAGGGCCTCTGGTTTATTCTCTTCAGCATTCCTGTTGTCTACCACACTGTGAATACATCACAGCACTCAAATGTGTATTGAATGAGTAAGTACCTGATAGAATATGTCTATCCTGCTATCCTGTAAAGTGTTCATCCTCAAACTGAATGCAGGAAGTTCCTCTATGAATTTCTACATAAATTTTTTTTGCTATAAATCCTTTATTGTTTATTTTTTGCTTACAAGTATGTCCTGATATTATTTTATTATTCAAAAGTATAGCTAATGCTCTATTACTGAACTACTTTTTAAAAGTTCACTATGTAATATCTACCATTTGTTAGGCTCTTTCTTAGGCATTTTATAAAGATTCCTTTATTTAACCCTCACTAACCTCTGAAATCCCTGTTATAGAGATGGCAAAATTGAATCTCAAAAAGTTAAGTAACTTGATGAAGTCACTCAGCTGGGAGATGGGGGAGCCCAGGTTTGTGGCGCTTTAAAATCTGTATATATTCTTTTTACTGCCCTTACATGTAAAAATGTAATCTTGGGCTCATGGATGTTTTAGATGAAAGGATAAATATAATGTGTGAGAATAAATAAACAGGATGGTGATATTCTTTTAACTTTGACATTTTATAGAAAGAATTCCCTATTCTCATAGTAATAAACCATGAGATTGCCAATGCATTTTCTACTATTAAGTATGGAGAACCATTATAAACTAAATTTCCCCTAATACAAAATTGTAATGAAGATAAAGAGATTTTTGAATCCATGGGCCAAATTGTGCTTGAGTGTGGTATGGTTATATGTGTTTTAAAATCAAGTCCTGAATAAATAAGATTGTTTCAGGGTAGAGCCTTTCAGACAGTCATAGATTGTACTATGTCTGCTTTTCCTATGACCTGTGTGTGCTCCACACAACCTCTTTTTGGGGGGCTACTGTTTTGCCATATGCCACCTCCTGGGTTCACTATGTCCTCTCAAGTTGATGGTTGATTAGTAGTTTAAGAAATGAATGTAAATGCCTTAGAACCAGACATTCACACACACTTTTGGTGTCTGTCTGTCTGTCCATCCATCCATCCATTTGCATCAGTGGTTAAAATTTTTGGGGTCAGGACCATTTTATAGTCTTAAAAATAATTGGTAACCCCAAGAGTTGCAGTTTATTTGGATCATATTCATTGATATTTCCCATAAAAAATTTAAAACATAAGAATACACAGATACACATTCTACTAGCTATTAGAGCAAAGTATGTTGTGACATGTCATGGAACCTCTAGAAAACTTCACTATGCCCTCATGAAAGAATAAGGGGAAAATATTTTTGACCTGTGAACCCATTAGAAGATCTTGGGAATCCCTCAGGGGTACCAGGACCACACTTGGATAAAATTGCTGATTTATGTGTTTTTTATTTCTTCTTTCTTGAACAAACTCCAATCAGGCTTTCTATCTGACCATGCCACTTAAGTTGCTCTTGTCAAGGTCATCAGCTATCACCACTGTGTTTAATTCAGTGGCTTGTACTCAGTCATCACCTTATTTGACCTTTCAGAACCATATGACAAAGTTTTTCACCCAGTGAGTGTTGCAATATTTTCATTTGGCTTGCAGGGTACCAGACTCGGTTCCTGTTTGGTTGATTCTGCTTTATCTCCTTGATCTCTTAATGTTGGAGTTCCCTATTTCTCAGTCTTTGAATTTCTTCTTTTCATATTTTGTCTTCAGCTGAGGATATATTTATTGATTTTAGGTAGAGAAGAAATGAGAGACAAACATTGATATCATAGAGAAACATCAGTCAGTTGCCTCTCATACATGCCTCAACTGGGGAATGAACCAGCAGCCATTTTATTTGTTTGGTGTACAGTATGACACTAATCAACTGAACCACCTGGCTAGGGCTGCACTTCATTTTTATTTACATTACTTACTTGGTATGGGTATCACACAGTCTCATGTTTTAAAATGCCACCCATGTACAGATATTCCCAAGCATATGTTTCCAGTCTTGACCTCTCCACTGCACTCCAGATTCATATATCCATTTACCTCTTGCTATCTCTTCTTGGGTATCTCATAGCATATCATGCTTTATGTGTACAAAACTGAGCTCTCAAACTCCCTCTTCTGCAAATCTTCTTTTCCCATAGTCTTTCTTATCTCAGCAAATGGCCATCTTACAAGTTGCTCAGTTCAAAAATTTGTAGTCATTCTCAACTCCTTGTTTAGTTCATCAGCCAGCGTAACTGGCCTATTTCTAAAAATGATCTAGAATCCTGCTACTATTTACCGCCTCAACTGCTACCACCACTATAATATCTTGCCCAAGTTACTGCAGAGCCTCTGAACTGTCCACTGGTCCCTCCCTCGTTCTGCTGCAACCTCTTTCTCACTCGGCAATCAGGATGTACCTGTCGAAAGGTGAGTCAGAGCTCATTTCTCCCGCATGCTCCAATGACTTTTCATGTCATTCATAAAGAAAGCCAACCTCCTTAAAAGAGGCCCCTGAAGCCCCATATGGCCTGCCTCCTAGCTCCATTATCTCTTTTGTCTCTTTCCCTGGCTCACTCCCATCTACCTATACTGATATTCTTGTGGTCCCTCTGGGCCTTTGCTGTTACAGTGTCTCCCTTCTGGGCTGTTTCTCCCCATTTATTTGCAGAGTTATTTTTTTATTAAAAAAGAAGAAGACACAAGGGAACTTTGGAGGTGTTGGAAACATCAGTTACTTTGGTCATGGTAATCGTATGAGGTTTGTTTGCATACGTCCAAACTCATCAAACTGTACAGTGTACAAAATACAAATATATGCAGTTTTCTGTATATCAATTATACCTCAATAAAACTGTTAGAAAAACAACTTTAGACCATTACCTTTAAATGTCACCTTCTCAGGTGAGGCCTTTCCTCAACATGCCCTTCTGCTTTATTTCTCCATTGCACTTTTCACCACTTAATATTCTGTATATCTTATTATTTAAAAAAAATAGTCTATCTTCTCTTGAGTCACAACTGAAATGGTAGTAAGGTAGCAGTTTATTTTATCTGTTTCTTCAGTTGTTGTTCTAGAGTGTGCCTGGCATGTCCTAGATGCTAATTACATATTTGTTAAGTGAATGAATGAGTGGGAAGTGAATTATTTCATCTCCTTAGGTCAAGAAAAATTTATTGAAAATATCAAGGAAATATAATAGGATTAGCCAATTCTAAACTCCAAATTTTCACAAAGTATTAATGTGTAATTTAAAAATGTCTTTTCAAATACATTACTTTGATCATAGGAAGGCCCAAATTTTATGTTGAGGTTGAAGTATAGACTCATACTTATATAACCATGTAGGTGCTGTGGGTATAAATTGATTTTGTAGTGGAGGAACTTAAGTGTGGGATTCTGCTTTGAGAAGAGTTGCAGCTATTCCAAGTTTCTCATCCTTATCACATCACCACTACTACCACCACCACCACCATCATCAGTCATAAATCATCGATCATCGTCATCATTCCCATTTATTTTGCAGCTTCTCATAGGCACATATAGCACTGCTAAGGAAGATGACCATGTTAGGCTCCTTAAGATGCTGGCTGAGGAAAAGTCTAGGTACAGGTCTGGTCTGTTCATCCAGGGCATTATGCCTAACATCTCTGGAATTTTTTGACCCCAGGTTTGATATTGGATGATATACAGCTCAGACAGTTATAAGATGCTGTGCAAAAGGGGCAGAGGTTTAAGATAAAATAATTTGGTAAATAATCAAGTTTCTGCCCTTCTCAGAGCCTTTATTTTGCTATTTTGCATTGTAAATCTTTGAGAAGGAGCTGTAGGATGCATTGTTTTGCATGCTTATTGGAATACTGAACCTTTTGTTCTTATAACATCTCACTGGGGGAATTCGTGAGTATAGCAATGAGACTTACTATTTATATATATTGTATATATGTTTATTGTTCTTCTGGCCTCTAACACTGGGAAATTAGGTAGAAATGTCTTATAATTAAATAGTTTTTTCCAAAATGGGAACAGAGTCTAGGAGGGTATTTTATATACATAGAATTGGAACACGTCTGTGATAAGAATCTGTAACAGTGTATGAGCATCAAAAGTTGACTGGGCATTTTGGAGAGTCTCATTAGACTACCTTGTTCATAAATCTTTACTTGTAACTCAGGGGCTAATCTCACATTTTGTTCATTTTCTTGGCCCTCTGCGCTTCTTTCTTCCTAAGCATAATTTATTTAAAAGGTTTGGTGAAAGAGGAGCTTAACGTTAAATTTGGCTGTAGAGATTAATGTCATTACTTCAGGTTTGGCTATAAATATAAAAAATATCTTTCTAGTATTAATTTTATTGTCCCTTTATCCCCTAGAGAATTATTCTGGGAGTAAAAGTCATTGATATATTACTGTATTTCTAATGCAATTATTGCTTCTTTTGTAAGAAGATTTTTGGACCAGGGATTTCTTAAACCTGAGACTTAAGTTCTCTCTTAAGATCTCAATACGTATCAACTGATCACTGAGCATAAGTCAGGATGGTATACCCCAATAATTGTAGCCACCACATAGGAGAAGACCTCCTACACAACTTAGGAATTGGTGGTTTGGAAGTGAAGTTGTCACCCATACCTACTTTGAGGCTGAAGAACACCATTCTCCAAAGAATGGTGCTAGAAGGGAAAACAAAGTCAATGGATGGTGAAGAGGGTCTGGCCATGTTTCTATTGAAAAGTGACCATGGGAGATAGCCCTGGAGTGGAGCCTAGAATAGGCTTTTTTGTCCCTCCCACTCTCAGTGATGCATGAATCATTGTAAACTGCAGAAGAGCTAGAAGCCATCAGTGAACACCAACACATCTTCTGCTGGGTGTTTTGTAGTTTTTCCAATTTTCACTGGTAGTTTTAGAGTTGTAGTTCTCAAAGTGTGGTCCAAGGACTGGCAGGACTTTCTGGTGCTTTGTGAGGCCAGCATTATTTATAATAATGCTAAGGTATTATTAGCTTTTATCACTCTCATTCTTTTACAAGTGTACAATGGAATTTTCCAGGGACTTGGATCCCAACAGATTGAATACTGAGGTAGATGTGAGAATCCAACTGTCTTCTATTAAGTAGAGACTTAGGGAAATTAAGAAAAAGAAGGCACAAAATCTCAGTAAATGTTATCTATAGTGACATATAACGGAATTTATTGTTATTTCTTTGTAAATATATAAATTTCTAATAGGGCAAATATTGATAAGATAGAATTTTCATGAACTAAAGATCTTTTTAAATATTTTAGTCTAAGTATGTCTCAAATATTGCATGTACTTTTATTTTTTGAATCTGGCAACCCTAACTACTCATGCCTTGTTCTGCAGAGAGGGCTTGCTTTGGCACCAGTTTTTTGACTAGGGGATGGGTGAAGAGACTGCAGGCTCTTCTTGCTTATTTACTGACCAACTCAGCAGGTGGTGAACTAGTTTTAATGAGTAAGGAGGGCACCCTGGGTTGTTCTTTATGTCTTTCTGACTTTGCAGTGGTGGCTGTGATTTTCTCCTGGAAAGGGTTGAGAGTTATTTGAAGGATATCACCTATATGGATGCAGGGCTTCCCAGGTTCCATGTGGCAGTGTCAGCAAGTGATCTCAGCCAAATCTGTCATTTATTACTAGGTACAGTGTATTTGTGTCACTTCTCACTCATAGCAGAGCCTGAAAAGCTGGTGTAGTGATTATGCTTGTTTTCAATGTTAAACCCTTGGAATTTGCCAAGAGTTTGTATAAGGCTAGATCCCAAGAAGCACCACTGGCATAACTTGACTCGATTGATTGATCGATTGATTGACTCATTCCTTATTTCTCCTTCCTCCATTTCTCCTTTACTGGTTTGTTTCTCTTTCTCTCTGTCTGCATCTGTCTCTGTCTTTCTGTTTTGATCTGTCTGTTTCTCTCTATCTGTCTCTTTCTCTAATTGATTCAACAATAATTCATTTTATTCTGCAGTGTATAAAGCACTTTACTAAGTGATAGTTTTTATGAGAAAACCAAAAAGTCATGTTTCTGCCTTCAGGGAACTTCGTCAGTATCTCAGAATTCTTTGCAGTTAACTTGTACTAATCAAACTCACAAGGGGGAATGTAGCATATAAACCAGAACATAAATGCATTAAATTGCTGTGGAATACTGACTATCCTTTCTGTTGGATTCCATTTCTTAGTACAATACCTGCCTACGGAGAAGAGAAGGACCAGTAGGCAAACCTGTACATGACCGAGCTAGAACTGGGACGTGATACAGGGAGGAAGAGGGATGCTTCAGAAGTGAGGTGGTTTACCTCAATGTCATGCAGTTTAAAAACTTGGTATGACACGAGGATGCATTCATTCATTTCAAATGTGGCTTGTTTCTCTTGTTCTTTGTGTTTTTTTTTAAATGAATTTTTGGTTGTTTGTTTAGTAATGTCTTTTTTTAAGCTATTAGTATTTATTTGACTGTAAAATTGTGATCACAATGAGATAAGTGAAAACAAAAGCTGATTTAAACTCTTCAGGGACATTGCTTTTGTTTGTGTGTGTGTGTGTGATTTGCTTATAGCAACATAGTTTTATTTTTATTTTTACTTTTTAAATATATTTTATTGATTATGTTATTAGAATTGTCCCATTTTCCCCCCTTCACTCCCCTCCACCCTGTACACTCTCTCCCACCCACATTCTCCCCCTTTACTTCATGTCCATGGGTCATAAGTTCTTTAGCTTCTACATCTCCCATACTATTCTTACCCTCCCCCTGTCTATTTTCTATCTACCATCTATGCTACTTATTCTTCATATCTTTCCCCCTCCTTCTCCCACTCCCCTGTTGCTAACCCTCCATGTGTTTTCTATTTCTGTGGTTCTGTTCCTGTTCTAGTTGTT